>CM031234.1:305936272-306643237 GCA_018340775.1 Taxus wallichiana var. yunnanensis
TCCATATATAATAACATTAAAAATAGTGGTATGTTAGTATTTAAGATTTTAAGGTGAAAGAAAGTAAGTCTCAACTTTTAAAAACTAAATTACGGAATACAAATAATCTATTCAAAATCACCCTCATATCATAACCATTTTATTTGTTTATGATAATGACAATGTTTTTTAATTTTAAACACTAATTTGGGCAATGGGATCTACTAATTTTTATCCAAACACCAATTATTAGTTAGCATGGCGCCACTTAACTACTAAGTGCCCCCACTAATTTTACTGATGTAATGTTATTATCCCTTTACAGAGCTGTGCGGAGAAAACGCTTGTAAACTTTCTTTGTACCAGTTGTATTTATATAATAAAAAAATGCTACAAATTTTTTATATGGAAACAGTTTTTGAACTGTAGTTCGGGTCACATTCTTCGTCATTCATTTTACACACTACGTTTGTTATACTTTATTTCATGTAAGAAGAAACTTTTATAAGTAATTTTTTTAATTTTATTTTAGTTGTATAGAATTCTGAAGTTTAGTTGTTAAGAATTGAGGAGTTTCTATTCTATCAAATTTGTTGGAAATATAATTCCAACCTCATCTTTTATTTATTGGTATTGTTTTAAAAGTGGAACCTTAAGGAATGTCTAGACAACACTTTTTACACCATCATAAACGCAACAATCTTGAATCACAAGTAAAAAAACTCTTCATTCTTATAAAAACAAGCATAAAATACTAAACATGCACAATCTTTAACCACTAATCCACTGAATACACAGACAAGATAATGCCTTCTTAACTAAACAAGCCATAAACATGAATTTGCAGTAATGGCTAACATGAGTTACACTCGTCTGTCTGCCAGAGAAGGGAAGCGTACATTCCCCACACTCTGACGTTGTCTGCACATTCCTGCAACTCCACTGCTTCCTCTAAAACTTGGTCGGCCATTTCTCTGTTCTTCAATCTTTTCCACACAAACTCGGCGTACTCAGTCACCAGCTCTGCATTGGAACGTTCCTTCTTAAGAGCCTCCTCATAATATTTATTTGCCAACTCTTTTTGCATCCACACATGATTAAGATAACCGGCAAAGTCCTTGTAGAAATTGCCAGACTCTAAGTTATCTTCCTGGCTTAATTTTTCATGGTAGGCCTTGATTCTAGACCTCACAATATCCCCTGCATTTTCTAAAAACAAACCCAATCATCATTATCACTAACTAATGTTGTCAAATCATCCTCATGAAATACAGGCTTGCAGCCGCGGTCGGTGCACTCTACTAAACCTGCAGGTGCTTTGAACAGTGTTTGGGTTTCCCCCTGGTCATATGCAGATGCAAGGCACCTGCAGCTAAGTTTTCTGGCAGGCAGCTTTAATGGAGGACTTGTCCTTTTACAGAGGAGTTTTCTTGAGAGGGCATTCGAGGACTGGATAACAGATTCCAAACAAAAGCTGAAAGAAAACAGTAGAGATCCGTGCGCCATGTTTATAAGCATGTTCTCGGAGTAGGACAATATCAGTCTTCAGATGCATGGATAAATAGCCTTGGGAATTGCACAGTTGCCATTCCTAAATTATAATAAATATGTCACGACTCATGAATATAATACTTTGTTTTACATGACCACTATTTGTCCTGAAAACGAAATGGCATTTTTTTCGGAAGTAGTTAAAACGGAATATTTTATTTTTCACGTTATCTGAAGAAATTGACGACGTAGCGAACTCCAGTGCCAGGTCGAGCTCTGTACTATGACATTTGCGAGGTTATTGTTGCTATCTGGTGATTAGTTGTTATATGTTTTGACAGTTATAAAATCCTTTTTTTTTTATTTTTTTGTGAAGTTCTAACCTTTAAATTTGAAAGGTGTAGTTGTTTTACCAAAAGAAATGCAAACATTTATTGAATGAATGAAATTGAGATTTTATTGTAGCGGTCTTTTCATACACTTAAAAGTCAAAAATAATTGACAAAATCAGGAATGAAAAGCTCTTTTCTTTTACATCATTCTTTTCTTTATAACATTATAGTGCTTTTATAATATTATAGAAACTAGTATATACTTTTTATGTATCTTTCTTTTAAATTTTCTTATTACTAAATATAGTAGAAGATATTTTAGGATGATAGATATTTTGTGGCATTAGATATTTTACTAGCCAAATAAAATTTATTGTTATAGTTTGTATCAACAATATTAACCACTAAGGTGTTAGGGATGGTACGACTAAGGTGTTAGGGACGGTACACTTGCATCAATGATTTTATGATTGTTGATTTGAAAAAAGTCTATCTTGTGCAACACTTGAAATTTCTGTCATGGTCTATTTTTGAAGGGGTTGAAACCCATTAATCCATGCACGATAATGCCAGAACATGGGCGTGGTGTGATTGTAGGTTCAAAGCCTAAAGGATGATTAGTCTCACATAATTCGGAGGAAGCACTTTGATCCCACTCTCTTCTAACATCTATACTTAGGGTAAACTATGTAAGAGTTGCTTATCCATTACCACTACAACGCTCAAAAACTAAGACCTCTATTTTATGTACCTAGTGAGTCTACTTAGTTATTTTCATATCAAAAATTGAGTTTTATGTGGGATCAAAAGATTGAACCCAGTGGATGTTTCCTTGCATAAGCGGCAAAGAATTTAATGTTTTTCTTTAATTTTCATCTTCTATAATTTTATGTGGACTTTCTTATATAAGTGGTACCTAGAAGTTGTTAAAAAGGTACCTACATACAACTAAACAATAAATAAAAACTCGTTTTCCATTCTTTATATATTTAGGACATTTGTCCTTTCTTTTCGAAGAGACCAAGGAAATTTAATAATCAACATGATTCCATTAGAAGAGATTTAGACATTGACATCCTTTGAGATGTACTTTGTTCAACTCATGTGCAATTGCTAATAAATACATCAATTTGAAATACATAAAGATATATCAATTTCAATTTTTTCTCTTAAAATAAGACATAAATTTATTTATTTTATTATTACAAGTTTTAATGCATAAATTTATACATATCAATATAAGATATATAAATCAATAATTATTAATACAATTTTTATAAAAATCTATACAAATAATGAAAGTCATTTCTCAAATATAAAAATTAGAAGATACGATAATCTCGAAATTTTACAAATATATTACAATTAAAACACCAAAAATATTTAAAGAAGTGTCAAATTTAAGATTCATTACCATAATATTATTATTTTCAACAAAAACTATTAACTTTTTAAAAGAATACGTATATATCGAAAATTAATTTATTTTTTTAAATAACAATGATTAATGTTTTTGTTTTAATAATATTTATATCAATAATTATTGGTTGCGACATCTTTGAAAAAAATATATTCCTTGTTATTTATTTTATTATTGGTAAATGGTTTTTTGATGGGGACCATACCCGTACAACAAAAGGGTCAAAACCAAGATACAACAATAGGCGTAAAAGGAAAAGTTACGAGAACCTAGTTATTCAAAGAAGCACCAAGAAAAGAGGCAATCGAATCGCGAAAAGAAATAAACAACAACACAACAAAGTTTCACAACCAACCAATGACAGCTCAAAGCAAAAAAGTGACCTAGAAACAATAGGCCTCCAACCCAAATAAAGCAATAAAAATAAATAATAGGAAAAGACTCATTTCATGTCTAAAACAATGGTGGGTTTTAGTTTTTGTATCCTTTCTTCCTCTGTTCCACTACCATCCATTCCTCATTACTTTCTTCAAAGAAAGATCAGAAGAACAACTTCAAGACTCTTAATGGGAATGTGACCCTTGACGAGGGAAACAGGCACAAACCATCGAAGATTCGATGATCAACCGCTTGGGTAGAAGAAACTGAGTTATCCTAGCAAATACAAGAATATTAGAATGTGGTTCCATCTATAGATGAAGGGGGCGTCCACCCTTGAGGGAATGAAGAATCCTCAATCATGTTTGGATGGGGGCTAGCCGTAAGATGTTTTGGCAAAGACTCCTTCCACAACACAGGTTTTCCCTTGCATCCGGAATGCTCACGGTCATCTAACAGATGCCCTATTTGATAAAGCATCACCGGAATTAAAGGATAAACCCTCATAGTCAATCCTTTGAACCCAATGTTTGTAATGTAGCCAAATTATGAACAAACTAGATATCTTAAATAATATGAACTCCACAAGAAAATAGATCTCCTTCTTTGTTATTGAATAATGAATTACAACGTTTCCTAAATAGGAAAACAACTCCCAACTCAAGTTGCCAAGTAAACTCTAGCTAACTCTAACTAAATCTACTCTAGGTGGCGGAAATTATTGTCTTTAGCAGTTTACTAGAACCCGCTATTCTTAGTAAGTTTACATGCTTATTCCTACGGGCACAAAAATTTCCACGCATCTTATACATCCCTAAATTAGAGGAATTTCCAACTTTTAACTCATAATGCAACTAATAGACTAAAATTAACTAATGCCTAAAAATAGGAAAAAACCAAACTATAACTTGAATCCTAATTTTCGGCCTCAAGATGGCAGATTTAGGGCCCAAAAATGTGTCGAAAACTTGCCCCAGCTAGTAGGGCTGGTTTTCGTTGCATTCATCTCATCGAAACACGTGGTTTCAAAAAAAATGAACTCAAACAGACTCCTGGAGCTCAAGTTATGACCTTGTCAAGTTCCTACTAATTCAGGCACATCAGTTTGTCACCTATTTGCAGGTTAATTTCTGCTAGAAGGGCTTGAGATGTATTAAGATCTACCAAAATTCTAGCATAAGTTGTATGAGTTTGACCAAAGGTTTTATCATCAAATTTCACAGAATATCCTAGGGTATCTCCTATACTTGATAAGGAAAAATTATTCCGGAGTCAGTAATGGGAGTCCTTACAGCGAATCCAAACAAGGTAGGTATCAAAGGAGTCTTTTAAAGGATAAAAGGATGGATTCCATGGCTTGAACATGATTCCATGTTCACCCCAAACCCAATATTGGTCAAAAATTAAATCCATGTCCTCAAGGGTTTCAAAAACAACAATAAAATAGGCTTTAGCACAGGGGTAGATTTCAATCTTACCCTTAATCTTTTCCCTCCATCTTTGAGAAATCCATTCATGAAGTTTGAGATAGCCTAGGCAAGAACTTGTAAAAATCTACGAGATGAGGTCAAGCTAGGAGAGATTCTCCTCCTCATTGAGGACCTTTTTGCAATAGATCCTCCTCTAGTATCTTCAACACCGTAGTCTTACGTGATGGTTTTAATAGCCTCGCCAACATTTACGGCACTATCCTTCGGTTATAGACCACTACAAAAAGTATTTAGTAGATCCTCCAATCCCCAACCTATTTTCTCCACTATCCTATTTCCCCTAGTTGATGTTTCCACCACCTGCAGGGGGCATCTACTGATCTATTAGGGTCGTTGTTTTCACCCTCCCCAAATCCACCGCCAAAGTGAGAATGATATTTCTTGTTACCAAAGGAATTTACAATAATAAATTAAAATAAAAATTATTTTCTTGAATAAAAACCCTTATGAATATGTTTTATGTTTTGCGGGTGTTGGAAGACCATGGTCAAAATTTGCAAATCTTGTTGTCAATATTTATGGTCTAGAAATACAATTGCCATACTTGACATAATTTTCTTTAGTTTACTCAATATTTCTACTACAAGCCATAACTAGATGTGGCGGTGTTTATCCATTTCTTATTGTTATTAAATCATTTAAATGTGTTGGGTGCATATGTTATCTTTAATATTTTATTTTATTTGCAGGCATAATGTCTTCGCCTAAGGTTTGTATTATTATTATTATTATTTCCTCTAATCTTCATTATTAATATAAATTTGTTTTTAAAATGTTTTTGGGGTATAATTTTTAATTTAGTAAATATTTTAAAATTTGATTATATATCTTTATTTTATTTTTTTAAATTGATATTAGAAAAAATACAAATTTTTTAAAGAATGTTATTGTACATAATAATTTATTTATTATGTCAAAATTTATATAATATAAATATAGAATAACAATTAACTTGATTAATGTTATTGAGTTTCTAATTGAGAACGTTTTTGCTAAAAAAGTATTGCTACAAACAATTGGTGCACATATGTTATATACATTTATTCTTTAATCTTTCAATACTAAAAATTGTTTCTTATTGTGTATTCTAGAAAAAAACATTTCACTTGTGTCTCATTGTCTCCCCATACTTATTTGATAGTTCATGTTTACAATTCATTTTTACATTCATATTATTATTATTTAAATACTTATTAAAAATAACCAATATTATATTGACCTACCAACACACAAATATTTGTGGAGTGTAAGTTATAAATTAATAAATTAATATTTGGTGTATAAAGATTATTAGAGTTGTAAAAGTAATTTCAACCCTCTCACACATTATAAATTATTAAATTAATATTTAGTGAATAAAGATTATTAGAGTTGTAAAAGTAATTTTAACGCCCACATACATTATAAATTAGTAAATTAATATTCAATGAACAAAGATTATTAGAGTTGTAAAAGTAAGTTTAAGTAAAAAAATTATAATTGTTGTGAGGTGTTTTTGGAAAAATTTAATTATAATTGTAGTATACTAAAAATCGAGATAAAGATTTTGATATGGATATCTCTAAATAATATTTGGATAAATAGATTTAAGATATGATATGATGCATATGCATGTCAATTATATTGAAAAGTTGTTTTTTTAATTAGTAAATATGACATGCAAAAATCACTTTTTACAAATAATATAGCTTGTATGCATGTCAATTATATTGAAAAGTCAATTTTTAAAAATTTACGTAAATATGACATGTAAAAAATTATTGTTTTCAATTGATAAACATTTAAAATAATAGGTGGTCGTCAGAACACTCGCAATGTTGCAAAGATTCCCAAAGCAAGTGAATCTTATATCATTTTACTTGTTAATATAATATAAAATCTTATTCATAAAAAAACAATAATTAATAAGACGCAAATTTTAATCAAGATACAAATTTTCATAGTATACTTATATTTAATACTAAACACACGGTAATTATCACAATTTTTTTATTAAAACCCTAAAATAGCACCCACCCTGTCCGAGGACAGGGTTGAGGGTACACCAATCATAGAGCATCTTTCAAAGATGTTTCTGAAAAATATCTAGGATTCCAAGACCAAGGGCATAATATTATTAAAGGAATTCGTGAAATTTAATTATTGTGCAAGTGGAAAGTGGGAAGACGACGTGTGAGGACTGTGTGCGCTGAATTTGGAAGGCTACTGTGGAGCAGTCACAGCATGGGACCATCCACCACGTGACCGTAAAGTGAAAATGCTCTACTAACTACTCTACACTGAAAACGAGTGGTCACTATTTATTTGTACCCCTCAAATGTCTCCTATTTATTTGTTTATTTATTTAAGTATCACAAGCATTTAAGAGAAGAAATGTTTAGATTCTCCCCTAATTTGGTGTCTTTTCAACCAATCAAACCATAAAGTATTTTACCCTTTCCAATTCGTACTCATCTTTTTTTTATTTTAGAAGAATGTGAGAGTTTACCTACTTAGGTACTAAATTTTAGTTATTGATGATTATGAGATGACGGTCCATTTCCTATTATTTAATAATATAAATTGACGGTGTCTAAGCTATATTGATTTTCCATTTTTGTACTTTTGAGATGAGGGTTCATATACTATTATTTAATAACATGAATTCACTCTATTTTAGGTAAGTTATATTTATATATGATATATGTTAAAACTAGCAATCGTATGTGTACAATGTAATGTGAGCGTTGAATGGTTTTTGTTTTAGAGGGATAGTCATTCTCGTTTTTGACGCCCACACACACACACATATAACTTATAAACAACCACGAAAAAAACAAAAAAACAAAACAAAAAAAAAGTGATTACGATCTTCAATAATTCTCATTCCTAAAATTCATATAAAATGCAAACTTTTGGTAAATCATTTGTTTTTATAAATATAAATGGCTTAAGTAGCATATAATCCACATAGATTAGACTACTAAATTGAAAGTGACAATGACTTACTTTGTGAAAAATTGAATAGTCGTTGGGTATTTGTTGGTTGTGGGATTCCATTATAGTTTAAGAAATTTTAAAATAGAAGAATATCCCGTACATACAAATAAATTTTGGCATTTAGCATAAAGGCTCTACTCATGCATGTACGAAATGAATTCACCCATAAAAGAGTCACAGTTGAAACACCACCAAATATATGCAAACGGCGTTAAGAATTAACAAA
The DNA here is from genome assembly GCA_018340775.1 of Taxus wallichiana var. yunnanensis. Classification (NCBI taxonomy): domain Eukaryota; kingdom Viridiplantae; phylum Streptophyta; class Pinopsida; order Cupressales; family Taxaceae; genus Taxus; species Taxus wallichiana. The sequence continues at coordinate 305,944,568 of CM031234.1, forward strand.
GCATTTTGTTTGGTATTTGATCAAATGGTCGCCAGATTGTGGGCCCACCGGATGTGTTAGTAGAAAGTGGAACGCATCGGCCAAGTAACAATCTTGAATCACCTTACCGATGTTTGTTACGCGAGGAATAGCCCGACCAATGTCCATGAGTGTGCGACAGTTGTACGATGGTGCTGCTGGAGTAGTTCGACCAACGTCCCTGAGTGTGTGCCAACCGCATGTAAGGCGGTATGAAGTGTACAGCAGTTGTACGGAGGTAGTATGAAACTTAGGCTTCAGCTGAACGAAGGTGGTGTGAAACTTGTGCACCTGGTGGTCCCATCCTAACCCAAGGTAAATTCACTGAGGCTGGTTGAGATTGCACTAAATGTAATATGTAATGATTCCTCTAATTTCCAAAAAAAAAAACAATCTTGAATCACAACCCAAAATATGTAAAAAAACTATATGTGAAACTCTTCATTCTTATAAAAACAAGCATAAAATACTAAACATGCACAATCTTTAACCACTAATCCACCGAATACACAAACAAGATAATGCCTTCCTAACTAAGCAAGCCATAAACATGAATTTACGATAATGGCTAACATGAGTTACACTGTGCATGCTGCAGAGAAGGGAAGTGTACATTCCCCACACTACGATGTTGTATGTGTTAGATATGCGAAATCATAGCCTCATATTTCGGGATTCCGTAGGCGGCATTCAAGATTCCGTATTTGGCATTCAAGATTTCGTAGCTAACATTTAGGGAAGTTATTTTGTAATTGATGAAGACACTAGATGATATGTGTATGTGCTGGCAAATGTTGTCCATGTGTAGGATGAAGAGTAGAGATAGGTTAGTTTGAGTTTGAGTTTGAATAAGACTCTGTTTATTGTTACTCTATAAAGATTGTATTCTCTGATTTAGCAGAGCAAAAGCAAATAAGAATAAGAAATAAATCAATTACAACAGTTGCATTTATGTGTTATGTTTTAAGAGTGCTTATAATTTTCATGGTATCAGAGCAGTGTTGGTGAAGTGTTGCTGCAAAGAAGTATCAGAAGTTTAAGACAGAGATATGGCCACATTTGTTGCAGGAGATCCTCACAGGATGGTAGAATGATTTGATGGCGTTGGATTTAATCTCTGGAAGCTCAGAATGAAGATGTTGCTGCTGAACAAGGATCTACTCAATATAGTTGAAGGGACTGAGATTAAACCCACCGAGGATGTAGATCTGATCAGTAAGTGGGAGTCAAAGGAAGGTAGGGATCATTCCTATATACTTTTAAGTTTGAGTGATAATGTGCTTTTACATGTAAGTGAGGCAAAATCAACAAAGGAAGCTTGGGATCAATTGATCAAGTTATATGAATCAAATGATGTTAGCACAAGATTATATCTTAGAAGAAGATTTTTTCAGTTAAAGATGCAGGAAACACAAAAGATATCAGATTTTACAAATCAGTTTAAGTCTCTCAAAAATCAATTGGCAGCATGTGGATCAGTGATTGCAGAAGAAGATGTTGTCATGTCGCTTCTTGGGAGTTTTCCAGAATCCTATTCTGGACTGGTAGTAGCACTAAGCACCCAATCTAATTTGGATTTGACAAAAGTAATAGCAGCACTACTTCAAGAAGAAATCAGAAGGAAGGATGGGGGCCTGAATGATGAGAATCCTACAGCACTATTTTCAGCAGGATATAAGGGCAAAGCGAAAAGGAAGAGTGACAACAAATCACATCCCTCCCAGTCTAATGTCTCAAAGAATGGTAAAGACACAAAGGAGGAGAAAAATAAGGGAAATTGCTTTCATTGTGGAGCTCCTGGGCATTTTAAGAAACAATGCCGTAAGTGGTTAGCATGGGTAGAAGAGGTAAAGAAAAGGAAGGTTGCTGAAGCTAACATGACCGTAAGCAATGACCAAGAAAATTTGTTTTCGGCTGTCACAACCCCAAGTTCTGATGTTTCTAATTGCTGGTATTTAGATTCGGGAGCAACTCAACGCATATGACACCTGAGAGAAGTTGGTTTATGGCATATACAGAAGCACCCAAAAGTAAGATTGTCAATCTTGGAGATGATAGCAAATGTGAGATGATCGGAATTGGAGATATTCCATTGCAAATGCCGGATGGTGGATACAAGAAAATCCGAATGTATGGTATGTACCTGCTCTTGTCAAAAGTCTTTTATCAGTGAGCAAGATTACCGATGCTGGCATAATTGCACAGTTTGACAACAAGGAATGTGTCCTAAAGGATGTTGAAGGAGTAATTGTTGCTACGGGAATCAGAGATGGCAATCTGTACAAGTTATGTGCAGCAGTACCTGATGTGGTGTTAACAACAACAAATAATGAAATATCTGATTCAGTTCTTTGGCATCATAGATTCGGACATGCAAATCCTCATTCGCTTCAAATGTTAAAATCAGAGCAGCTTGTGGAAGATTTTAATTTGCATCTACCAGTTGAGTTGGGAGTGTGTGAAGGTTGTTGTTTAGGAAAGCAACATAGATTCCCCTTCCCAAAGAAAGGTGCAACACGAGCTAAGGAGCAAATGGAACTGGTGCATTCAGATATCTGCGGTGCAATGCAAACAATGTCACACAACGGGGCAAGGTATTTTATTACCTTCATTGACGATTCTTCTAGAATGACCTTTGTTTATTTTATCAAAAATAAATCATGTGCATTAGAGATGTTTAAGGTTTTTAAAGCATTTGGTGAGAAGCAGTCAGAAAACCTTTGAAACGACTTAGATGTGATAATGGGGGTGAATATACCTCAAATGCTTTCAAAAGTGTATGTGCAAAAGAAGGTATCAAACTTGAGTATATTGTTCCTTATTCACCACAACAGAATGGTGTCACTGAAAGAAGGAATAGGACTCTTGTTGAAAGTGCTAGATGCATGCTTAAGAGTAGTGGATTATCTAATGTTTTTTGGGCTGAAGCAGTCTCCAGTGCAACATATATACAAAATAGGTTGCCAACTGTTGCATTGCATAAGAAGACGCCTTATGAGGCATGGCATGGAAGCAAGCCAAGTGTCAATGAATTAAGAATTTTTGGTTGCATAGCATATGCACATATACCAGATGAAGAAAGAAAGAAGCTAGATGACAAAAGCAAGAAGTGTATAATGGTTGGATACAGTTTGAATTCGAAGGGATATCAAATTTATGATCCTATAACACATGAGATTCTAGTCAGAAGAGACGTCATTTTTGACGAAAATTCAGTTTTGCACAAATCAACAGAGATGGAAAATGCTAAGGATTCAAAAACAAGGCCTTATGATCTCGGATCTGATGAAGAATCTGAGCATGAGAATTCTACTCCAACGAGACCATTACAAGTTGTAGCCACACAGACCCATAGGAGATGTACAAGGAGAGCAACAGTTTCGTAGATCAACAAGACTACGGAAACCCACTCAAAAGGCATCTGAATCATATGCACTTAGTGTAGAAGTTGATGAACCACTCAGTGTTCAAGAAGCACTTCAAAGTATTTATGCAGCAGATTGGAGGCAAGCAATGGATGTTGAATATGAATCGCTCATAAAAAATCAGACATGGGAACTCACGATTCTTCCACCTGGAAGGAGAGTGGTTGGATGCAAGTGGTTATTCAAACAAAAGTACAAGTCTGATGGGTCGATAGACCGCTACAAGGCTCGATTGGTGGAAAAAGGTTACACCCAAATTACAGGTTTGGATTATCATGACACCTTTTCTCCTGTAGTCAAGATAACATCCATCGAGTTTTGTTAGCAGTGGCAGCAACCTTGGATCTTCATGTACATCAGCTAGATATAAAAACTACATTTTTAAATGGATTCTTAAAAGAAGAAGTTTATATGGAACAACCAGAAGGCTACATACAAGAAGGAAAGGAGCAGTTAGTATGCAAGCTTCAGAAAACATTGTATGGACTGAAACAGTCTTCAAGAGCATGGTATGAGCGTATTGATGGGTTTCTCCAAAATGAAGGATATGTAAGTTGCAATGCTGATTCAAATGTCTACATAAAGCATATTGGTGAGTCTCTAGTCATCTTAGCTTTATATGTTGATGACACCATCATTATGAGTAATGATTTTAAGATGTTAGGCATGTTCAAGTCTCAATTAGCTGCAGAATTTGAGATGACTGATCATGGTGAGATTCATTATTGCTTGGGCATTCAAATTTTAAGAGATAGGGAGAAGAGGAAAATCCATCTTAGTCAAGAAAGGTACATTAGGAACATTCTCAAGAAATTTGGGATGGAAAATTGCAAGCCAGTAAGTACTCCAATGGAAGTAGGAAACAAGCTTTCACTGGACATGTGTCCCAAAACACAAGAAGAAGAAAGTTATATGAGTATGGTTCCATATCAGAATGTTGTTGGGAGCCTAATGTATGCAATGGTTTCTAGCAGACCTAATATTGCACATGCTGTAAGTATTGTGAGCCAATATTCCAGCAATCCTGGACCACAACATTGGGCAGCAGTTAAAAGAATTTTTAGATATCTACAAGGAACAACTAAACATGGAATAAGATTCAGTGGGAGTTCAGAAAAATCTCTACAACTTACTGGATATTGTGATGCAGATTGGGTAGGGGATGTTGATAGTAAAAGATCAACTTCAGGGTTCTATTTTATCCTTGGTGGAGGTGCAGTTTCGTGGGCAAGTAAGAAACAATGAGTCTGTTTCTCTCTCCAGTGCAGAAGCAAAATATATAGCAGCATGTCAAGCTGCAAAAGAATTGATTTGGTTGAGAAGATTGTTGCAGGACATCGAGGTTACTCAATCCCAACCAACAATATTAAAGTGTGACAGCCGAGTTGCATAGCCATGACGAAGAATTTGAAGTATCATGGGAGAGTTAAACATATAGGGATACAATATCATTTCATCCGTGAACAAATTGAGAACAACACTATCAAAATGGAGTATTGTGCAACTGAGATGATGGTGGCGGATGCATTGACAAAGGCATTACCAAGAAATAAGTTTGAGTTTTGCAAAGAAGGATTCGATGTGATACAAGCTGGTTGACAAATATTTGGCTAAGTGGGAGTGTTAGATATGCAGAAATCATAGCCTAATATTTCGGGATTCCGTAGCTGGCATTCAGGATTCCGTAGCTGGCATTCAGGATTCTGTAGCTAACATTTAGGGAAGTTATTTTGTAATTGACAGCACACTAGATGATATGTGTATGTGCTGGCAAATGTTGTCCATCTGTAGGATGAAGAGTAGAGATAGGTTAGTTTGAGTTTGAGTTTGAATAAGACTTTGTTTATTGTTATTCTATAAAGATTGTATTCTCTGATTTAGCAGAGCACAAGCAAATAAGAATAAGAAATAGATCAATTACAGCAGTTGCATTTCTGTGTTTTGTTTTAAGAGTGCTTATAATTTTCAGTCTGCACATTCCTGCAACTCCACTGCCTCCTCTAAAACTTGATCGGCCATTTCTCTGTTCTTCAATCTTTTCCACACAAACTCGGTGTACTCAGTCACCAGCTCTGCATTGGAACGTTCCTTCTTAAGAGCCTTCTCATAATATTTATTCGCCAACTCTTTTTGCATCCACACATGATTAAGATAACCGGCAAAGTCCTTGTAGAAATTGCCAGACTCTAAATTATCTTTCTCGCTTAATTTTTCATGGTAGGCCTTGATTCTAGACCTCACAATATCCCCTGCATTTTCTAAACAAACCCAATCATCATTATCACTAACTAATGTTGTCAAATCATCCTCATGAAATACAGGCTTGGAGTTGTGGTCGCTGCACTCTACTAAACCTGCAGATGCTTTGAACCGTGTTTGGGTTTCCCCCGGTCATATGCAGATGCAAGGCACCTGCAGCTAAGTTTTCTGGCAGGCAGCTTTAATGGAGGACTTGTCCTTTTACAGAGGAGTTTTCTTGAGAGGGCATTCGAGAACTGGATAATAGATTCCAAACAAAAGCTGAAAGAAAACAGTAGAGATCCATGCGCCATGTTTATAAGCATGTTCTCGGAGTAGGACAATATCAGTCTTCCGATGCATGGATAAATAGCCTTGGGAATGGCATTTTTTTAAGTAGGCGAAAAGAGCCAATGACCTTGCATGGGCCAATGACCTAGAGTAGATATGTGAAATAAAGTACCATTAGTTGTTTGAATTAAAGCTAAAAATGAAATAAAAATTAGCCAATAAAGTAAGTCACATCAATAAATTAACCAATAAAATGGTGACACATACACAATCCATAGAAGGTGATTTTATTTTCAATTAATGGGTTGCCTTAAATTCCTTAGTATTCGAAAATACTTATTTTAAATCCCTTAAAAATATATTTTCTACATAATTTAAATTTTTGAAAGAAAATCTGCATATTAAAAAAATCATTATCTACTAAAGGGTTTTTTTTTTTTTTAAAATTATGATTGTTAGGTGGCACTAATGACCTCGACATTTTGATTCACTATAATAGAGTATAGGATTTTATGATCGTTGATTTAGAAAAACTTTGTCTTGTGCAACGCTTGAAATTTATGTCATAGTCTATTTTTGAAGGGTTGGACACCCATTAAACCATGTACAATAATGCCAAGAACATGGGTGTGGTGTGATTGTGGGTTCAAGCCACGAAGGACGACTAGTCTCACATAATTCAAAGGAAGCATTTGGACTCCACTCTCTTCTAACATCTATACTTAGGGTAAACTATGTAAGAGTTGCTTATCCATTACCACTACAACACTCAAAAAACTAAGACCTCTATTCTATGTACCTAGTGAGTCTACTTTTTCATAAAAATGAGTTTAATGTGGGATCACAAGATTGAATCCAATGGATGTTTCCCTCCATAAGTGACAAGAAATTAATTTTTTTCTTTAATTTTCATATAATTTTATGTGGACTTTCTTATATAAGTGGTACCTAGAAGTTGTTAAAGAGGTACCTACATACAAATAAACGATAAATCAAAACTCGTTTTCCATTCTTTATATATTGAAGACATTTGTCCTTTCTTTTCGAAGAGACCAAGCAAATTTAATAATCAACATGATTCCATTAGAAGAGATTTAAACATTGACATCCTTTGAGGCGTACTTTGTACAACTCATTTGCAATTGCAAATAAATACATCAATTTGAAATACGTAAAGATATATCAATTTCACTTTTTATCTTAAAATAAGACATAAGAAAATTTTATTTATTATTACAAGTTTTAATGCATAAATTTATACATATCAATATAATATATATAAATCAATAATTATTAATACAATTTTTATATAAATCTATACAAATAATGAAAGTCATTTCTCAAATATAAAAAATTAGAAGATGCGATAATCTTGAAATTTTACAAATATATTACAATTAAAACACCAAAAATATGTAAAGAAGTGTCAAATTTAAAATTTAAGATACATTACCATAATATTTCTAGTTTCAACAAAATCTATTAACTTTTTAAAATAATAAGTGTATATCGAACATTAATTTTTTTTTAAATAACAATGATTAATGTTTTGTTTTAATAATATTTATATCAATAGTTATTGGTTGCGGCATGGTGGGAAAAAATATTCCTCATTATTTTTTTATTGGTAAATGGTTTTTTGATGGGGATCATACCCGACACAACAAAAGGGTCAAAACCAAGATACAACAATAGAGCACAAAAGGAAAAGTTCTGAGAACCTAGTTATTCAATGGAGCACCTAGAAAGAGGCATTCCAACTACCAAAAAGAAACAAACAACAACACAACATGTTCACAACCAACCAATGACATACTCACAACACAAAAACAACCCGGAATAGTAAGCCTCCACCCCGATAAAGCTATAAAAATAAATAATAGGACAAGACTCATTCCGTGTATGAAACGATGGTGGGTTTTAGTTTGTTGTATCATTTCTTCCTCTGTTCCACTATCGTCCATATCTCATTACCTTATTCCGCAAATATTGGAAGAACAACTTCAAGATTCTTAATGGGAATGTGACCCTTGATGAGGGGCAACAGGGCACAAACCATTGAATATTCAATATCAACCGCTCAAGCTTGGGTAGAAGAAACTTGAGTTATCCTAAGCAAAGATGAGAATATTAGAATGTGGTTCCATCTCTAGATTAAGGAGGGCATCTACCCTCGAGAGAATTGAAGAATACTCAATCGGGTCTAGATGGGGGCTAACCGTAAGATGTTCTGGAAAAGTGTTCTTCCACCATGCAGGTTTTCCCTTGCATCTAGAATGCTCACAGTCATCCAAGAGATGCCCTGTTTGATAGCATCACCGAATTTGAAGGCCAAACCCTCATAGTCAATCCTCTTGAACCCAATTTTTGTCAACTATTTGCAGGTTAATTTATGTTGGAAGGGCTTGAGAGGTTAAAATCTACCAAAATTCTGGTATAAGTTGTATGAGTTTGACCAGAGGTTTTATCATCAACTTTCACGAGAATATCTTTGGGTATCCCCTATAGTAATAAGGCAAAAATTATTCCGAGTTGTAATGGGAGTCCTTGCGAAATGAATCCAACACAAGGTACGTATCAAAGGAGTCTTTTAGAGGATAAAAAGATGGATACTATGGCTTGAACATGAGTCCATGTTCACCCCAAACCCAATATTGGTCAAAAATTAAATCCCTGTCCTCAGGGGTTTCAAAAACAAAAATAAAATAGGCTTTAGCACGGGGTAGAGTTTAATCTTACCCTTAATATTTTCCCTCCATCTTTGAGAAATCCAGTCATGGAGTTGAGATAGCTTAGGCAAGAACTTGTGAAATCTGCAGATGAGGCCAAGCTGGGATAGATTCTCCTCCTCCTTGAGGACCTTTTGCAGTAGATCCTCCTCTATCCTTGACACCAGAGTCTTCTGTGATGGTTTTAATAGCTTGCCAACATTTTTTGCACTATCCTTCTGGTTAGAGACCATTGCATCAAAGGATTTAGTAGATCCTCCAATCCCCAACCTATTTGCTCCATTGTCCTGCTTCCCCTAGTTGATGTTTCCATCACCTTGCAGGGGGCACCTACTGATGTATTAGGGTGTTGTTGTTTTCACCGCCTCCCCCAAATCTGCTGCCAAAGTGAGAATGATATTCCTCGTTACCAAAGGAATTTATAGTAATAAAATAAAATAAAAAATTATTTTACTAAATAGAAAACCCTTATGAATATGTTTTATGTTTTGCGGGTGTTGGAACAACATGGTCAAAATTTGCAAATCGTTGTCAATATCTCTGCTCCGTAAATACAATTCCCATACTTGACATAATTTGTTTTAGTTTACTCAATATTTCTATTGCAATGCATAACTGGATGTGGCAATGTTTATGCACTTCTTATTGTTATTAAATCATTTAAATGTGTTGGGTGCATATGTTGTCTTTAATATTTTATTTGTAGGCATAATGTCTTCGCCTAAAGTTTGTATTATTATTATTAGTATTATTGTCTCTAATCTACATTATTAATCTAAATTTGTTTTTAAAATGTTTTTTTGGGGTATATTTTTAATTTAGTAAATATTTTAAAATTTGATTATATATCTTAATTTTTTTAAATTGATATTAAGAAAAAAACAATTTAAAAATGTTATTGTACATAACAAATTATTTATTATGTCAAAAATTATATAATATAAATATAGAATAACAATTAAGCGATTAATGTTATTGAGTTTCTAATCGAAGACGTCTTTTGTTAAAAACAAAATATTGCTACAAACAATTGGTGCACATATGTTATATACATTTATTCTTTAGTCTTTTAATATTAAAAATTGTTTCTTAGTGTATTTTAAAAAAGACATTTTATTTGTGTCTCATCGTGTCCCCCATACTTATTTGATAGTTCATGTTTACAATTCATTTTTAGAATTTTAGTTACATGTTTTCATTTTTATATCCTTAATTATTATATATAAGAAACAACCAATTCTTTAATAAAATATTCAAAAAAATATTTTATATAAAAATTTTTACATGTTTTGCGTGTTAATTATTATTCAAATAAATATAAAAACAACCAATATTATATTGACCTACCAACACAAACAAATATTTGTGGAGTGTAAGTTATAAATTAATATTTAGTGAATAAAGATTATTAGAGTTGTAAAAGTAATTTCAACCCTCACACACATTATAATTTAGTAAATTAATATTTAGTGAATAAAGATTATTAGAGTTGTACAAGTAATTTTAACCCCCACATACATTATAAATTAGTAAATTAATATTTAGTGAATAAAGATTATTAGAGTTGTAAAAGTAATTTTAAGTAAAAACTTTAAAATTGTTGTTAGGTGTTTTTGAAAAGTTAATTATAATTGTAGCATACTAAAAATATGAGATAAAGACTTTGATACGGATATCTCTAAATAATTTTTGGATAAATAGATTTAAGATATGATATGATACGATATGAGGATATGCATATCAATTATATTGATTTTATTTTTTAATTAAGTAAATATGACATGCAAAAATTACTTCACATAAATAATAAATCTTGTATGGATGTCAATTATATTGAAAAGTTATTTTTAAAAAATTTAAGTAAATATGACATACAAAAAATTATTGTTTACAATTGATAAACATTTAAAATAATAGGTGGTTGTTAGAGCTGCTCGCAGATGTCGCTTGTTCAATCGTGCTCCCGGTCCTGTGCGATCGGTTGTGGCGGAGGAGCTTCTCTCCTCTGCCTCCAACTCGCCACCGGGGTTGGGGCTCCCCTCTGCCACCCCACCAACTCGGCCTATGGCATGTCGGCTTCCTTGAAGCCCCGCTTGCACGACGATAGTTGGAGCCTCTCACCACCGATAGACAAATTCCCTTGAATGACTCTTGCCATCTCATCCACTTGGGGTCTTTGAAGAAAATGAAGAAGATAACCAACCCGACTCTACTTGGGAATTTCCAGACAATGTGCAAGCACCTCCCCGGATCCGGTTGGTTTGATAGTAATGATCCACCCTCTACTTAGGTCAATTTTTTGCAGCAGCAACTTAAAATTATTACCTCTGTGTTTTTGCAATTCTCTTATAGTTGACTCTCCTAGGCTAAGCCTAGTTTGATCATGTGGCTTCGAGGCATGCTTCCATACCACCCATTTTTTTATTGAATTATCTTGTATGATTTTTTTTATGAAAAGAGATCTTATATTATATTAATTCAATAAGATATAAGATAGCTTTTAGCAAAAAAAACAGATGGTATGAGAGCACGCCCCAACCTATAAATGAACAAATTAGACCGAGCCTAGGAGAACAACAAGCTAGGCAACACCTAGGAGGTTAAAAAAACACAAAACCTATAAACGAACAAACTAGACCGAACCTAGGAGAACAACAAGCTAGACAACGCCTAGGAGGTTAACAAAACACAAAATTAAGCAACAAAGTGGCAAACATTCCCAAAGCAGATGGATCTTATATCATTTTACTTGTTAATATAATATAAAATCTTATTCAAAAATAATAATAATAAATAAGACGCAAATTTTAATGAAGATACAAATTTTCATACTATACTTATATTTAATAATAAACACACGGTAATTATCACAATTTTTTTATTAAAACCCTAAAATAGCACCCACCCTGTCCGAGGACAGGGTTGAGGGTACACCAATCATAGAGCATCTTTCAAAGATGTTTCTGAAAAATATCTAGGATTCCAAGACCAAGGGCATAATATTATTAAAGGAATTCGTGAAATTTAATTATTGTGCAAGTGGAAAGTGGGAAGACGACGTGTGAGGACTGTGCGCGCTGAATTTGGAAGGCTACTGTGGAGCAGTCACAGCATGGGACCATCCACCACGTGACCGTAAAGTGAAAATGCTCTACTAACTACTCTACACTGAAAACGAGTGGTCACTATTTATTTGTACCCCTCAAATGTCTCCTATTTATTTGTTTATTTATTTAAGTATCACAAGCATTTAAGAGAAGAAATGTTTAGATTCTCCCCTAATTTGGTGTCTTTTCAACCAATCAAACCATAAAGTATTTTACCCTTTCCAATTCGTACTCATCTTTTTATATTTTAGAAGAATGTGAGAGTTTACCTACTTAGGTACTAAATTTTAGTTATTGATGATTATGAGATGATGGTCCATTTCCTATTATTTAATAATATAAATTGACGGTGTCTAAGCTATATTGATTTTCCATTTTTGTACTTTTGAGATGAAGGTCCATTTACTATTATTTAATAACATATATTCATTTTATTTTAGGTAAGTTATATTTATATATGTTAAAACTAGCAATTGCATGTGTACAATGTAATGTGAACGTTGAATGGTTTTTGTTTTAGAGAGATAGTTATTACTGTTTTTAGTTGATGTTGATAATGGGTGTGATTGATTTTGGTTGGCCATTTTTTTGCTTTAAACATGAATACATTTGATACCGTTTTCAATAGTTAATTACTTTTATAGTTGACGTTGTTTGTATTTATTTCGAGGTAATTGTGTTAGTGTTGCATCGATTGTTTGGTTGGTATTTTGTTGAAAAACTTTTATTGTACACTCGATAATGCATGTGATTGATAGTGGTAGTGTAGGAATATAGATGAAACATTACATTGAAAGGTTGTATGTGTACATTTAATTTTGTTACAAATTTGTACATTTAAAGTTGCAAATCATATATGACAACATCAAATACATGAAGACCTCCATACACATAACGAGACATGTATACATTTGTAGTATTTATTTCATGAATGGTAGCCTTTTGTGGGCAATTTTATTTCCGGTAAACATGAATACATTCGATACCCCTTAAACGACAATGTCGCTTTGGATACAAGAAGTGTTGAGTAAAGTAGTAGTGGAGGTGTTATCAAAGTAGAGGGTAGTATTTACGACGGGTTGAGTGATAGTAGTCTTGCTTCCTCCTTCAATATTTCTTAAAGGCTTGTATAAAAGGAGTTCTCACCAACAAAAAGGTCATATGACATTGAATCCTAGGTTGGGACATCCAAAAATCTCGGGTGGACCCAAACAATTGCTTGAGTCGGTCGCATTTTCCATTTATCACCTTTACGATTCTTGTTGTAGCTCCAATCTCGAGGAACCTGAATAAGTGGTAGGCGTTCCATGGTTGTAGGACGAACTCTATATACATGGGACTAAATGAAAGACACATCAGTTTGTCATTTAAAAATGCAATAATGTGGTATTACAAAGGAAAAACCTAGTTCTATTTTACAACATCTTTAAATCTATAAAAGCAAAGGGCAAATTTCATAGCCAGCTATCTCCAATCCCCTTCAAAATAACATGATTGTGACGTTCCACTACTTATTCATGCAATAAAAAGAAAGACACAACACTAAATCATAAACAAATCCAATAATGTAATATTGAAGAGACAAAACCTAGTCCCATATTAAGTCTTCAAAGCAATAAAGCCTATAACAATTTTCTTAGCTAATTATCTCCAACTCTATTTAAAAATAAATGTGATTAGAGTGAAGCAATACTTATGCATACAAGGAAAGAAAATATAGAGAAATGAATAATAAAATAATGCAATAAACTAATACCACATTGAAAAAACTTAGTTTCATTATTATACATGCAAAACTCTAAGGTATATGGTGAATTTCCTAGCTAGTTCTCACCAATTCCAACATGATTGTCACCTAATCATACTTTTGAATGCAAGAAAATAAAAGAAATGCTAACGATAAAATAATATTAGCACTTTGATTTGGACACAATATTGCAAGATAAGGTGTGCACCCTTTATATGATTTCTCTGGATTTAAATTACCATGACCATAATAAAATGTTTATGGTTTTTTACCATTTATCGATGCAAAATCAAGCCTCCGTAGGAAAAAAAAACTATGATACAAAAACCACATTGAGTTCAGTGGATTCCAAGCGTGTGGTACCACGATCATATGTTAAAATATTTTAAGCCGTGACTTATAAAAATGCATTTTGGAAGCAAACAAAGAGACATGAGTAACCATATCCACTCAAACATATTGGAAAACATTAGGAAACTTAAGACATTGACATTCTTGAGTCGTGACAAATACTTAACAGAAATGCCTTATGAAGTGACAAATGGGGCCTCCACAAGGAATTGATCGATGTAGGAAGCACTCATCAATTTGGAAACCAAGTGGCCCCAAGGCGAGTATATGTGTGGGATGTGTTGAGAGTCATCAAATAAAAATCAGATAAGGAGTTGATTATTTGTAAAAGCATTCAAAAAATTTGAAATCTATTGGGCAGTTTGCAATAATTAGAAATAATTGTGGTAGATGGTTGTGTGAACACAAGTTTGAAGGCTCTACCAGAAGACTTTTGTGATCTGAAAGCGTTGAGATACCTTACCCTTTATTGGTGCAGGGTATTGACATCTCTACCAAGACATTTTGGGAATTCAAAAAGCTTCATTTCATTTTCAACCATTTCATTTCATATTTGAAAGTTTCGTTTTGTCTCGCCAACCAAGTTCAATAAGTTATAAGATTGTGTAGAATAAGATAGGAAGAAAAATGCAAAACACCATCTCACCATTAAAAGAAAGAGTTTATTTTTTTGAAATCCCCACAAATGACGAATATTGAAGCTTACGATCAAGTAATTTGTCTCAAAAGTTGTTAAATGTTTTTGTCCCCTTATTTATGTTGTTTTGAACAATCATGGCCATACGTTGTGAAATAATTTGTCTTTAATTTTAGTAGAATGGTCAATGAGATAGTAATAGTAGTCATATTTTTAAAAATCTAAAACCATGAGGATGAGGAATAAAGCTTGATATTGCATGAATTTTAAATACACAAATTTTCAAAAATATAATACAAACAACTAATATTTTAGTGATTGATAACGATTACTATAATGTAGAGTTGAACTTACAATTATAATGGAAGTAAAATCACCTATACTAAATTAATGTTACACAAACTATACAAAGATAGATTTGTAGTGTAGAATATATTCATGCAATTTTTCAATAAGACCGAGTGAAAAATATATAAAATTATGAAAATATTTAGTTCAATGTTTCATTGAATTGTCCTCAAAATATGGAACAATAAAAATGATGATGGGATAAAGAATTTAGCTTTAATGGAAGGCCGTTTATGTATGGTTATTGGTTGACCTCGTGATGTCATACATTGTTGGATATAATCATGAAATTTAGATTGGATTTGCTATAGTAGATAAAACTACCAATCTTCACCAAAATATTATAAAATTGAGAAAAAAATCCAAAATTAGTTTTGTTCCCTTGTGGTCATATTTTAAGCGACAAGGTTCTTTCCCTCAATGGCATATGTTATTGATCTTTCTCAAAATCAATCCCCCATAATGGTAATTTTTTCACATTTTCTTCTTCTTCCAATTATAATCCAACTATTTCAACCACTCAATCAAACACTCATCACCATGTCCAAATTAAAGGTTGGGAGTTCCCTAGGCAATAGTTTGAGTGGACGCCCTCCTCACAAATTTAGTTGATATTTTTTCCATCAAGTAAATAAATAAAATATGTCTATATTCTTGTATTTTTAAATTTACATCATAGTCATAATAAAATAATAATTAAAATATCTTATTAAATTATCACAGAAGGATGCAAAATACTTTCATGGATGGAAAACATTAATTGTATGAGATGCTCAAAATGCAAAAAATACAATATTTTATACAAGGCTTCTTACAAGTCTGATTTAGCCATATCAAGTAGGTGATAGGAACTCTATCCTGAAATAAAGCACCATTTTTTTGCAAAGAAACAAAAACGTTCATGTATCTCCCATGGTTTTGTGAAGAGTTGTATTTGGACCAAGCCTACGGATTCCTCCATAAAAATATAATAGAAATTTTCTCCAAAAATTAAGAATAGAAAATCAAATATTTTTTTCCTTCAATTATACTCACCTCTACTAGATACAGGTCAATGACATTATAAAAATACATTAACCTTTTTCTAGAACAAATTACACACCTACATAATCTAGAGCTACATCAGAGAATGGGTAACAATACCAACAAAATCATATGTGCTTATAAATATGTGATATTTTCTTTTACTTACAAAAATATTACAAAACTTTTTTATGTGTATGTGTGAAATTTATGTTACTATATAATAATATTTATAAATGGATTGATCAATATTAAATCTTTAGATAAATTATTTTAAAGTTAAGTTCTAAAATTGACCGACAAAAAGGAAATTTTTAGATTTATGCACCCTTTATCAAGTTAAGACCCCTTTGAGCAACCGCCTAGTTTGCCTAAGTCTTAATCCTCTCACAGAATGAAGAATCTTTAAAATTTGGTTTTATTTGGATATTTCAAATCTATGTTTTTTCTCAATCGTCTAAACTTTATAAGAATCAAATAAATTAGGGAGAGGACCCAGTCATCATGTGTTAGCCAATGATCTGTGACAAGTTTTGTTACTTTCATATTTAGCATTAGAATATTCAAATACCCAAAGGTGGTTTTAAAAATTCTAATAAATAGACATAAAAGGACCATTTTGTTGCAATTAAATTCTAAACAATGTTTGGTGTACATTTTATTACTCTAAGAATAAAATTGATATAAAATAGACATTAAATGATGTAATCATTAATAAACATATATATTTAAAATGTGCACACATATATAAATTCGGTTTACATATCAAAATGAAAAGTCTACGTACTTCTCATTACCACCAACATTTTTATAAGTTTAAATCTATTTTCAAACCTAAAAAGGTTGTGTCATTCATGATCCAACACACTTTCATTCAAAGAATTACGAGGACTTTATCATCACTATAGAAAAAACTCAAGTCAAATACACCATTAAATGAAACATTTTCAAACTATAGTCCAGCTTCCCTCCTCTTTCCATCCCATCTACAAGCATTAATGAAAAACTTGAAAAAATACAAATTTGTAAGGCTCAAGAAACATTATGCATTTATTAAAAGGTGGAATTCAAATAAATATATCTTAATTGAAAATCAACCGTAGCCATTAGATTGAACATCTCATTAATCTCAATCCACACTTACCAATTTCAACCAATCACAAACAAGTTCATGGATCAAGCACCAATAAGACTTTTGTAACTTTTATAAATTCATTTCATGGTCCAACAATTACATTTCACACTTTTTCCAAATGTCTTCACCTTCGAACCAATATCGTGAGTAGTTCCTTGTTCTAGTAAGTTTATAGAAAATTGAATTATTTTACTCTTCCAATATTTTGTATTCATATGAAACTACTTGTGCTCATTTCTTGTTTTTAAAAGAAACTATATATGATTGGCATATTTTTCTATTTGTATTTGAAACTAAATTTTAAAAAAATCTCATTGGATATAAATTATGTATGCTCTCTCTCTCTCTCTCTCTCTCTCTCTCTCTCTCTCTCTCTCTCTCTCTCTCTCTCTCTCACACACACACACACACACACACACACACACACACACACACACACACACACCAATATGTTTTTATTAGTAACTTTTAGTAATATGATTATCATTATCTAGTTCAGTTTCTTATACACATGTACACAAAATAAGTTGAGGATTTTCATTTTCTAGTTAAATTTCCTATAAATGCAAAAAAATCTATAAATAAGGTGATATATCTAAGTTTCATATACGAATAGAATTAGAATAGCTTAGTTTGAGTTTCATATGCACACGAGAAAATGAGAATAGCTATATACATATATAGATGATCTTTTTATTTTATGCATGTATATGAAACTAAATTAGATAATGAATATCATGTTGTTGTTAGTTATTCATATTATAAATACTTTTAATTACTTGTAGTTTTCTTTTCATATCTTGTTGTTAAACATGACATTTTATTTTCATATTACTTTAAGTCAGCATCGATTCTATTCCTTTCTTCATATATATTTGTAGGTATTAATTGCTAACATGATGATATAATGATCACTCAAGAGAGTTTTCCATTCTTGTGCCAAAATAGGGAAGTGATATTTCCACCAAGTGAACCGAAGAAGATGGGAATGCCAAAAATGGTCCATAATCTGCAGAAGTTTCACTGTGAAAGTCACGGGAGGGGCATCAACAAAAAAATCATAATATGTGGACATTGGGATGAGACTAGCATGAATAATGCCATAAAATAAGTTTAATAAAATGGTTCCTCAACACATGGTGCTGCAAAAAAGTGGGGTATACCTCCCACCACACTTACTTCCTGGTTATTGGGTATAACCACTAAGTAAACAAAGCCCCCTCCATAATTCTTACTAAAGAGGGAGAGCTTGAGTTGGTGTAATGGCGTCATGAAATGGCTCATATGGGTCATGGGTTAGAAATATCACAACTTAAAGCATATGTGGCACACATATGTGAATCTATGTCTACCACATTCATATATGGTACCCTTAGAAACTCATTGTGGGTTGGTTTTAAAAAAAAGACACCCAAATTTAAGAGTGAGGGCAGGAGAAGGCCTTGATAGAGACAAAGTAGTAAGTATAATACCAGTTATTGTTAATTATTTCTATCTGAATTTTTCCTTTGTTTATAAAGATAACCTACATGGGCCGAGAAAATATGGAATTGTGATGAAACGCTTACAGGGAAGGAAGAAATTATGGTATGAGAGTGCTTTCTAGAAGGGGAAGTAGAAGTGTCCCATACATAATCCCAAAAATGGGGAATTGATTAGAATATTATGTTGTGTGAATGTTGTTGGAAAAAGCATACATGGTTTCTACCTTTTCAAAGGTAAGAAGCAATTACACAATTACATCGTTAGGTATGTACATGGAAGCACAACCTCATGTATGGATGGAAAAGGAGTCATTCATCAAATAGTTGCATTTTTTTGAAACATATGTACTGGTGGTGTGTCTCCAACCAACATGAATTTATTTATTTTTTACGGTAATCATTCTCATGTGGGTCCAAGACAATTCAAGAGGAAAGGAGTTTGGGAATATATTTACTTACATTACCAACATACGCTTCTCACAAAATACAACCGTAGATGCCATTGTCTTTTCTCCATTCAAAAGTTACTTCAAAGAGGAGATACGCAAGTGGTTATTTGAAAAACATGGGATAGATGTCAACAGGATAGAATTAGCTATATTGGGGAGTAGGGCTTTCCAAAATGCTATTTCACTTGAAACTATAAAAGCAAGTTTCAAGAGGATAGGTATATGTCCGCTTAATCCAAATGCCTTTGGTGAAGACATGGAATCGCTGACAATGACAATTTTTCCCCTAGGAAAAATTGGCCAACATGGACCCATATGATCACAAGGCCCCTAGGGTTTAAAACAAGTTACAGGTGGTTTTCAAGGTCTTGGGAGCATGTTCAACGAGTTTAATAGTGAAGATAGTGTTGAGGAATATTTTCCTCTTCCGGTTTTGACCCTTAGGATCATCTTGAAAAATGATAAATTGTGGGACCCACATTTTGGCAAAATAGGAAAAATCAAGAAAAGACGCGACAAACCTCAAATCCCTTGAATACGGTCTCCATCAAGCCTATGACACAAGGAAATTTGAAAAAATCCCCAAGGAACTGAGCTTCGGGGTCAAAATTTGCATTTTGGGCCTTTTTGGCACCGAACTAAAAAACTAGCTCGATGAGTTGTGATCTTGCATTGTTGGAGCGAGTCAAAAGTGGCTCAAAAAGTTGAGTTGGGCACATGGTGTTAGTTCAATATAGTTCAACCGTATGTACGAGATGATCAACTCGAGGTCAAACGGATTCACAATGGTGAAAAAATGGGGGCTCGACACAGTAAGGCCGGAGGGAATGGCTCGGATCTAGGCTCAAATGGATACACGATAGACCGATACGTGAGGAATAACCAAGGTTAAGGGGCCATGTTGGCCAAGGAGAAGGGAATCACCCTCAAATACATAGAACTAGGTGAATGTCTTTTGGGCAAGCCAAATCAAGTCGAGTTTGGCGACATGGACAATGGATGGGCCAAGTGAGGGGAGACTTCGAGCAATTCACCGTGGAAAACACACGAGCAAGATTGTAAGGATGGGCTGATATGTGATAATCAGCTTGAAACATGTTGACTCGTCCGTGTGAGTTGAATATTTGGGGGCGGTCTGAAATGGCTTCGAGCAAGCTTATGAAGGCTCGGTGTGGCAAAATGTGGAGGCATCAATGGAATAATGGGATGAGTTGAATGAACTCGGCCATGAGGGCCGATTCAACTCGGCAAGATGTGAAGAGAACGATCGATTGGCGAGCTATGGATTTCATCTAATTTCAAGAAGAGGGCATGAAGTATGTCAAGATTGGCTCATTAAGCGGAAGGATGGCTCGGGGCCAACTCGGTCGTAATGAGTGATTTTCGTGAGGTTTTCGAGGTGTATGACTCCGAAAGCGGGAGGTCGAGGGTCTCGAAAATGAGGAATCCCCAAAGTCTAAAACTTTTAGACTTCGGGGTGAACAAATTCAGAGGTAAGGCAAGGTGAGTCACGAAGCATGGGCATTGAGATGTCCAAAAACAAGAAGTGTTGAAGTCTTAAAAACGGTGGATGTGTGGCAAGTGAGATGGTTTCGGGAACTGGAGAATTCGGAGTTCGAGATTGGCCAGGTTCAGAACTCTGGGTGAGTTTATTTCAGGTGTTGGGGTGTAAAAAAATGAAAGCAAAGTGCTCGCAATGTCCAAAGGGTTCGGGCCCAAAAACCTAAAAACAAACTCCCGCCCAAAATAAATTAAACAAACCATTGAGTCCGCCAAATTGGCATTGTTGGCCGAGCTAACCAATTGGATTCTAAGCGAAGTGGAAAGCTTTGAATGCCTAACCAAGCACTAAGCTATATATTGAGTTAGTGTGCTAAAAAGGATCTTGCATTCATGAAGGTATCTCGGTAGGTGTAAAACCAGCTCAGTGGAGCTTGAGAGAGCCATAATCATGGCCTATTTTTAAAATGCCATAACTTGAACAATTTTTAACCATTTTAAGCAAAAATATAGCCATTGGAAAGGGGATTCAGTGACAAATCCAATGGACACTTCAAAATATAATAACCAAGTGGGTAGGTAGAGATCAAACCCAATCATGTAGCCAATACAAAATGATGATAACTTCTCCTAGACACTACCATCTTTTGTAAAAAATCAATGGAAAGCTTATTTCGGGCTCTACAACATGGGATGGGAAAGAGGAGAATTTAATGGGTTTGGTGGGAAAATTTCATAATGAAATTACAGAGCTAGAGGCCATACCCAAGTCCATCATGAAACCATTTCTTCAAGCACAAGGCAGGGTATAAGGAGATGAGATTTTGCAAGTTTTCCCACTATTGTAGGAAGATCTAATGATGGTTTTGATGGATTTTAAAGCATTTTCAGATTTCTTCCTCTTCTCTCTCCTAAATTTATTCTTCCTATAAAATGTAAAGGGGTTGAACATGTAAGTTGCTGGTCATTTTCACCTCCCATGCACCCCTGTTCTTCTGGGGCTTTAGGCCTTCCTCTAAACATTGTAATTGCTTCATGCCTTTCCCTACTAGACATTGTATAATGTAAAATTTAATGGAGAAATAAAATCATGTTTTTTTAAAATATTAGCATTCCATGGTTTTTTGTTTCTCCTTACCTTTCATTGTTAAACAGGTGGTTGTGCATACTTCTTGTTCATTGCAAATTTGGTGTGTTGTGCTCATTCAGGAATGATGTATTGAATGTGATCTAGTTTGTGGTGCAAGATCACCCTTTCTAGGTTCATTTCTTTCATTATTTTTGCAGGCTAGGGGAAGTGATTAACACTCCTTTCTTGGTGTATCACCGCTCTTAGTGTAGGTTTATTTCATGCAATCCTTCTATCCATGTCCCCTTGGAAGCTTTAGATTAGGTTTAGTCAATAGTTTTTCTTGCATTAGGAGTAGTTTGTGGCAGGTAAGTTTAGGAGCAGGAACCGGCCTTCTCCGGAGAGCTATCCCATTTTGCAATGTCCCACACTTAGGATAGCTCCATGTTTGTGTAATCACACCGAATGATCCATCATCAACAAAACCATCTCGGGGTGTTTTGATTTTGGATAAACAGCTTTAGGAGTCATTAAAGTCGTGGTTTCATTTTTACAGTGTTTCATCAAAGTTTTGGTTGTTGTGTTAGCCAAGTTCAAACATTTAAAATTTCAAAGGTTTCCTTTCTCTTCAAATTTCAGAAGTTGCGAATTTCAGATTTCATAGGTTTCTACAAAGAAGGTAAAACTCTAAAATCACTTTTGGAGGGCTTTACATGTGCCAAAATTGATCAAACTTTCACAAATGATAGATTGGGGATAAAATTCAAAAGGGTGTCCTTAGAATTTCAAAATTCTCATTTTCAAATTTTGGGGTTTTTTGAATTTCATAATTTCAAGTTTTGGGATTTCGGGATTTTAGGACTTTTTAAATTTTAGAATTTTCCAAATTTCAATTTTTGGGATTTCAGGATTTCAAATTTTGTAATTTCAAGTTTCAAAATTCAAACCTTTTTAAGTTCGTACTTGTAGAGGTCGCTTGCTTTTCGATTTCATTTTTTCTACTTTGGATTTTAGAGACTATGGAATTTCAGGATTTCGAGAGATCATTTACATTGAACCAATTCAACCCCCATATCCATTTTTGAGCCTTTCAAGGTGTGCATTTTTGGCATTCAAATTCATCTCATTAATTTGTGATGCACATGGTGGAATGTCACTTCGAAGACACATATGCAAAGCACAACGGCGACTTCGTTTGGATAACAAACCCATGTCTCCAAGTAGCAAAATTTCTCTCTTTTCACCCATTTCCAACCATTTTTCTCCCTTTTTCTCTTTCACTTTCTTCCATTCATGAAGTCTTGCAGTTATGGCTTCATTCGCATCATGGGATTCACATCTAAGGCGTAGAAATAATATCGGTCAATACACCCCCAGATTTGTAAATTTTATTCCCGGTGGTGTTATCAACCATCCTTGATCTATACTATGATGGAAATAAGCAAGGTGGGCATATCCCAACAAGCAAGACACAAATCATTTTGATTATATGCCGATATCTAGTTATTGGAGAGCGAGGGTATGCATATTTTGGAGGACATTCTTTGCTCAAAGATGTTGGGTTACAAATGAAGATCCTAAAGATGATGGAAAGTATGGTGCAATCTAGATCTTCGACCCAAATGAATGAATTGAGGATTGGATTCAGGGCCCCTTGTACATGGGAAGGCCCCTTTCTATATCATTATATCTTGCAAGAGAAACTTGGCTTCATAGTTTAGATGTTACCCCAACTAGAAGAATGGATTAAGGGTATTGAACATTATGCAAGTCAACCTTGTCTACAAATACCCATGTATTTCCATATCACAGTCCTTTTCCTTCACCCCAATGAGTACCATTTCAACCAAAACTATAGTTTCCAAGAGGTGCACCTAATATGGAATCCCCTTCTCCATATTCTACTCTTCCACCTCATCTTAGCTTATCTCTACCCTTTTCCCTTCCAAAGCCACATTCCCCACTAGAATAGGGAAAAGAACCTCCTCTCCCACCAAAATTGAAGTAAAAATGGTAGAGACCCCACCCACCACTCCTCTTGTAATCCCAAACCCATGTCAGGAAGAAGTTCAAAACACTAGTCAAGAGGAGCAAAGCAAGAGGAAGAGCCAGGAAAAGAAGAAATGATTAAAAGTTTGGTAAGATTGGCTCTAAAATTCAAATTTTAGAAAATCCCATTGATTTTCAAGCCTTCTGGAGGAGGATAAGGTTGAAGAAGAACAAGTGGTGAAGATTGAGCTTGCAATAGAAGTAGAGCAATAACAAGAAGATGATCAAAAATTAATTTTTTCATAATGTAGTGTCCACGAAGGCACATTGTTTTCAGATATTATTGATCAACCATCTTCTTAAAATTCAAAAGAGGAGGGAAAATAAGCTCTAACTCCAAAAGAAGAGGAGCACACTCCTACCAAGGAGGATAACAAAATAAATTCAGAGGTATTAAATACAAAACAAGCCACTCTGGGTATTCCCAATTCTTCTCCCATTTCATACCCTCCAAATTTTGATGTTGAAGGGAATTTTGAGCTCCCAAACTTCATGTTTGAAAATGACGAGAACCATAATGAGAAAATTGAAAATCTAGAGAACATTATGGAGGGGTTGAGTGACACAACAAGATACCAAAGAGGCATATTATCTTTCGGATTTTGAGGATTGCTTCAATGAAGAGAAGCCCATAGAAATCATCACATTTTCTCCTCCATCATCCATCTTCCAAGCACAAGAGCCTATTCCTGAGGTGGATCACCTACAAGAGTAGGATGTTTCTCACAAGAGTCCTCTTGAGCCAATATTGGAGGAATTGAATCTTCCAAGGAGCATGTTGGACAAGGAAGAAGAAATCCCAACATAACCATTAATTATTCAACAAGAGGTTATAAGAAGTCTCACAAAGTTGCACATCAAAGGGGAATTCCATGTTTCCAAAGAAGGGAAGGAGTATGAGAGCATCGCCATTTTCATACCATTCACCAAGGTGGCGCATCAATTTTCTGAAATGTGCAAAAGGAAGAAAATCCACCTACAGATAGTCACATTTTCCAGGAAAGTCTATCGGAAGACCTCCTTACTAAAAATCAAAGTAGTGGGTACATTTGACTGACCAAGCCATGTCCTTCATATATCTATATTCATTTGAGATAGAGCCAAAGTTTCCACAACCAGTCATGTTCATCTCCAAACATGAGCATGAGTCTCATAGTATGAAGGATCAACTACAATACATTCAGGAGCCTCATGTAAATAATCTTAGGGATGTATTTGTTTTATTTCCAATTGATACCTCGGTGATATGGGTGGGAAGTTGGTGCTATGATATTTTTCCACTCATGAGTGTAGCCATGCTCATTACAAAATCATTTGTGTGGCTGCAAGTTGTAAGGAAGGGAAGCTACTTCACTCTATCAGTCGTAGGATTTGTTTAAAGTCTTCTCTCTCTTCAGTTACTGTAGGGTAGGAGTAGGATTTTTTTCAGCATCACAAGTGCTTAGGCACACTCTGCATGTCTACTTAGGCATGTATGATCTTCTATTTTGTATATAGTTTTGTTTGTGTTTTCTCTAGCACAATACATGGTGTTTCAGTAGACCTCCCACATGTAGAAGAGGTTCATACTTGTAGGAAATAGTTGCATATTTAAAAAGAAAACAAATGTAGAGCAACTAAAATTGGGATTAAGGAAAAATTTTACTAAGTTTTCACTCTCTAAGTCCTTTAACGTTAATCACAGGTGAACTTCTAGGTGTCCCCGTAAGGTCATAAAGTCAACAAATACAACCCTCGAGCATGTCACAAATGGAATTGTTATCCCAATTTTTCCCCTGGGCAAAATTAATCAAACACGACCCTGTATAGGAGATAATCAAAGGGTCGGCTTAGTATTGTGAGCCCACATTTCAAATCCAATAGTCAGGTTATAGGCGGGACTCTACAATGGAGGAGCAAGGTCGGTGAAGGATCAAACAATGTCAAAGGAGGCCAGAGGCTCACAGGAGGAAAACGAGGAAAGGCTCAAAGTTTTCGGACTTAGCCACATATGAGTCGACTCGGGGCTGAACAATAGACTCATAGAAGGTGCCATGTGTCAACCCGATGCAATTCCAAAAGGTGCATCCAAAACAAGGCCTCCAAATGAGCGCCAGCCCTCCACATGGTCAGAGCCTCAAAAGGTTGAATCGGTTGTTGAAAATTCTAAGGCCAATGAAAAGAGCCACGTGCCTCAATAGCACAACTAAAGGGGAAGGACCCAAAAGGTAGTCCCCCAAACAAGTGCGGAGCTTCCACATGTCCCAGGCCCAAAAAGAAGAAGTCAAAAGGGGCAGAACCGAACGTTGAAAAGTCTAAACAGGACAAAGCTAGCGGAAGATGCCGCATGCCTCAACGACACAAATTCAAGAGGCACGGCCCAAAGGCCAATCCCAAACTAGCACCATCCCTCCACGTGTCCAAGTTCTGAAAAGTAGACACCAGCCATTGAAAATTCCAAGCTCAGGATAGGCCGGCAGAAGCCTCCACGCATCATCTCGGTGTAACTTCGAAGGAAGAATCAAGAGTGGGTTCCCAAATGAGCGCGGGTTCGCCACATGGTCAGAGTTAAAGAATGGGGCAACGTAGGCACAAATCAGCTAAGTATAGAAGGATCAACGGAGGCCTCCATGTGTCTTGTCTGAACAACTTCAAAAGAAAAATCTGGAGGCAGTCTCCCAATACGCGCTGAGCCTCCACGTGTCCAGGGTCAGACATATGGCCCCGCCAAATAAAAGGGACTTAGCCAAAACACAAAGAAATGGAGCAAGGCCATAGAAGGAGCCATGTGTCTCTTCGGCGCTCTTTCAAGGGGTGAATCCAAAAGCAAGTCCCAAACATGTGCCATCTCTACACGTGGCCATGTTTCAGTCAAAGTGGGAAATCATGTCATACGAGGAACTTTGGAATTTTAGCTTTTGTTTTGAAAAGTGTAAAATTATAAAAGTAAGCCGCACCTCCACCAACACCCAAAGAAGCCACGTGTCAGGCCTAAATTACATGCGGGGAGGCGGGCCTTGGAAGGATTTTTGCCAAAAGTGGGCATGGGCTTGGGGAAGACTTTTCGCCAAAGTGGAAAATGTGGACCGACGGGCCCGAAGATGACTTTTGGGAAATGAAAAGTTACGGGGCCGCGGAATTTTTCTTGCATTTTTGCAACTTTCATAAAAGCGTAGTTTGCAAGTGTGGGCCCGTGAGCCCGAGGAGGTTTGTTCACCAAATGGAAAATGAGAAGGTTGTGGGCTTGCGGGGGCTTTTGGGAAAAAGTGAATTTTGGGCTTGCGGAGCTGCGGGAGGTTTTGTGATTTTTGCGTCTTTTCATAAAAAGCGTAATTTGTATTTTCGGCCCACGGATCCACTTTGTAAAGATTACATTTTCATCATTTTGCACAATCTCGATGTAGAATCTTTAGATGGCCATATCTTTTGACTGGAAGCTCAAATTTGAGAAAAAGAAGACTTTTGAAATGTCTCTGCCTCCTCTACGCCATAAAAGCTTGAAACTTTAATTTTGACAAGGTTAGGTGGGTGAAAAACAGGAAAGTGTCTTTCATGCCATTAATGTGTGATCCGATTGCTTTAACAATAAATCAGATTTGATTTTATCCACCATTCTTCCTTCTCCAACACGCCAAACAAACATGGGGAACTAGAATTGACAGATTATAGGTGGATTTACAAGGGCATTAATGGTTGGTGGTTGAGCTTTCAGAGCAGAGTCTGAGTTTTCTTCTTTCTCTCTCACCTCGATGTTCTATAAATTGTAAACACTTTACGTTTGAGAAGGGAGAGACATTCTGGGTGTGGGGAAACTCTGTAAAATTTGTTTCCCAACTCCATTTGAGTGTAAGCCTTCTCCTATGCCTGACAAGTGGATTTATGCTTCGAGCATCCATGTAATGGTCTGTACACCTCATAGAGAAATAAAATCATGTTTTTGTGGTGTTCTTCAACACTTTCTGATGTTTTTTTTCTTTGTGCCTCTCCTATTTTTGTTTGTTTCATGTGCATGTATTTCACATTTGCGAGTGTAAGATGTCGTGCTTCATGGACTTTTGATGGCGGATTTGGATCTCGGGTGCTGTGTCACTTTTGTCTGACCTCCCTCATCTCCCTTTTCCCCTGTTTTATCCTCCCTCAGCAAAGTATCTCGCCACTTCCTTTTCTAGTGTATCATCACTTATCAGAGCCCTCTCCCTCTCTCTCTCACCGTCTCCTTGAAATGGTTGGATTAGGATTAGATATGTTTTTCCTACACTAGAGTAGCTTGTCGCAGTAGTTTAGGAAGCAGAACTAGCCTTCTCTCGGAGGGCCATCTCAAGTCTGCAAGTCCCACAACTTGAGATATGGTCCCATGTCAGTGCAATCACACCAAATGCCCCACTTAGATCTAAGGCCATTCGAGGGTGTTGTGATTTTGCATCAACAAGAAATTTCAAAATAAAGAGAAAGATAAAAGTTTAATAGAGTTCCATGATGTAAAAACTTGAGGAATGTCTAATTTAAACACTCTACAAAGATGCAATGATGCATGCCAAACATCATCAATTTTTGTACTTCATACTTCAAAAATTAGGGTTGCAGAGAGGAACATGTGAAGATTCTAAGTTGGATAATTTTTACTCTTAAAAACTTGTTTTTGAGAACTTCTTATGAAATTTGGAGACCGAGAAGCCGAATAGGTTCAAGTTTAGTGATGTGTAGGAAGTATTCAAGTTTCAATTCAACAGTGTTCAGATCGGTTTGTGAGTATATAGTGACTCTATGCCCAATGGACATAGAGACTCCCGATCTGGAACATCTAGTAGGCAGATGTCCCTGCAAGTCGCTTAAATTTTTACAATTTTTACCCCCCGTGAAAAATTGGCCAAAAGGGACCCATATGATCACAAGGCCCCTAGGGTTGAAAACATGTTACTAGTGGTTTTGAGGTCTTAGGAGCATGTTCAATGAGTTCAAGATTGAAAATCATGTTGAGGAATTTTTCCTCTTCTAGGTTTTGACCCTTAGGATCATCTTCAAAAATGATAAATTATGGGCCCCGTAGGCCCGCATCAGCCAAAGTAATAAAAATCAAGAAAATACATTACGAGCCTTAAATCCCTTGAATTCAGTCTCCGACAAGCCTATGATACAATGAAATTAGAAAAAAATCCCCAAGGAACTGAGCTCCGGGGTCAAAATTTACATTTTGGGCCTTATTGGCCACCGAGCTAAAAACCTAGAATTATGATCTTGTATTGTTGGAGCGAATCAAAAGTGGCTCATTGAGTAGCTTGGTGAGATGATTTGGGCACATGGTGGTAGTTCAAGCTAGGGTTGATTTGTGTACGAGATGATTAACACGGGGCCAAATGGAATCATAACGACAAAAATATGGGCCTCGACATAATGAAGCTAGAGGGAATGACTCGAGATCCGACATCAAATGGATACACACTGACGGACCGATACATGAGGACTTGCCAAAGTTAAGGGGCCATTTTGACGAAGGAGAATGGAATCACCCATAAATGTATAGAACTAGGTGAATCTCTTTTGGTGAGCCGAGAATCCATCGAAGTTTAGCGACATGGACGATTGTCAAAGCCAAGTCGGGGAGATTTTGAGCAATGAACTTCAAAAAATCTTGAGCGAGCTTGTAAGGATGGGCTCACATGCGATGATTTACTTGGCACATGGTTACTCGTGCTAATATGAGTTGAAGAGTTGGGGGGCGGTCAGAGATGGCTCGAGCGAGCTTATGAAGGCTCGAAAGTGTGGCGTAACGTGGAGATATCAATGAAATGACGAGCCGAGTTGAACTCGATTGAAATGCTATGGATTTTTGCCAAGTTCAAGCAGAGGGCATGAAGGATGTCGAGATCAGCTCATTACAGGAAGAATGGCTTAGGGCCAACTCGGGTGAAATGAGTAATTTTGAAGTTGGCGAGGTGGATGACTCCGAAAGTGACAGTTGGGGTTCCCTAAACAAGGAATCCCCAAAGTCTAAAATTTTTGGACTTTAAGGGTGAGTGACTTTAGAGGTAAGGCAAGGTGAATCCCAAAGCATGGGTGTCGAGATGTCTAAAGCAAAGAAGTGATGAAGTCGAAAAGTGGTGGATGTTTGGCAAGTGAGATGGTTTTGGGGACTAATGAATTCAAAGTTTGGGTTTGGCCAGGTTCGAGCTCAAGGCAGGTTTCTTTTATGGGTTGGGGTGTAAAAACCAAATCAAAGGGCCCGAAACCCCGAAAACAAACTCTTTCCCTAAAAAAATTAAACAAACCGTCGAGACCACCAAATTGGCATTGGTTGTCGAGCTAGCCACTAGAGTCTAAGAGGTAGGTGGAAAATATTGAATTTTTAACCAAGCACCAAGCTATATGATGAGTTAGAATCCTAAAAATAATCTTGCATTCATGAAGGTAGCTCGGTAGGTGTAAAACCAGCTCGGTGGAGCTTGAGAGAGCCATAATTCTGACTTATTTTCAAAATGCCATAACTTGAACAATTTTTAATCATTTTTAGCAAAATTGTAGTCATTGGAAAGGGGATTAAGTGAAAAATATAATGGAAACTTTAAAATGTAGGAACCATGTGGGTAGGTAGAGAAAAAACCTAGTCAAGTAACCAATACCAAATGATCATAACTTCTCCTATACACTATCATTTTTTGCAAAAATACAATCAATGGAAAGCTTTTTTCGGCCTCTACAAAGCATGGGATGGGAAAGAGGATCATTTAATGGGTTTGGTGGGCTAGTTTTATGATGAAATTATAGATCTATGGGCCATACCCCGGTCCATCATGAAACCATTTCTTTAAGCACAAGGCAAGGTACAAGGAGATGCGATTTTACAGGTTTTCCCACTATTGTAGGAAGATCTAATGATGGTTTTGATGGATTTTAAAGCATTTTCAGATTTCATCCTCTTCTCTCTCCTAAATTTCTTCTTCCTATAAAATGTAAAGGGGTTTCATAGGCAAGTTGTTGGTCATTTTCTCCTCCCATACACCCATGTTCTTTTGGGGCTTTAAGCCTTCCTCTAAACACTGTAATGGCTTCATTCCTTCCCCTATTGGACATTATATCTTGTAAACTTTAATGAAGCAATAAAAAAATGTTTGCATTAAAATTTTAGCCTTTCATGGTTTTTTTGTTCCTCCTTACCTTTCATTGTTAAATAGGTGGTTGTGCATACTTCTTGTTCATTGCAAATTTGGTGTGTTGTGCTCATTCGGGAATGATGTATTGAATGTAATATAGTTTGTGGTGCAGGATCACCCTTTCTAGGTTCATTTCTTTCATTATTTTTGCAGGCTAGGGAAGTGATTAGCACTCCTTTCTTGGTGTATCACCACTCATAGTGTAGGTTTATTTCATGCAATCCTTCTATCCTTGTTCCCTTGGAAGATTTAGTTTAGGTTTAGTGAGTAGTTTTTTCTACATTAGGAGTAGTATGTGTCACATAAGTTTAGGAGCAGAACCGGCCTTCTTCGAGAGCTATCCCATTTGGCATTATCCCACACTTAAGATATCTCCATGTTTTTGTAATCACACCGAATGACCCATCGCTTAAAAAACCATTCGGGGATGTTGTGATTCCACATAAACAACCTACCATAATTTTGACACATCTAATCAAGATGAATCATATGTAGTGGAAAATATGCTAAGGCTAGGTAAAAGTACTTAGAGATGCCAAGCAATGAGCGAAGCAGTACATTAGATGTTGAGATTTTACTCAACACACCGGCAAGTAAAGAATTTCATGTTGAAGAAATTCAAAAAATGTAAGTGAATATGCTCACCAACAAGAAACAACTCATAATGTCCATGATGTCAATTTGATGAGTCGCTAACGCTGCCTACCCAAGTTAGCTGTCCTAATTGGATGAAAAAGTTTCCCTTAATATTGGTTCCAATTTAAACATCAAAATGAAGAAAAACCATATCTATTCCATCACAACAATCACTACATCATGAGTCATATGTGGTACACTACTTTTTCAACACTATAAATGAGGAACACATTGATGTAAAAGAGTTGGAGGAAGCATATATTAGATCATAAATTTGTAACCAAACTTTTGAGGAAAACATAGGACAAAGTTCCATTTCTAAATTTTTGAAACTTCCAATGGAAAGGGTAAAGGAGTCATCAAGGTCAAAATGTACTTGATGGAATTATAATGATTAGGAATCTTAGCTCATCACTACTTGATCAATATAAAGAGATACTCATGGAAAAAGAGAAAAGAAATAAATAAATTGAAGACTTTAAGTAAATAAACAGAATACAAATGAAAAATAAGAAGGCATAGAGAATTATTAGAAGGGAATGAAAGGAACAAGAGAATATTGAAAAGGAAATTATAAGGAAATAAAAATATCTCCACAAGCTGATGCAAAGGAAAGAAAAGGAGATGAAGAAGGAGTAAGAAAGAATCCAAAGAGACCAGAAAGAAATGAGAAATATTTTGAGAGGACAAGAAGAGAGTTGGGAAGGAAAAGGAGACTAAGTACTTGTAGTCACAAAATAATGCACATTAGAAATTATTTAGTCTCGGTCTCATACTACTATTTAGAAGGTTCTTGAGTGAAGAAATTACTAATTAACCCCCATCTTTTGGCCATCTTACTTTATTTTATTTCATCATTCCCGACCTCTTGCACCCGCATGCCCAGTTAACTTTTGTCGTTTCATGTTATTTTAGCCTTGATTGGGGTGCCCGTGCTAGTACGGGGGCCTATGGGTGCCCTAGTCCCACCAGGGGTGCCTTGATCCTTTTTGAACTTTCTCACAACTTTTTGGGCACTTTCTAGCCATTTCAGCTTCTTATCTTTTTGGTGGTCGGATATTTCGGGGTTAATTATGAAATTATATCAAGAGAACCCTATAAATATAAAGTTATGAGACCATGAGGGACCAAGCACTATTCACTACAATCATCCACCTAGATTTACATCCATTTGGAGATTAGTTGCATCTATTAGCTCCATCACAAGGATAAGGATGGTTCATCTACATCACACAAGCATAGGGGAGGGATTTTATTCTATTCCATGCACACATTCTATTACATTTTGTTCATCTAGGTATTTCTCACTACTTCACAAAGTGTTAATAACATAAGAGCACATCTACACACATCACACACACACACACACACACACACACACACACACACACACACACACACACACACACACACACACACACACACACACACCAAAACTACATTTGGGTCTGAAATGTAGTGCAACGCTTAGTTAGTAAGCCCATTGTTGTGGCAGTTGAGGTCAGTCCAACTCATTCATTTGCACTCTTCTTTTTTAGTGTTTTGATACTTCTTGAGGATTTATTGTAGGTATTTTCATCATCTTGGATTTATCAGCGACACACAGGTGTAATGCAATGAATCTGATGTAACACACAATGAGGGTTTTGAACCACCTTCCGGACCTGTGAAACTTAGTTATAGACCTTTTTCATAGACAAGTGCAGCCATTCTACAGACCAGAGCACCCACGGGTGCCACAATTTCTCTCTGGGCGCTCTTGTCTAGTTAGATAGCTCAGATCCATCCATTTCGGGACCTCTTCACTGTCGTTTCTACTTCATGTTTCTCTAGTCACTTTTGTAACACATTCCAGTGAGCTCCATTTAATAAAATGAGTTCATTCTAACTCTCTTAGTACTCTAGGGTTTAGCATTTCCATTTTCATAGTTGTTTGTGTCATTTCCATAGTTATTTATTACATTTATTTACTATATTTACATGTCATTCTATATTAGATTAACTATCCCAATGTATTATTTTTAGTTAATAATTTTGGTGAACCCAACACTTTCATGCTTAGGATCCTCATTCTTCTTCTATCATGGCTCAATAGATTCCTCAAGTTTCTTTATTTGATTTACTTAAGAGATATCCCAATTGTCAAGTTGTTTTGTAAAAATCCTTAGACACCAAGTATTATGATGACAATACGCCACCACATGAACTAATTCCTATGCTTGCTTGTCTATTTAACGACCCTAGTGATCCTCCATCTAATCAACCCCTATTGGAATCAATTCAAGCTCTACATGATTTATTTCAAGAAAAATTTATGGCTATGGAATCCATGATCACATCTCTCAAATTTGAAATCCAACAACTTAGGGATGATTCGCAAGCTCATGTTTGTTCTCCCTCCACATATCCTCTTCAATCTATGTCCACTACATGTCATATAATTGAACCTCAAGTCATGCCATTACATGATTCTCTCATATTTGAGCATAATAATAAGCAACATGACATTCTTGCTATGTTCATTAGTCTTTAATTGATCACTTTTCTGCCTACTCATTACTATCCTTCTTATCGACTAAAAATTATCAGGTTTTTACATATTGCAATTATCATCAAATCAATGGACATAATGACAACGATTGTTATGCCTTAAAACATAGATTCAAACATCCTAAGCATCAAGGATTTATCTCATTCACTTCACAACATCATGTTACATCTCAATGGGATCCTAAGTCTAATCCTTCGCATTTAATGAGAATCACCATACCGCTTCTCATGTGCCTTCTTCGGATAGTCAAGAGTCACCTAAGAAACCATCTACAACATCACCAAGTCAACATAAGCAACAACCTCTCCAAATTAGTTCACCACCTCCTCCTACTCTGTCCTCTACAACATTACCAAATCAAAACAAGCCATCACTTCTCATGGTTTTCTCTAAATCATGTCCTCTTACTAAGTCGTTAGTTGTATTACCAAGTCAAGCTAAGAAACCTCCTCTTAAGGATGATCTCACTAATCCTCCATTAAAAGTATTTTCCACATCACCAAGTCATACACAACAATCACTACCTAAAGTTAAACTTGTAATTCCAACATCCATTATAGACCCTACATATGTTGATGATTGGGACCCAAATGAAGCTTACTATGATGATGAACCATTGGATGGTCACACTCCTCTATCTCCTCCACATCCCATCACTTTTGTTAAGGAAACTACTCCTTACATTGATCCACTTAGTGTCTTTTGACTAGCCTTCCATCGCTCACACACTTGGGGGCATAACATCCAACACATCCCCCTTCTAGCATCCTTACATAGTAATACATCACACTCTTAACATCTACGCATCCATCATCTTTGCATAGTCATACATTAATCTCCTACCATAGGCATACTCATCCTATATTCTTGCATTGTCATTACCCGATGACACACTCTTGTGCTTCAATTCACACTTGACTGTTGAGGGCTTACTACACATGAACCCCACACACTACACTATAGATACCACACATTACATTTCATCACACGTCTCACCTCATACATACTACATTTAGTCTACATCTACACATTTATACATTATACACATTTAACACATCATACATTACATCTTACATTACCTCTTATACATTATACACATATCCACTCCTCACATAGTCATCTTTCATCATCACACATAATACATGGTCTTCTACGTGTTGCACACATTACATTATGATGCAATTTAGTTCCTTAGTCCATACTCGATTGCCGAGGATTTACATATCAAATGGACCTTACATTCATCACACGTTCATCATTCAACCTTCTATCATACGACATTACTAGGTTAGTGGTATACACTTTAGGATAAATAGTCACATATCCCTTCATCTTGTAGTGGTATGCACTTTAGGCTACATCACCAACCCCTTTTATTCATCTAGTAGTGGTATACGCTTTAGGCTACATCACCATTGCCATTTTTTATTTTTTATTTTTATTTATTCATCTAGTAGTGATACATGCTTTAGGGCCAAATCATCACTCATACATTCATTTTTCTGTGATATACGCTAAGGATATAAGGCTCATGCACATCTCTTCTATATATCACATATCATCATCACTATGCATATATACTCCTCATAACGTGCTAGACACAACACACACTATTCAACCATTTCCCGATGATGCACTCTCGTTTACAGTTCATTCTTGATTGTTGAGGGGGAACTAAATTAACCTCACTACATACATTTCCATTCACTCGGGGTCACATGGCTCATATCACTCCATTTTGCATTACATTCCACCTTCCACAATATACTTTGCGCATATTATGGTTGCTTTTATTCTTGATACTTTTTCTTGTTCGTGTTTTCTTTATTACACATGCTAGTTAAATTACTTTTATGCCATTTATCTATACCATCCACACATGTGCATTCACGTATTTTTCTAGTTGTGAACATACATTTAGGTATTTTATATGCAACATGATGCTTTCCTTCTACCCTTCCTCTGATGGTCACTAGGGGCATCCACATTCATCTCTCACATGTGTTATTGTCTCACTTTGTACTTACCACTTTACATTACTTGGTTATACATGCTTTTTACATACTAGTTATCTTTCTAACATACAAATGGGTGCTTAATGTGAAATTTTTTTATGTAGGGATATTTGCTTCCATACTTGTATGTTATTGTTTTCTCTTATTTTTGGGCATTTCCCTTTGTTTAGTGTGTAAACTTATTTGTTGTTTGCGCCATGATGGCCTTGCGTGTCTTGCGACATTATGAGTGATGTCCTATGTTTCAACCCACTTTATTTCCAGTCCTATGTTTGCGTCCATGATGGCCTTGCATGTCTTGCGACATTGTGAGTGATGTCTATGTTTCCATTCCACTTTTGTGTGGCTTACTTGTCTTCTTACGTATTTACATTACTATATTTCTTGGTAGCTTTTAGACTATTTA
This sequence comes from Taxus wallichiana var. yunnanensis, assembly GCA_018340775.1. NCBI lineage: Eukaryota > Viridiplantae > Streptophyta > Pinopsida > Cupressales > Taxaceae > Taxus > Taxus wallichiana. The sequence goes on from CM031234.1 coordinate 305,980,903, forward strand.
CGTAGCTTACATGGTGTCTTCTAAATGCATGATTTTTCATAGTAATACTTGTCTTTGGTTAGCCTCTTGTTTTTACGTGCCTTGGTTTCTACCAAGCACCTTCCCTTACCTCTACGGGGAAAAGATTAATATTATATGTGGTTCATCCTCTTTTAGGGCCACAACCTCCTATATGTGACTTCAATTGTTCCCCCAAAGAGGGGGCATCATTTGGGTTTTTACATACTAACACAACACATTTACATTTATTCAATTGAGTGCACTTTATGCCTATGGAATTGTGGGTTACATATAGCGAGTGGGTTCAGACCAGTCTACGAAACCCGTACACAAAAAATTTTACAGGACATGGTGCCCTTATCAATATAGGAAGAAGTTAAAGGTTAGAGGATACAACGAAATTCCTCCCTATACTTCTTCATCCATTGGCATCTCGATTGTCAAAAAAATCAGGACATACAGAGATCTCTTCACACATATTCACGGTATTAGTTAAAGGTTGGAGGATACAGTGGAATTCCTCCCTATACTTCTTCAGCCTATGGCATTAGATCACCCAAAAAAACCCGGTAGTATAGGATATCCTGTTACACTCTCTTTCTCAACATGGATCAGGTACACATGTTCCATTTACACTTTTTCATTTGTGTATTTTACATTCATGCTTTTTACATACATGTGTCTTTTACATTACATTTTTACACATATTTGACTACTTAATTGTTTTATCCTTGTAGGTTGAGCCATATGAGAAACAAGAATTCAAATGGGGACATAAAAAAACAAAAAAACATCAACAAAAACATTTTGTGGCAACACACACCATACTAACCATGCAGGTACATCACACACATCGAAACTACACACGCATTTCCACCCTAGGTTCAATCTCATCAGTTTTTTTTGTCTTTTCATCTTTACTTGTCACACTTCATCATATTTTTTGTTATATCACACTTTTTCTATTCCTTTAGCATGTTTTCTACTACAATATTCATGGACATTAGGTACACATCTCTATCTAATTTATGTTACCGATATTTCCACTCACCAACATAAAGTGGGGGAAAATGTAGACATAAAATAATGCACATTAGACATTATTTAGTCCCAATCTCATACTACTATTTAGAAGGTTCTTGAGTGAAGAAAGTACTAATTAACCCCTATCTTTTGGCCATCTTACTTTATTTTATTTTTTCATTCCCAACCTCTTGTACCCACATGCCCGTCACTTCCATCATTTCACATTATTTTAGCCTTGACTAGGGTTCCCAGGCTAGTACTAGGGTTCCTTTGGGTGTTCTGGTCCCACTAAAGGCACCTCGATCCTTTGTTAACTTTCCCCTGCCACTTTTTGGGCACATTCTTGCCATTTCAACTTCTTATCTTTTTAGTAGTCATTTCAAGGGTTAATTACGAAAATAGATCAAGAGAACCCTATAAATATAAATTTATGAGACCATAATGAGGGACCAAGCACTTGTCACTACTATCATCCACCTAAAGTTACATCCATTTAGAGATCATTTGCATCCATGAGCTCCATCACAAGGACAAGTTTGGTTCATCTACATCACATAAACATAGGGGGATGAATTCTATTCTATTCCATATACACATTCTATTACATTTTCTACATCTAATTCTTGATCACTACTTCACAAAGTGTAACTAGCATAAGAGCACCTAGGGTACATGATGCACACACATGTGCGCGCACACACACACACACACTAGAACTACATTTGGGTCTAAAATGTAGTGTAGTTCTTAGTTAGTAAGCCCACACTTGTGGCAGTTGAGGTCAGTCTGACCCATTCATTTGCATTCTTATTTGTTTAGGGTTTTGATACTTCTTATGGCTTTCTCGTAGGTATTTCCATCATCTTGGATTTATTAGCCACACCTAGCATAGTGCATCAAATCTGATGCGACACACATCGAGGGCTTCATACCACTTATCGACTGTGAAACTCGGTTCCAGACCTTTTTGCATAAAATAGGGCACCCATTCTATAGACTAGAGAACCCACAAGTGCTTGGGTCCTTCTCCAGTGCTTCATCTAGTTATATATCTTGGATCCATCCTTTATGGGACCTCTACACAATCATCGTTTCTTTTTATTTCTTGAATCACTTTTATGACACATGAGTAAGTGAACCAACTGGGGGCAAAAGTGAATAAACTTTATATTTTCCTTGGTTCAAGAATTCATGAACCTGTAACACATACACGTTATGTTAATTTATAAACAAAAAAACCAACAAGGGCACAACTCCACCTTCCACCAATCAATTCCATAAAGCACGCCACTACCATTAGCATTGTCAACAATCTAAATGGGAATAATTCTTCAAGTGTGGATTCCTTTCCTGAAACTTCCATATTCAACAACCATAAACAAATTTAGAACTAGAAACAAATAACACCAAGAACATAACCTAGAATAGGACCTAGAATGAAAATTTGAGAAGATTTTTAAGATTCAATTTTATTTTCCAAGATGCATTACTCCAATGTTTGAGAATGTTTCTTGAGACGAAATGAAATTATTATTTAGACACTCGATGATTCCTGAATGTCAAATCCTACCACATACCCCAGTAGTCCTCAATCCTTGGATGTAGGAAGATAATGTTACTTGGCTTCCATTTATAATGATAGAGATATTTATAAAATTCATGTTATGACCTCTAAATCTATATGCATTTCAAGTTGTTTAGAAATCACATAACACCCTTCACTAGGCTTGATGACTACCCCTATCTTTTTGAAGGAAATTTTGAAAGCATCCATATGTTTATCATAGAAGGAATTATCAATGAATGGAAGGTCACTAAGTCTCAAGCCAACCAACTCTCATTTAGAACTAAACAAGAAATATTTACTAGGTAATTGATAACCCCTGTGTGTTCTTAGCCATTCTCTAGTTGTTATACTTATTTTGTATAAGCAGACTCAATGATGGTTCTAGGCATGAATAATTACCCATGAAATCCAATTCTTTAGCTTTCATTTTCTTTTCTCATCTTCCATGTCATTTGGGAGGCCGACGCTCCTGCTTCAGGCTACTTGCACGGCGTAGTCCCTTAAGAGCCCCAAGTAAAAAAAAAGGATATAAATTTGTTGGGTGGTTACTCAGACTCCATGGCACCTAGAAAGGTATTTTTAGATCCTAAACCTCTATGATAGGACCCTCTACAAAATCTTGTCTCAGTTTTCTCCATCTCCATTTGGTTCTTTGGTTGTGCTTTTTTTTACTGCAACCATGCAAAACAATATACTTTTAGTCGGTGTAAGACTATCCAACATAATATTTTGCAAATGGAAGCTATTAGAACCAAACCAAATGTTCCAAAATATCCATATGACCAGGTAAACACTATTGGAGGTGTTGTTTTAGAGGCCAACACTCCTGGTGCTTCCGGGATACTTCGTCCGAGAGTAGTGCCTTAAGAGCCCTGAGTCCAAAAATGACTATAACTTCACCGGGTGATTTCTCAAAACCATGACACCTAGAAAGGTCTAATCAAATCCTACACCTCTGCTTTGGTACTCTCTATGAAATATCATCTCAATTTTCTCCATCTCAATTCAGTCCTCTCACTACTATCCTATTATTTACAAAAGAATAGTGCGTGCAGTTGAGTCAATGTAAGGTCATGTCTAATGCAATATTTTGCAAAAAAAAAAAAACTCATGGCACAAAAATGATTTGTACACATGCATTGAGATGGCCTAGTAAATGCTTAGGGAGGTGTCTCTTTGGTTCCCTAAACTCCCGGTGCTTCTAAGCTACTTTGTTTGGGTGTAGTCCCTTAAGAATCATGAGATCAAAAAGGATATAACTTTTCGGTGATATCTTGGACTCCGTGGCACCTAAAGAGGTCCCATCGATCCTACACCTTCATATTGGTACCCTCTATGAAATTGCATCTCATTTTTCTCCATCTTGATTCGTTCCTCTCATTGTCCTATTGTTTGCAAAAGTGTTGAATAGTGTAGTTTAAGTCAATGTAAGGTTGTTCGATGCAATATTTTGTAAATGGAAAATCATGGCACCAAACTGATCGCACATGCATCGGGATGGCCTATAAATTCTTAGGGAAGCATCGTTTTGGTTCCCTACACTCCAGGTGCTTCTAGTCTACTTCATTTAGGTGTAGTCTCTTAAGAGCCCTGAGACCAAAAAAGGCTATAATGTTTTTGGGTGATATCTTAGACTCAAGTGGCACTGGATAGGTCTCATTAAATCCTACACCTCTGTGTTGGTACCCTCTACAAAATATTGTCTTTTGTTTTTCCATCTCGATTCAATCCTCTTACTGTCCTATTGTTTGCAAAAGCATCAAATAGTCTAGTCTGAGTCAATGTAAGGTTGTCCGTTGCCAACCACGTGAATAATATAGGTGGTTCATACAATATAGGTGGTGAAATGATAATTTCAATAAGATATTTTTACAATACAGATGGTGAAATGATAATTTTTGTTTTTTGTTCCTTTCTAATATTTAATTTCCCTTAGCTTCACTTGGCTTTGAAAATAATAAATTCTCTACTAACATGTTTAACCATGTGAAGGTGGATTCTTTTTTCGGAACCACTAACCTACATAAATGTGTTAGTAAGTAATTAAATAGAATTTTAAATCCTACTGAAATTTAAAAAATCATTCAAGTAAAATTTTAAATTAAATTCATGAAGAACATACCTTTGTAAATTCAATCCAATGAACTGCAAGAGATCAACTCTACTCTTGTGATGCAAGAGCAAGAATTGCTTCATGATCTTCTTCACGAACCTTCCAAAAATTCTTGTTTAATGGCTTACCTCGATATTTGATCAATTGAATATGTTTTGCAATAACCAAATGTGAATAGTGAAGTATCTTTCAATGTACCTCATAATCTTCAAACAACCAAGTATTTGATTTTTTGATAGCATATCATCAAATCCAAGTTCTAGTGACTACCACTAACCTAATGGGATACTCAAGGCCTTCGCCATCAATAACTATGGAAGTCATTTTTCCCCCTCTACACACTTTGAGACAAGCAATAGTTTGTTCCTACTTCGGTAAATTTTGTCACAATAACTATAAAAATGTGCACTTTGCATCACAAAGTAAAACACAAGTCAAATTTAAAATACATTAAGATATGATAATTTAATAATTTATAAATCTAAAACATGACATACATATATGTACGTTGTTGCACTAAATCGGACACTTGGTCAAAGTCAGGTGATGTTGTCATATGATCTGAAGACATTACAAGTTGTAATGCTCATGGAATAGGATATGTGTCAAGTGGAGGTAGAGGTCCTGTAAGTCCATTCATCCACCCACTACTGTGACTCACATTTATTCAAAGAAAAATTAATGCATGATATACAAAAATATGCCATGCACCTAATATAAATAGTCCAAGCATTTGCATTTGAACTACGGAATGAGTGCATATCACTTGATCCTATAACTATCATACAATCTTCAAAGTTTACCGATGTTGTTCCTCTATCAACTAAAAATATCTACAAAACATTTATCTCTCTTGAGATTCATGGGGCCCCATATTCTTGACACACCAATAAACAATGTTTTTGCATCTGTAAATTTAGCACCATCCTTGAACTTTAACTCTTCTCTTGCAAGTGTTATTTTCACACATGCTCCTGCACCATCATGCTCTCCTTTTCCATGTCCTACCTTAGTAAAAATCTAGATATGTTGTACACTTGTTTCTTTGTGCATCCTTCTTAGCCAATAAAACATCTCGTGCATTCTTGAATTTTGATGTGCAGTTGTTTGACCAAATGTAATGTTGATTGAAAATAATGTTCCTCTCATTCAAGTTCACATAAAACACCTAGAAACACCCTTGCACATATTTTGTAGAATGTGTTTGATCATCACTGATGTAGAAATGATACTCTCTTAATATTTTTTTATCTTTCTCAGTGCTTTCTGGAGAGTGCATGAATTTTATATGCATGAAAATAGCAACTTGCACTTTGTTATAATATTGAGACTCAACCTCTATTTTTGGTTGTAATGTATAATTCTCTGTGAATTAGAATAATGAAAAATAGTACCAAGTGGGAATGTGTCCTTGCTTAACTTGAATTGTTCATCCAACCATCGAACTCTATGTGTGTGCCTTGCATACTCATAAACAATTCTCTCCGAATCGCCATATATTCTCGATCAGAACTTTTTTTGTAACAAACTCACATCTCTTAGATTCTTTTGCATATTTTAATTGATATGCCACTTATTTATATTTACTAAAACAAACTAATTATTTTCCTATTGAATATGTACTCTCCTCACGGATACAAATTTTCAATTTTGGTAAGCCACCACATACCTTGCATGTTCCATCTTAACATGTTTTGTTATAAACAAATTGTCCATTGATTTTTCACAAAATATCGTTGGAATAAATTCCCTTACATATTTTTGTGGGACATTTAATCCACACTCCTGCAATATGATGTTAGTATGTAAAACACAATGTATTTGACAAAAAACATCATAATGCATTGAAAATTCAACATGATGCCTCGCAGTGATAAGTGGTATGTGAGTGATTGATTTTCACATAAAATGGTTTGTTCATTTCAAAAAAGCTTTGGCTGATGTTAATTTGTGGATTTTCATTCTTAAACTTAGAGAATAATTGTGTTTAAGTCAAATCCAAGAAATGTTTTGCACACGATTCATGATTATGAGAACCTATTCTTATTTGTATTGTATCTCATCTATTCAATGACACCATTTTGTTCTCATTCCAATACTTATAAGTAATTATTTTAGAATATCGATGTATTCTTGTCTTTCCATGGGAGTCTACTACAAAATGCCAATAGTCGAGTGTTATTGACCGACTCAAGACTTTTGCGTCTCCTATTTATTTTGCTAGTGTTTTTTTTTGTTTAGCTTTAAATTCTGATTATTTTTCTAATCAAGCATTTATTAACTATTTTATCACTTATTATAAAATTAGTAAGTGCATGTCGTGTAACACTACTATGTTTGGTGCGTCTGTTAACACCTACAGCTTTGGTATGCTTTATGTATATTTTCAACAAATGACATATTTTGATCGAAATATTAGATGTTCTTAACCCCATGGTACTCATTGTAGGTCTCATCTTAATTAAATTCTTCAATGTAACAAATAATTGACATCTTTGTGTGTTATTTTAAATTCTCAAAGTAATTATCCCAAATTCCACTAACTTTTATTCTTGCATTTCTTCCGGACATTTTGTTAGGTATTGGTTTTGTAATTCCCCTTCCAAAGGTGTTGACTCATGTTCTTACTTATTTGAGCGCAGATTGCGAATGTTGAATGTTTATAATGTTCTTCCTATGATTGTTAGGTAATTGTGATCTTCGTTGTGAAGTAAATTCAACTTCTTTTCATTCTCGTCATACCATATTGTGTTGTTGTAGATGCTTATTAGTTTGTTGAGGGTGTTTTGTAACGTATTTTACAAACATTATTATTGAAGAATAATCATATTCTCGATTTAATGGGCTGCTTAATGACTTTTTTTGTGCAAAATCTCTAAAGAAATTTTAAAACCTTTCCAAATGTGTTTAGGGCGTATTTTAAAAAAAAGGACCTAATATTTATAAGATAAGTTTAATTATATTAATCACCCATCTAAGACTAACCTTAGAACAACCGTGGTTAATCTTGGCTTGCGTGGGAAGGTGGAGATGTGTCTTTTGGTGGCACCAATCCTTAAAGGGTCTGAAAATTTTATTGTTGGATTTAAATTATTCACCCACCAGCTCTTTTCCTTGGTGGTGACATGTCCATTTAGAAGGCACTTTACCTAACAAATTTCAATGCTTAGAATGTTTGGTTAAAGCTTATTACCTCATGCTTAAATGTGGTTTCTAGTTGGTGAGTGGGTGAAGTGTTGACCGCCTACCAATTCTATATTGTCTTTAAAGAGATATGCTCTTTTCATATATTTTTTTGAATGAAACACCAAAAAAATATGTTGGCCATGTGGACTACTACAAATCAAGGATTGTGAAAATCGAGGTTTGTGGAAAAGGCTTTGAAACTTTCAAACAAATGTTATTGGCAGTGTTAATCATGTTCCATGGTCTAAGCCAATGTTTCTCCTACTGCGACCCAACGTAAAGGACTTGGATCAATCATGGAGCCCAAAAAAAAAAAATAAGAGAGGAATGCTGCCATGTTGTTGTTCTGAGGACCCCGGTAGAGATGTAAGTTTGCAACATGTGGGAATTGAAATACTGAGGTATGATAAGCCCTATCCATTTTGATATTTTTCTATCTTTAACAATCTCAGGAAATGAATCGTTTTCTTTTCCTAAAATGGCATTTCAAGTGGGTTTTGTGGTTGAGATTGTTACTGAGACTTGTTCATCTTTGTGAATTTGGCTATGATTGAATATGTTTTTAATAATTATGATTAGTTGTAATTATGATACCACTACATTGATGGAAATTTGTAACTCTCCTTCTTGGTTCTATTATCTTTTTTAAAGAATATTTTTAACCCTGTGTCTCGATCGGGAGCATGAAATGTGGTGAATATCATGGAATCTGGTTGATACACTTTATGCACTATAACTTTTAATATTAGGGTTTATCCCTAGCCCTTTTACTTTGTAAAATTTGTATTGTGACTATTTTGTCTAACCTTTGGGGATCAAATTGGTGGTTCGAGCCTATAATCGAGGCTTTTGTGATTCAAATTTTGGTCATCTTTCACTTGTCATTCTATCTTGATTATTGTATAGTAATATGTATGCATGGTCTTAGTACAAACTCATGCAACAATGGTTAGTCTATAGAGATATTATAGAATGATTTATGGGAATATATATATATATATATATATATATATATAATTATTAATTAATTATCTGTACTATACGTTGTATAAGTAAAGAAATGTTTGGGCTTATGGAGGATTTTGGGAGAAATTCATGGGGTTCTCTTTATATGATATTGATTCGATATCAATACCTTAGGTTTTGACTTTGTATTGTTTAAGGAATTGACCATTCCTTAAAATAGGCAAATAGTTTTTAAGTTCACATGAAGGAATATCATTTTTCTATGTAAAGGCCATGGAAAAAAAAATAGTGCCGAGTTACATTTTTGTATTTCACTTTTGTCCATTGGTTCAGAATCGTAATGTATAGATTAGTCTGCTTGAAATATTTGAGGCAATTCATTGCCTCAATGGTCTACCCTTTTGTGGGTCAAAGCGTATGGACTAGGACTTTTGCAATGTTATGGTGTATTGAATAGGATACATTTTAATGCATCGTTTGATACGTGAGGGATTATCTTATTTAAAATAATTAAGAATTTGGTTAGATCCAAATAAGTTGTGTTCTGTTTTTCCATTAAATGGAATACCTATTACATATTTCATTAATAGTATCAATTGTGAAATGTTTAATTAGCCCTCGAAATATATATATATATATATATATATATATATATATATATATATATAACATCATATTCTAGGATAATAAGAGTTTTGGGGCTGATTAATGTTTTGTGTCCTTGAACCTCCCTTTTTCAATTAATGGATGAATGGATTCGGAAGTAGATGATTCGAGTAAATAGGGTTTTTTTAACTAACATTCGTATACTCTTTGTAGTCAAAACAAGGTGCCTAAAGTTTTTACTACTTTGGGAATTTTGGGGATTGATGGTCAATGGTCTTATATAATCCTTTTCAATCCTTAGCTTTTATCTCATAAATTGTTTGATATACTTATGCCTAATCAATTTAATTAGAATATTTTAAGCTTTATTTGATTTATTGAGCAAAGTGTAGCCAATCGTTTAGCTTACCGGATAGTAAGGGGACTAGAAAATAAAATATTAAATTACATCGAATATTAGTATAGAAATTAAAGCTTCGTAATAGAAATTTTTACTTAATTAACCCTCCATATTTATGACCGACAAGATATTGGTGTTTTAGACCACTTAGAACTTGTGATCTTCTGACACATGACGTTATTGTTTGATGTTCTTGTTCATTCCACCTTGTCAAGTGATTTTGTGTTAAGTTGTTTCTAACCACTTCAATCGAACCCTTGATTTTGTAGAGTTGAATTTGTGTCAAAATCTAATGTAATGACGAATATTTGTTCTTCTTCCGTAATAGTTGTCTTGTTTCGGTTGGGATGTCATTTTATTTTTCACATTACTATCTTAGTAACAACCTAAATGGGATATGATGGTTAACTTGATCATTATTTTAATAGAGTTTAGTTCAGGTGATGTTCCCTACTATTTTATTGGGTTTTAGTTTTCCTTTTGATCTTGGATAATTTCATTTAGTTGTCATCTTGTTGGTAGACTCTTAATCTCTTTCACTTGATTACTACTGCACGGTATTCAGATCATATTGACCCTCCTGTTTTGTTAAAGGGTTATCAATCAACCTATGAGATGAGAACTTAGCTATTAGATAAGAAATGGAAAATACTTTGACTGTTGTGACAAGATACCTTAGGTTGTTGTTCGATACATGGGTAGTTTGAGACTTGTTTTTGTTTCCATATTTGTTAGAAAATATTTTTGGATATATTAAATAACTTTGTTGCTAGGCAATGACTCATTTTGACATTTTGTTAGCCTTCATTATTATCATTATTAATTGTGAAGTAATTTGTTAGATAAGGAATTATTGATTGATGGTTAGAGTATTAGATTTCAATCATATAATCTATATGATTACATAATTGAAATCCTAATGCACTCGAAACACCGGGTTTGAATTATAAGGCCAATGGACCCTACTTGATTGATTGTTAAACTTTTTTTGTTTTAGAGACAATGTTCATAACCGTACATATGACTTCTTTCTTAGTTTGACATTGTGGAAATTTTAGCATGATTAAAGAAGTTGTTAGTGTTTAGAGATTAGAACCATTTCATTAAATAGAAGGTTTCCTTTCATGATATTGTTAAATAGTAGCATATTATTCCAATGTGTAGTTCTTATCATGCTTAGTTCTCGTGAACTGACTCAGGCTAATAAATGTGTAGATGGATTTCGTGAGTAGAAAAGGGAAATACTTGTAGAAAGTTGCATCGGTTTTGCTAATGAATTTATTTTTACTCGAAAGCTTAAATGTGTTGAAAGGATCGAGAATAGAATATGTTGGAAAAGTTAGAAGGACATAGTGCCTTAGAATTTATGTAATTGTGGTAGTGTTTTCGTTATTGACTAAAACTAAAACTTGTGAAATATTATTGTGAATGAAATAAAATGAACACTGCATTGTTATGAGTATCTTATTGTATGATTGTAATTTTGAAAGATATTTTATCTTTGATATGACCAATATTGTTTTACCTATTTAATCTCGAATCAAAGTACATAAGAATTTTTAGCTACCTTTGGATTGTGTGTCGTTTTGGATAGGGAACTATGTATCTATGACTAGTTATCAAAAAGGATAATGGTAAACAAATTTGAGTTATAACCTTGAGTTAGTAAACCCTTCTAGATTGTGACAATAATGTAATACTAGGTATCACAAAATGGTTTTGTAATCCTTATAAAGGTTATACAAAAATATGATGTTGTAAACATATAGATGAAGTAAAGAGTCCTTAAGTGGAAGAAAAGGAAACTATCTTCTTGTGTTAAAAAGGATATACCTTATTACTCTCAATCTATACTAGTAAATTTATCCTTAGTGTTGATGGGATGTAAAATTATATTAAAATGTAAACCAATGTTTAGTAATTTGGGAGGATAACAAGGTTATGTTAAATGGGGATAAATGATCAAGAAATCATTAAATCTAACTTATCTTTATAAAACCTGTTTTTCTCATTTGATGAACTTAATAAGGAGAAGACTAGATGATGAGCTTACTTAATTGATATTGATTTATCGGTCTCAATGAACTAAGGGTTAGTGACTAATAAGATCATGAAGATGAATTCAAAATCAACCTATATACCACCAACTCTTGTGAAGGTACATTGTAATCCTTTCTTAGGCAATTTAACCGTTATGATCCCAATGCACAAAGGAATTTTTAGTTCCAAACTTAAACGATACTTCACCTCATTTGGAGCTTACACTCACCTCCTTGTGCAATGGAGGTATGAAACAAGATCATGTAGCTTGTGTGTGTAGGTAAACAACCTTGTGTGTAACAAATGTCCTTTTAACAAACGAACAAAAAAAAGGTAATTAACGTAACTTTAATGAATCTATTAAATGGGATACACTCTAAGTTAAATTTAACAAATTAGAGGAAACCTAGCAAGAGGAAATAGGAATATCTGATTTTCATAACATGAGTCTTCTAGAACTTAACGTAAGAATTTAAGCATAATTATAGAAAATACGTAATCCTACAAGATCTTACTATGGGAAGACCCTACCTGTAAGTGTGTATTCTAGTTGAATTATTATGTTGTGGCTAGTAAAAAAATGGACTTGATGTGCATCACATGTTTCCATGTTACCTATGTCGGTCAATGTTGTGAAAAACATATCGTGAGTTGTGTGTAGTCCTTAAATACCACTTGTGGTGTCGTATATACTTCAAGCAAGTAAAAAAAAATTGTCTGGTATTTTTCTGTGTTGTCTTGTGTGTGTAAATTGTGGGCGTTACATTTGGTATTAGAGTTGGGATTCATGCTCTCGAACCTCTGGGAAAGATTAGAGTTGTGGTGGTTTGGCATGGTGGTGGTGGAGGAGATTAGAAGAGTAATGTGATATAAGCGTGATGTGAACTATGTCATAATTGTGATATTATGAATGCACATGTTGTGTATGTCACTTAGTGTGTAACTATTGGCATGTTGATGTGCTGGAGATGAGAGTATTCTCTCTCCTTTTTATGGATTCAATGAGGAATTCATGTGTGATATACCATCTTGTTGTGTGTGAAAGTAATGTATTGTGGATTACGGAGTGTTGGAGCATTTTGGGCATTTGTGATATGTAGGTGTGTTGATGTGTTGTATGACAAGGTTGGTGTATAGTGAACTGGATTGTATAGTGATGTCATCACCATGTTGTGAAGAAACGTGTGTATCACCATGTTGTATTGCAATTAACTATATGTTGTAATGTTAGACATCGTGCTCATCATAAGTATAATTTGTGTAATCTGTGATGGTTCATGTCATGATTTAGGGGCATATGGTGAATGTATGATCCCTATTGTGCAGTGTTTGCACTTTGGGTGCAACATGTGGTAATGTGATGTAGTGTAAATTGTGAATGTAATGATTGTGATATACCTTGTGTAGATACCATGTGTTGATGTTATGGTTAATGTGTGTGAACCACCATTATGTTAGTGATTTAGTTACGTGTTATGTTGTGAACCTTGTGCTAACCAACCCTAAAAGAAATTGGTAAAAGTGTATGTTTGGAGTGAGGAAATGTGTACCATGGACTAGTCAATTGACTCAACCTTATGCTCGGTAGATGGGACTTTTACTCCTTTCTCTCTCTCCCTATATGGTTATCATATGGGCTCAACATAATGTAGTCATGACTATGTTTATCCTTGTCGAAGTGTTGGCGAGATGATTCAAACAGAGAGATGGTGAGATTTGTATTATATGATATGTTATTTTACAAGCCAAGGCTCAATGTTCGAGTGCCATAAACTCATTGAGTACCCCCTTTGTGGTCATATAAGACCATATAGTCATTCCTATATATGTCTTTTATTCATAACTTGAATTTTTTTTTTTCGGAAGGACCAACAGTTTTCTTGATTGATATGTTCTTATATTTTGGGAATTTTATTTGGTTGTTGTACTAACATGTAGATTTTTGCACTAACTATGGCTATTTGGCCATTTGTTTTGCTTAGATTTAGATTTTCTTTTAAATTTAAAAGTTTTATAGCCTATCCCAAGGCTTGGATTTTTGCCACTTGGCATTTGAAACAGATTTTTATGTTGGTTCTATTCTCATAATGTATCGAATAGGGTCATAGAATGCACCATGGAATGGTTAAACCTATGGACCCGCTTCATTGTATGGGGGTACACCCCAAGGAGTTATAGATAACTAGATGTTTTTTGAACCATGAGTTATTATGTCACTTGGGTTAGGGGTGTCTAGACTCTATGTGCCTAGGGCCATAGGGTGACCGACCTCTTTGGGGAGTGAAAAGGAAAATTTATCTTTATGTTACAAATTGAGGGATGGATAAGAGACTTAAGGGAGGCATAAGAGGTTTGTGTGTGTTTGATTGATGCTTGGGAGGTATATGGAGTTTTTTTGATGCTTCGAGAGGTATATGGAGTTGTTTTGTGATGTTTTGGGAGTGGTGTTATGATGTATGTGTACTCATGTGAATTGGCTATGTTTTTTTATGTTGTGGATACGGTTTTATTCCCTTGTTGATAATATGTAACTACAATTATTGTTCGATTGTGTGAAACCTTTATCTCGTAAATTTGTGGGGAATTTCATGTTGTTATAGTACACTTATGTTCAAGTATTGCTATGTCGAGTCATATATGTGTGATAAGTACTATGTTATGTGGATCATGTATGTTCCTTCCATGGTTTGGTTAATCTCTTATGGTGTGGTACGGTTATGGAATGTAGTAATTATGCCTCAGTGAAACATTAGTGTTATGTATGACCACTAGTATGGTATTGTGATAAAAGTTCTATTGGGCACCCACAAGAATAAATAAACTGAAATCTTTCAACAATGAAATCTTAAGGGCTTGAGTTTAGGAATAATGTAAAGGAAAAAGATTAATTAAATAATGAACTAAAAGAGAGCTGTCAAGTATTCACATAACATTAAAAGTTTAATAAACTCACTAAACTTTCTAGAATTCCCTCGTGGTCATGCTCTAATGATAGAAATTTTAACCATAGGCATAACTTTTCATCTTTATCTTTCCTTTATTGCTTACCACCTTTTTGTTAACCTCGGTGTTATGTCACATCAAGAATGATGCTTATATAAGGGGAGGAGAACGTAATACCCCTTTGATGTTGACTCTTGTTCTTACATCTTTGACCGTAGTTGCTAATGTTGAATGTTTGTAATGTTCTCCCTATGATCATTAGGTAATTGTGATCTTTGTTATGAAGTAAATTCAACTTATTTTCATTCTATCATACCATCTTGTGTTGTCGTAAATGCTTATTAGTTTTTGAGGGTTTTTTGTAACATATTTTATGAACATTCTTATTGAAGACTAATTGTATTCTTGATTTAATGGGCTGTTAGTGACACTTTTGTGTAAAATCTCTAAAGGAATTTTGAAACCTTTCCAAAGGTGTTTAGGGAATATTTTTTTATAAAAAGGACCTAATATTTATAAGATAAGTTTAATTATATTAATCAACCACCTAATACTAACCTTGGAACAATCGTGATTAGCCTTGGCTTACGTGGGAAGGTAGAGATGGGTCTTTTGGTGGCACCAACCTTTAGAGGGGTCAAAAATTTATTATTCGATTTAAATTATTCACCCACCAGACTCTTGTCCTCGGGTGGCAACCTATCCATTTAGAAGGCACTTTACCTAACAAATTTCAATGTTTGGCATCTTTGTTTAAAGCTTATTACCTCATTCTTAAATGTGGTTACTAGTTGGCGAAGTGGGTAGAGTGTTGGCCACCTAAAAATTATTTATTATCTTAAAAGGTCCATGCTCTTGGCATGTGTTTGTTTTAATGAAATGCCAAAGAAATATGTTGGCCACATGGGATGCTACGGATCATGGATTATGTAAATCGGGTTTTATGGAAAAGGCTTTAAAACTTTCAAGCAAGTGCTATTGGCGGGTGTTGATCATGTTCCATGGCCTAGGCCAACGTTTCTCATACCTGCGACCCAACGTAAAGGACCTAGAGCAATCATGGACACCCATCGCAAAAAAAAGAAAAAAAAGAGAAGAATGTTGTCAGATGTTGTTGTTGTAAGGGCCCTGGTAGACGGGTTTGCAACGTGTGGGAAGTGAAATACAGGCATGATAAGCCCTATCCATTTTGATATTTTTCTATCTTTAACAATCTCATGAAATGAATCATTCTCTTTTCCCGAAATGGAATTTCAAGTGGGTTTTGTGGTTGAGATTTTTACTAGGATTTTTCATCTTTGTGAATTTGGCTATGATTGAATATGTTTTTAAGAATTATTATTAGTTGTAGTTATGATACCGCTACATTGATGGAAATTTGTAACTCTCCTCCGGGTTCTATTATCTTATTGTTTTTAAGAATATTTTCTAACCTCATATCTTAATCGGGAGCCTAAAATGTGGTGAATATCATGGAATCATCGATACGCTTTATGCATTGTAACTTTTAATATTAGGGGTTATCCTGGCCCTTTCATTTAGCAAAATATGTATTGTGACTTTGTTGTCTGAATTTTAGGGGTTGAATTGGTGGTTCAGAGCCTATAATTGGGGTTGTGTGATTCAGTCATTCTCGATCACCTTTCACTTGCCAAAGTATGTCTTGATTATTATATAGTAATATGTATGCATGGTCTTTGTACAAACCTACAACAATGGTTAGTCCGTTGAGAGATTATAGAATCATTTATGGAATATATATATATATATATATATATATAATTAATTAATTAATTATATGTACTAATACATTGTTTAAGTAAAGTTTAGACACCTAAAATTTTGTTCGAGCAATTTAAATACTTAAATTGCGCTAATTATACCCTTTCCTCGAAATTTGACGACATATCATCAATAATGCTCATTTTCTATTCTATCATTGTTAATTAGTTAGATTATGTTAATTAATTAACTCTTTTATCGAGCAAATATGCCAATTAACAACCTTCTATTAATTAATCCCCATTTCTATCTAGTGATCGATTAATTATTATAAATTAATTAGCTTCCTCTTCCATTAAATCAATAAATCATCATTTATTTGATTAAATTCCTCCTATATGATAAATCATGTGAATTATTGTTGTGTGCAAAATCACAAAGGCACCCCCAAATGGCCTCGGTTCTACATTTGAAATGGGGCATTCAATGTGATTGCACAACATGGGACCATCTCTCAAGCTATGGGACTTACAAACTTGAGATGGACCTCCAGAGAAGGGTGGTTCTGCTTCCTAAACTACCTTGCCACAAGCTACTCAGCAGGCACAACCTATCTAATCCTAATCTAACCTTCCAAGGAGATAGGAGAGAGAGAAAGAGTGAAAGAGAGCCTACACTAAGTGGTGATACACTAGAAAAGGAAGTGGCAAGATACTCTGCTTGAGGGAGGATGAAACAGGGAAAAAGGAGATGAGGGAGGTCAGACAGAAGACACACACCCATATCCAAATCCACCATCGAAACTCCATGAAGCACAACATATTACACTTGAAAATGTGAAATACATGCACAAGAAACAAACACGAAATGGAGAGGCACAGAGAAACAACAAAACATGAGAAAGGGTTGAAGAACACCACAAAAACATGATTTTATTGCTCTATGAGGTGCACGACCATTACATGGATGCTCAAAAGCATAAAATCCACTTTCCAGGTGTAGGAGAAGGCTTATAGCTCAAATGGAGTTGGGAAACAAATTTATAGAGTTTCCCACACCCAAAAATGTCTCCTCTTCTCAAATGAGAAGTGTTTACAATATATAGACAAAGAAAACCAGAGAGAAAGAAGAGAAACTTGATTATGATCTTAAATCTCAACCACCAACCATCAATGCCCCCTAAAATCCACCTATAATCTATCAATTCTTGTTCCCCATGTTTGTTTAGCATGTTGAAGAAGGAAGAAAGGTGGATCAAATCAAATCTGATTGATTGTTGAAGCAATCGGATTCACATTAATGGCATGAAATACATTTTCCTATTTTTCACCCACCTAACCTTGTCAAAATAAAATTTTAGGCTTCCATGGCATATAGGAGGTTGAGACATTTCTAAAAGTCTTCTCTTGCTCAAATCCAGCTTCCAATCAAAAGATATGGCCATTTGAAGATTTTACATCGAGACTGTGCAAAATGGCAAAAATGTAATCTTTGCAAAGCGGATCCACGGGCCCGAAAATACAAACTGCCTTTTATCGAAAAAGACGTAAAAATAAAAAAACCTTCCTACACTCCACAGGCCCAAAATTCACTTTTTCCCAAAATCCCCACAAGCCCACAACCTTCTCATTTTCCATTTGGCGAACAAACCTCCTCGAGCTCATAGGCCTGCACTTACAAACTATGCTTTTATGAAAGTTGCAAAAATGCAAAAAAACTCCCGTGGCCCCACAACTTTTCATTTCCCAAAAGTCATCTTCGGGCCCACCGTCCCCGCATTTTCCACTTTGGCGAAAAGTCTTCCTCAGGCCCGCTTAGCCACTTTGGCAAAAAAATCCTTCCAAGGCCCGCCTTCCCGCATGTAATTTAGGCTTGACACGTGGCTTCTCGGGCATCGGCAAGGGGTGCGCGCTTACTTTTATACTTTTACACTTTTCAAAACAAAATCTAAAATTCCAAAGTTCCTCCAATGACCCGCTTTCTTGCTTTGACCTAAAACATGGCCACGTGTAGAGTTGGGGCACATTTAGGACCTGCTTATGGATTCACCCCACGAAGAGCACCCGAAGAGACATGTGGCTCCTTTCGTTCCTTGCTCTATTTCTTTTTTGTTTTGGCTAAGTCCCTTTTGTTTGGTGAGGCTATATGTTTGACCCTAGACACGTGGAGGCTCAGTGCATATTGGGAGACTACCTCTAGATTTTGCTTTTGAAGTTGGGCATACAAGACACGTGGAGGCCTCCACTAATCCTTCTATACTTAGCTGATTTGGGCCTACTCTACCCCATTTTTGACTCTGACCACATGGCGAACCCACACTCATTTGGGAACCCACTCTATATTCTTCCTCTAAAGTTGTGCCAGATGACAAGTGGTTCTGCCACCTATCCCCCGAGCTTGGAATTTTCAACAACCGACCCTTTTGACTTCTTCTTTTTGGTCCCTGGGACACGTGGAAGATCTGCGCACATTTGGGATCACTCTTTGGCTTTGACCTTTGAAGGTGCACCGTTGAGACATGTGGAGGCTTCCATCGGTCCTTTCATACTTAGCTGATTTAAATAGACCCACTACTTTTTAACTTTTGGACATGTGGGACCCTCATGCTCATTTAGGACCCCCTCTTTGGGCTCAGCCTTGCACCGTGTCGATGAGGCACATGGAGCTTCCTCTTATTCCTTCCATACTTAGTCGATTTGGGCCCGCTCCTCTTTCTTTATTTTTGGATTTCCCTTCTACTTATTTAGGAGCGACTATGTTGGGTTCTGACACGTGGAAGCTACACGCTTGTTTGGGGACTACCTTTTAGGTATTTCCCATAAATTTATGCCATTGAGGCATGCGACTGGCTCTCCATTGGCCTTAGAATTTTCAACGGCCGATTCAACCTTTTGAGGCTCTAACCACGTGGATTGATGGCGCTCATTTAGAGGCCCTGTTTTGGATGTGCCTTTTGGAATTATGTCAAGTTGACACATGGCACCTTCCGAAGTCTACTTCTTGGCCCCGAGTTGACTTGTATACGCTAAGTCCAAAACTTTGAGCCTTTCCCCATTTTCCTCCTATGAGCCTCTGGCCTCCTTTGACATTGTTTGATCCTTCGCCGACCCTACTCCTCCATTGTAGAGTCCTACCTATAACCTAACTGTTGGATTTGAAATGTGGGCTTGAAATACCAAGTTGACCCTTCAATTATCTCCTGTGTAGGGTCATGTTTGATCAATTTTTCCCGGGGGGTAAAATTGGGATAATAATTTGCGACTCACGGGGACATCTTCCTGCTAGATGAAGAGACCAGTTGCCTTCTTACATCCATTGGGCATGGAGTCATGAATGATAACTCTTCCCTCGAAATGAGAGCCGATATTGTGACCCCGATAAAATCGTGAGCCTTGATTGCCCGAGAGTAGAAAATTGTGCCTGACTCGGGACCCTCTCGAATGGACTCCATCGAAATTTGATTTTATTTTCTCTATATTTAGATCCTTTTAAATTAACAACTATTACAGTAACTACGAGTCTCTTTGCCATGAATACTAAAAGGGCCTCACCTTTGTACCTCCTAAGCAATACAAAAACTTATGTACAAAGGTTAAATCATACATGCCTCAAATAAGACATGCAAAGTGTGCAAAAGAACTTGTTTTACTTGAAAGCAAACCTACTCTAACCTAAACTAACCCTAGAAAAAACTCAAACAAATCCTACAACCAGGAGAAGTAGCTTCCCTTTCTCAAAAGGGGCAGCCATGCAAATGATTTGACACTTGAATATGGTTGCTTGTATGAGTGAAAAACTTACTATAAGCCGATCCTCCACCCAAATCATCAAGGTGTCAACTAGAAACAAGACAAATACCTCTTTTAGTTGCTCTGTATTTGGATTGAAGAGGCATTACAACTGATCCTTGGTACTTTGATACTCATCCTCATGCCCTGAAGTGGGCATGACTTGTTTTGGCTTCTCCCTTGGCTCCAATGAAGCCAAGTACCTGATAGGGCATGGTCTGATCTCAATGGATGTGCCCATGGTTCTGAAATTTCAACTCCAAGAGTGGAGTCTTCTTGCGACCTTCTTGGGTGGATGGTGTGGGAGAGATGGAATCCTCATGCTCTTTCCTTCCTCCTCCTGAGAAGAACATGGAAGATTATGATCTTCCAACCTTGGTTCCAGAGGGCCATTGTGAGACACAGGATGTTGTCCTTGAATTCTCTCCTCCATGGCAATGGACTCATGTGCTTGGAAGGTCGGATGATGGAGGAGAAAATGATGTGATCTCCTCGGGCTCCTCTCCATCAAAGCAATCTTCCAAGTCTGACAAATAATCTACCTCCTTGTTATCTTGTTGCATGTGCTCGACCTCCTCCATGGTGTCCTCCTGATTTGCAAATTTCTCACCATGGTTCCCTTCATCCTCAAACATGAATTTTGAAAGCTCAAACTCTTCTTTGACATTAGAGCTTGAAGGGGATGAAGTGGGAGGAAGAACTGAAGGTTCTTCTGTGGCCTTGCTCCACACTTGGAGCCTCTGAACTATATGGTTCTCCTCCAGAACTGTGCCCTCTCTGGAGCTAACTGATTTTTCTCTAGAACAGGCGCCCATATGATTTCCTCTTCCCATTCGGAGTCATATGAGTAATTCCATTCTTCAATTATCCTACATCCATCAAACATGATGACGTTAGCTAGGGAAGGCACGTTGGTAGGGGCTATTCATTTATGGTATAACTAGGCAGAGGGGACTTGGAAGAAAATGGGAGGATGGACACGAAGGGATGGAAGGTGCGCTAGATTTTTGAGCCTCCATTTTCCCCACCCACTCCATAATCTGGGGCAACATCTCAATGATGAAGTGCAGCTTCTGCTGGGCGCTAAACCAACTGATACAGGGCTGACCCATGGACAAGGGACCTTGTAGCCAACTTTAGCTGCTATTATGGAGCACTTGACTCTGAGTTACATCATGCCCATCTCCATCTCTTGCACTTGCCTCTCAAAATCAGCTTTGGCCAAGGAGTTTCCACCATCATTTGCATAAACTTGTTCTTCATAAACATCTTGGTTAGAAAAAAGTGGGTTGTATGCATTTTCGAGATAATGGGGCTTATAAAGTTGATTTGGAGGAGGATTTGAAGCTATGGAGATGGAGGGAAATAGTTCTATTGCTACTTGAAATGAGAATTCCATGGTAAGAATGAAGTCATGACTGCACAACTTCATGAATGGAAGAAAATGGAAGATATGAAAAGAAAAAATGGATGAAAATGGATGGGAGAAGGTTTGTAACTTAGAGAATGGGTTTTTGACCAAATGGAGTTTCCAAATGTGCTTTGCAGAAGTGCCTCAAAAGGGTAAATCTCACCAAGAACACACATCAAAATACTGAAATGAAGTGGTAAGGTGCTTCAGACCTGTCCCACTGGCATGCCAAAACTATTGTGTGGTCGCACGTGGCTTAAGATTTGTTGTTTGATAATGAGACACCTTGGAAAGATGAGAAAAATCTAACCTCAGTGTCCCACCGAGCATGCCAAAAAAATGTTTTATGCAAAATCACAACACCCCTGAATGGCCTATGTTTGAAATGGGGCATTCGGTGTGATTACACAACATGGGACCATCTCTCAAGTTGTGGGACTTGCGGACTTGAGATGGACCTCTAGAGAAGGTTGGTTCCTGCTTCCTAAACTACCTGCCACAAGCTACTCTAGTGCAGGCAAAACCTATCTAATCCTAATCTAACCTTCCAAGGAGATGGGAGAGAGAGAAAGAGTGAAAGAGAGCCTACACTAAGCGGTGATACACCAGAAAAGGAAGTGGTGAGATACTCGATGAGGGAGGATGAAACAGGGGAAAAAGGAGATGAGGGAGGTCAGACAGAAGTGACACAGACCCAGATCCAAATCCACCATCAAAACTCCACGAAGCACAACATCTTACACCTACAAACATGAAATACATGCACAAGAAACAAACACAAAATGGAGAGGCACAAAGAAACAACAAAACATGAGAAAGGGTTGAAGAACACCAAAAAAACATGATTTTATTGCTCTATGAGGTGCATGGACCATTACATGGATGCTCAGAAGCATAAAATCCACTTGTCAGGTGAAAAGAGAAGGCTTACAACTCAAATGGAGTCGGGAAACAAATTTTACAGAGTTTCCCACACCTAGAATGTCTCCCCTTCTCAAATGAGAAGTGTTTACAATATATAGACGAAGAAAACCAGAGAGAAAGAAGAAAACTCAATTCTACTCTTAAAGCTCAACCAATAACCATCAATGCCCTGCAAATCCACCTACAATCTATCAATTCTAGTTCCCCATGTCTGTTTGGCATGTTGAAGAAGGAAGAAAGGTGGATCAAATCAAATCTTATCTGGTTGTTGAAGCAATCGGATCATACATTAATGGCATGAAATACATTTTCCTATTTTTCACCACTTAACCTTGTCAAAATTAAATTTTCATGGATTCATGGCGTAGAGGAGGTTGAGACCTTTCCAAAAAGTCTTCTCTTGCTCAAATCCAATCTTTAGTCAAAAGATATGGTTGTCTGAAGATTTTACATCGAGGACTTGTGCAAAATGGCGAAAATGTAATCTTTGCAAAGTGGATCCACGGGCCCGAAAATACAAACTGCGCTTTTATTGAAAAGATACAAAAATCACAAAAACTTCCGTAGCTCTATAGGCCCGAAATTCACTTTTTCCCAAAAGCCCCAATAAGCCCGCAACCTTCTCATTTTCCATTTTGCTAGAAAACCTCCTCGGGCTCATGGGCCCGCACTTGTAAACTACACTTTTATGAAAGTTGCAAAAATGCAAAAAAATCCCGCATCCCCATAAATTTTCATTTCCCAAAATTCATCTTCGGGCCCGCTGGCCCACATTTTCCACTTTGGTGAAAAGTCTTCCCGTGCCCCCTACCCGCTTTTGGCAAAAATCCTTCCAAGGCCCACCTCCCCGCATGTAATTTAGGCCTAACACATGGCTTCTCTGGGTGTCGGCGAAGGTGCAACTTACTTTTATACTTTACGCCTTTTAAAACAAAAGCTAAAATTCCAAAGTTCCTCCGATGACCCACCTTCCCGCTTTGACCTAAAACATGGCCACGTGTAGAGTTAGGGCACGTTTAGGAACTACTTTTGGATTCACCCCCTGAAAGAGTGCCAAAGAGACATGTGGACCTCCTTCCACGACCTTGCTCTTTTTTTTTTGTTTTTTCTAAGTCCGTTTTTGTTTGGCGAGGCCATATGTATGACCTTCTGACACGTGGAGGCTCAACGTGTATTAGACTCTCGATTTCCTTCGGATTTTCTTTTGACCTTTGAAGTTGCGTAGATGAGACACATGGAGGCCTCCATTGATCCTTCTATACTTATCTCGATTTGGGCCTCTGTTTGCACCATTCTTTGACCTCGACCACGTGGCGAACCCACGCTTATTTGGGAACTCGATCTTGATTTTCCTCTAAAGTCGCGTCGAGATGACAAGTGGAGCCT
Source organism: Taxus wallichiana var. yunnanensis (assembly GCA_018340775.1). Taxonomy (NCBI): domain Eukaryota; kingdom Viridiplantae; phylum Streptophyta; class Pinopsida; order Cupressales; family Taxaceae; genus Taxus; species Taxus wallichiana. The sequence goes on from CM031234.1 coordinate 306,004,981, forward strand.
TCCACCGGCCTTAGTCTTTTATTGGACTTTTCAACAGCCAACTTTGTCCCTTTTTAGACCTGGGACATGTGGAATCTCTACCCACATTTGGGGTCACTCCTTGGGCCGTGCCTTTGAAGTTGCACCGTTGAGACATGTGGAGACTTCCGCTGGTCCTTTTATACTTAACTGATTTGGGCCCGCTACCTATTTGAATTTTGGACACGTGGGAGCCTCACACTCATTTAGGGACCCGCTCTTTGGGCTCATCATTGGTGTTGCACTTGTCGATGAGGCACGTGGAGGCTTCCGCTTATTCCTTCCATACTTAGTCGATTTGGGCCCACTCCTTTTTCTCCTTTTTGGATGGGTCCCTTTTGATTATTTAGGAGTGACTATGTTGGGTTATGGACATGTGGAAGCTGTGCTCTTGTTTGGGGACCACCTTTTGGGTCCTGCCTTGAAGTTGCATCGTTGAGGCACATGGCTCTTTCCGCTGGCCTTAGACTTTTCAATGGCCGATTCAACCTTTTGGCTTTGACCACGTGGAGGTCTGACACTCATTTAGAGGTTTATTTTTGGATGAGCCTTTTGGAATTACATCGTGTTGACATGTGGCACATTCCACAAGTTTGATTCTCGACCCAGTCGACTCGTATGTGGCTAAGTCCAAAACTTGAGCCTTTCCCCATTTTCCTCTTGTGAGCCTTTAGCCTCCTTTGACATTTTTTAATCCTTTGTCGTCCCCCGATCCTCCATTGTAGAGTCCTGCATGTAACCTGACTGTTGGATTTGAAATGTGGGCTTCAATGCAATACCAAGTGACCCTTTGATTATATCCTGTGTAGGGTTGTGTTTGATCAATTTTTCCTGGGGCAAAATTGGGATAACAATTATTCCTCTAAAAACCTTATATAAGCTTGTTGACCTATTAATTAATCATTTAGGTTAATTAATAAATCCCCTCAAACCCTATGAGTCAAGTAAAGGAAAAATAAACTCTCCTAAGGTTGACTCAACCCCTTTTAACCATCCTTATCCACAACTAAATCAACCTAGCTATCATCCCACATGTAAAGGGATGTGGAGATTCTTTTATCGATTATGCTATGTAGACACCTAAAATATGCTTACACTTAGCATTTCCTCCAATTCAACCAATTTACAACACTTCGTTAATCAACCCTTATTCACTCCATTCTTAGATTCCCATTCACAACATTCTTTCGGTCGTACTCTATAATAAGCTAATTAGGCTAATATCTCTCTTATTAGCTAAACATTCCTCCTTTCAACCATTCGAACCTCCCTAATTCTCTCTAAACCACTTCAGCAAGCTTTCTAGGATATCTATCAATTACATATGATTAATCAAACTCCTCCCGATTCTCGGTGAGTCTTTAATCACTTGTTAATCGAGTTTAACTAGCCTTACCCTAGCGTAACTTTCCTAAAGCATGTTTATCAACTCTAAATCATAAATTTCTTTTTGAATCTCCTTTTGTCCCACATGCCTTAGAATTCCAAATCCTTCCAAACCAAAAACTATAAATAGGAGCCTAAGGCTTTCCTTTCAAATGGTCCTTGTCTCTCACATTTGGAGATCTTAGCATTAGACCTCATTTGCATTAGCCAAGCTATTAAGGAATTTGATCTTGGTTATCCTTCATTATTAAAGCTCCTCCATCTTGCATCCATACCTTCATAGTAGGTTAGTATGAGGGTATCTAACTTGGCCTTGTAGCCATTTTAGAGAGACCTCTTCACTTCCCATTGAAGCAAACAACAAATCTAGTTTGATTGCTCATAAGTTTAGCTAGGTTCAATTTATGTTTTAAGTAATCATAGAGTAGTTAGAGATAAAATGATAGTGTTTTAGTTTAATTCATTATTGTAGAAGTTATCTTGTTTAGCACTCATCTTGATGTTTATGATAGGTTTAGTTGTATCATGGAATTACTTAGTTAGTTTCTTGTTTATTAACATAACTAATCTTCTCATGCATACATTTGGTGCACCAGTGGGACACTTAGTCCATACTCCATTAATGGAGGCCTTTTCCAAGCTTTTCAATTTCACTTTAATGCTTTCTAGGAGAAATACCTTGTTATTCACTTGATTTCATTTTTAAGTAAGCTAAATCATCCTTGTTCATCCATATTTTGTGGGTCTAAACTAGAAATAGGTTTCTTTGATTAACAACTAACCTGTTTGATTGTTGAAATTTTTCATTTCCGTGATTTTTTTAGGTTTTACAGGGTATTTGTATGTATCCTGAAGGGGAGAATCTTCATTGAAAATGATGTGTATCCATCGAAACAGGAATGCACACATCATTCCGCAGGTGCAAAAACACCTGAGTGCATGCACAGGCATCATTTTGGACATGTATCCATCAAAACAAGTGCGTACATGTCTTTCTGGTGTAAAAACACTTGCGCACATGTGTCATTCCAGGTGCATATCTATTGAAATAGGAACATACATGTCATTCTGGGTGCATATGTGTCAAACTGTGTTCATTACCAATCTTATGAAGGCCATAACATTTTCTCTTGAACTTGAAATGAATCCATTCTTTTGTGTTAGAAAGGCATTAAAGAGAAATACGCAATGGAAACATAAAATTAGGATTTTAACTTAAAAAAATTATGGTTTACATTATTAGATAACTAGTCATTTTCTAACATGTCTAAAAATCCACAAAATTGTTTTCTTGGTTATTCTAACACTTTGAAAGGTCTTTGTGGGACTAATCAATGGTTTGCAGGTTATTTTAAGATTATTTTTGGATCAATTTAGTTAAAGTGTTTCATTTTCTTAGTTGATAGAGGTTTTCGAAGTGTGTATGCTCTTCCCTCGCACCTTCTAGGTGATCTTGGGAACCAAAAACACTTCCCAAACCTTCTTATTGCTTTCAAAACACTTACTTTACGCTTCCTAATGGATTGATCTTTCAAAATTCTTTAAAAGAAACTCAAACTTTTGCAAAACACTTAATTTATTTTCTATAAACTTGTTTTAGCTGAGTTTCCGCATTGCATATGCTCTTCCTTTGCGCCTTTTGGTGATCTTAGGAATCAAAAGCAACACACAAACTCTCTTTTTATATCATGATCTTTTGTGGAAAACTACTAACTCCTTGCATGTAGAACCAATACTCATTTGTCAAACAATGGAGTTGCAAAAAAATGAAACCCTCTAAAATGTGTTTTGATGTTGCCAAGTGGTGTGCTACTTAAAACCACATTAAGTTAAGCAAGATAAAAACACACCACTTTCATCACATTGTATTGCAAGTTTGAAAAAGGGTACATCCCTATCCGCTCAACTAGAACATAACCCCTTTGGCATAATGCCTTAAGCTATAATAATGGGAGTGGTTCTAGTAACCCTAAAGTAATCCATTCTTTGAGTAACCTCATGGATGAAACATGAAGCACTCCACTTACCCACTTGACTAGATTTCACATTGCAAGTTAGAGTCAAAGTTTTTATATTACAACCCAGGTGACGATACAACTAAACACATTAGTTTCTCATTGTATCAGAAGGGGGTAAAGTAAAGCCGAGATACTCCCAAACTAGTCAGTGTGACTCTTTGGGTAAATTGAGCTCGCATTTAGACAACTTGTGACACCTAGTTGAGTGAACTATTTTAGGAAATCCATATCTTCTTAGAGCCTACTTTGCTAGTCCATTATCGTGTCTTGTCTAGCCTTCACAAAGTGACGACTTACTTGGAGTCTAAACCTTGTTTTTCGAACAAGGAAAAGACCCCACTAAAGTTAGATCTAAGTGTCTCTCATCACGGAATTAAACAAACACATCACTTATATTGGTTTCTTTCTCACCTTGACGAGGTGAAACTCTACCCAAGTGACGCTTAGTTTATTTTCACATATTTTTATCTATACCTTTTCATTCTTGTTTCCCATTTGGGACAAGAGAAGGCATCTTTGGGAGTGTTTTCATAGTTATTTTTCACCACTTCTATGTTTGTTTATGCTCATCCATGTTTGTGGCTGATTTTTAAACATCTAAAGTGTGTGGGTACATTTTTATATCTTGATAACCACTTGATCTTGATTTCAAGATCATCATCATAGTTAGGATTGATTCATCATTTTATCTTGTTTTTACGTGTTACCTTGTTTGCATTGTCTCGACACAATTAAGATACTTCTAGCGTCATGTTTCTCAAAACGTGATCTAAGTGTCTACATGGTGGCATTACGCTGCCCACATTTTAGCACATCCTTAGTATACTTTGAATTAGTTTGTTTTCAAACATTTTCCTAAATCTTTAAGAGTGTCGCTTACTTTGTTTGCAGCATTTTGATACCATTTTGACATTAATATCTTTCTTCTTCACAAAGCTTGATAGACGTGTCCAATTGGTGTGTTTATGAGGCTTAAAGTTGTAAACCTCACCCTTTAACATTTAGGCCTTGTTGGTTGTTGAACTCATCATGGTATCATTTGATTGGGAGTCACGCTTACGCTTTGTTAATACTTAGGCCTTGTTCATTTTTTTGAACTTGACATAATTATTAACATAGATTTGGCTATCTAGTGTCAAAATAATTGCTGAAAGTGAAAGGTAAACACTTTGATCAATTTATTTGGTTATCTATACTTGCATGATTGTTCCTTGGGTGTTAACAAACTCATGGAATTATTCACGAGAAAATATTGTTGGATTATTGAAATTGTATCATCATGATGTATGTTCTCCTTAGGTTCTCTTTGGAAAATCACATGTGCATCTCCATAATTATGAAATGTCTAGTTGGCTGCCATTGTGCTACCCAAATTAACATGGAACTTTCTTCACTTTTGTAGTGCCCACATTTTTATAGCTCTAGTTATCTGTTGGTTCCTTTATGCATAGACATGTTTGACTAAGACTCTGATATATTTTGGACATTATGCTATGTTATTTATCCTCATTGACATTATGGTATTTTGGGTGTGTAGCGCCAATTGGACTAGATTCGTATATTGATATATTTCTTATGATGTTGATGACACTAACAAAGTTACATGATAGTGAGATTTATTGGTTAGATGTTGATTTCTTGTAGTCAATTTAATCAATGATATAGTCTTCTGGATTTAATAATGGTAACTCATGCTAGCATAGGTGTATGTCATTGTAATTATATCTGTGGATGATTCATGGTGAACTATGTGTATAATTGTATGCATTGCACTATCAATTGTATAATGATGTTAGGATATTATAGGTTTGATTAATTTTGTGATGAGTAGATGATGTTTATTGTATTGGACAGATGCGGTTAATGTGTGCAATGAGTGTGCAGGTGACAGGTTATAGGAGAGCGTGGGTTTCAGGGTGGCTATGCAATTGTGCACAAGCAGCCCATGGGCTGAGTCCTAACCATGCTAAATGTTTGAGGCCTTAGAGTAGGTGTATTAATTGGGCACCATGAGTGAACCCTCAATTGTAATGTATTTATGTCTTGTAAAATTAATTATGTTTAGGGTGTGTTTTATTTAAGTAAACTAGTTTAGGGGTTTAATGATCTCATTTTAATTTAAGTGATGGTTTTGGGTAAGTGTGTGTGTGTTGGTAGAAGGGATTGGGGTCACATGTGAACCTTGGGTGGACCCCACACCCTCTACACTTGTGCCCAAGTGTGCCAAACCCGAAATTGGGCTAATTTAGGTATTTTTAGTGACCCTTTTTAGTTTGGGAGTTCACTTAGCATGAAAATGGGCCCTTGGACCCTACCTAATAGGTAGGGGGGATTATTTCCAAGGTTTGGAGGGATTTTCCCTCCCATTTTGCCTTCCTTTGGTCACATCCATGTAAGGTGGTTGGTTTGTGTGTATTTGTTAAAAGTTGCTCCACTTTGTTTTATTTTCATTTTTAGTATTTTGGGTGATAAGGGCTAAAAGGTGAGTTTACTTTTACTTATTTGGTTTTTGGAATCTTTGACTTGTGGGAGGAGAGGGGTGACACATGTCACTTTCCTATTGGTGAGGAAACTTTTGGGTTCCTCTTGATATTCTTCCTCATGGTGAAGGAAGGGGACTTTTTCCTCATTTTTTTTGGAGAACTTGGAGAATTTTGGGGAGCTTGGAAGTTTTCTTGGACAAAGGGGAAAATCTTAGAGTCTTGGAAAGCATTGTAGAGGTAGGATTCTTAATCCTTTTCTTTCCTTGTTGTTGCTTATCTTGTTAGCTATGCAATGGTCAATAAAATAATGTGTGTGAAATGATGTGTTGTAAAGTTGTATGAAGAATGTAGTTTGTTTGTTTTGTTGCTTTGTTGTTTTTTTGTGTTTTACTCTCCACCATCATATGGCTTGATGGTTTTTGGAGAATGTAGGGGAAGAGAGAGGGATTTCCCTCTCAAACCTCATGGTTGTTGGTCAAGCCATGAAGGTTCCTTCTCATCCCCTCATATGGTTTGAGGTGGGAGAAAGGTTCATATGGCTTGAACCTTTCCCCATTCTTGGTGAGGAAACCCTTTTGGGTTTGAAAATCCTCCCAAGAAGGATTTCTTTGACATAAAGGAGGAATAAGGAGGATGAATGATTAGGAGGAATAAGGAGGTTAGTAAACATGCTTTTGTTGGTGTATCCTATGGTTGGACACCTTTGTTTTGGGCATCCTATTTCTTCTCTTCCCCCTTTTTGTGAGGGTGACCTTGTTTCTCCTCATAGTGTTGTCTCATCATGTGTAGTATGTCTAAGTGTTTAAATGTTTCTATGTATTCTTGTTGTGTTTATCCCCTTTTATACTTGTGCACATTGTGGAAGTTAGTTCCTCTCTCCCATGGGCTTGGGGGAGGCTAGCATGACTTCCAACCATGGAAAGGCATGTGATGATGCCTATTGGTTGGGTGGTAAACAAGCCTTGTCTCTTGATTCAACATTCTTGGAAGAACACTCAAAGTTGGAGATAGTTGGAGTCTCCTTGTCATCTTGGTCCTCTTGGTCATCTTCATTCTTTTGAGGACATTACTTTCATTTTATCTCTACAAATGTGGCTTTGTGAAGCTTTTATCTTCTTGTAAAACACCTATTTGTATTTGATGCTACTTGTAAACTTAAGTCATTTGCTAAAGAAGTTTTCCCTTCATTATTGCAAGAATCTTGTAAACAAAAAAAAGGAAAGATTACAATATTGAAATCATGAGCTTTTTTATTTTACATGTCTTCATTGGAAGGTCTTGTTTGTTTATAAATCTGCAAAATATAGTTATGCATTATACATTAAATCTGAAATATTTAGTTGTGCTTACTTTTAAAAGTTAAAAAAATGGCATTACAACTTTGAAGGAATTTGATCACACTATCTAGGTATAGGAATTTGCATCTACAACGATGAAAAAAATGATTGACTATCACGTGGTTCCTCACACTTACAACAATATAGAACCTAGGTTTAGGCATTCAAATCAAAATATTCCCATTACGACTAAACCTTGTTTGGTTCTTTGTGCTAGAAGGCCCATTCAGGTACCTTGATTCCCACCTTCATCTCATAGTCGGTGGTATGGTTTGGACACTTCTGATCCAAATTATTATTCAGAGTTCCCCTCACTCTTCTTCTGATTCAAATCCAAACTACCATTGATTCCCACTCTTCTTCTAAAGATTCGATCCCAACTATTATTCAGATACCCCTAGATCAAATTCTGAATCATGGTCCTCCCTTTCTTCGAAGGACCTTCATTCCCAATCACCTCAATGATGTCTTCCTCCTTTGAAGACTCATGTGACTCCAAGTTCCATCGATTGAACATATAATTCGGCTCTTGAGTCATGGTCCTCCCTTCCTTCACAGGACCTCCTTCATCAATCACCTCGATGACGTCTTCCTCCATCAAAGAGTTCCATGAATCAGATTCCCTCTATTTAATCATCCAATTTGACTCCTACGTTGCAACTTAACAAATGGCTATGTGATTCTACTTTCCAACCTACATTACATCATCTTCTAGAAAAATGACCTAGATCCAATTCTAAATCATCCATTCATGAGACGCCCGACTCAAGGCTGCTTCCTCTCTTGAGTCGTCTTCGGTATCACCGACTTCAATCCCTCTTTTTCCGTTGAGCCCTTTCAACTATATTGTACCATTTCCTCAACCATCTTCTAAAGATCAATTTCTGCAACCACATCGAACCATTAGAAAGAAGCCATGTGCTAAGATAAATTTTCAAAGCACTTTAAAAAAATGTTCATGGGAGTGATAAGGTTAAACCTTCCCCTCATCTACATCATCAAACATCTTCATCTTCTTACAGTCAATCAATCTTCCCACTTATCAAACCCATTTCTTCTAGTCAACCTCCTATGGTCGAAGAACAATAACCTCTGTTGATTGATTTCTCTCATAATGAAGGAACAATCAGACTACACGAAGATATCCCTCTACAAGGATTCTTTCTAGAACTCGATATGCTCACGTATGGGGAGGAAGAATTTTATTCCTTTTATCAGAGCATAGAGGAAAATCCTAAGGTCATGAAACTTGATTCTTCTTCTATTCCATCTTCACCTTCCTCTAAGCATGATGAAATGCCAGGGTCTAACATTGATCCATGGCCTATCTTCTTGTTACCCAATCATTCCTTATCTATCATCATCCCTCAATCAAAATCTCACCTTGGGTCACCGCTGAGTAGCCCATCGTCTTCTTCTATCCTAGAGCCACCCCTCAGGTAGCCCTCCATTTTCTACTTGTGGGATACCTCTTGGTAGCCCATTACCTTCTATTCTTGGGCCACGTCCTAGTAGCCCATCCTCCTCTTCTATCTATGGGAAACCTCCAAGTATTCCCTCCTCATCTATACTTGGGCCACACCCTAGTATTCCCTCACCATCTTCTTCCATTATGGGGCCACGTCCTAGTAGCCCTATATTATCTTTCATTTATGAGTCACCTTGGGCTAGCTCATTACTTTTTGTTCTTGGGCCGCGTCCTAGTATCCCTTCATCCTCTTCTTTCTATGGGACACCTACGAGCATCCCATCATCTTCTATTCTTGGGAAATGTCCTCATAGCCCAACTTATTCCATATTAGGTCCATATTCTAGCAGCCCTTTGTCATCTTCTATCAATGGCTTACCTCCTGGCAGCCCATCCTCTTTAATTCTTGGACCATATTATCTTTGTCTGCCATATCATTTTAAATGTCCACATTCTTCTCCCACTTCTCGAGATCAAACAAGTCACGCATTAGCTTATAAGAAATGCAAACAGGTTCTTTATCAAGCTCAAAACAAAACTTCCAAGAGATCTAAAGTTCCCAACAATTCTAACGATCATAAGGTTAAAAATAAAACACGATTCAAGAACACACACCAACACACCCATCAAGTATGGTGTGAAGTGAAGAAACCTATAGATAGGGAACTCAAGCTCCTGCATATGAAATCCTTGTTTCATGAAAAATTGTAGTCATTTGTTGAGTATGCACTCACCGCGATCATTGAGATTGGAGACAATATGACTCTTGATAAACAAACATGCCTAATCTCCCTTATCAAGGAAGTTACAAACATTATTGTTGGATCTTATCACACAAAGTGACTTTATTGCTCCCACCTTTCCAAAAAACTATTAAAAATAAAAAACAATTCAAAATATAAAGAATTTGAGAAAACATAAAAAAATCAAAAGTACAAAGATAAAACATTACAATCAGGTATTATTTACACATGGATGTTTCTTTCTTCCCTTCCTTGTTATTCTTCTTGCAAGTCTTCCTACCATTTTCATCCCTTCGGTGATATAGTGGTTAGCCTATTCACACGCATCTTGTGATATTTATCTCTATGGTATATGTTTGACCTTGTTATTTTATCACCTTGGTATATTAAAGAGCGAATGACCTCTAAGAGATCCTATCACATTCAACATCTAATAAACTTGTTGCGAAGAACTTCTTGGACATTTTTTGTTGACACTATCTAATGTCGTCATCATAATCACTTCCATATCCTTCCATCAAGCCATCGGTGGTTCTTAACCCCATGTCAAAAATAATCTAGAGAGTTGAAATAATTTTTAAGAAAGCAAAAATAATCAAAATCAATCAAAAATCAAAATCTAAAAGCTACGAAGCAAAATTAAATTGATATATAACTTTCTCTTGGGGTATTTCCAATAATCTCTATCAGGGGCTATGGATACCTACCTAGCAGTAGAGAAATGTTGTGATTAGAATCAAACACACCTCCATTCATAAATCACCTATCAAAATCAATCATTCATACACATTGGCTAGTATCTTCACTTGTTGTTTATTATCTCTTTCCTTGAATAGGTAATTCATTTCCACATACACACAAGTAGATCTCTATGAGAAAACATGATTAGTATGTTACCAAGTGTCTTTTTTGGACCTTTTTCAAACCCTTTCCTTAGTCTTTATCTTGTCTCATGATTTGTGCCTTTGGCTAATCGCTTTTTCATCGCGACGATTATAAGCTACATTCATAACATTCATTATTCTTCAACTTCATTCAAAACATCCATGTGTATGGTGTTACCATTTTCTATTTTTTGAACACCTTTGTCCCCTTTCACAAAATAATACCCCACTTCCATTCTATCATGTGTTTCTTGCCAGCTTACAATAGGTACATCCTTGCTCCTTCCCAACACTTCATTGGTTTATGTTCATCATCATGTTGAACTTATTTATATTGGCCTTGATCCTTGCTCATCATCAATACATGAAGATTTTCCTTTCAATACTCCCACTTAATTGCTAGGAAATTTCACATCTTCACTTCTTGTTGTATGCACGTGGCATTCTACCCTTATATATCCCTTACATATCATTAGGGGCATCCATGTTTCTTTGTCTTCCTGTACATAGTTTTAGAAAACTTTCAAAATCATAAAAAACATTCAAATATGTTAGAAAAATAAAAACATTCAAATATGTTAGAAAAATAAAAACATTCAAATATGTTAGAAAAATCAAAACATTCAAATATGTTTCAAAAACTTCTAAAAATTGAAAATCATCCTACAAAACATCACTCTTTGGTTCTTTCTTTTTCTCATCATAAATGACCCACGGATCATCTGGATCTACCTCCATTAACAAAGCTAGTATGCATGTTTCATCTGTAATCTAGGGCACAAAAAGTTTCTTGGAACTGTTTCGTAGTGAACATAGTTTTTTCATAAGACACAAGTGTCCTCAATTATTCCCCTCGCATATATAATTTTCTTAGGGCATCGTAATTAAACCTTTTCATTAATTCAAATAAATTGAAATCTGAAGCTTGATAACAAAAACATTACATTATGTTTCTTTGTTAGGTTAGCTTGTTTACTTTCTCGTATTGCATTGCACTATGTATGTTTCACGGAGTTCAAGCATATTTTACTTTCTCGTATTACATTGCATTTTGTATGTTGCATGGAGTGGGTGTTTTTAGCATTGGACATTTGTTCGTATATGGATTTTCATGTCATACTACACTTTTTCATTCTTTTTAATAAGAAAGCGATGATGAAGATCATTAGCAATATGATGAAAAATAAAATTGTTTAAAAGGAAGTGGATGGATTTTGTTTCATTCCCCTTTCCTTTCTTCACACTATTCTTTCTTTTATTATCTTTCTATCATCTTCTCGATCAACAATCAAGTTCTTCCATCACCCCATTGACAATTGAGGGGGCATCCGTCATTCTACTCATTTTTATTCTACCCTTTCAAATTTTCTACTTGTGTATGCTTGTCTACTATCTTTGAAGTGACGTCACTTACGCCACCCCAAAGAGGGGAAAATGTAGACACCTAAAATATGCTTACACTTAGCATTTCCTCTAATTCAACCAATTGACGACACTTTGTTAATCAACCCTTCTTCGCTCCATTCTCGGATGCCCATTCACAACACTCTTTCGGTTGTTTTCCTCCTATAATAAAATAATTAGGCTAATATCTCTCTTATTAGATAAATATTCCTCCTTTCAACCATTAAGAACCTCCTAGTTCTCTCTAAACCACTTCTACAAGCTTTCTAGGCTATCTTTCAATTAAATATGATTAATCACTTGTTAATCGAGTTTAACTAGCCTAAAGCATGGTTATCAACTCCGAATCATAAATTTATTTTTAAATCTCATTTTGTCCCACATGCCTTAGAATTCCAAATCCTTCCAAACCAAAAACTATAAATAGGAGCCTAAGGCTTTCCTTTCAAATGGTCCTTGTCTCTCACATTTGGAGATCTTGGCATTAGACCTCATTTGCATTAGCCAAGCTATTAAGGTATTTGATCTTGGTTATCCTTCATTATTGAAGCTCCTCCATCTTGCATCCATACCTTCATAATAGGTTAGTATGAGGGTATCTAACTTGGCCTTGTAGCCATTTTAGAGATACCTCTTCACCTCCCATTAAGCAAACAGCAAATCTAATTTGATTTCTCATAAGTTTAGCTAGGTTCAATTTATGTTTTAAGTAATCATAGAGTAGTTAGAGATAAAATGAAAGTGTTTTAGTTTAATTTATTATTGTAGAAGTTATCTTGTTTAGCACTCATCTTGATGTTTATAATAGGTTTAGTTAGATCATGGAACTACTTAGTTAGTTTCTTGTTCATTAACATAGCGAATATTCTTGTGCATACGGGTTATATAAGGAGCCCTCATCTTACCTTTCTATTTACACCTACACACCTAAATTAGCATAGAGCCTAAGCTATAACCATTTTATCATCTTAGAGCGTTATTCATTGGAGAAGCTAGCTATTTTCATTTCTTGCATTCATTCTTCCAAGTTTGAAGTCATATGGATCCATGGATCTACAAGAATCCATTATTGAAACCTTTGGATTCAAGCATACAATCAAACCATTTGATTGCTAAGGATCTAAATAGGTTCATTTCATTAGCATTCAATTAGAGATAGAGGTTAATTTGTTTAACATGTTAGTTTGAATCTTCATTTTATGTTCTAATGCAAATATGTTAATAGATTAGCTTTTCTTAAGCTCTAAGCATGATGGTATATTGATCTAGTTAGAATTATATTGAAGCTATTAGGTGTTAGCTTTGATTTCCTTTGCTTTGTTAACTAATTCATATACACATTTGGCACACCAGTTGGACCGTCCTTAGTTCCTTAGCATTGTAGTTCAAATTTTGTTGTTATTTCAATATTTGGCTAACCCTTAATATGCACATGTGTGAAATAATGTTAATATTCTTATGATTTTGCTAACCTTGCATGTGTTGAGCCTTATTTAGAGGTTTAATTTTGATGGGTTATTGTATATTTTTAGCTAACATGTTAAAATTTGGAGCTTTTTGAGCTTTTTTACGTCATTGGGCTGTATTTTGACATCATCGTAAAGTATAATTTTTTTACAAGGGCGCACAGTACATAAAATCATGTGTAGGCACACAAAACAACACACATGAATTAATTCTAGCACGCACACACACCATTGTAGTATTGTACCTTGCTTCTTTCATAAACCTGTTAGGCTAGCGAAACACCCTAAAGATAGCGCATATACCATTATGCTATCGCACACACTCTTTGTCTAGATTAGTGGTGCTTGCACCATTTCTTTTCGTAAACATCCTTCTACTAGCACACACACATTGTCGGCTTATTTTACCTTTTGTTTTGCTTCCCACGCACATGCATTTATCCGCTAGCACATGCACACTAATATAGGCATAGGCATCTCTTAGGTAGCGTAGGCACTCTTGTAAAACCCCTAAGTTTACAAAGAGGTGCACAGGCACCATAACCCACCCGCACACACCATAACCTACACACGGTACCTCGGTCTGGACTTTCATATCAGTGCATTGTGTACAAAGGATTGTATCATTAAATACTAACATCATTGTAGGTTTAATCTGATTAATTTTTATTTTGTAGGGTATGTTTACATGTTTTTGTTAAATTGTATTAAAATTGGATAAACCTTGCATGCTTAATCATAAGAGTAAGGTCACGTATGCTCTTCCCTCACATCTTTTGGGGTGATATTCTGAATCAGAAATTATTTTTATCTCTTTTATTGCTTTGAAAAATGTTTAGAATGTCCAAATTGGGTCAAGATGTATGTATTTTATGTTTGAATTAAGTATTTTCCATTTTTGATTTCTTAATTAGATTTTGTGTCATGTATGCTCTTCTCTTGCATCTTAGGATGATCTTGAGAATCAGAAATGGTGTTTTTCCTCTTTATGCATATGGAAAATTACTAATCCATTGTAGAGAACCAAAAATGCTTGTCAAAGAAAGGAGGAGTCAAGACAAAACAAAACTACTAATACAGTTTCTATGTAGGTTGCCAAAAGGTGTTCAAGCAAACCACATTAAGCTAAACAAGATAAAAAACACATTGCCAACATCACACTATATTTGTAGGTTTTAGAAAAGGGTACATCCCTATCCACTCAACTAGAATATAAACCATTTGGAAAAATTCCTTAAGCTAAAAAAATGGGGGTGGTTATAGCAACCTAAAGTAGTCCACGCAAGAGGACCCTTATGGACAAAACAGGAAGTTCTCTGCACAACCTACTTGACTAGTTTTACCATTTGTGAGATTTATCATCAAAGTTATCCATATCGCAACCCCAGTGAGAGTACACAATGGACACATTTATTTCCCACTATGCTTGAAGGGGGTAAAGTAAAGCCGAGATAATCCTTGGGAAACCTTGCAAACCAATCTCACTCTTAGATAACTTTTGACACCTATTTGAGTGAACCACCTAGGAAGCTATCTTTGACAAGGAGCCAACTTTGACCATTTCAAAACCAATTTGAGTTGAGAGCCATTATTCATTACGAAACATGTGAAGCATTAATTTTTCATTATTTTTCACTCACCCTAAGGTGAGGAAAAACACTTCAAAGTGAGGCCAACAATTTTTACCCCCAATCGATCTACTTCCTTCACTTTCTTTTGACATTTTTTTACGCTCATTCATATTTGCGGCTGAGTTATTAAACGTCTAAAGTGTGTGGAGACATTTTCATATCATTGGTATCCTTTTTATCTTGATACCCAAGTCAAGATCGTCATCGTAGTTAGGATGGATTCATCACCTTGAATCTCCTTTGAATTGTTATCTTATCTATATCGTGTCACTACAATTTTGGTATTTACGTCTTATTTCTTATAAACTTGACGTAAATATCTATATTCGATGTTACGCTATATACACTTTAACAATTCCTAAGTATACTCAAGCTTTAGTTTGATTTAAATTACTACCTCGATTTTTAACGGTGTTGAGTGTTACCACTTGTGCGCGTTATATCAATATCATGATATTAATACATTAATTTTTGCAAATTTTGGTTAACATATCTTAGCGGATATTGTTGTGTCATTCATAATCATAATTGCCACTTTTTGGGATATATGTTTTGATTAGATTCAAACTCTCTTTAGTATACTTTGTTTGGGGATCACATTAACTTCTTTTTATTACTTACGCCTTATTCATTTATTTGAACTTGACATAAGTGGTGACATTTTTTAATCATATTGAAAAACCAACTATCATTTAGGAACATACTTAGGAAGTAATTCGATGATTGATTGGTTTAAAAAAAACCTTGCATGATTGTGTCTTGTGATTATTCATCATTTTGAATTATCCATTTAGGACAATCACTTTGATCCATTGATTCTTTATCATTCATTATTCTTTGGTCATTAATTTTTCTTTGTGTTTTGAACTCATGTGATTGTTCCTTGTGTTTATCGCCTTATAAACTCATTTCTAGGACAATCCTTTGGGTCTTTGATCCTCTTGATCTTTTTTTTGGCTAAATTCATGATCAGTTTTGAACATATCTTTCAAACCTTGCAAAAAAATTCCTATCAAGAAACTTTTGCATCAATCGAACATTGAAATCTTTCCTTTGTATCCTTTATGTTGCTAAAATTTTTATCAATCCTTTGACATTTACACCTCCAAACCTTGTTGGATTATCAATCTTGATTCATCACGATGTATGTTTTCCTTAGCTTCCCTTTTGTAAAATCACACAAACATCCCCATCTTTACGAAATTTCTAGTTGGTTGTCATTATGTTTCCCAAATCAACATGAAACCTTCTTCACTTTGAATAAGTTTGATTGCATAATCTAGGTCTAAACCTTTGAACCCAACACACACCAAAAATGAATGATTATTGTAAGGTACCTTATACATATGACAATAAGGAATCAAAGTTTCGAGTTCACATCAAAATATGTCCATCATAACTAAACCTCATTTGGTTCTTCACACTAGAGAAACCATATGGGTAACCCATTCCCCACCTTCATCTCATAGTTGGTGGTATGGTTTGGAAACTTCTGATCCAAATTATTATCCAAGTTCCCCCACTCTTCTTTTGAGGATTCCAATCCAAATATTTCCTCTGATTCTTTTAATGATTCAGATCCAAACTACTATTCAAATTCATCTAATTTGACTCCTAAGTCATGGTCCTCCCCTTCTTCATAGGACCTCTATTATCAGTCACCTAAACAATGCTATTTTCCTCTAAATATTTGTGTCACCACAAATTCTCTTCATCATTCATCTAATGCAACTCCTATGCCGCGGTCCGCCCTATCTTCACAGGACCCTCTTCATCATCCATTTAATACGAATCCTACATCGTGGTCCTCCCTTTCTTCGCAGGACCCCTTTTATTATTCATCGATGTGTTTCTTGAATCGCAGTCCTTCCCTTCTTCGCATGACCTTCTTCATCATTCACCCCCATGAATTCTTCCTTCTTTGAAGATTCATACAACTCAAATTCCTTCATGGAAATGTCCCAATCAAATCCTACATCGCAATCTACGGACTTTGGACTTAATCCTACTAGTTTACAGATGATATACCATCATATATGTAGGTCCACACTACGCCTTCTTCTACTCCCAGAGACATCTAGCTCCACGTCTACTTTGTCCCCTATGTCACCTTCTTCTATCAATCATCATCAAACATCTTCTCAATATTTCACACCAGTTGGATATTTTCTTCCAATCAAACCCCTTTGGTCGATCAATAACCCATATCAATTGATTTCTTTCGAACAAAGGAGCAATCATGGCCTTTATAGGGGCACATGAAGATATCCCTCTAACAAATTATGAGCAAGGATTCTCTTTAGACTTTGATGCGTCTACATATTTTGAGGAAAAATTTAATTCTTTTTATAAACAAATGGAGGAATATCCTAAGATCGAGGCAACTTGATCCTCCTCTTATTATTCTATCTTCACATTCTTCATTACGTGATGAAACTCCTAGGTCTTTCATTGATCCATAGCCTATATTCTCATCATCCAATCACTCTTTGTCTATCACAATTCCTCAATCACAATCTTTTATGGGGTTAATGCCAAGTATCCCTTTATCTTCATCTAGGTATGGTTCACCTTGTAGTATCCCTCCCTCTACTCTTTGTGGGACATTTTCAAGAAGTCCACTATCTTATATTATTAGAGCACGTCGATTATCCCCTTGTCTTATATGTATGGGTCACCACCAGGTAGTCCATCATCTTCTATTCTTGGGCCACATCCTAGTATCCCATCATCTTATATCTATGGTCCACATCCTAGTCGCCCTTCTTCTTCTATTCTTGGGCCACATCCTATTATCCCTTCATCTTCTATTCATGGCTCACCTTCTAGTATCCCCTCTTCTTGATTATCAAACCATGTCCTTTTCGACCATCACATTATTCTTCTATCAATGATTGTGTAAAGCCCACCATCATTCCTCACATTCCTCCCATCAATTTTAAAAGTCCTCGTTCTTCTCCCACTTCTCGGGATCAGATAACTCACACATTGGCTTATAAGGAACCCAAAAAAAAATTTTACCAAGCTAGGATCAAAACTCCAAAGAGCACTAAAGCTCCCATAACTCAAGCGATTATAAAATTCAAAATCAAACATTATTCCAGAATACACACCAAAGTACCCATCAAGTATGGCGCAAAGTGAAGAAACCTATGGATAGGGAACTGGGTAAGTGCACCAAGTTGGAGGGGGGCAAAAGGGGTTCTTAAGTGGATGCATTTTCTTTAAAATAAAAACTTCAACTTGTATGATTTTTTGAAATAGTTACACTCAAAATTGGAAGATGTTGTAGAAATATGAATCATAGCATTTTGAGTCTAGTTTCTAAGATACTAAATTTTATTGAAAATGGATAAGTTTAAGTGGGTCAAATAACTAAAATACCAATAGGTGCTCATGTTTTTGTTAAAAAACATAATAGAGTGACTTTCGTGCCCCCCGCCATTTTTAGCACCATTTAGTATTTTTGAAAACCCTTTAGTATAAAGATAGCTAGGAGCATCTAGTTTGTGTTAGAATTTTTTTAGATTTTTTTAGTGAGTATTTTTGTAATGATTTTTCTAGTACAAAAATTTAATGTTTTGAAAAATATCGAGCCTCATTGTGCCCCCTCCTAACTACCTCAAAACATATTGAAAATTAGTTTTTTTAGTATGTATAGAATTACACCTATTTTGTGCCTAAAAATTTTTTATTCAATTTCGATGAGTCAAAAAAAAGATAGACATGTTTAAACTTCAAAAAATAGCTATAAAAAGGCATAGTTTGAAAATAAATAACATGAAAACCTTATATTTGTTAGAAAAATTGGAAAATAATATTTATACAAAGAATAAACTCTTCTTTACATTGTGGTATAATTTTTTCAAATGAATCGATCATTTGATGTTGATTTATCATGTCAGAAGTAGAATTTTTGCATTTTCTTGCAAAAACACACGGTTTGTTGTGTTTGTGCAGGTCCATACCTCAGGCTTGGGGATCCAAACCGGATCCCAAGCCTTTAGGCATGTGTTGGAAAATGGAAAAATCATAATTCGTACGCGTTATAATGTGTACGCATTATGCTTTGTTTATATATTTTGGTCCCCCAACGTCCCTTTCATCTCTTTCATGGGATTTTTACATACGTTATGTTTGGTTTGTAATTTTCTATACTGACATTGCACAATTTTTAGTAGTTTAGTTTTTACCCTACCCCACTAGTTGATTTTTTCTAATCATGGGAAATAAAATTTGAGCTAAGGACAAGAGGAAAGTCAAGAACAAGACACCAGAGAAATTGGAAGAGATGAGAATAAAGAAATTGAAGAGAATGCAAAAACTTTGTGCAGGGCAAGGTACATCTGCTATATCAAATGTAGCTAATGTATTAGAAAATGCGAATGAAATACATAATGAAAATATAGATAATAATGATTTTGCAATGAATAATGATATTGAATTGAATGATAATGTTGGTATGGATGAAGAAATTTATATGAATCCAATTGTTGAACCTTTACCTGAGAATCCAAATGTTAACCCGATATTGGTATGAAAACACCTGAATGAAGAAAGTAATCTTGTAAATGAATTTCACCTCTAAGAACACCTCCTTCTATTTTGTGAAGAAAACAAATTCACTTAATTGAAATTGATGAAAACATTATAAAACCAATGCCTAACAAAATGTCTAAAAGAAATGCGAGAAGAAAAGCTAGTGGAATTTGGAATAATTACTTTGAGAATTTAAATGACACACAAAGATGTCAATTATTTGTTACATTGATGAAATTAATTAAGATGAGACCTATAATGAAGACCCAAGGGTTAAGAACATCTAATGTTGCTAATCAAAATGCATCGATTTTTGAAATCATGCATAAAGCATACAAAACCGTAGGTGGCAAAATACACACCAAAGATAGTAATGCTACACGACGTGCACTTACTAATTATATAGTAAGTGATAAAATAGTTAATAAATGCTTGATTATAAAAATAAGAAGTGCTTTGAAGCTTAACGAGAAAAATATTAATGAAAGCAATAGAGACGTAAACATCTTGAGTCGATCGATAACCACAGGAGCTATTGGGATTTCTCTAACATACTTCCATTTGAAAAACAAGAATACATCTGATATTCTAAAAAAATTAATTGTAAAATTTTGGAATGAGAAGACAAGTGTGTCACTGAATAGAAGAGATACGGTAAAAAGAAGAATAGGTTCTCATAATCATGAATCGTGTGCAAAAAAATTATTAGATATGACTCAAACACAATTGTTCTCTAATTTTAAGAATGAAAATCCACATATTAACATTAGCCAAAGATTCTTTGAAATGAGAAAACCCTTTTGTGTGAAAATCAATCACTCACGTACCACTTGTTGTTGCAGGCATCATGTTAAATTTTCAATGCATTATGATTTTTTTTTGTCAAATACATCGTGTTTTACATATTGACAACATGTTGTAGGAGTGTGGATTAAATGTCCCACCAAAATATTCAAGGGAATTTATTCCAATGAGATTTTCTGAAAAATCAACTAGACAATTTTTATAACAAAGCATGTTTGGGTGGAATGTGCAATGTATGTGGTGGCTTGCCAAATCTGAAAAGTTGTATCCATAAGGAGGTACATATTCATAGGAAAAGAATTGGTTGGTTTCAGAAAATATAAATCAGTGGCATATCAATTAAAAGATGGAAAAGAATTTAAGAGGTGTGAGCTTATTACAAAACAATTACACCGTATCGAAATATATCGTCAAATTCAGAGAGGAAATTGTTTATGAGTATTCAAGAGCACACACATAGAGATCGATGGTTGGATGAACAATTCAAGTTAAGAAAGGACACATTCCCACTTGGTATTATTGTTTTAGTAGTTGACTTTGTAGAAATTACACATTACACAAAAATGGAGGTTCGGTCTCGATATTATAACTCGGTGCAAGTTCTTTATTTTCATGCATATAGCATTCATGCACTCTCCGAGAAAAGCACCGAGAAAGATCAAAAAATATTAAGAGAGTATCATTTTAACATATTGATGATCGGAAAATTTCTACTGAGAATATTTACAAGGGTGTTTCCATGTGTTTTATGCGAACTTGAATGAGAGGAACATTAGTTTCAATAAACGTTACATTTGGTCGAATAACTTCACATCACAATTCAAGAATGCACAGATGTTTTATCAGCTAAGAAGGATGCACAAAGAAAAAAATGTACAACATATCTATATTTTTACTGAGGCACAACATGGAAAAAGAGAGCATGATGGTGTAGGAGCATGTGTGAAAAAAGCACTTGCGAGAGAGAGTTAAAGTTCAAGGATGGTGCTAAATTTACGGTCTGAAAAATATTATTGAGTGGTGTGTCGAGGATATAGGGGCCCATGAATCTCAAGAGAGATCAACAGTTTGTAGATATTTTTGGTTGATAGAGGAACAATATATGGAAAACTTTGAAGATTGTATGACAGTTGTAGGATCAAGTGATATGCACTCATTCCGTAGTTTGGATAGAAATGCTTGGACTATTTATACTAGATGCATGACATGTTTTTGTATATCATGCATTTTTATTGTGTGGAATGAATGTGATTCATAGTATTGGGTCGATGAATGGACTTATAGACCTATAATTCCACTTGATACACATCAAGTTCCATGAGAATTACAACTTCCGGGGTCTTCAGATCAAATGACAACATCACTTGACTTTGACCAAGTCTCTGATTTAGTGTAATAAGGTACATACATATATGTACATGCCATGTTTTAGATTTATAAATTATTAAATGGTCAAATCTTAATGTATTTTAAATTTGACTTCAGTTTTACTTTGTGATGTAGGGCACATTTTTGCAGTTATTGCGACGAAATTTAATGAAGAGGGAACAAACTACTTCTTGTCTCGTTGTGTAGAGGGGAAAAAATTGACTTCCACATTCATTGATGGTGAAGACCTTGAGTATCCCACTAGGTCAGTGGTAGTCACTAGAACTTGGCTTCAACGATATCCTATCAAAAAATAAAACATTTGGTTGTTTGAAGAGTATGAAGTCAATTGGAAAATACTTCACTATTCACATTTGGCTCTTGTAACAAATATTAAATTGATCAAATATCGAGGTTTTCCATTAAACAAGAATCTATGGAATGTTCATGAATCAAATCATGAAGAAATTATTTCTACTTTCAAGAGTAGAGTTGATCCTTGCGGTTCATTAGATTGAATTTGCAAAGGTATGTTCTTCATGAATTTAATTTGGATATTTATTTTAATGATTTTGTTTGAATTCTGTATGATTTAAAATTCTATTTAATTGTTTACTAACATGTTTATATAGGTTATTAGTGCGAAAAATCTTCCACCTTCACGTGGTTGGGTATTTATCGATATAGAATTTATTATTCTCGAAGCCAAGTGAAGCTAAGAGAAATTAAATATTAGAAAGGAACAACAAATATAAATTCTCATTTCACCACCTATATTGTAAAAATATCTTATTAAAATTCTCATTTCACCACCTATATTGTATGAACCACCTATATTATTTAGGTGATTGGAAATGGACAACCTTACACTGAATCAAACTACACTATTTTGCGCGTTTACAAACAATAGGACAACGAGAGAACTAAATGGAGATGGATAAAACCATGAGATAATTTCGTAAAGGGCCTTAACGTGAAGGTTTTGGATCGACGATACGTCTCTAGGTTCCACAAAGTCGAGAAATCAAGCCCCATCGAATATATAGTGTGTTTTGGTCTCAAGGCTCTTAAGGGACTACACCCGGAAAAGGTAGCCCGAAAGCATGGAGAGTGTAGGGAACCAAAAAAAATTCTCCACTAGCATTCACCATGACATTCAGATGTGTTCACGTAGACGGTTTTCTCCCACGAGCTACCGTTTGTAAAATATAGCATCTCATGACCTTACAACGACTCGGACTACACTATTTTGTGCATTTACAAACATTAGGACAGAGAGAACACCAAAATGAGATGGAAAAAACTGGCATAGGATTTCGTAGAGGGCCCTAACGTGGAGGTTTTTGATCTAACGAGCTATCTCTAGGTGCCACCTGAGTCGAGAAATCACCCGTTGAAGATATAGGGTTTTTTGGTCTCAGGGATCTTAAGGGACTACACCCGGATGAGGTAGTCTGGAAGCACACTGGAGATTTTCCTCCAAAAATACACCTCCCTAACATTTACATAGCCACCTCGATGTGTTGGCACATTCAGTTCAATGCCAAGAGATTCCATTTGCAAAATATTGCATCGACAACCTTACATTATTCTAGCATGCACTATTGTAGCATGAAAATGAGATGGGATAGAAAAATGTAGAACTATTCTTTTCTATAAATTATGGGAGATGATAGAGGAAGGTGTCATGATGCTTCCTACAAAATTTTAGGTCAAATTTAGGTCATTTGTTCAAGTTATATGAGTTTTTGTAAAATAGACTTTTGTTCAAGGTTGTCCAACCAAAAATGTTATATCTTCGACAGGTGATTTCTCGGACTCCGTGGAACCTAGAGACATCTCGTTAGATTTGAAACCTCCAATTTGGGGCCCTATATGAAATTATTTTTGGTTTTTTCATCTCCTTTCGGTGTTCACGTTGTCCTATTGTTTACAAACACACGAAATAGTATAGTCTGAGTCAGTATAAGGTTGTCAGATGTTATATTTCGTAAATGGTAGCTCATGGGACCAAACCGTCTATGCAAACACATCCAAATGGCCTATTGAATACTAGTGGAGGATTTTTTTATTCCCTATGCTACCCGTGCTTTCAAGCTACCTCGTCCGGGCGTAGTCCCTTAAGAGCCATGAGACCAAAACATGTTATATCTTCGACGGGTGATTTCTCGGACTCCGTGGCACCTAGAGACATCTCGTCGAGATCCAACCCCTCCACTTTGGGACCCTATAATAAATTATCTTGTGTTTTTATCCATATCGATTTAGTTCTCTCATTGTTCTATTGTTTACAAACACATGAAATAGTGTAGTATGAGTAAGTGTAAGGCTACCTGAAAGTATATTTTGCAAACGGTAGCTTGTAGGACCAAAACATTTACGCCAACACATCCAGGATGGAATGGTGAACACTAGTGGAGGATTTATTTTTGGTTCCATACACTCCTTATGCTTTCGGGATACCTCGTCTAGGTGTAGTCCCTTAAGAGCTCGAGACCAAAACACACTATATCTTTGACAGGTGATTTCTCGGACTCCATGGCACCTAGAGACATCTCGTTAGATCCAAAACCTCCATGTTGAGGACCTCTACAAAATAATCTCATGGTTTTATCAATCTTCATTCAGTTCTCTCATTGTCATATTGTTCCCAAATGCATGAAATAGTATAGTCTGAGTTAGTGTAAGGTTGTCGAGACCTTGAATACTTTTCAAATGGAAACTCTTGGCGCCAAACCAAACGAACACATTGGGGTAGCCAAGTAAATGCTAGGGGAGGATTTTTTTGGTTCCCTAGAGTCCCCATGCTTTTGGGCTACCTCATCCGAGCATAGTCCCTTAAGATCCCTGAGACCAAAACACGTTATATCTTCAACAGTGATTTCTCGGACTCCGTGGCACCTAGAGACGTCTTGTCAGATCCTAAACCTCCATGTCAGGGCCCTCTACAAAATTATCTCACGGTTTTATCCATCTCCATTTGGTTCTCTCACAGTCCTATTTTTTGTAAATGCATGAAATACTACAGTTTGATTCAATGTAAGGTTGTCAGACGCAATACTTTACAAACGGAAGCTCTTGGCATTGAACCGACTACACAATCACGTTGGGGTGGCCAGGTAAAACACTAGGGGGATTTTTTTGGTTCCCTACGCTCTCCATGCTTCGGGCTACCTCGTATGGATGTAGTCCCTTAAGATCCCCAGACCAAAACATGTTATATCTTCGAGAGGTGATTTCTCGGACTCCGTGGCACTTAGAGATGTCTCATCAGATCTGAAACCTCCACATCAAGGCCATGTATGAAATTATCTTGTGACTTTATGCATATCCATTCGGTTCTTTCAACTTTGTCATATTGTTTAAAAATGCTTGAAATGTTGCAGTTTAAGTCATTATAAGGCTACTAGACACAATACTTTGCAAGCGGAAGCTCTTTACGCCAAACCGACTATCTTAACATGTCGGGGTGGCCGAGGTAAATACTAGGGGAGGATTTTTTTGGTTTCTATGCTCCTCGTGCTTCTAGGTTACCTCATCCAAGTGTAATCCCTTAAGATCCCCTGAGACTAAAACATGTTATATCTTCACGGGTGATTTCTCGGACTTTGTGGCATCTAGAGACATCTCGTCGGATCCAAAACTCATCAGGAGTTATATTAAATAACTTGGTTCTTCAGGTAATGACTCATTTTGACAGTTTGCTAGCCTTCATTATTAAAATTATTAATTGTGAAGTAATTTTTTAGATAAGGAATTATTGATTGATGGTTGGATTATTATATTTCAATCATATAATCGATATTATTACATGATTGAAATCCTAATACACTCATAACCTTGGGTTTGACTTATAAGGCCAATGGCCCCAAATTGAATGATTGTTAAACTTTTTTCATTTTAGAGACAATGTTCATAACTAGTACATATGACTTCTTTCTTAGTTTGACATTGTGGAAATTTTAGCATGATTAAAGAATTTTTTAGTGTTTAGAGCTTTGACCCATTTCATTAAATAGAAGGTTTCCTTTCATGATATTGTTAAATAGTATCATCTTGTTCCAATGTTTAGTTTTTATCATTCTCATTTCTCATGAACTGACTCAGGCTAATAAATGTGTAGATGGATTTTGTGAGTAGAAAAGGGAAAGAATTGTAGAAAGTCGCATTGGTTTTTGTAATGAATTTATTTTTACTTGAATGCTTAAATGTGTTGGAAGGCTCAGGAAAAGAATTTACTAGAAAAGTTAGAAGGACGTAGTGCCTTAGCATTTATGTAATTGTTAAGTAGAGTTGTCGTTATTGACTGAAACTAAAACTTGTGAAATATTATTGTGAATGAAATAAAATGATCAACTTTGTATTGTTATGAGTATCTCATTGTATGATTGAAATTTTGAAAGATATTTTATCTTTGATATGACCAATATATTTTTACCTATTTAATCCTGAGTAAAAGTACATAATACTTTTTAGCTACCTTTGGATCGTGTGTCGTTTTGGATAGGGAACAATGTATCTATGAATAGTTATCAAAAAGGATAATGGTAAACAAATTTGAGTTATAACCCTTAGTTAGTAAACCCTTCTAGATTGTGACAATAATGTAATACTAGGTATCACATAACGGTTTTGTAATCCTTACAAATGTTAAACAAAAACATATGATGTTGTAAACATATAGATGAAGTAAAAAGTCCTTAAGTGGAAGAAAAGGAAACTATCTTCTTGTGTTGGTAAGGATATACATTATTACTCTCAATATATCTTGGCAAATTTATCCTTAGTGTTGATGGGATGTAAAATTATATTAAAATGTAAACCAATGTTTAGTAATTTGGGAGGATAACAAGGTTATGTTAAATGGGGATAAATGATCAAGAAATCATTAAATCTAACTTATCTGTTATAAAACCTGATTCATTCTCATTTGAAAAACTTAATCAAGAGAAGACTAGATGATGCACTTACTTAATTGATTGATTTATAAGTCTTAATGAACTAAGGGTTAATGACTAATGAGATCATGAAGATGAATGAAAAATTGACCTACATACCACCAACTCTTGTGAAGGTGCATTGTAATATTTTCTTAGGTAATTTAACCATTCTGATCTCTACACAAAGGAATTTTTAGTTTTGATCCTAAATGGTACTTCATCTCATTTAGAACTCACGCCCGCCTCCTTGTGCAATGGAGGTATGAAACAAGATCCTATATCTTGTGTGTGTACGTAAATGGCCTTGTGTGTAATAAATGTCCTTTTAACAAACGAAAAAAATTTAATTAATGTAACTTCGGTGAATCTATTAAATGGGATACACCATAAGTTAACATTAACAAATGAGAGGAAATCGGAAAGAGGAAACAGGAATTTTTACTTTTCATAACATGAGTCTTCTAGAACTTAAGCTAAGAATTTAATCGTAATTATAGCAAATATGTAATCCTAAAATATATTAGTGTGGGAATACCCTACCTGTAAGTGTTTACTATAGTTGAACCATTATGTTGTGCTTAGTCAAAAAAATGTACTTGATGTGCATCACATGTTTCCATGTTACCTATGTGGGTAAATATTGTGAAAAACATATAGTGAGTTGTGTGTAGTCCTTAGAGACCACCTGTGGTGTTGTATATACTTCAAGTAAAAAAATTATCCAGTATTTTTTCGTGTTGTCTTGTGTGTGTAAAATTGTGGGCGTTACGGGTTTTATAATGTTTTCATCCATTTCAATTAAGTGAATTGGTTTTTTCACAAAATGACAGGAGATGTTCTTAGAGGTGAAGATTCGTTAACAAGGTTACTTTCTTCATTTAGTGTTTCCATACAAATTTTAGGATTAACATTTGGATTCTCAGGTAAAGGTTCAACATTTGGATTCTAAGGTAAAGGTTAAACATTTGGATTCATATCAATTTATTCATCCATACCAACATTATCATTCGATTAAATATTAATAGTCATTGCAAAATTATTATTCTCTACATTTTTATTATGTATTTCATCCTCATTTTCTAAAACATTAGCTACATTTGATATAGCAGATGTACCTTTCCCTACACAAAGTTTTTGCATTCTCTTCACTTTCTTTATTCTCATCTCTTCCAATTGCTCTAGTGTCTTGTTCTTGACTTTCCTCTTGTCCTTAGCTCAAATTTTATCGCCCATGATTACAAAAATTCAACTAGTGGGGTAGGGGACAAGATGAACTACTCAAAAATTGTGTAAGAATGTACAGGAATCTGCAGACTAGACAAAAAGGAGGAAGAAATCTCGTGAAAGAGATGAAAGGGATGTTGGGGGGCCACAACATATAAAAAAGCATAAAGTGTACATGTTATTACTTTTCCCTATTTCCAAGGCATGCCTCTAGGCTTGGATCCTGTTTGGATCCCCAAGCTTGAGGCATGGACCTACAAAAACATAGCAAACAACATGTTTTTGCAGGAAAACGCAAAAATGCCACTTCCACCATGATAAATCAACATAAAATGATCGATTAATTTTAAAAAAATTATGCCATGACTTAGAGTAGAGTTTTTTCTTTCTAAAAATATATTTTTTCAAATTTTCTGAAAAATGTAATGTTTCCATGATATATATTTTCTAACGATGCCTTTTTATAGCTATTTTTTTAAGTTTAAACATGTTTATATTTTGTCATGTATCTTTTTTCAACTCATCGAAATTGAATTAAAAAATTAGGTACAAACTAGGACTAATTCTATATATATTAAAAAAAACTAATTTTTGATATTTTTGTGGTAGTTAGGGTGGGGCACGGTCGAGCTCCATTATTTTTCAAAACTTATAATTTTTGTACTAGAAAAATCATAAAAAAACAATACTTGCAATAAAAAAATTTAAAAATCTAGCAAAACTAGATGCTCCTAGCTATCTTTCTACCAAAGGGTTTTCAAAAATACTAAATGGTGCTCAAAAATGGTGGGGGGCACGAAAGTCACTCTATTATGTTTTTCAACAAAAACAAGAGCACCTTTTGGTATTTTAGTTATTTTACCCACTTAAACTTATCTTTTTCAATAAAATTTAGTAGCTTAGAAACTAGACTCAAAATGATACGATTCATGTTTATACAACATCTTCCAATTTTGAGTGTAAATATTTCAAAAAAATCATACAAGTTGAAGTTTTTTATTTTTCACAAAAATGTGTCCACTTAAGACCCCCTTTTGGCCCCCAACTTAGTGCACTTACCCATATTCCAAATGAGCTCTATCTAATCAGCTAAGTTTATCCTAACTCTCTTAGTACTCTAGGGTTTATCATTTCCATTTTCATAGTTGCTTATGTAATTTATGTAGTTATATATTGCACTTATTTACTATATTTCCATGTTGTTCTAGATTAGATTAACTATCCAAATATCTTATTTTTAGTTTATTAGTACTCCAAAAATCATTTTCCTAAAGAACACCCATTGTTAATGGAATTATTTTCCATGCATTGTCTCTAGTTGATGTCAATGCATAGTTTTGAACTTGGGTAAGTGGCCCTTCATGTTCCCATGAATTCTCAACTAAATATGTGCAGAAGTCAACAATGAAATAACACAACCAACATGTAGCAACTCAAATTCAAGTTACAGATTCACTATTTTCATTTCCTAGTTTTTGGTAGCACAAGGCATAGATAGGTTAAGGTTTATTTGGAAGCTCATTAGGGTTATTCGATTATTGAATACCAAATATATATTTTGATAACTTTTTGGGCCAAGTATATTTTTAATCATTGTAAGGCCATGTCTAATTTGTATTTTTATGCTCAAATTCATATATAACATATCTGATATATTCAACCTAAATATAAAAATTGTATGCACATTTATTTCAAAGATGTAATGAAAAATAATTGTGTTTCATATTGGTCCAAAAACAACTTTAATCTATATTGGACTATCCTTCTCTTTTCAATAAAAATGCAATACGGTTGATAAGAATTAATTAAAATTGAACACAACCATCATACTAAAATGTTTCTATCATTTCCTTAATGAGGGAAGAATCCTCACCAAATTTGTCACAAAGAACATTCAACCATCCATATCCCTACAAAAGAAATAAACAGAATTACAACCCATGAATTTTTTAAACAGATAGTAAAATTATTCTTTAAATTCATATTTAGAATGTATAGGATAGGGAAAAAATATTCCCCATGATAATTATTGTGTTCATAAACACAATTCACTGTCAAACCCATATGATCCTTAAGTTCAAATTCATCCAAATGACTCCACACAACATACCCTTTCACATTTAAGGATCTATTTTCTCCCACAAAAAGAGTGGTTGGTTTTGATTTGAGAAATGGCACATTGCACATTAAAAATATGTAGATTAGGACTTGGGACCATTTTCTATTATATTTAAAAACAAATGAATACTTTACCATAATGTTTATGAGATAATGAAGTTTAAGAATAAATTTAAAATTCTCATACCATACATGTTACGAAATGTTGCCTACATTTCCATAAGCTTTGTAAATCTTATATGTTAATGTCGTTAGTGTATACGCATATAAACCTATGGAAAATGTGATTCCGGGGATAGCCGCAAAACTCGGAAAGAGCTAGTCTCCATGTTGAAACAAATCCAACCAAAAACTTCCCATTAATGGTGATAGATCTATCAACATTCTACCACTAAAAATCTATCAAAATGTTATATTTCAACTAGTTTCTTACATGTTTCACCAATGAAATAAACAAGACACATATAGAAAATACAGACATTAAGCTAACATGTATTTTAAATAACTAAGGCATTAAACTAGTTTCATTGAATGGAATTCATATATTTGATTTCATGTGCATGTAATTCCTTCCTAACATAACTTTATATCCATATTTCATTACCTACAAATGAAATCTATACGATTAGAGAAAAATATAAAATCTAAACACTTAAGAGAAAAATATAAAGTGATTGATGGAAAGTGGTTTATTTGAACCATTTTCATGTTATATCAATGGAAACATGCCTCTGCATGTTCAGTTTGTCCCACAAAAAATTGAAGCACACCTCCACATAATCATTTGTCTGAATTAATTTTGAATGAATTATGAGGGCAATTGAATTCACGCAGATCAAGAGTTAATGGAGAATTAGTGGCGAGATGCGTTAACATCAAATGCATGTTAGGCCAAAACAATTGGCATTCCATTTCACCTTATGGAAGATATTTAATTAGATTTGTGGAATCTCACGACTTGATAATGTTTAATGGGCTTTCTTGTTTTCCTAGGTTTGGGGATTTTACTTTCTATCCTCATGATGGTCGAGCCAATGTGGTGGATTATGTCATGACCAACATTAATTTGTAGTCATCCATCTCCAATCTTTGTGTGGAACCTCTCACACCCCTCACATACCATGCACCTATCTCTTTTAAGGTCCTACTCCCCACTCTTGGGGCTGCATATATCACATCTTATACTTGTCAGTCTTCCACCCATATCTCGTTCGACCATGATTTTGATGATATTTATACTGAAAACTTGACAACCAACCTCCAAGATATAAATTCTATCCATTTCCCAATGGCAAGAGCTGGATATCTTTCCAGAATAAGTTGGAATACAATTCTTCAATCATTTCCCCATTCCACTCGTAATTATCCCATCGGTGTCCCACTTGGCCATTGCACCTAGAATGCTTGGTTTGATAGTAGTTTCAGATCCCTCCACAATCTTGTGACTTGCATCATTTTCCAACTCCCTTATAGGAAGAAGTCGGTCCAAAAAATGCATTGCCGACTCCTACAGAAAAAGAAGAGGTTATATATTCATAAGAAATAAAGGGACACACTCAACATGTTGCGATTTAAGGTGACGTCTTTTTGGAAAACCTTCCTCCCAAGGAAATCCTCATGTGTTATATAGGACATAGATACATGGTTCAACTACACATCCTCTCTCTACAACATCCCCAATCAAGTTCCAATTTCAGTAGAGAACATGTGGTAAGGTAAAATTCTCTTCGAGAGACTATATGGTGTTATGGGATATCTTCAAACTTCGAGGCAAGGAAATCAACAGATATAGAGAACTTGAGAGATGAATTTCTTCACCACATTCCAAAACTCTTAGCAATGCACATTGCTGATCTCTTTAATCTAGTGGCTTCCTATGGATTCCCACCAACATGGATGTCTCACATCATCTTCCCCATATTTAAATCAAGGAATCAATAGGAGCCAACTAATTATAGAACCATCATGATTGGGAATACTTTGAGTAAGTTATTTGCTATAGTGTTAGATGATTTGATTTCCAGATTTGTTGAATCCAAGAAACTCTATGCGAAAGGACAAGCAGGGTTCAGATGGGATCACCGAACAATAGACCATGTCTTAACACTTAGAGCCATAATTGAAGAAGCAAGGTCTAGAAAGCATAAGGTTTATTGTTGTTTTGTTGAATTTCAAAAGGCATTTGATACTGTACCTAAAAACCTTCTAATCCAATGGCTTTGTGACCTCCAAATTCCAAAACATTTGGTTCTTCTTGTGATGACACTCTATGAAAAGGTGGTTGGCCAAGTCCAAACTCCTACTGGTTATACAGGTGATATCAATAGCACCATCGGTGTTAAACAAGGCTGCCCACTTTCTCCTACTCTATTTGGTCTCTACATTGACGAACTAGAGCACATCATTGCAAATTCTGGTCTTAGAGATTATGGTTGTTTTTATACGATATCATCATTTCTATCTTATTATTTGTGGATGATATCATTCTCATGTCACATATTATTGTAGGCCTACAATGACACCTTGACATCTTAAGCTCTTTTTGTGATACTCATGGTTTACAAGTGAACTTAAGGAAAACTAAGGTCATGGTATTTAATACAACCAAGAGGGTTGCCCATGCAACTAACCTCATGTACAAAGGACACTTGGTGGAAGTGGTCTCCTCTTACACTTATCTTGGAGTGACTTTCACGGGCCCTCCTTTGAACATGCTTCATGCAACATAAGAGATATTATGTAAAGGTTATGCAGCCCTCAATACACTTGAGATACAATGTTTCCAGCTTCAATTTCATCATGCCAACGCAAAATTGTGCATTTTCCAAAATCTAGTGACACCAACATTTTGTATGGTTGTGAGATTTGGGGCCCTGATCTTTGGCATAGTAGTTAGGCTCATGTTGATAGAGTACTCGTCTCCATGCTATCCAGGACTCTCTGGGAAAAATGCTCAGTTCCACATGCAATCATCTTGGCTGAGTTTGGCACACACCCTCTCTGTATCTCAACTATATTTCATCTTGTGATGCTAATCCATAGACTAAGATGTATGGCAGATACACCAATTGGGAAGAATAGATACCCCTTCAAGGCTCTCCAATCATCCATGAGGCTATGTGAACTGGGATCCAAACCACTTGGTACACACATTGTACAACTTTCCTCCAAAGCATCGAGTTAGATATTAATCATCTTCCTCCTCTCACATTCTCTATGAATTCTCCCCACATGCCTAGAAGGGAAATTCATAGAGGAATTAGAGAGAGATATATAAATCTTAATTAAATCAATGTGGATTGAACCATTAGAACCATTGCCAACAAAAATGCACCACTATTTAGAGCATTATCTCCAAATTGAAGATGAACGTGTCATTCCCCCAAATACATCAAGTTTCCACTTGGTTTGAGATTCCCCTTGGGACAACTATGATTTTTCTCTCATCAACTTCACATGGAGACAGAGCACTACATTCCTAGAGACCGATGCGGTCACACTTTGCAATAATGAACCTAAATCGGAGGATCACTTTATATTTCGTTGTCTTTTGTAGTATGAGATTCGTGGCGAGTACTATTGTCTCTTCTCGAGAAACCCAAGGCTCATTATGAGCCCTTATTCATTATGAAGACCATAGGTGTGTAGCTTTATTTATCAGGGAGATGAGCCAACATAGATATGGCCTCCTCAAACATCATCATAGTAGCCTTGGTTCCCAGGACTATTGGTGCATTCCTTCAGCCTTCTATGCAACACTAGAGGCATAAATGGGCACATGACTTCACACAACAATCATGATCTACCATGCATAGAACCTCTTAAGCATGGCACATAGACTTGTTGTATCATGTGTCTTCCCTGTTGCTTCTTGTATTTTGTTTTGTTATTTTTTTCCTTCATGCATTGTCTTGTTCTCTTTGCTCATCTTGTAGTCCCATTTACCTTTTTGGTTACTTCTGGACATTAATTTTAAAATTAAATTAAATGTTAGAGTAATTGTCAACGACTATTTTTTTATATATGTTCCCCTATTGACATTAAATAGATATACTGTAATTTTAATTCAATATATTTTATTTAATATTAGTTTTTATATTAAATATAATAGCATTAAAATTTAATATCAATATAATCATTTTGTAATGGTCATTGGGTGATAAAGTTTTGATTGGCGGTCTGAAACATTTTTATGTGTATTTTAAATATATTTGCAAAAATACCTTATAAATCGGGGTGGAATGTTTATTGTGACTCAAAACAAAATTCATAAATTGGAAACATGTCGATCTATAAAAGGATATTTTAAAAAATGAAAAATTGATGCATACATATATCAATACTGAGACCATTAAGTGCACTTCACTATTACTGGATTCTCTCCCTAAGTACCATGTAAAAGGTAAATTTATATAAATGATTGCCACCAAAAAAATAATTCATGTGGAGGCCTAGCTCTCAAATTTACATAGATGAGAATGTATGAATATGGCATCCCCTTAAAAATAAATTCATGTCTTGCTATGAGACAGACATAATTACAATTGCAATTGAGATGTTATATAATACTTTAGTGTCGATGTTTATTAATGTTGAGTTTCTTTTATCAACCACATTGTTTTGGATGAGTATTGATCCATTCCACATTAGTCATTATAACACACATGCACGCACATATATCTATATTGTAGAGAGTTTTAAGGATGAGTATAAATGAAACATTGGAATTTTTAAGTGAAGTAATGCTATGATAAATTAAAGTTGATAAGTTTCTTAGTAGTTGTACTAATTGTTATAATTCATATAGATATCTTAAATACATCTATTTAAAATATGTATAGATATATCAACTTTGAGGTACTTATCAAAATATGTTAGATATTATTATTATTTTTTGAATTTTTCTAAGAAAAAGATATATATATATATAGTTGTAAAATTTATGGATGAATTATCACATGACGAGTAAAACCTTCTCCTTTATTCAAGAGTCCATAGACTTTTTCAACTTCATCAATGATAAGAAAGTATAAGAAAATGAATTTTTAGTCAACTTCATCAATTGATAGTCTAATAGTTCGATTGAAGATGCAATTCGAATAGTCGAAACATGTACTAATAAAGAAATAAATAAATTAGTGTTTTTGAATTAGGTCCACTTTATTCTCCTTTAAATCCATCATTTATGAATAAACTAAAGGCATGGTGATGGGATCTCCTCTATCCTTTGTCATTGTCAACTTATACATGTAAAATTTTAGAGAGATCTCTAAAATCCTTCCCTCTCAAATCCAATTGGTGGAAGAGGTATGTAGATGACATTAATGTATGTTGGAAACACAATATAGGAACCCTTGAAGATTTCCATACCTGCATCAACATTATGATCTTCAATATTCAATTCAGTAAAGAGGTGGTACAGGAAAGCAATTTGCCTTTCTTAGATGTCCTCCTAACTCGCAAAGAAGATGGTTCTTTAGGACGTAGAGTGTAAAAATATAGTTTGGAGAAAATGGCCAAGTACTAGCCATGTGCGAGAGTTAGAGATGCGCACGGGAGCGTGTGCGAGGGCATAGAATAGAAACAAGACAATGCGTGAAGGTTTGCATAATGTAGAGGAACATGTCAACACGCAAGGTTCGCACACATACAAAACATTCATTCCACTTATTTTATTTCCAGGATATGGCTATAAATAGAAGAAAAACAAGATGACGTGACACATAAGAAAGGTTTATGAATAGGACATGTTTATAAATAGGACAAAGCACATGTAGAAAAATAAAAATATAATGCATGGAGACAATATAAATATATGATTAAATCATGATAAATACAAGCTATTTATATCTGGATCTAATCTAAAACCATCACACAAAGCCTCGAGAGAAATGTGCGAGATGATGTTCCACCTAGATTGGGGTGCACGAAGAGGGGCAAAGGCACTGTGGGTGCCCTAAACCTATTTTTTAGCATTTGTTTCTGCCAAAAACTTAGAAAAAATTCTCTAAATGGTTGTAAGGTGTTCATTGTCCTTTTCCTTTGGTTGTTATGAGATCAAAAATGATCACGAGAGGCATTGGAAACTTGCAATGAAATAATGACATGTAAAACCCTCAAAGAGACATCAAATCCTAAAAAATAAATATGCAAAATGAGGGGTCAAACTATCCTCAGTTATCAAACAAGTGATCTTACGATTGAGCATTGCACTACATTTCAGACCCAATGTAGTTTTATGTGTGTGCGCGTAATCATGCCCTAGGTGGCTCGTGTGCATGTTGAACTTGATAGCGATCAAAATAGCTAGATGTAGATAAATGTAATAGATGTATGCATGGAATAGAATAGAATCCCCTCTTATCAAATATATTTAGAATAATGTAGTTCCTTTCCCTTGAATGGATGCTAGAATGGATATTTGAATGCTCTTGAATAACCTTTGGATGCAACCTTAGGTGGTGATAGCTAATGCTTAGTGCTTGGTCGGTTATTATGATCACATTACTTTATATTTATATGAGTCCTTTTCTTGAATTTCATAATCAAACCCGAAAAGGCTGACTACCGAAATATAATATTCTCAAATGGATAGAAATGACCCAAAAGATGTGAACAAAGTATAAAGAGGTTAGGAGTGCATAGAGGGGGGGGGCACGACATCCTAGTTGGGTGTTGGTGTCCGAATGAGAAATGTCGAGGTATGAAAATACAGACTGAGTTGTAAAGAGTATAAGACCAAAAGTAGCAATAGAAAGAAAGCAAATATGGTCAAAGACATGGGTTAATTAGTACTTTTCTTACTTAGGAATCATATGAATAGTAGTATGCAATCAGGACTAGATAATTACCCAAAGTGTGTGATTTTGTGTCTACAGTATGTGAATGTGTGTTGAAATGGAAAGTTAATATAACAAAAGGATAACTCATTGAGTTGGGAAAACCAACTTGGTCGAGTTAATGGAGTATTCTAACCCTTCTCTAAGTTTCTTGCTCCACAATTTTTTTATATATGCAATTATTTATTTTTTCTTATTTATTAAATCAAAATAATTTGATTTAAATTAGTTTAATTTAAATTAATTCAATCTTGTCTTTCTAAATGAGGAAAGTTATTTCAAATAAAATCATTTGTATATTCATTCAAATAAAGTTCTTTTACAACATGATGACTAAGTCATCGTAATTTTTCATGAAAAACTAAAAAAATCGCTCACATTTCAATAAATTATTACTAAATTGTCAAACTAATATATCATATGTTTAAACTATTGGTTTTACATGTCCTTTTTTCATCATGAATTCATCAAAATTTGACTACATGGCTTGAACAATGACAAGGAGGAGTTTTTAACCTTGGTTACTATAAACTTCATTTTTCTTATTTATTAAAAAATTGTTTACTCGAAAATGGGATCTAACCACTTTACTATTGATAAATCACAAATGATTGAATGGAAATAATTTCATCATGTGGAAAATAAGGTTTAAGAAATAATTCATGGCTCATGAAGCTCTTGATAGTCATAAATGAAATGGAAAAGGCTCAGATTGGAAGACAAACAACATCGAGTGTGCGAGATGATTTTATCCTTCATATATGGAATCAAGAAATTCCGAGTGAGGCTTGGATGAAAATGAAATCAATGCATGAAGGTATGTGGTTATTGAAAATCATTAAATTGATTCTAGAACTAATGATGACTCCCATGAAGGGAAATGTTTTGTCTGATATTAAGTCTCAGTTGGATGGATGTAATTGTAACTTAATTCATGAAAAATTACTTTACTTTATTATTCAATTAAATATACATGAAATGTTTAGAAATTTCATTTCAATACTGAATTCTAAGTATCAAACTGAACAAGACATCCCTGATTTGCAAACCCTTAGTGCTCTTCTAATTTAGGAAGATCAAGTTATGAAAAAATTTGATTCAAAAGAGAATGCCACTTAGGCACTTCTCACTCAAAAATCAAAAAATAAACCTTCTAGGTTCAACAAGAATCAAAAATCAACTTTTAAACCTCCTAGTAAAGATAAGAAACCAGAAACTTAAGAGTTAGTTTTGATGGTAAATGTCATAATTGTGGAAAATTTGGCCATAAGAAAGAAGAATATAAATTCAAAAACAAGTCAAATTTCAAAAACCAAAAGGGAAACAAATCAGACCAAAATAAAAATCAAAACAAGAATCATAAGAAAAAAGTCAAAAATCTAATGTAATTGCTTTGTATGTTGCCTTTGTCACTACTGAAGTAAAATGAGTGGATATTGGATAGTGGTGCCTCTAGGAACATGACTTTCAGATCTGATATCCTATCTGACCTTAGAGAATGTAATGATCATATCTATTTAGGTGATCATTCCATCCTCAACGTTCAAGGACAAGGTAAAGCAAAGGTCTCTAATGGTTTTATTAACATTTTTTGTTAGTTCCTAAACTTAAAATGAATTTGATTTCTTGTTCTCAATTGACTCAAAATAATTATAGTGTAACTTTTTTGAAAGATAAATGGTTTATTAAAAATGAACCAGATGTTACTATAGTTGAAGGCATACAGAGAGATTGTGTTTATGTGTTTAATGACCTTCCATATGCTTTTGGTTTGACTTCTCAAAGAAGTGACATACAATTGTGGCATGAAATACTAGGTCATGTCATCTTTAGGAGCATGTATGACATGTCTTGACTGAACCTAGTGTCTGGTCTGCCACCTATTTCTCAAAATCATGAAATGTGTGAAGGGTGCTTACGTG
Source organism: Taxus wallichiana var. yunnanensis (assembly GCA_018340775.1). Classification (NCBI taxonomy): domain Eukaryota; kingdom Viridiplantae; phylum Streptophyta; class Pinopsida; order Cupressales; family Taxaceae; genus Taxus; species Taxus wallichiana. Next base: position 306,043,573 of record CM031234.1, read on the forward strand.
GTAAGAAATCATCTAACCCCTTCCACAGTCATCATGATGCAAACACTACTAAATTTTGAACTTGTTGATAGTGATTTCCTAGGACCCCTAGAAGTTCTATCCCTTAATGGTTCTTTATATGATGTCACATTCATTGATTATTTCTCTCATATTATTTGGTCTTATTTTATCAAAAATAAATCTGATGTCTTGTCTAAATTTAAGTAATTTAAACTATTAGTTGAAAACAATTATAGTTATAAAATTAAGAGGCTTAAGACTAATAATGGGTGAGAATGCGTTAGTAAATAATTTGACTCATTTTGTGTTGAATTTGGTACTCAAAGAGAACTGAATACTCCCTATTCCCCTCAATATAATGGTATTGTGGAAAGGAAAAACTGCACCATTTTGTAAATGGTTAGAACTATGTTGCATTTAGCATAAGTCCCTAAATCTCTCTCGGGTGAAGAAATGATCACTTTTGTTCACATTTTGAGCAGAATACCCACTAAATTATAGTTAAGTTCACTCCTCTAGAAAATTGGTCAAACCAAAAACCAAGTGTGTCTTATTTAAGAATATTTGGTAGCCCTTCTTCTATCTTCATTCTGAAATCAAAAAGGAAGAAGCTAGATCAAACCTCCTACCCTTGTATCTTTGTAGGTTATGGAGGTAAAACTAAAGGTCTTAGGATCTACGATCCTTCAAAAAGAGAAGTTATAGAAAACATGAATGTTAAAATATTGGAAAAACCTTTTTGTTTTTCTTCATCCTCTTCTATTTCTATTGTTCATAATGATTCTAATGAAATTGAAAATAATGATAATAATAGTGATAATGATATATGTGATGATGAAGTTAGTAATGAACCTATAGTTGAAAAAGAGTTAGTTCTTATTTCCTCTATAACCAAAATGACCTAGATGGGCTGAGTCTATTATTCAAGACTCTAATCCTGAAAACCTTCAGAAAATGACTAGAAGTCAACATACATATCATGCTTTGATGACGATGTATGAACCTAAACCCCAATATTTCAAAGAATCTTATTTTGATGCAAGGTGGATAGATGCAATGAAATCTGAATATACTACCTTGATTAAAAATAAAACTTGGTATTTAGTCCCTCCTCTTGAAAAATGAAGTATATTCGGATCTAGATGGCTATACAAGATTATATATAAAGTTGATGGCAGTGTTGATAAATTCAAATCTAGGTTAGTATCTTGAGGGTTTACTAAAAACCCAATATTTACTACATTGAAAAATTTGCACCAGTTACAAAAATGAGCATTATAAGGATTTTAATTGTCTTAGGTTCTCAATATGGTTGGGAAATCCATCAGATGGATATTGAGAATGCATTTCTAAATGGTGATTCAAAAGAGAAAATCTATATGACCTAACCTAAAGGTTTTTAAGAACTAGGTAAATAAATGTATGTTTGTAAATCGAAAAAATATCTATATGGTTTAAAACAAGCTCCTATAGCTTGGTATGCAAAGATTAAAAAAATTCAATGAAGTTGGTTTTTCTAATAATGATTTATTTGTTAAAATTGAATAAAATAAAATTATTCTCGTTGTATTGTATGTTGATGATTTACTTATTACTAGTAACTCTAATAATTTAATTATGAAAATTAAATCTAAATTAAAATAATACTTTGAAATGACTTATTTAGGATTATTGCATCATTTCTTAGGCATGGCTATATATCAAGATAAAAATTCTATTGTTGTATCTCAATCACAATATGCACTAATTTTCTTAAAAGGTTTAATATGATTGATTCTAAACTTGTTTTTATTCCTATAGAAGTTGGATGTAAACTAGATCCTAAAACTGCATGTGATAAAGTTAATCTATTTTATATAGAAAACTTATATGTAGTTTGATTTATCTAACTATTACTAGACCTGAAATTTCTTATGCAATAGGGATTTCTTTAAGATTTATGTAGGATCCATATCAAGATAACTGGAAGTTGGCCAAAATAATATCGTGTTATATTAAAAGCACAATTAATTTTTGTTTACATTATACTTCTTCTAACAATCCATATTTATATGGATATTGTGATTCTAACCATGTTGGTGATGTGATAGATCGCAAGTCTACAACTGGATATGTGTTCAAGTTTGGTGTATTTGTCATTACTTGGAGAAGTAAAAAGCAAAAAACAATATCCATTTATTCTATTAAGAAAAATTATAGAAGTGGAATGAAATCATCAAAAGAAGCCATGTAGCTGAAACGGTTGTTAGAAGAGATACACATGGAAGCTAAAGGAAGTACTCCTCTTCTATGTGATAGCCAGTTGCATTGCTCTTGCTAAGAATCTAGTTTAGCATCAAAGGACAAAGCATATAGAGATTCATATGCACTTTATCCGAGAGAAGGTTCTTTGTAGTGATATAGATCTTTGGGACTACCCGATTGAAGATCAAGTTGTAGATATGTTTACGAAGCCATTGTGTGCTATAAAATTCTGCAAGTTTCATGCAATGTTTGGCCTTTCAGAGTTTTCATTGAGGGGGAGTGTGCATGGAAATTTCACCTTATAATGGTCATTCAGTTGATATCTCCTTCTCCTTTATACTTATGCTTCATTTGTAAAGCATTGTAAAAAATATCTTTATGATCTTTTGTAAATTTGTAACTCTAAGGTTCTGTGTATAGTCTAATTTGTTACATCTATTTGTAAAAGAGGTCCTTGTGTTATAAAAGGATCCTAGAGATGTGGTTTGATATTTTTCCATGAGAAACTATGAGATGTAGTCTCACAAATCATGATTATCCTAAATCATAACTTATGATTTATCTATTCCAAATCCTTTTGTACGAAATGGTAAGTATGATGAAGGTGTTATAAATACTTCAAAAGTGATATGCTAGCCTAAACCTTCACTATTGGTTTATGGATTTGTAAATCTTTTTGTACAAATAGGTAATTTTGGCATATGGTTCCCCACTTAATATTAAGGGGGAGTGTTAGAATGTAATATTAAGTGCCTATAAACTTTATTTTATAATTAAATAATTTAGAATAGATTATATTATTAATTATTTAATATAAAATTTATTTTTATGTTTAATTGGTTGGTTAGTAACTAATTTATATTAAATCGGGTACGATTTAATCATACCCCATCACTTAATATGTTCATGACTCATGGGGTCATTTAAATATGGTTGTGGACCATATTATTTTTCACCTTGGGTGAATGGCTTGGAGAGAAGTGAGGTAAAGGAGATCTTACTAGACTATAAAGGTTGTTTCTCAATTAATGGAAAATTCTCATTTGTCTGTGGTTTTTTCCCCCTCGTGGTTTTTCCACATAAATCTTGAGTAAAATATTTTTACCTTGTTTATTATTTATGTACGTACATTAATGTTTTTCAATATTAATTTAATATGGTTATTGTGATTTATAATCTTTGTCCTAACAAACTAGATCTAAGTAAAGTGTCATGAGAATTCAAGTACTCTTGATAGTTGTTTATGTTAGTTGATTTTCTTTTTATATATGTTGCCAATTTTTCATGTTATGTTGTATCCTCTTGAATGTATGGTTATGATGAATATGAATGCCTAACATCTTGATAAATGAATAAAGGAGGGACATCGTGGTTGTGTGTGCTTTGGGTGAGCATTCAAACTTTGTTTGGATGAAGTGCTAAAGACACCTAGCTAGGTATTAGTTAACAACAAGACTACTTTTGGCTCCGTTTCCAAGGCCTCTTTTTGTTCTATTCTAAGGATATGGTGTGCACATGGCATTCTGATTCCCTTGGAGAATATTGAGCTTTGGGTGCATGAAAATCAAGACTCATTTACTCAGAGATATAACATCAGACCTGATTTTAATATGCATAAGTGGGTGGAAGACAACCTCTGTGATTTGTTGTATGAGACTTTCTTTAGCTTCTTCCCCATATATTTTTACCATTGCTCAACATATTACATGGATAACATAGGTTTTTAGATAGGAAGGAAACAATTATGGAGTTAGGATGACTATCCTGCACTCTTTAATTTGGATTCCTCATGGACTAGAACTGTTAATCATTAGTGGGAAGGTGTGTTGCATAGTTATACCTTGGAGTATGCAATTTCAACTTAATTTTTCTTTGAGGAAGAAGAGTTATGGTTTTTACATGAACCAAGAGGATCCTATTTACGCACGACACCTTTAGCTATCAAGATTTTGATGATTGAGCTTAGGATGGAGAACTATATGTGGTAGGCTAAAACCTTACTACGTGCGGGGGTAGGATGCAAGTTTAGGAAGGATGGAATTGGTCCAAGTGGAAGAAAGGGAAAGAGAAGATAGGAGGTGTAGATATAATGATGTGTGAGAGAGGGAAGTTGAAGATGCACCGATATTGAGGGTAATGATGACTAGCAGAGTGATGATAACCTTGCGAAGGAAAGGGACCGTAGGATAGTGTCTTTCTAGTATTGGGGAAGCACACTACGAGACCCCTTTGGCATCAAATGAGAGTGAGTCTAAGGAGATAATGAGAATCATGGGTACACATCTAACCTATCTTGGCCACTTAGTCCTTTCACAAGGTTCTTGGAATCAAAGTTATTATAGAATATCATCATAGTGAAGGTGAGCAGGAAGGTAATCAAGTATCACCACATTGGGTAGGAGATACAGGAAGAAACATATTGGTATCAGCTCAAGGGTGCATCATCATAAGGATGTGCATATGGTAGTGCAATAGGTGCCCATGTTCAAACATAGCTTGTTTGGAACACATTTGGTAGCCGTGTCGTCAGACAAAGTAGTGGCACGCTACCTGTTGGGACTACTATTATTGGTGGAGTTATAGGAAAAACATTTGGTGTGTAGTTCAGCACTACCATGAGGATGCAAGGTATCTCCTCAATAGGCCCCCAGTCATGAAAGGAGGTGAGGGAGGTTCAAAATAGCCACCACAGTGTAGACACAAAATCATGTACTTGAGGACATTTCTAGGTCGTAGAAGCATGCTAGCATTTAAATTATTCCTAAGTAAGAAAAATAATGGTTGGTAACTATCTTTGGCCTCTTTTCTTTTTCTCTTGTTTTCTATTTGGTCTTCCACACCCTACAACCCAGTTAGAATTTAACTTATTTATCTTTTATGGCTTTAGACACTAGCGTCCAACTAGGACAACAAAGGTGCCTAGGTGCTCATGTCCCCTCTAGTCGCCCCGACCTTTTCTACCTTACTCACTTCTTTTGGGTATCTTTTATCTTTTTGGCATATTTTTCACTTATGGGTCGGCCTTCTAATTTTCAATTACAAAATTCAAACAAGGGAATCATATAAATGCATAGTTATGTGTTCAAAATAAAGGACCAAGCACTAATCATTACTATCATCACCTAAGCTTGAATTATAAAGGCACGAAAAGCATTAAAGGCATCCATCTAGCATCCATTCAAGGGGAAATGGCTGCATCAAATATGCATACATTACATAGGAAGGGGAAGTTCATTATATTCCATCCACACATTCTACTACATTGCTACATTCTAGCTATATCCCGGTATTAAGTGTAACTTACACAAGGGCATCTTAGGGCATCATTTCAACACACACACGCACAAGAACTACATGGATTATGAGATGTAGTATAGTGATTGATCATAAGTTCACTCTCGGGGTGACCATTAGGGTCAGTCCTAATCTCCATTCTTCATTTTCCTTTTCAATTTTGATGCATTTTGTGGGCTTGTGCAAGTGAACTTCTCTTTCATAGGTTATAGGAACCTTTAGCAATCCAAGAGTGAACATCATGTAATCAACATGGAATAACTACAATGCCCTTATGACATAACAAAAACCATATCCGAGATATATTTCACAAACAAAGAACCCAAATCCATTCACTAGTGCCCATGCACCCTTGTCCTTCTATGGAATCCCATGTCTATCATTGTTCATGGATTTCGAGTTTATAAATATCAATTATAATGTTGTCCGCATCCTATTCATCACCTCTCCCTACCTAGATAAATTCCATATGTTTTGGATATCACTAAGTCATCTTTTCTCTATCTCTTGCTTAGGGTTTCATACTTTACATGTTTGATTGTTTGCGTCATACCGTATGTTATAATTTATACATCAATTACTATAGTAGTTACTCTATAATTATATTTAATTCAAATTAAATTAAATTGTTTGGTGAACCCGACTACTTAAACCCTACCTTCTAGGATACATCGAATTCTATCTTCTTCTTCCGAATTTATGGATTAATCTTCATATCCTTCTTTTACTCTAACTAAATTTTATGGCATGGCTACTACTGCTACTAATTTTATGCAAGTTCATACTTAGCATCATCCTCACTTGATGACTCTAATGCTTGGTCCAACTATCAATGTAGTCACCACCCGTTGCACTATTCCTCCTACTACTCCACCCGTATTTGTCCCACCACCTATCAATTCTATGATTCCTACCACCACCTCTAAGGGTTATGACATCATTGAGTAGCTTAAGAATACAACAACAAAAATCTCTCTTTATGATCTCTTACACAATGCACCCAATTTTCATCACATATTAGAGGCCACCCTTCGTTCCATCCACATTAAAAGTAATAATTCACCCTTTTCCTTTCCTCGCCTTATTCAACCCCCTCAAAAATATAGCACAGTTATATCTTTCAATGATGAGGACATTCCTCCCTCTGTTGCTGAAAATCTCATTCCACCTTTTCTCATTACCACTATTATTGGTGCCATTTGTTTTAAGCATATACCCATTAGTAATGGATATGTTATAAATATATGTGCTCTCTCCATCCTCAGGAAAATAGGAATTACTGATGATTTAACTAATAAATCCTCTCAATTCATTCATGGATATGATTCCACTACTCGTACATGCATGGGCACTATCACCTTACCTCTAAAATTTAGGCCTGAAATTGTTCCTACTGTATTATTTGTTATCAATGCCACATTCTAGTTCAATTACTTACTCAACTGCAGACCACTGGATTCATGAAATGCATGTTGTTCCCCCTACGGTTCATCGGTACGTAAAATTCCTACATGATAGCTATGAACATACCATTAATGCAAACCCTGACTCATTCAAGTTCTTCCATATAGACCCCATTGCCACCATGTCCATTCCTCCATTACTGACCTATTCCATATCGCAATATTAGTACATACGATGTTGGTCAATCTAGATCTCTTACTCCTGCTACCTCTACATGCATTCCATGCATTCCTACTTATACTAGTGATATCCTATCACCTACCATGTCTACCTCCATGACTACTACCTCTCCACCGTCATGGCTCCTCTCAATTCTACATCTATCTCATATCCTTGATAATGTAATCCAACAAAATAATGTCAACACCGATGATGAGTCTCATTTTTAGAGCTTAACGATGACACATTACATAAGCTTAACCTTACTCCTATCTAAATAGATGAATCATACTTCCAAGATACATTTGTTGTTATTGGCCCTAGTGAATATAAATTCAAAAAACCTCCTCCTTCTACTAATGCCATGATACCTTTCCATGGGACCGTCCATACATTGGACATCTTACCATCTATTGCATCTTCCCAAAATCATTATATGTCACACCTTGATCCCTTCACATGCACTCTTTTCATCAATAACTCTTATTGGCCTCGTATTCCATTCGACCCTACTTTCTCTAAGATCTGTTTACATGCATTCGGATTAGCATGCCTAGGATTCACACTTTCCAATCTCCTCCCCCACCTCACTCTCCTCACCTATATCATGGATGTATATTTGTTACTGCTACCTATGGCCTATGCACCTTCCATTTATCAATTTTCTTTACATGCACTCCTCGTTCCTCTCCACTCGCACTTGGAAAATATTAGCTTGATTACATTGGTGGCACACTAGATCCCAATCATACCGATTGTTATCACCGGATCACGCACCCACGGATGTTGATCGATTTCTAGTTTGATCACTCTAAGCATCCAAAGTGTGATTGGATAACATGGGTACTATCTCCAAGTTGTGGGACTTGCTACTTGAGATAGACCTCCGTAGAAAGCTCAGTTCTTGCTCCTAAACTACCCGCCACAATCTACTCTAATGCAGGATAAGCTAACTGTTCTAATCTAAATTTCCAAGGGACCAGGGAGAGAGAATGCATAAAATGAAAGCCTACACTAAAGTGGTGATACACCAGAAAAGGAGGATGTGAGAGTAGTCTCCAAATGTGTGAAATACAGAGGCAAAGTGCACACTAGAAGAGGTGATGACAGCTTCTCCATAATCTAGCAAAATGCATTCACAAAATATTCCAAGCATACACAATGATAATGCATCCTGCGCAAGAACATGAATAATAGACACAATATTCTTGTAGAAGGATTAAAGGGGCAAGAAGAATGCAAGAAAACATAGCAGGGGAAGATACATCCACAAACTTGTATTTTATTGCTTCCTGGTATGCACAATTCAGTCTATTACAAGATAAGGGCCTGGATCACCATGCAAGGAGTCCACTACAAGGGCCTACAACACACTGGCTTCACAAAGCAATTTTGGCAGAGCTTTGCTACCCAAAAACTCTCTCCTTTACAATGAGCCCAACACTCCAATTTATAGAAAAATGAGAAGGAAAAGAGAAGGGAAAATGGAAATCCCGAAATCTGTCCTTCAACCACCTGTAAGAGGCATTAAATTGAGTGAAATGGTTATACATTACTTGAAAAAGGCTCCCCATACTGTCCCATGTGCTGCAACAGAGAAAGAATGATGGCCATGCCTCTTAATTGCACTCCCAGCTACCAAATAAAACACTGTTCTGAACCCGGCCACGTTTTCTTAAAAACTCAATCAATTTCTGATCAAATCCGGAATTTCTTGATTTTTTTACATCGGGCTCGGAACCATGATTCCAACGGTACCAATTTTGTGTGATTTCGTTGAGAAATGCAAAAGTTATGGCCTTCTGAGTGCGCAGGTACTATTTTGGGCCTGGCAGGCGTTTTCTGTCATTTGACAGGAATGAGCATTAACTGAATTGAGCCGAATATATTTCTCTTATTTAAATAAATCTACCCTCATTAAAATATTTTTGGAGTAGAGGACGCCGTGGTGCTCGTTCAAAAAGTCCAATTTTGTGAAAATCGGAGCTCGAGTCAAAAGTTATGGCCGTTTGAAGTTCCACGGGTCAAATGTTGACTTTTCTCCTCTCGCCTTCGGCCGCTTCGGCTTTTCGCGTCCCTCTGTCCCACTTGGCACAGTGCTGAAATTTCCCATTTCGGCTGAACCGGCCGGTTCGCGTACTCTTGTCCCGCATGTCCCGGACTGTTTGGGACAAATTTTCCCGATTCACCCGGTTCGGCCGGTTCGCGCCCTTTTGTCCCAACTGTCCCGGTACGAAAGTTCTCATTTCGGCTGATCCGGCCGGTTCGCGTACTTCACGTACCTTCGGCCCAACTGTTCCGGGCTGCCTTAAGTCTTTTCGGCCGACTTGCATCCTCCGCGTACTAACTGTCCAGATGTCCCAGACTGCCTGTTTCAACAGTTAGTCAAATTTTTCCATTTTTCGGCCAGTTCGGATTTCCGCGTCCCACGCGTCCCTTTGTTCCAAATGTCCCAAATGCTGCGCAGACCGCCTGGCGGCCTTTCGGCCGGTTCGCGTCCTTTTGTCCCAATTGTCCCGACTGTTGCGAGGACTAGGACTTAGCCATTTTTCATGATTTTTCTGGCCCGAGCCTGTTTTTTTTTTTTTACAATTTTTTCACCTTTCCTCAGAACTTGCTCTCTTCTTCTTGGACAGGGGAGTTAGAAAAATATGAGGGGACCCTAGAAACATGAAATTTTTTCCCTGACTCAATCTATTTGCCTGGGACTTGAGAATTTGATGCATGTTATCAAATTTACCTTGAGGGGTGAATTTTGGATAACACCGATATCACATTTCCCATGCCTTTTGGCCACATCTCTATTTGTAATGACTCATTCTTTGGCTATACTCAAAATCTAACTTGCTGGTATGCACATGATTTTCTTCAACCTCCTTTTACTTGATGAATAATATGTTATGGGCATGTACAATTTACGCCACATAGGCTCTTTATATGATCAACCCCAAATTATTGCCTACCAATTCTCTAATCCAAATCCTATTGGTTACAACCCTGACACTAATGATCTTCTAGATGAGTTTACTTGATCATTTTCTACATCATGTGCTCGGGGGCATCACACATTTTACCCCCCCTTCCATTCTTGCAAATTTTATTTAGCATCTTCTCTCACACAACACTTAGTGCTTCATGACTCATTTTTCTATGCACTTTCAACCCTTTTGATACATGCATTATATCGTCATTACCCTATGATGCACTCTAGTTCCATTATTCATACTCAACTACTAAGGGTTTAAATATAAAATGAACCTCACCACATTCACTTATTCACGCTCTATGTTTCATGATCTATCTTTCTAATACACATTCTCGGACCCTTTCTCAATGATGCACTCTTGTTCTATGGTTCATTCTTGATTGTTGAGGGATATTTTATAAATGAACCTCATCTCATACACATCCATTGAGGGGAACACTGCTCCTATCACATTCACACATTGCATACCATTCCATCACACTCATATATTACATTTTCATATCTTGGTTACACTTACTCTTGCTTTCTTATACTACTTACATGATGCACTTTTCTTACTATGTTATTCAGATACTCAATATGTCATTATCTTTCTATATACACACATGCATGTTCACTTGGTATTTTGGAGTGAATGTAGATCTCTTACATATTTTCACACGCTACAATGATGTTCGACACTGTATCCTTTTCCAGTCCCACCAAGGCTCCTAGGGGCATCTACCTTTCCTACTCTCACACATTACATGTGTTATTATTTCATCATATACTACTTTTATTCTTACTAGCACATTACTTTCCATTGATACATACATGTCTTGACATACTTTTTATCTTTCTAACATGCTAATGGGTGCTTCATGTGCAGAATTTTCTTTGCAGGACTATATGTCACCATGGTTATCTGATAAATTTTGTTTTCCATTATTTTCTATTATAGGTTATTGTTTACGGGATTTTCCCTATGTCTTGTAAGATTTTGGTTGCTTTGACCCTAATTGTCTTGTGACATTGTGAGTGATGTCCCATGTTTGAAACCTCCTTTTCGTGGTCCATCTTGTCTTACTATTTTCTTGTTGCATTGTATTTTATGGCATACTTTCTAATTTTTCTACTAACACATGTTATTAGCCACTTTATTTACATGTGCATTGGTTTCTACCATGCAAATCCCCTACCCCCTGTAGGTATCCACTTCAAATCAGCATCAGTATTCTCCTTTGGGCCACATTCTCCTATATATATTGTATGCAACCCAAATGAGGGTGACCATAAAATGGGTGAAAAAATCACCCCTACATCATCTCGAGCTACAACACAACAAAACACAAGATAGAAAAGGCACAAGAACACAATCACGAACGATTAAGAAACTAAATTGGACCTCAAACACAACACGAAAACCAAAGGCCTAGACTTAGATAGTAACACCTAGGTTCCTTTGTTTTCCCCTAGGTGCTAATGTATTGGGGTCACATAAAGTCACCTTCTCATATCATAAAAATTCACAAAAGTCTTCAAATAAATTCTATAGTTACAAGAAAATTCCTCCAAATACAAAATGCATTCTATTGGTACAATTCCAAACTAATTCGAAACAATCAAGATAGTAAGAATAACAAGAACTGAATTAGGATATGCCATCTGTTGTGGTGCTTATTAGGAAAATTCATGGAAGTTGAGTAACATGAGACCTCTCTCCCCAAGAAAAGTGGCCAAAGATAGTTATCAACCACTAGTTTTCTTACTTAGGCATCATGTAAATGCTAGCATACTTTTAGGACCTAGAAATGATCCCAAGGGCGTGATTTTTTGTCTACTTTTACCCTCACTTTATGTTTTTGAGTGAATACTCGATAACATAAAGTAGATAAGAGATGTGTACCTTATGATCATGTAGATCATGTTGTGAATAACGTGTTGAGTGGACAAGTGAAGTGTGGAATGATGCAAAGTAAATCATGGAGACTAGGAAAGGAAAGTGACCCTAGGGGTGAAGTGTATGTGTTGCATTGTACCTATTTTTGTTCTTGTATTTTTTGTTGTAGGCTACTTCTTGTTGCGTATTAAGGATGGACCTGCAAAAGAAGAGAAAAAGAGTATTCAAAGTCTTGTATATGAAAAATCTTAGCAAAGAATGTAAAAGTAGTAGTAGAGGAAAGTGTGTACATGATGTAAAAGTGTGTAAAGGATATAAGACTGTCTTGAAATGCTATGAAGAGTGAGTTTTTGGGAAATATCATGTCGCTAGTCATTTTTTTGGGTGATCTCATGCCAAGTGTAAGATTTTTAGGGGATCTCATGCCCATGGCAATTTTTTTTTGGTCGATCTCGATGCTAAAGAGCAAGTGTTTATGGCAATTTCTATTTGTTCTTCCACACCCTACATCCCAATTAGAATTTAATGGATTTATCTTTTATGGTTTTAGACACTAGCACCCAATTAGGATAGTAGTGCCAAAGTACTCTTGTCCCCTCTGTGTTCCCTTAAACCTTTTCTACCTTACTCTCTCTTTTTGGGTCTCTTTAATATTTTAGGAATCTTTTTCACTTATAGGTTGACCTTCGAGTGGTCAATTACAAAATTCAAACAAGAGAATCATATAAATACATAGTTATGTGTTAAAAATAAAGAACCAAACACTAAGCATTGCTATCATCATCTAAGTTTGCATTCCAAAGTCACAAAGAGTATTAAAGGCATACTTCTAGCATCCATTTAAAGGGAAAGGGATACATCAACTCAACATACACTTTGCATAGGAAAGATAATTTCATTCTATTCCATCCACACATTCTACTACATTGCTACATTATTGCTATGACTGCTATCAAGTGAAACTTGCATAAAGGGAATCCTAGTGCATCATTTCTACACACAAACAAAACAACTACATGGAGTATGAGATGTAGTGCATCTTTCAGTCATAATTTCACTCTCGAGGTGACCATTGGGGTCAGTCTGAATCCCCATTATGTATTTTCCTTTTTAAGTTTGATATAGTTTGTGTGCTTGTGCGGGTGAACTTCTCTTTTCCAGGAGTTACAGGTATCTTTAGCGATCTAAGAGCAAACATTAGGAAATCAACAAGGAATAATTGCGACACACCCTTGCCACACAAAAAAAAACATATCTAGAGATTTTTACAGTCATGAGTGCCTAATTCCAGTCACCAATACCCAAGTGCCCCTATCCTTCTATGTGTTTTAGAATTACAAAGATCAATTACGACGTTGTTTCCATCCTATTCATCACCTTTCCCTACCCATATTATTTCCAGATTACACCGATATCACCTAAGTCATCCTTTCTCTATCTCCCGCTTAGATTTGCAAACTTTACATGTTTTTTTGTTTGTGTCCTATTATAAGTTAGAATTTATACATCATTTACTACAGCAGCTTTCTATAATGAGATTTAATCCACATTACATTAAATCATGCACATAAGAAATCCTAGTGGAGGAACAGGTTCGTGATCCGGCCCACTCCAAGACAAGGACCACAACATCCATTAAAACAACCTCATCACCACAACAAAGACCCCTCGGATATCCTTTGATATTTCTATTCAATTTCCGAATATAGAGGAATGGAAGATGTAACTAGACAAGTGCATAAGAGAGCTATTATGGAGAGCTAAGAGAATAATGTCTCTACACTAGAAGGCAAGTCAATTTTTCACCACCATTTAAGGGTTCACCCACGGTTGGTACAAGAAATATGACCCACGTCATATAACAGTTGATTATGATGTATTGTGTGCCACCTTCTTGGGTGAGTTTCATATCCCTGATTTTGAGCAATAACGTAGTATCACACCGAAGGATATTAAGTAGGGTTTTTCTGAGATTGTTAGAGAATATTATGCATGTTTCAATACCTTTTATACAAACTTTCCTATTATATTCATTAGAGCTAGCATGCACATTGGTGCTTTGTAGGAGGCTTGTTGATGCCTTTCCAAATATGGCTTTCACACAAGATATGCACCGATCTGCACAAATCCTTGGAAGCATTATTGTGTGCATAAGCTTTTGGAAGTTTTTACAAATGGGTTAGTCCCTTCATTGAAGCCCATATTATAGAAATTAATACTCAATTGGAGAATTTGTCTTCCAATTTAGCACATGATATGCACAGGGGTTATGGTGTAGTGATTGCAAGGTAGAAGGACATAAAAATGGCATCTTCCCATGTAGGAATGTGTGTGCGTTATTTACATTTGTGAGATATTTCATAAGAATTATGATGTCTTAAACTGTCCACTTTTACAACATGTGACATAGAAGAATGTATCCATGTATCGTAAGATATGTCATTCGCATACACATAACACATCATTGTTGTTTGATTGATCATATTCATGAGGCATGTGATACAAGTTCGTGCCAGGACCACTGTGGTAAGTAGCTCGTAGGCACAAGAAGGATAAAATAGTGAAATGAAAAACAATGGAAATGGAGGATTCTGAGGTGGATTCAGAAGTAGAGGTTGTGGTGGTATTGAAAGGTTTACGCGAGGGAAATTCTATATGTGTAGATAACTTGATCATTATCAGCGGAGTGTTTGTAGACACAAAACCACACAATTGGGTACATTTCTAAGTCCTAAAATAATACTAGCATTTACATGATTCCTAAGAAATAAAACTAGTAGTTGACAGCTATCTTTGGCTTAATTTCTTTATTTCTTGTTTTCTATTTGGTCTTACACACCCTATAGCTCAGTCACAAATTTAGTTATTTATCTTGTATGACTTCGCACACTAGCAGCCCATCCATGACAAAGAACTCCCGTGTTTTTATGTCCCCTCTAGGTGCCCTTTGCCCTTTCCCACCTTACTCGCTCATTTTGGTTCTTTTCTATATTTTGGGAATATTTTTCACTTATGGGTCAGCCTTCCAATTGTTAATTATGAAATTCAAACAAGAGAATCATATAAATACACAATTATGTGTTCAAAATTAAGGACCAAACACTAAAGCATTGCTATCATCACCTAAGCTTGCATTCAAAAGGCACCTAAAGTAACACAAAGCATCCATCTAACACTCATTAAAGGGACAAGGAAAATATACTTTTGCATACATAGCATAGGAAGGGGAAGTTCATTTTATTCCATCCACACATTCTACTACATTTAGCTACAACCCACTATCAAGTGTAACTTTCATAAGGGAATCCTAGGGCATAATTACTACACACACTCACCATAACTATATGGAGTATGTGATGTAGTACATCACTCATTTGTAAGTTCACTCTTATTATGATTTGTTGGGGTTAGTCCGAATCCCCATATTGCATCTTTGTTTTCGTGTTTGATGTATTTTATGGGCTTCTACTGGTGAACTTCTATTTTGTAGGTTATAGGTATAGTTGACATTCATGGAGTGACTACCAAGTGTCAACAAGAAGCAATGGAGATGATCTTGCAACATAGTAAAAACCATATTCTAATAATTTGCGTAGTCATAGGCACCTGTAGCAATCTTCAACACCCATGCATCTCTTTCCTACCATGGGCACCCATTTCCTACCTCATTCCTACATTCCATAATTTATTGAGTAGTAATGACACTCTACCCAACTTGTTCAACACTTTTCCTAGTCCATATCGATTACAAATCAAGCATAAATCAACTAAGTCCTCTCTCCTTCTTCTTTTCTTAGGGTTTCATATTTTAAATCTTAGTTTACTTGTGTCATTTCTATATTTCAGCATTTATACATCATTTATTTCAATAGTTACTCTATAATATTTAAATTTAATTCAAATTAAATTAAATCATTTGGTGAACCCCACTCGTGATCAGTCATTTGAATCCCTATTCTGTTGGTTTTCTCTTTCATGGCTCCTAATAAATCCTCTAATCTCTTTGTATGGCCTACTTCAAATACACCCACATTTCAAAGATGTTTGTTGGGCTTGTGAAATATTGGCTAAGTATCAAAGGCACATATGATAGTATGCATAGAAGAAGGGGCACATAGTAGGCATGAGAGAGTAACAGAAATTATGCTATGAGGATTCATGCCCAGAGAGACAAAGTTGAGAACTTAGTCATTTTTGCTTGGATCAAGATAAAAATAGTATGGAGTGTGGAGAACATAAGATATAAAATCATGAAGACTTTGCAACTAAGGAAAATCTATTTTTGGAGCAAGTGGAAGCTCAAGAGTAGATAATAATAGGATTAGATCAAGGGTTTAAATATAGAGATAATCTATTATTAGTGAAGCTTACATGCTTCATAGTTATCTTTGTATGCATGCATGGCTATTTTGAGCATGTAACCTATTTTGAGAATGCATGGGAAGTGAAGGGAAAGTCCCCACCCCTATATATATATATATATATATATATATATATATATATATATATATATATATATATATATATATATATATATATATTGATCTATATAGTTTAGAGAGTTATGAGTCTTGATATCACTATATGTATTAGAGTTATACTACTGGTATGAACTTGTGCGCATGAATTTTATGACATTATTGCTATGTATTCAACTTTTGGTTTGTGATGAGATAATATGATGGATCTTTGTGGATGGATATTGGTTGTTGATGTCTCTATTCATGGTACTTGTATGGTAAATTTGGTCTTAATTGTTATCTGAACCTTTATGCTTTATTTATTATGTGTGTCTTCAAACTGAGCTCATGGATCTTATTATTATGATGGAATATACACTTAATTATGGTTATTATAAAAATGTATGCTAACACCTTGGAAAGGCGTATAAAGAGTGACACAGTAGCTTTGCATGCTTTAGGTGAGTGCTTAGATTTTTCTAAGTGATGTGCTAGGGTGCCTAGGTTTCTAAGTGGAATAATAAAGACTAAATTTGTGTTCAAGTTCCAGTGTGTCAAGAGCTAATTACTATCTATTAGATTCATGTGCAGATGATCCTGCATACTTTTAGTGTGGGATGGAGTAGATATAAGTATTATATAGGTACATAAATGGGTTGAAACTTGAACCTCCTTTGAAATATTGGTGCACATAGAAGAAATATGTTATAGGTGCTCGGATTGAAGGTATTTTTAAAGGAAATTTTCTCAAATTTAAGACCACGTGTAGATGGAAAGACACACATTGTAACGTGCGGTAGGAAGTAGCATGTGAACCTACATGGGATAAATCATAGTGGATAGGTACTTCAACACATGGAAACATGTGAAAGGATTTCTTTAGCCGAGAAGTAGTAGGCATGCCAAAAGGTTATAACTGTGCTATGAAAGGGTATAACGTGAAGTGCGGAAGAGGAAAATAGTGGAATTAATGCCACATATGGTGGTAGGTGAGGAGAAATTAATGCCAATTTTTTTGAAAGTTCTATAAAAAGAGCACATGCAGACCTATTATTTTTCCTTGCATCCTTTGAGTTTTGAGCTGATAATAGTGATTGAAAAAGTGAAGTGCGAAGAGAAATTGATCAAGTAGAAAACTAGGTGATTTCAAGACATGGCCTTACCAAAGCTCCATGTGGAAGGGTGATTCAGCGAGTTGGGCGTGTGGGGAAGGAAATTTCATAGGTTAGGATTTCAAGGAGATGGATTTGTAGCTAGGGCATGGGGTATTTGAAGTAACAAACGAGATTGAAGAGTACAGGGGTAAGGTAATAAAACACTTGTAGTTTTCGAGAACGTTATTATTCAAGTAGAACAATGGCACAAAGGAGATCCATGGTTAAGGAATTCGTAACTAAGGAGGCACCAGGCGAGTGGTTCACAAAGATGCAATACCCAGAGGACGTGATTGAAGGAAGGTCATGGACATCCCAATTGATGAAATGTAAAATAAGTGGCATCAACCAGCAGATCTTGAGAAAAACCTAAAGGACAGAAAGGATGATATCATCTTGAAGATGAAGAGAAGGACTACAAATGGGCATAAGGTTTATGATAATACAATCTACAAACTACTAGAGAGTGTTGGGGTAACACAACTATATGAGTTGTCATTCTTTGGAAATATAGAATGATTGTACCCAGGTGGCTTATGTCACACATACATGAGGATTATTTCTAATTTACAGGTAGAAGAATGAGAATTACGGAAAAAATGATTGGAAAGGATACAGGATTGCGCGAATCTAGTTTGGATAATATAGTAGACCTTTTAGATGATGATGGAGTGGAGGCAACAGTTGTTACTTTTAAGTATCAAAATGTATTTTGAGCCTTTAATATTACAAACATAGAGGATTTAGCTACAAGGGTAGCCACGCAACAGTTAATTGTAAGCTAGGTGCCTAAGAGACATGGAAGGAGGTGAATAAGTGTTGGTTGTATATAGCACATAAGATGGATAACAAAAACTATTACAACATTACATGCTACATTACGAAAATCATAGTGGAAGAAGTGTGCATTCAAGTGGACAAAGGTGAGAAGATAACCTGGGGTGCTATCTTGCTCCTCATTGTATTTTGTGAAATTGGTTTCTGACTAGCCAAATATGTGGGTATACCACATGGAATATAAGTCACCAAAGAAGGAAATTCATAAATTTCACATGCCAAGGCACAATTTCAGTGGACTTATAAGTAGTGCACAAAAAATGGTATAGAAAGATGTGCAATGAATTTGAAGGAGAGTGGTGCATCCCAAGGAGTTTCCCAATGTCTTAGAGGGACAAGCTGAGTTTTCATCTTACCAACACTTCTCACTTGGGATGATTTTACATGAAGACTGGTGAGAAAATCCCCTAGTGTAAGTTTCCCTTTGCTTTTACTGCATGTTACTTTAAGGATTCGGTGAACGGTTGCATAACACACGTAAGTTGTAGTTTGATGTGGATAAGGTAGACATAGATATTCACATTCTCGTGAAAAACTTATGTCTACCCTAACAAGGAGGAATATGTGGAAATAATGGAGTCTGATAACATTGATATCACCCCTGAGGTAATGGATGTGGGGTGGATAGAGCCCATGTGAGTTTATGTTTACTTGAGGCCAAGGTTCAAGGATGGGAAATACATTGATGGAGAAGATGTATCACTTCCAAGTCCTCTAAAGGGAAAAAACTATAGGCACAAAGAGAAAGCTTGAAGATACACCCCCAAGGCAGGAAGAGGAGGATTTATAAAATGTCCTCAAGAGAGAAGAAGTGAAAGAAGATAGTATTTTGTTGGATCAAAACAAAAGACAACTACGCAGAGGTGCAAGGGTTCGGATGTGCGTGTTGTATATTCACATCCTGTGAGGTAGTCACCTTGTGTAACACCGGTAAAGAAGGAATAATAAGATAAAATAAGAAGGCGCAAGTATGTGACCTTGAGGGATATTGATGAGGAGGGATCATTAGATGGGTCTCGCACGTCATAATGTTTCCACACTTAGCCTTGAGGTTTGAGAAGATAAAGGGATCAATAAAAGCAACCACAATTTGATATAGAAGTCCCCAGAGTGAGTATTCATGAGCATGAAGAAGAAAGCTACACTTGAGTAGATACATAGAAGGAAGATAGTGTTGAGAAGCCAATTGGTGGACTCCGAGAGTGAATAGGAGAGGAGAATAAAGAAGGTGCTAAAACATAAGCAAATATAGGTGGATGTGGTAATAGATAAAGAAAAGAAGAGATGGTTCCAACACTTGAATTAGGGTATATCAAAAACCCTACAAATATTATTCGTATGCGAGGTTCTAGAGCACTATTGCGATGGAATAATTATATGGAACAGAGTTATTAGACCACGAGATGGAAAACATGTGAACAAGGAAACAATTATCATGGAGTATGCAGACTCACATGGATGATATTGACTTCGATGTGTGGGAGGAGTCGGGTGTCACACAAATAATGAAAAAGGCTCCACAAACCGGACATGTGACAATCAAGCACATGGAGTTCTCTCGATGAGCAGTGCAAGCAATGCATTGAAAAAGATAGTTGTAGAGGTCACTCACTAGAATATTGACAAGGAAGTTACCTTAAAGATTGTGCTAGAAGAAAAGAAGGATAAGGAGGAGTAATTCTAGCACTTGACAAAGGAAGGAGATGAAGCATCATGCAAGGAAAAGGTTTTTCTTAAAATGGCCAAGGAAATTGGAGATGAAATCTTAAAGGAATAGACACGATCTCAAGAGAAGTTGAAATTATCCTTTCTATCATCCTTTCATTACTTACATACATTAGTAAATTTTATTCTAGATGAGGGGACCAATGCGCATGGTCCAAGTGTTGAGGAGATAGTTATTCGGAAAGAAAAGGAAGTTGCATAGGTGAAGGAGAGAACCAAGAAGCAGATTGCGTGCAAGATAATTGAGTATGATGCCATACTCCAAACTTTGAAGGATGAATTAAAGAAAGAAAATTTAGTGTTGAGGATATGTGAGGATCTTAAGAAGATTATTAAAAGAAGGACATTATAAGAAGAAAATGAAGTCCTTGTGGCAAAGAAGAATGATAGCTTGGGACATGAGGAGATGTTGACGTTATTAGTAGACAAACACGACGTGCTTAAAGCATCCATGGACACTCATGATGATAGAATAAAGGATTTAAGGAAGTTGATATCGTGGTGAATGAACATGATGGATGGCATGGTGTCAAGGTTAGAAAATGTAGTACGGGAATTAAAGCACAAGGGTAATGATATGATCTTGGAAGAAATGCATGTAATACTTGGAGATATTTCCGCAAAGGAAAATAAGGTTCTCAATAACTAGAATGAGTTGTAGGCTAACATCAAGAATGAGTACCCCAAGCTATTACTTGTTAGGAATTAGAGAAAAAATATGTGGAAATAATTCCTCAAACCACAAAGATGAGAAAACTATATAGTAGAATTATACTTGCGAAATATAATAGCATAAATGAATAATGCACAAAAGAAGACAAGACAATATTTAACGTGGTTCACCCAATGTGGGCTACGTCCACCAAGAACTTGCTCATATTTTATTATCAACAAGAGTTAAACAACTCTCGCAATCTTCTCTTAGTTATGAACTCACAACAGAGAATTCTAAAGATGTTAAACCACATCTAAACCACAATTGACACCCAATTGCATAACCTTGATCACTCTTGATCACCTCTTGATCATTAAGACTCAAGACCTCTTGAACACTCAAGATATCTTTAAGATACCCTAACACCTCTACTTATAGGATTAAAATCCTCTTAAGAAGTCCTAAATCCGGCCCTAGAAGTTTGAAAGTCACAATCTTTTAACTTCCCATGGCTGGAAAAATAGTCCCAAAATTAACAATGACCAATTAACAAAGATGTTAACAACAATGTTGCAGCAATGGCACAGTGACTGCATAGCAACGTCATGGAAAATGACTGCAGAATGCTCATGAAGTCTCCAAACTTAACCGTTCAAGCTCCAAAGACTTCAACACTGATTCAAGAAGACCAAAAATAGGCTCCACACCCCAACAATCTCCCTCTTGGAGACTATTTCCACTGAGAAAAGTTCTTAACCCTTCATTATCAACCATGAAAGCCAATCAAAGTTGAACACAATTTCAACTTCTCCCTTGTGACAGCCTTGGTCATCATATCTGCAAGATGCTGATTGGTATGAATCTTTTCCAGCTTTAACTTATCTTCTTCCAAAGTTGTCTTGATGAAATGATATCTCAGTTAGATGTGCTTCATCCTAGAGTGGAAAGCAGAGTTCTTCACCAAATGAATAGCACTCTGACTATCACTGCATAGTCTCCCAACTTTCTGCTTATGACCCAACTCATCAAGCAACTGTTGTATCCAAATCATCTCCTTGCTTTCCTCTGTGGCAGCAACATACTCATCCTTTGTGGTTGACAAAGCCACAACCTTTTGTAACCATGAAATCCAACTCACCGTTGTATCACCAACCGTAAATACATAACTTTTCATGCTCCTCCTACTGTCCAAATATCTTTCCATGTCCAAATCTACATATCCACATAATGTAGTGTCTGATCCACCAAAACACAATGCTACTCCCATGGTCCCTCTCAAATACCAAAGGATCCACTTCACTGCCTATCAGTGCTCTCTACCTAGATCACTCATAAACTTGCTCACTACTCCCACTACATGGGAAATGTCAGGCCTAGTGCATACCATAGCATACATCAAGCTACCAACTACTTGATGAGTATGGTACCTGGACATCTGGATTCTATCCTCCTCAGTCTTGGGACTCTACTCCTTTGATAATTTAAAGTGACTTGCCAAAGGAGTACCAACCAGGTTTAGCATCTTGCATACTAAACCTCTCCAAGACCTTCTTTATGTACTCTTCTTGAGATAATACCATATTCCTCTCCTTCCTATTCCAAGTTATTCTCATACCAAGGATTTGTTTTGCTGCCCCCAAATCCTTCATAGCAAAGGAGTCACCTAGTTGCTTCTTGAGTACCTTTATTTCCTGCATGTTCTTCACTGCAAAAAGCATGTCATCTACATACAAGCACAGAATAATATAACTACCATCAAGAAACTTCTTGATGTACACGCAATGGTCTGAGTGACACCTGGAGTAACCCTGCTCCTGCATAAAATTGTCAAACTTCATGTACCACTGTCATGGAGCTTGTTTCAGGCCATACAAGCTCTTCTTCAATTTGCACACTAACCTCTCCTTCCCTTTGACCTCATAACCCTGTGGCTGCTGCATGTACAATTCCTCCTCCAACTCACCATGAAGGAATGTAGTCTTCACATCCAACTATTCTAAGTGCATGTCTTCTACTGTAACTAAACCAAGAACAGTCCTAATAGAAGTCATTTTAACAACTGGAGAAAAAAATTCATCAAAGTCTATACCTTTCTTCTGTGTAAATCCTTTGACCACCAACCGAGCCTTGTATCATTTCCTACCTCCATCTTCCTCTTTGATTCTATACACCCACTTGTTCTACAATGCTCTCTTGCCCTCGGGTAGCTCCACCAGATCCTAAGTTTGGTTTTCCATAAGAGATCTATGCTCTTCATCCATGGCCTGCTCCCACTTCTTCCTGGCATCCACCTCACTGCTTCCTCAAAGCACTCTAGGCTCTCCACTGTCAGTGAGTAATAAATAATTCAAAGATGGAGTAAATCATTCAAGTTCCCTTCTTACCCTAGAAGACCTTCTCACCTCAGGAGTTTGGGGTTCCTGATGAGTAGGTACCTGAACTGGCTATGCCGGAACATGCTGAACCTAAACCAGCCCCTTGGACACCTTGTTTTTGTA
Organism: Taxus wallichiana var. yunnanensis; assembly: GCA_018340775.1. Lineage (NCBI taxonomy): Eukaryota > Viridiplantae > Streptophyta > Pinopsida > Cupressales > Taxaceae > Taxus > Taxus wallichiana. The sequence goes on from CM031234.1 coordinate 306,066,928, forward strand.
ATGTCCTCTAACACTGTGTATTCTTTCTTTGATTCCTCTTTCTATTCCTACAACTGATCTTTATACATGACTTTTTCATTAAATAAAATATCTCTAGACTGAAATATTTTCTTGTCTTTAAGACTCCAAACAAAAAAACTAAAATCATCTTCACCATATCCAACAAAGGTGCATTTCTCGAATTAGCCTCTAACTTGGTCTTATCATATTTATCAATGTGAACAAATACCTCACATCCAAATACTCTAAGAAATGAGTAATCAATTTTCTTACTAGACCAAGCCTCCTCAGGTATACCTCCATCCAAGGCCATAGAGGGTCCTCTGTTAATCAGATAAATAGTTGTGCTTATCGCTTCCGCCCAAAACATGAGTGGAAGCCCCACATGTAACCTCATGCACCTAGCACGCTCCATGATTGTCCTGTTCATTATCTTTGACACTCCATTTTCCTGTGGAGTATTTGGAGCCATTCTTTTCCTGTGGATCCCATTTACCGAATAGTACTCAAGAAATTCATTGCTGTAATATTCCCCTCCATTATCCAACCTGAGACATTTCAACTTAAGACCTGTTTCATTCTCAACCAAGGCTTTCCATCTTTTGAAAGTTTCAAACACATCAGATTTATTTCTAATGCAATATACCCAAAATTTTCTAGTTGCATCATCAATGAAAGTGACATAATAACATGAACCACCAATAGAGTTTACCTTAGCTAGCCCCCATACATCTGTATGCACTAACTCTAATTTACCCTCCTTCCTGGTAGGTCCAACCTTGAGGAATCTCACCCACTTCTGTTTCCCATAAACACAGTCCTCACATAAGTCCAAACCTAACTCCTTTAATCTGGGCAGCCTGTCCTTTATAATCTGCATGCCCTTATGACTCATATGACCGAGTCTCTGGTGCCACAAAATTTCAACTCCATCTACAGAAACTAAATTACAATAATCAACACCACCGGTTAAATACAAAGTACTAGTTTTCTTACCTCTTGCAACCACAAGAGCTCCTTGTAACCTTCCAAGAATCGATCAGTAAAATTGATCGTATGACCATCACTACCCAAATTGTCCCATTGATATCAAGTTCCACCTCAACTTAGGCACATGCCCGACATCCTTAAGTAGCCATGTGTTCCCATTCTACATTTTCACCCAAACACAACCCTTCCTTTCTATGTTTAGCATGGTTCATCATCACCAAGATATACATTTCTAAAATCACCTTGAACAAAATCGGTAAAGTAATGTCTATGTGGGGTGGCATGGAAAGAAGCCCCCTAATCTAACACCTAAGATTCAACAATATTATCTAAAGAAAGAATTAAGGCATCCCGACAAACATCACCTCTTGTCAAATTTACCTCTTTAGTTTCATCCTTGTTCTTCTTATCCCGAAGACCCCAAAGAATCTTTCTTAGCATGACCAACCTTCCCACAGTGCCAACATTCTAACTTACTCTTGGACTTTGACCTTTCATGATCATTCAACTTCCCATGGTTACCTTTCCCTCTGTCCTTTTGTCTCCCTTTGCTCTCCACTATCAAAGAATTTCTAGAAGCAGAAGAACCTCCAGTGCTCTTCCTTCGCATTTCCTCACTTAGGATCACACCTATTACATCCTCAAACTTCAGCTTTGAGTTATTAGAGACCGAATTACTTACACCATAACCAAGCTATCCCAAATATCCGCAAGGAGCACAAAATCAACAAATCCCTAACCTCATCATCAAATTCAATTTTTACCGAGTTTAACATACTCACAACCGTATTAAATTCATTCAAATGATCAGCAACAAAACCATTCTCAAACATATTCATATTAAATAACTTTTTCATCAAAAATATTTTATTAGAGGCAGAGGGTTTTTCATATAACTTCCCCAACACACTCATGAGACCTTCCGTGGTCTTCTCCTGTGATATGTTGAAAGCAATCGAAGATGCAAGGCATAAACGAATTGCCCCAAGTGCCTTTCTATCTAGAAACTCCCAATCCTCATCCAACATGGCTGTAAGTTTCTTTTCTTTTCCAGCCAAAGGAACATGGAGGTCCTTTTAATATAAGTAATCCTCCATTTGCATCTACCACAAACCAAAGTTCTACCCATTGAACTACTCAACCTCGATCTTCCCTCATCCGCCATAGCTCCCACTCAAATTAAACTTTCCTGTGATTTACAACTTCAAAAACCACCAAAGCTCTAATACCAATTGTTAGGAATTAGAGAACAAATATGCGGAAATAATTCCTCAAACCATAGCAATAGGAAACTATATAGTAGAATTATACTTGCAGAAATATAACAGCATAAATGAATAATGCACAAAAGAAGACAAGACAAGATTTAATGTGGTTCAACCAATGTGGGCTATGTCCACCAAGAACTTGCTCATATTTTATTATCAACAAGAGTAAAACAACTCTCACAGTCTTCTCTCAGTTATGAACTCACAACAGAATTCCAAAGATGTTAAACCACATCTAAACCACAATTGACACCTGATTTCATAACCTTGATCACTCTTGATCACCTCTTGATCATTAAGACTCAAGACCTCTTGAACACTCAAGATATCTTTAAGATACCCTAACACCTCTACTTATAGGATTAAAATCCTCTTAAGAAGTCCTAAAGCTGACCCTAGAAGTTTGAAAGTTGATATCTTTCAACTTCCCATGGCTAGAAAAATAGTCCCGACATTAACGGCCAATTAACATCATACTAACAGCAATGTCGCAGAAGAACGACAAAGTGATCGCACAACAACGTCACAAAGAAACGATCGCAGAATGCTCCCAAGTCTCCAAACTTTACCGTTCGAGCTCCAAAGACTTCAACACTTTGATTCAAGAAGACCAAAAATAGGCTCCACACCCCAACATTACTACCTATTGAAGAATAGCATGTTGGTTAATGAACTATTCTTTATATTCTTCCCTCTATTTATTATGTAAATTCATCCTTTTTTCTTTTTTCTTTGGAAATATAAGTTTACCAACCCCATTTTCAAGGGAAGAAATGATATTAGTGTGGAGTAATGTTGGGATTTTTAAATATTGAATAACTATCAAAAATGCATGTGATAGTAGGTGTGAAAGAAGGGGTTGCATATTAGGCTCGAGAGAGTGACAAAATTGTGCCCTCGGGATTCGCACCCAAAGACACAAAGTTCGGGACTCACCCGTTTTTGCTTGGATCATGCTAAAAATAGGATGGAGTGTGGATCACGTAAGAGATAAAATCATGAAGACTTTGTGACTAAGGAAATTCTATTTTGGGAGCAAGTGGAATATCAAGAGACATGCAAAGCTCGATCTAATAATAGGATTAGATTAGGGGTTTAAATATAGAGATAATCTATTATTAGCAAAGCTTACATGCTTCATAGTTATCTTTGTATGCATGCATGTATATTTTGATCATGCAACCTATTTTGAAAGTGCATGGGAAATGAAGGGAAATTCCCCACCCCTGTGTGTGTGTGTGTGTGTGTGTGTGTGTGTGTGTGTGTGTGTGTGTGTGTGTGTGTGTGTGTGTGTGTGTGTGTGTGTGTGTGTTTGATCTGCATAGTTTAGAGAGTTTTGATTCTTGGTATCACTTTATGTAATAGAGTTATGTTCCTTTTATGAAATTACACGCATGACTTTTACGACATTATTTCTATGTATTCAGATTTTGGTTTGTGATGAGATAATATAATGGATCTTTATGAATGAATATTGGTTATTAATGTCTCAATTCATGGTACTTGTATGGTAAAATTGGTCTTAATTTTTATTTAAACCTTTATATTTCCTTTATTATGTGTGTTTCCAAACTATGCTCATGGATCTAAATATTATGATGGAATATACACTTGATTATGGTTATTATGAACATGTATTCTAACACCTTGGCAAGACAAGACTCAAAGAGGGACCTAGTAGCTTTACGCACTTCAAGTGTGCACTTAGATCTTTCTCGAGTGATGTGTTAGCCTATGCTTCGAGTGGAATAATAATGACTAAAATGTTCTCCAAAAATCCCTAAACACTATGTATCTCCCTCATAGTACACCACCCACTCAAGTAAGTGTTTTTTTTTATCACCTATCTGATGACTCTATTACTCCTAATCCTTCATCCAATAAACCCATCTTAGAGTCAATTAAATCTATGTATTGCATAGACAAAATTCAAGCTATGGAAACAAAGATTACATCTCTTAAAGATGAAATCCAACATCTCAAGGATGTTTCTCAATCCCATTCTAGTTCTCCTTCTACATCTCATTCTACTTCTATGACTTCTACATGTGCTCTTATAAGTGAACTTCAAGTCTTTTTGCTTCCACACCTCTCAATTTTTATTTCAGTGCTAAGCAACATGATATTCTTCCTCAACTCCTCACTCATCAATTGATCAACTTGTCATCTACTCATTATTATCCTCCTTATCGGCTAAAAAAATACCAAGGGCTCCTATATTATAATTATCATCAAATTAATGGACATAATGACAATGATTTCTATGCTCTAAAATGAAAAATTGGCCACCTTAAGCATCATGGTTTCATTTCATTTGCTACACAAAATGTTTTTGCATGCTCATATTCAATTGCTAAATCCCAATGGGGCTCCTAAATCTAATCCATCAATGTCTAATGAACATCATTCCATAGTCACTCATGTTCCTTCTTCACTAAGTCAAGATTCTCCTAAGAACCCTCCTCTCAAGTCTTCTACAACATTACCAACTCAAACTAATCAAATTCCTATAAGAATCATTCCATCCCCTCCTCCTCTCAAGTCTTCTACAATGTTACCCACTCCAACTAAGCAACTTCCTCTAAAAATCAGTTCATCCCCTCCTCCTACTAAGTCATCTACAATATTATCAATCCCACATAAGCTACCACCATTCAAGGTCCCTCTCCATCCTACTCCACTTCAACATCCAATTATTTTTTTCAAACAAGCTAATCCTTACATTGATGGTCAAGACACATTTCAAGCTCTGCCACCATGACATGGTCCTTCTCACATCACCACCTAGATCTTCATCACTCACATACTTGGGGGCATCATGCTTTCTTCCCCCCTCTCCTAACATCATAATTTGTCTATAATATCTATTATCATGCTTTGTGCTTCACACTTAATATTTCTCAGTACTCTTACACATTTTGATACACACCTTGTATCATCATTACCCTATGATGCACTCTAGTTCCATGGTTCATACTCAACTATTGAGGGTCTAATTCTGAAATGAACCTCACATCACTCACACTCTTCATGCTCTATGCTTCATGATCTATCTTTCTAGCGCACATTTTCAAACCATTACCCTATAATGCACTCTAGTTCCATGGTTCATACTCAATTGTTGAGGGTCTAAATCTTAAATGAACCTCACCACATTCACGCTCTATGCTTCATGATCTATCTTTCTAGTACACATTTTCTAGATAACACACTCTTTTCTATGGTTCATTCTTGATTGTTGAGGGATATTTTATAAATGAAAATTGTCTCATATGAATTCATTGGGGGAATGTTGCCCCTACCATCTTCACACATTGCATATCTTGGTTGCACTTACTCTTTCTTGCTTATACTTACATGTATACTTTTTTCCCATGTTATAAGGATACTTAGTATCTCAATATATTTTCTATGTACACATGCCTATTCACTTGGTCTTTTGGATTGAATGTAAATCTCTTATAGGTCCTTACATGTTGGAATGATGATTGGCACTATACCTCTTATAAATCCCACTGAGGCTCTCGGGGGTATCTACTTTCTCACACATTACATGTGTTATAATTTCATCGTATACTACTTCTTATTCTTACTATCCCACTTATTTCCATTGATACATACATGTTTTGACATACTTTTCATATTTTTAGCATGGTAACAGGTGCTTCATGTGCATTATTTTCTTCGCAAGAATATATGCCACCATGGTTGTCTGATACATTTGTCTTGCCATTGTTTGCAGGCTATGCCCTATGTCTTGTTTGATCAATTCTTGTATGATTTTGGCCACTTTTTCCCTGATTGTCTTATGACATTTTGAGCGATGTATTCTATTTGAAACCTGCTTTTCGCAGTCTATCTTGTATGCACATTTGTTTGTTACATTTTTTTCTATGACATGTTTACTTCTTTCAGTACTAACACATGTATCTAGCCACTTTGTTTGTATGTTCCTTGGTTTCTACCATGTACATCCCCTACCCCCTGTAGGTATAAACTTTAACATAGCATCATATCCTCTCTTTTGGGTCACATACTCCTATAATTGTTGCATGAACTGAAACAAGGGGGGCATATATTGGGTGAACAAATCACCCCTAAAACATCTCAAAGATACAATACATGTCAGCACAGTACGGGAATAGAACAGGAACATAGTCACATAATGGCCTAGAAACTGACTTACATCCTCAACACAACACGAAACTAGCGACCAAAGCATCGACAATAATAGCGCACAGGTGCCTGTGTCCTCCCATGGGTGCTAATATCCTGGGGAACATATAGTCAACTTATCGATCAACACGGTTCAAATAATCCTTCGAGATAAGTTTCATAGTTCTTATCTCCTATAATAAATTTCAATCATAACAACTTGTATGTTCGAACAATTTGAGACAACGGGATCAAATCATGGATGTACTATCTATAGTGGTGCTTATTGGGTAGAGTCATGGATGGAGAGTAACACTAGACCTCTCTCCCCAACACTTTCTCTTTGGTATGAGATCGCCCAAAAACTTGCTCTTGGTGTGAGATCACCCAAAAAATCACTCTACACAACATTTTAGGACACTTTTCTATCCTTTTACACTCTTTTACATTAGGTGCACACTTTCCTTTACATAATTTTACATACTTATGCACATTTTTCTCTAATTTATCATATACGGGACTTTGACTACATTATTTCTCTTATTTTATAGGTCCTTCCTTATAAGAAGCAACAATCACAAGTTAGAACAACACGATGCCATGCATACACTTCACCCCTAGGGTCACTTTCGTTTCCTAGTCTTCACACTTCACTTTGTATTATTCCACGCTTCACTTTGTATCATTTCATGCTTCACTTTTCCACTCGGCACACAATTTTCCTCACACTCTATAGGATCATAAGGTATGCATCTCTTATATACTTTATGTTATCAAGTATTCATTCAAAAACATAAAGTGGGGAAAATGTAGACACAAAATCACACACTTGGGTACATTTCTAAGTCCTAAAAGCATAGTAGCATTTACATGATTCCTAAGCAAGAAAACTAGTAGTTGACAACTATCGTTGGCCTCTTTTCTTTATTTATTTTTTCTATTTGGCCTTACACACCCTACAGCCCACTTGAAATTTTACTAATTTATATTTTATGACTTCGGACACCAAAGCACCCAATCGGGACATCGCTGCCTAGGTGCTCATGTCCCCTCTGGGTGCCTCTGACTCTTTCTCACCTTACTCGCTCCTTTTGGGTCTCTTTTATCTTTTGGGAATCTTTTTCACTTATGGGTCATCCTTCCCATTGTCAATTACGAAATTAAAACCAGGGAATCATATAAATACATAGTTATGTGTACAAAATCAAGGACCAAGCACAAATAATTACTATCATCACCTAAGATTACATTCAAAAGGTACCTAAAGCACTCCAAAACATCCATCTAGCACCCATTCAAGGGAAAAGGGTAGCATACTTCTGCATACATAGCATAAGAATGGGAAGTTCATTTTATTCTAGATCCATACATTCTACTACATTTATACATTTAGCTACAAGTGCTATCAAGTGCAACTTACGCACAAGGCCATCCTAGGGCACACACTCATCTAAACTACATAGAGTCTAAGATGTAGTGTATCACTCATGTGTAAGTTCACTCGGCTATAAGTTCACTCTCGGTGACCATTGGGGTTAGTCCGACTCCCCATATTACATCTTTCTTTTTAGGTTTGATGTAATTTGTGGGCTTGTGCAAGTGAACTTCTATTTTGTAGGTTACAAGTACCTTTGAAATTCAAGGAGAAACTACTAGGTGATCAATAGGAAAAAACAATGATGATCTTACACATAATAAAAACTAGATTTTGATCATTTACGTAGTCACATGTGTTCTTAGAAGCAGTCCTCGCACCCACGCGCCCTATCTTGCCATGGGCACTCGTGTCTGGCATCATTCTTGCATTCCATAATTTATTATGATCACAAATGACACTCGCCCAGCCTTTTCAACACTTTTCCCAATCCGCAGATCAGTTCTAGATTCAGCTTAAATCAACTAATTCCTCTTTCTTTCTTCTTTTCTTAGGGTTTCATATTTTAAATCTTAGTTTGTTTGTGTCATGTCTGTATTTCAGCATTTATACATCATTTATTTCAATAGTTACTTTGTAATATTTATAGTTAATTCAAATTAAATTAAATCTATGTCCAGAGAACCAAGTTTGCACATATTGTGGAAAGGCATGCAAGGTTAAGGATTATTCATATTTGTATGCCCATATGTGTAAGAATAATAAAAAATACAAGGGTGCAGCTATAATCAAGGTAGAGCATGTTAAACATGAGCAATGGAAACCTAAGAACATGTTTGAGCCTCAAATTCAACTTTTATTAGTCACTACATGTGTAGAGGCAGTATGTTTGTGAGAAAGGGAAGGTGAGACCTCTTGATGCACCAAAATTAGCAGGAACTTGACAAGGTCATAACTTGAGCTCTGGGTATCCGTTTGAGTCCGTTTTTTTTTTTAAACCACATGTTTTGATGAGAGGAAAGCAGCGGCAACCTGCCCTACCATTTGGGGCAAGTTTTTGACATGTTTTCGGGCCCTAAATCCACCATCTTGAGGCCGAAAATTAGGATTTAAGTTATAGTTCGATTTTTTCCTATTTTTGGGCATTAGTTAATTTTAGTCTAATAATTGCATTACGAGTTAGAAAGTTGGAAATTCCTCTAATTTAGGGATGTATAAGATGTGTGGCAATTTCTTGTGCCCATATGAATAAGCATGTGAACTTACTAAGAATAGCAGGTTCTAGTAAACTGCTAAAAATAGTAATTTTCGCCACCTAGAGTAGTTTTAGTCAAAGTTAGTTAGAGTTTACTTGGAAACTCAAGTTGGGAGTTGTTTTCCTATTTAGGAAACATTTTAATTCATTATTGAACAATGAAGAAGGAGATCTATTTTCTTTGGAGTTCATATTATTTGCAGTAAATCATGCTTGGTTAGAATTTGGCTACATTATCTGGTATCAGAGCTGGTTCGAGTCTTTTATAAAAAAATGGTAGGAAGAGGAAGAGGAAGAGGAGGTGGTATTGCCTAGATGAATAGAAATATGTAAGATCTGCATAGGAAAGTTACTTGCACTTGCTGCAATGATAATACAAAGAGGAAATCAAGGTGGAGATGACACAGATGAAGAAGAAGTTTGTGAAGAGGAGGAAATGCAAGCGCCACCATTAGCTTTTGAAGAAAGGATGCTTCGTGCATTAGAAGGGAAGAATGATGGGATAAGAGTTGATGTTTCAGAGTATGGTGGTAGTCTAAAACTAGAGGAGCTGATAGACTAGTTGACTAGCATGGGGAAATTTTTTGAGTGGAAGGCTATGTCAGAAGAAAAGAAGGTAAAATTTGCATGCACGAAATTGAAAGGTCATGTTATGTTATGGTGGGATCACCTATAGAAAGAGAGGTCAAGAAAGGGGAAAGAAATAATTAGGATGTGGAGTAAGATGGAGAAGAAGTTGAAGGATAAATTTCTCCCTATGGATTATGCACAAACCCTTTACATGAGGTTTCGAATCTCGAGACGGATCCTACAAGTCAGTGCGAGAATACACAGATGAGTTCTACAAGTTGTCCATTTGTGTAGAGAATGAAGAAACCGAGAACAAATGGCTGTAAGGTATGTAAATGGATTAAAATTTTCTATTCAAGATGAGATAAGTATGCATAGGATTAAGAGCATGGAGGATGCCTATCAATTAGCCTTAAAGGCCAAGGAAAAACAAAATCGTCAAAGTTTTAGGAGATCACCTGGAATGAATAGGGGGCCTCATCTTCCTTTCGGGACAAGCTGGTTTCAACCAAGGTAGGGGAGAATCATCTCGTGGATTGGACAAGCAAGAAGATATGAGACAAGATTTCCAAAATCAACAAAGAGGCAGAGGATTTTCTAGGGGTAGAGGATACGCTGGCAATAGAGGATGGGAGGCTCCACGAAGACCATTTGTTTGTTATAGATGTGGTGAAGAGGGGCATCGAGGCTTTTGAATGCCCACATTCTTATTCACATGACAAGAGACAAGGAGATGCACCAAGAGTAAATCTTGTTGAAGCTGAACAAGTAGAAGATGAACAAGACCTAGAAATTCCACCAGATGTTGGAGAAAATTTGATGATCAAGAGGACGATGATTGCTCCAAGAAAGGATATCAAGGGGGATGCATGGCTGCATACAAATATTTTCATAACAAGATGCACTTCGGAGGAAAGGTATGTAATGTTATTATTGATGGTGGTAGTTGTGAGAACATGGTTTCAAATGAGATGGTTGAGAAATTGGGTCTGCATTGTGAGAAGAATCCTAACCCTTACCGTATTGCATGGTTTAAAAAGGGTAATGAAGTTACTATTGATAAGAGATGTTTAATAAGTTTTTCTATTGGGAAAATTTACAAGGATGAGATTTGGTGTGATGTTATTCCTATGGATGCATGTCATATGCTGCTAGGAAGACCATGGAAATTTGATAGGAAAGTTATTCATGACGGGGGAAGAATACTTATACTTTCTGGAAGGATGGCACAAAAATAGTTTTACTACCTCTCAAGGAAGAGGGGAAGGCTAAAAATATGCTTTCTGCAAAGGAATTTGTGAAGGAGGCAAAGGCAACCGGTTTTGTTATGCACTAGTCACCAACAAGGATGAACCTGCAAGTGCACAAATACCAGTAGAAACAACAGAATTAATAAAAGAATTTTCTGATGTTATCCCTGATGAGCTACTAGACGGATTACCACCCAAAAGAGATATTCAACACCATATTGATTTGATTCCAGGGTCTTCACTCCCAAATCAAGCGGCTTATAGGATGAGCCCGACATTGCATGTTGAGTTGAATAGGCAAGTGGCAAAGCTCGTGAGAAAGGGTGTCGTGAGGGAGAGCATGAGTCCATGTGTAACCCCAGCTTTATTAACACCAAAGAAGGATGGAACATGGAGAATGTGCACTGATAATGAGCAATCAATAAAATTACAATCAAGTATAGGTTCCCAATACCTCACCTTGATGATATGATGGATGTGCTTGCTGGATCTAGGTATTTCACCAAGATTGATCTTCGAAGTGGTTACCATTAGATTCGATCAGAGAAGGAGATGAGTGGAAAACAGCATTCAAGACAGGAAATGGATTATATGAGTGGTTGGTGATGCCATTCGGGTTATCCAATGCACCTAGTACTTTTATGAGACTGATGAACACCGTGTTGCGGGAGTATAATGGTAAGTTTGTTGTGGTTTATTTTGATGATATATTGATCTTTAGTAAAACTAAGGAAGAACATTTGAGGCATCTAAGGGTGATATTCAAAGTGTTAAGGAAAGAGAAACTATATGCAAATATGAAGAAGTGCACATTTATGCAAGAGAGTTTGGTATTCTTGGGCTTTATTATTTCAGCAGATGGGGTATAGATGGACTCAGAAAAGATAAAGGAAATTATTGAATGGCCTACTCCACGAGTATAACAGAGGTAAGAAGCTTTCATGGTCTAGCAACATTTTACAGAAATTTTATTAAAAATTTTAGTAGTATTGTAGCACCTATAACAGATTGCACAAAAGGAAGGGAGTTTTTGTGGACGAAGGCAGCTGAGGATAGTTTTCAGTTCTTGAAGAAGAAGGTGATAGAGGCACCTATTTTGGCACTACCAGATTTTGATAAAGTGTTTGAGGTTGATTGTGATGCCTTGCATGTGGGTATTGGTGTTATTCTAAGTCAAGGTGGAAAGCCAGTAGCTTTCTTTAATGAGAAACTTGAATGAGGTAAGAAAGAACTACTCTACTTATGATGTGGAATTTTATGCAATTGTACAAGCATTAAGGCATTGGAGGCATTACTTAGTGCCTAAGGATTTTGTGTTATTTATAGACCACATATCCCTGAAGTATGTGAATACACAAAATAAGTTGAATAGTAGGCATGCAAAGTGGGTATCATTTTTGCAGGGTTATACTTTTTCTCTAAAACATAAATCAAGAAAATAGAATCAAGTTGCAAATGCATTGAGTAGGCGTGTGACTTTGTTTACCACTATGGAAAATGAGGTGGTGGGTTTTGAAGAAATAAAGGGTTTGTATTCTTCTGATATTGATTTCAAGGATATTGTTGAAAGGTTAACTTGTCCATTGTCAGACAATGTAGGAGATGTTCTAGATGAATACATTTTACAGGATGGCTATCTATTCAAGGGACGCCAACTATGTATTCCAGTTGGGTCTATGAGAGAGAACATAGTAAAAGAGTTGCATAGTGGAGGATTGGCTGGGAATTTTGGTAAAGATAAGACGATAGCCTTGGTAGCAGAGAAATACTATTGGCCAAAGATGAAAAGAGATGTGGTAAGATATGTGGAGAGGTGTCAAATTTGTCAAGTCTCAAAAGGCCATACACAGAATATAGGGTTGTATATGCCGTTGCCTATTCCTAAAGGGTCGTGGACAGATCTGAGTATGGATTTTGTTTTGGGATTACCAAAAACACAATGAGGTAATGACTCAATTTTTGTGGTTGTTGATAGATTTTCTAAGATGGTTCATTTTATTTCCTACAAGAAAACAAGTGATGCGACAGGCATAGCAGATTTGTTTTTTAGAGAAGTTGTTCGTTTGCATGGTGTTCCAAAAACCATTACTTCAGATAGGGACACAAGGTTCTTAAGTCACTTCTAGCGGACTTTATGGAAGAAATTGGGAACTCAATTACAGTTCAGCAATGCCTATCATCCTCAAACTGATGGGCAAATAGAAGTGGTAAATAGGAGTTTGGGAAACTTGTTAAGGTGCATCGTTGGGGAAAATCCAAAACAATGGGACTTAGCATTACCACAAGCTGAGTTTGCATATAATAGTTCCATAAATAGATCCACAGGAAAGTCTCCATTTTCAATTGTGTATGGGAGTAATCCAAATGGGGTGTTAGATTTGGTACAACTACCAGTTGATGGCAGAGTCAGTGATGATGCAGAAGCATTTTCTGAACATATCCAACAATTGCAGGAAGAAGTGTGGAAGAAGCTGTAGAATAGTAATGATAAGTATAAGGAAATAGAAGATGTGCACAGAAGGAGAAAGGTATTTATAGTTGGTGAGTTAGTTATGGTATATCTGCAGAAGGAAAGGTTTCCAAGAGGAACCTATAACAAGCTGAAGTACATGAAAATTGGTCCCTCCAAAATCATGAAAAAATAAACGATAATACTTATGAGGTAGAATTGCCGGGAATTTTGATATTTCTCCATTGTTTAATGTTTTAGATTTGTATTCTTTTCATAGGGATGGTGTAGAAGGGGATCTTCTTGATGAAGTAGTATATTGGAGGCAAAGAAGTTCCGGTGAAGAAGAAAGAAGAAGTGGATCAGATTCTAGATAAGAAAACAATGGACACGCGACATGGGAAATACAACAAATATTTGGTACATTGGAAAGGACTGGAACAAGAGGAAAATATTTGGATCATAGAGTGGGAGATTAAGAAGTTGGATGTCGATAAATGGGAGCAGATTTTAAGAAGAAAACTTGTAGGAGCTGCGTTTTTTCAAGCGGGGGAGAATGATACACCAGAATTAGCATGAACTTGACAAGGTCATAACTTGAGCTCTGGGTGTCCGTTTGAGTCCGTTTTTTTTGAAACCACGTGTTTCGATGAGAGAAACACAGCAGAAAACAGCCCTACTGGTTGGGGCAAGTTTTTGACACGTTTTTGGGCCCTAAATCCGCCATCTTGAGGCCAAAAATTAGGATTTAAGTTATAGTTTAGTTTTTCCTATTTTTGGGCATTAGTTAATTTTAGTCTAATAATTGCATTATGAGTTAGAAAGTTGGCAATTCCTCTAATTTAGGGATGTAGAAGATGCATGGAAATTTCTGTGCCCATATGAATAATCATGTGAACTTACTAAGAATAGTAGGTTCTAGTACACTGCTAAAAATAGTAATTTTCGCCACCTAGAGTAGTTTTAGTCAGAGTTAGTTAGAGTTTACTTGGCAACTCGAGTTGGGAGCTGTTTTCCTATTTAGGAAACATTTTAATTCATTATTGAACAATGAAGAAGGAGATCTAATTTCTTTGGAGTTCATATTATTTACGAAAATCATGCTTGGTTAGAATTTGGGTACATTACCTCTCATTAGATGGGAAGAGGTGGTACATGCAAAATATCCATACACATCCCAACATAAATACTTTTATCAAGAAACCATGGGTGTCATCTAGGATTTGTAGGGAGAGATACAATGTTTGAAAGATAAATCACACGAGAGGGAACGTGTGAGGGGTACCGAGATACTACATAATGATGTTTATGACCTTCAAGAGGTATGTAGAATGCTAAAGTAGGAGAACATAATACTTCTTTTGGGATAATGGTTGTGAGATAAGATGTCATGCACAAGTATTGAAAATGAGAACCAAATCCTTCATGTTAATTTACCACTATAGGACCATGAGTATGAAAAAAAATACACTAAATGCAATGATTAATGGATGGTTGGTAAGTAATATTCTTATTTATATAGGTGCAAAAGTCAATGTTATCACCCTTGATTCTTGGAACCAAATGGGAAGGCCACCATTACAGCCATCCTCAAATGTGTTGTATATGGCTAAAAAAACAAGGCCATGCCCATTGTGGTGCTCAAGGATGTTTTTATCACTATTCAAGGAGTCAAGTTCATGGGTGAATTTGAGGTTTTGGACCTGGTGGAAGTAAATAACTTCCTACGCACTACTTGGACATCCTTGGAGTTATGCTAATAACACGGACTTGTGCTTCAACGAAAGATGCATCCTTTTTTAGAACAAGGATGAGTGATTTTTAATACCCTTGGATGATACAAATTTGATGCCATATATTAAACCCATTAGTGAAGAGGATATAAATTGAATCTATGTGCATACGGTTCGTGACCCTAAGAATATGGAGCCATCAAAGGAGGGTGTGCTTCATTAGGAAGATGTGTAATCCATCAATGACACCACTAGTGTGGCTTGTGATAATTGGACCCATGGCATGTATGAAATGGTCAAGCATGAGGTATGAGGATGAGTTACCATGATGATAAGTTTACACACAATCAAGTGATTGGGTAAGACCTGTTGCTGAAGTATACTTGGAGAGGAGAACCCCGAGTCATTCTCAACAATGGAAAAATAGCTATGTAACAAAGGTGATAGGATAAATATGATGGTGTACACATTGTGCGGGAAAACAATGTGCTGGTGGGCAACACACATACATTTTATTAGGGTGGCGGGAAATTAGGGTATTTTTTTAACAAATTTTCCTGGAATAATATTCCTTCAGTGGTACAAGATTATGATGGGAATACTCCTCCTCTGGTACATTTTCACAGTTGTGAAAGGAATTGGATGTAAGGGAAAGATGTATTGCCACCATCTCTATAGGTACACAAGTTTTACTCTACTTTTTGTGGTTGTGCATGTGCTTGGTATGTACATGTTGAGTTGAAGCAGGAGACAACAAGTTGGTGTGACATAACTGAAGGTATTGTTCATACTTTTGATTATTTTTCTACTAAGCCACCAGTTCATGAAGCCTTGCATATCATGAAGCACATTACATTGGGAGATATTTTGAAGGATGAGGAGATCATGATCCATTTGTTTAGTGAATCGACACTCGGGCATGTGAGGACCTAGTATAAATAGAAGAGACTTAGTTGGGGCATGTGTGGAAGGAAAAAGAGAAGAGAAATATTTTCTACCTCATAGATGATGAGGAAGTTTAAGATTTGGATATTAAGCACACGAAGGAGTGCATGAGGTGTTGGACTTTGTGGATGAGCAGGGAATACGCATACCATGTGTTGTTGAAGACTAAGAAGGTGAACATTGGGATTGAGGATGTGACAAAGGAGGTGATAATTGAGGATCACTAGTTTGAACATGAGGTTGCAAGTATTATTGATTGTGTGTGACTTTCAAGATCTGTTTCCTAGGGGATATCATGAATTAAAAGGTGTACATCCATCATTAGGGGAAATGAAAATTAAGCTTAAGGAGGGCACGCGACCGGTTCGAAGAGGCCTTGTCAAATGAATCCCAACCTTTGCATCAAATTGAAAGAGAAAATTTATAAAATGCTCAATTTTGGCATTATTGGGCCTATTGAGGAATCTAAATGGATAAGCCATATGGTGATTAGCATTAAGAAGGATGGATGGATAAGATTACGTGTCAACTCCGGGTCCTCATTGCTTCATGTCTCATAGATCCTTTTCATGTACCATTCACTAAAGAGATCTTGGAAGGAGTGGTAGGGCATGAAATGTATTCATTCACAGATGGATTTTTAGGTTATCATTAGCTAACGATCATATGTGAAGATCAGGAGAATACCACCTTTGCAACTAAATGGGAATCTTTACATACACCATCATGCCCTTTGGATTGAATAATGCACCAGTGGTGTTCTCGCACAAAGTTCAAGTTTTCCAAGATTTTATTCATAAGTTTTTATAGGTATACTTGGATGATTGGACTGTGTATGGGTTAGTGAAAGATCATTGTGACAACTTGAGATTGATGTTTGAAAGATGCAGGCAACTTAGCATCTCTTTGAACATCAAGAAGTGAATTTTGTAACTCCCTTTGGTACTTTACTTGGACATATCATTTGCAAAGAAGGATTGTTGGTGGACCCAACTAATATTGTAGTCATTTTGGGGCTAGAAGAGCCAACAAATCATATTGAAGTTCACAATTTTGTTGGGTAGACTGGTTATTACAAGAATTTTACTAAGGGGTATGTTAATATTTTTCATGCCCCTTGAATAGTTGTTAAAAATCCAAAGGAAATTTCTATTTGGGTGATGAGTAGCAGCAAGAAGCTTTTGAGACCTTATAGGAGAAACTCACCACCGCGCCTATTATGTGCTTTCCTTCTTAGAATATGAAATTTCATGTGCATGTTGATGCTTTTTGGTATAGAAATTTGAGTGGTATTGGTGTATCCAAGTAAGGGTAATGTTGATCATCCCATCTTTTTGTGAGAAGAAATCGACATCGGCCAAAAAACTATATAACTAGGAGCACGAGGCCTTGTCAATGATATATGTGCTTCATAAGTTCAAGAAGTAATTTTTAGCCACACCATTTATATTCTATATAGATCATATGGCATTGAAATACTTGGTAAATAAGCCGGTTTTGTAGGGGTACATATTCCGCTGGATCCTTCTCTTCTAGGATTTTAATTCCTTAGTCATAGTGAATCTTAGAAAGAGCAACTTGGGACTTGATCATCTATCAAGGATTAACTCAAGTGATGACACGTAAATCATATAATATATTATACCGGATGCATATTTGTTTAGATTAAACTACATGCCATCTGAATTAGAATATATTACATTATTTTTGTGCATTGGACTTGTGCTTGAAAGAATGAATACCTTGGAGAAAAAGTAGCTTGACATACCCTCGGCGCCTTACCACCGCACTAGAGGAGACATGTATAAGATGGGTAGAGATGATTTCTTGCACAATTTTTTTGGATAATGAGCGTGAAGCTATCATGGAGGAAGTGCAAGGGAGAATAATTGTAGGTAACTATGAAAGAGAAGCAACAATGCGCAAGATCTTATTGTCAAGATTATGGTGGGAAACACTATACAGGGATACTAAGGCATTTGTCAAGGCTTATGACCATTGTCAAAGGATAGGAAATCCTGGGAATAGGGATGATGTTCCATTGTGCCCTATAAAGAAGCACAAATCCATTTGATAAATGGTAAATTAACTTTATAAGCCCCATTGCACCACTTACACACAAGAGGACACATGTTATATCATTACATGCACAGATTACTTGACTAGGTGGGAAGAGGCTAACCTACAAAGGATTAAACTGAAGCAACGACAACTATACTTCTATGGTAAAACATTATAAGTAGGTAAGGTTATCCACTAAGCCTTACAAGTGATAGAGGAACTCATTTTCTGAATGAAACTATTAGACTCCTACTAGAAAAGCTTATGGTGGTACACTATAAGCCTACACCCTATCACCCATAAGCTAATGGAATTGTTGAGGATTTTAATAATATTACAGGATAAACCTTGACAAATATATGTGTGATGTTGGAAGAAAGGATTAGGATGACAATGCATCAACTCTATTATGGTCATATCAAACAACTTATAAGAGGTTAAACAAGGTCACACGCTTTCAATTGGTGTTTGCAGTAGAGGTAGTTTTTTCCATGGATTTTATGTTGCCCTCCCTACATATTGCATGTATTGGTGGATTGGATGATGAGAAAGCAATAGAAGAGTGAATTGATAAATTGATGCAACTAGATGAGTGGGGCGTCATTTCAAGATGCAATCGGGAGACAAAGAAAGATAGACGAAGGCTTGACATGTCATGTATATTAAGAACAAGTCAATTGCAGTAGGGAATATGGTGCTCTTGTATGACTCAAAGTTTGTGTTCCATCCTAGAAAAATTTAAAATGCATTGGCTAGTATCATTTGTAGTAACTAAGATAGTGGAATTAGATGCATGTCAGTTGTGGGAACTGGATGGCACCATGTTTCTTGGTTACTTCAATGGGAGTAGGTTGAAGACCTACTATAAATAAGATTATTTTTTTGTAATAAGGTAGTATCTCCACCTTAGATTAGATCTCCCTTCTATTTTTACTTTTCTTTTCTTTTTGTAAAAGTGTGTTCGCATGCGGGAGCTTATTACTCTATGTTAGATTGATGCACAAAGGACCACACATACATTTAGTGTGGGGTGAGTCGATACAAGTTGGCATAGAAGAAATTGGGACACCGGTACTCATTGAAAATATTTTAGGCAAGTGTGCATTAGTATGAGATAATTGAAAAAATGTTGGTGCGCGCAATGGTGGGAGAAAGTGGTGCACAATGGAAAAATATATTGGTGCTAACAAGATGGTGTTATGAATTGCTAGATATGGTGTGAAGGTGCTTAAGAATGTAGGTACTTAGAATATATTATCTGGAATTGGTTCAACCACGTGAAGGGACGGTCGTGTAGTGTAACGTGAGGGAGGCGAAAGAAGATAGACTACTTAGCAAGTGGCGTAGAGGAAGACTATGTGCGGCACAGGAATGTACACATAAGAATTCCTGCAAAGCATGGGGATTATATTTACACCTAAATGTTATGAATATCATGTGCGAAATGAAAAGAGTGGGAAAAAGAAAAAGTTCTTTCAAAACTAAAAATGTTGGTAGGTGGAGCACACTTAATGCGATACAAATTTAAAAATCTATAAAAGGGGTGTTGGTGAAGTATTTCCTACCTTACCTTTGATAACTCATGTGATTGAGATATTGAGCAACTAAGTGTGAAGAACAGAGCTAAGTGTGAAGAACAAACTAGAGCCAAGTGCTTGAGCATACAAACCTTGACCTTGAGGAGATCTTTGTTAAAAGTAGTAGCTAGTTGAAATTTGTGGAAGGAAGACACCGAGTAAAGACGAAAAACTAGGTTTTATAAAGTTAGGGCACATATTTATAGAGCTAGGGAACGAGCATTAGAGAGTTAATATTAGGGCACAAACTTAGATAAGTAGGTATAAGAATGAAGAAAGATGGAGGAAAAAGCATCACCGATAAAGGAATTACACGTTTTGAGTAAGGCATTTGTAGACACAAAATCATGCACTTTAGACATTATTTAGTCCTAGTCTCATACTACTATTCATATGGTTTTTGAGTGAATAAAGTACTAATCAACCCATGTCCTTTGGCCATTTTACTTTTCTTACTATCATCACTTACGACCTCCCACCTGTACTCGTCTAGTCAATTTTGTCATTTGGCATCATTTTATCTCTGATTGGGACACCTGACCTAATCTTAGGGCATCACATGTGCCCTGGTCCCATTTGGGGCACCATGATCCTTTTACACTTTCCCACCACTTTTTGGGCACTTTCTAGCCGTTTGAGATTTCTATCTTTTTGGTGGTTGGCCTCTTCGGGGTTAATTATGAAATTAGAACAAGAGAACCATATAAATATAAAGTTATGATACCATAATGAGGGACTAAGCACTAGGCACTACTATCATCACCTAAGGTCTCATCCATCAAAGACTCTATTTGCATCCATCTAGCTACATCACAAGGGGTTGAGGCTAGTTGATCCGCATCACGCCGCATATGAGGGAAGTTTACTCTATTCCATCTACCAATTTTATTACATTTTTACATCTATTTTTTTCTCGCTACCTCACAAAGTGTGGCGGCACAAGAGAAACGTAGGGCATGATTGCACGCACACACACGCGCACGCACACGCACACACACACACACACACACACACACACACACACGTAACTACATCAAGTCTAATATGTAGTAAAGTACTCAATTAGTAAGTTCACTATTATGACTACTAAGGACAGTCGACCCCTTCATTCATCTTTCTTTGTTAGGGGCTTGATGCTTGGTTTGGGGTTTTACAATTCTTTCCCTTATTTCAAATTTACAGCGACATCCATTGTATTCCAAATGACATACACGTGATAGGAACCGAAGCTATGACTTCATTCAGGTGACACCTCAAAGGAGGTTTGTATATTTTTTCCAAACTAGACGCCCAAATATCATACCAGAGTGCCTCAAGCACCCTGAGTCTTTTCCTAGGCACCCCAATCCAGCCTATTGTTTAGAATATTTGATTTTTTTAGCTTCTATGTGATCTTTCCTACATTTTTATCTTTTCTTATCTGCGATGCAGTATCGACATATCTACGAATTAGCTAAGCTCTTCCTAACTCTCTTGATTTATTAGGGTTTCACTCTTAGTGTCTTGGGTTAATTTCTTTACTTAGTTGGTTTTTTTTTACTTGTTGTTTCTTGATATTATATTAATTTAGAATATCCACACATTTTTAGTTAATCATTTTGGTGAACCCGTACTTTAGAACATTTTTCCCTAGGATCCACTTCAAACCCTAATGGCTAAGGATATCTCTTCTCCTTCTCAGCCCATCATGTCTCACTTTAGTGTTAATCCAATCTATGATGAGGTCATTATTGCTAAGCTCACGGATCTCTATAGTAATGTTACTATGCCAGACCATATTCAACAATAACTCTTAGCAGTGAACACTATGTACCTACTAGTTTTGAAAATTCTCCCATTGGCATTAGTATTGTTTCAGATCCAATAGCTTTTACTCGTTGTACACCATGTTATATGGATACTACTGATCCTCCTTCTAATATTTCTAAAGAAATTCTAGATGATTCTCTTATCGATTACATGTTAGGTCTTAAAAATATCTCTCATATTGATTCTCCTCCTCATCAAACCACTACTATGGCTACATCTCATGACTCTCCTATTTCTGATACTTCTTCTCCTAATCCATCACATACTAGTTCACATACTCTCTCATATTATGTTGATGATCCTATTGATAGTACACTTAATGAAATTTTCATATCTGAGTCTCTATCTAATGTCGATGATACAATTGATAGTCATGATTCTACTACTTTTCATACTGCTGAGTGTGAATCTCCTACTCCACTTTCTCCTGAGGTTGTATCTAGCATTGTGCATGAGTCACCTCCATCTATTAGTTATTCTTATCCTACCATCTCATCTCCTCCTAACACTTCACCTACATTTGTTAGTTCATATTCTTCTATCAAGGTATCTCCATCATTCGCTTCACCTCCTAGGGATTTTTCTCGATGCTAATCCCACCATTACTATGAATGTTCCATCTCCTTCGTCTACTATAGATTCTTTGCACCTACCCCTAGTGTGCCTTTAGCATCAAAATATCATTTATCTTCTCTTGAGGTACCTATGATTACTCACAATGGAAATTTACAACCACTTAATACATTATTTCCATCTCCTACTATTCCTTCACAAGACATTCTATCTCTCATGCATGTCGTAGGTCAATTACAATCTCAAGTTCAGTCACTCACTTTAGAAATTAGGGCCTATTATGCTTCAATTGATAATAATTCATTACATGACAACCCTATTCCTAAGAAGATTCATAACTCCACATTTCCTAAGGACTTTATCATGCCTACATTCACATACTTTGATGGTACTAGTGACCCTCACTTACATCTCCAACGTTCTTTGCATAGCTATGGCTCTCTATTATAATAATAGATTATTACTTCAGGCCTTTCAACATAATCTTACTAATGATTATTTACAATGGTACACTCATCTTCCATTTGGGTCTATTAGTACTTACTATGATATGGAGGATGCCTTCCTCCATCGTTTTATCATCAACAATGGCCCTAGAGTTACTTATGATCATATACCTACTTTACATCAGGGAACATCTAAACCTATTATGGGTTACGTCTTACGATTCAATGCTTGTATGCATCAATTATTATTCCAACCTATTGATCTTGAGAAGAAATTCATCTTTTTCATGGTCTAATTCCCGCTCTCAAGAAACGATTGTAATACGATACATGTGAGTAATTCATACTCTTGTTCTATAAAGTCATTGACCTAGAACATGACCTTCTCTCAGCACATGTTATTAATCCTCCACTTCCAGCTACGACTATTATATCATCTAGTTCTTCTCCATTTCCATCAGTTGAGTATCCTACACAATCTCCATTTCTTCCTACCAAGCAAGCTCAACCTAATACATCACAAAAGCATCCTTCTCCTCCTCCTCCACGACAAACTACTTCACCATCTACTCCATATATTTTACATGATCCATTACACTTATCTCATCACACTCGACCACATGATGTGTTGTGTGCTTTACTTAACGAGTGTCTAATTCACTTTCCCTCTAATTAACATCATCCACAACATCATCTACAACATCAGCGTGATCAACCCTATTGTAATTATCACCGTATCAATGGCCATAGGTAAAATTATTGCTGTACCCTTCACGATAGATTACAACAATTAGATGATAAGGGCATCATTTCCTTTGGCTCTTGATCACCCGAGTAGTCTACCTCGCCTCTGCCCTATTAGCATGTTCTACTCGGGTTGAGTTATCAAATCCATCTAGTGCTCAAGTCACTTTTTTCCACCTCCATATGTCGTCACTCATGTGTTCTCTCCACCGCATCCATCCATTGTTGCACCATCACATCCACCACATCCACTTCATCTATCTCATCCATCATATCATGTTATTACTTCACATTGGCTACCACAACCCTCCACATTTGTACATCCCACCGGTGCTCCACATGATATTTAGTTTGGTTCATATGCTCACGTTGCTTTTTCCACATGCCTCCACTACTTCGTGCCACCTTGGTCTTTGGTAGGTGATTATTATCACCTTACCCCTATGATGCACTCTAGTTCCTCATTCCATACTCAAATGTTGAGGGTTTACCAATCAAATGGACTTTATCATACACACACGTTCATCACTCAACTTTCTATCATGTGACATTACTAAGTTAGTGACATACGCTATAGGATAAATGGTCACCTATTCCTTCATCTTGTGATGGTGCATACTTTGACTAAACCATCACTCCCTCTATTGATCTCATCATGTTATATGCTTTAGGATACATCATCATGCATTCATCTCTAGGTCGTATATAATCAACACACATACACACTCATCACAACGTGCTATACACCGCACACTATTCGACTATTTCCCAATGACATACTCTCATTTTTGGTTAATTCTTGGCTACTGAGGGGGCATACTAAATGAACCTCACTTCATATGCTTCGATTCACTCAGGGCACATGTGGCTCCTATCATCCATCTTGTATTCCATTCCATCTATCCACAACATATTGCATATCTTGGTTGCTTTTAATTTTGCTCACATTTGCTTGTTCATGTTCACTTACTACACATGCTAGCTAGATCTCTTGTATGTCATTATCTTTACCATATACACATGCACGTTCACACTCTTTTCTAGTTGTGATCGCAGATATAAGTGTCTCACATGTAGCATGGATGCTCTCCGCATACCACTCCTACAACGATTGCTAGGGGCATCCATATTCGTCTCTTACAGGTTTTATTGTTTTATTTTCTACTTAGCACTTTACATTACTTTCTTATACACACTTTTGACATATGGGTTATCTTTCTAACATGCTAAGGGGTGATTAATGTGCAGCATTTTTTTGTAATATTATTTGATTCCATGGCTATTTGTTTTTTTGTCTACTATTTTTTTGTCTCTTGTTTATTATTGTTTGGTATGCACACTTATTTTTTTGTATGCACCGATTGCGGCCTTGAGTTTCTTGCAACATCGTGAGTGATGTCCCATGTTTGTAACTTGCTTTGGCATTCTATGATTGTTTTCTTTAGTGTTTACTAGCTATCTAGCTTCTACAATATTTGTGTAGCGTACACTTGTCTTTTACATGCATGTTTGTTTGTACTAACACTTGTTTCTAGCCACTTATTTGTGTGTGTCTTGGTTTATACCAAGTGTATTCCCTTCCCCCTACGGGGTAAATTTTATGCAAAGAGGGTCCTCTTTTGGGGCCACATCCTCCTATCTGCAATGTTGCATGCACCCCTAAAGAGGGAGGGAATATTTTGGGGTTTTAAACAATATACAATGCTCTCTCTTGAGTACAGATTCGTTCGATTTTCCATCCTTGACATTGTGGGTTATACAGCAGTGGATTCGGACTAGTATACAAACTCCATACACAACGGATTTACTGAGGATAGGTTGTCCTTAGCACTCACGGGAGCGATTACTGAGTTAGAGAATACAACGTATTTCCTCCCTACACTATTTTTTCCAGCAAAGTGTCGAATTGCCCAAAAAATTAGGCAATACAGAGATATCTTCACACTATTCTCAAGGAAGTAGTTACAAGTTGGAGAATAATGCATCTTTCTCCCTACACTTCTTCACCACAGTGGTATGAGATCACCCAAAAAACTTACAATTATAGGATATCCTTTTCTACACCTTTTCTCTCATTATGGATCAAGTGAACATGTTCCTTTTACTTTTTCATACTTCCATTTACAATATTTTTACTATATACATGCAATTTTTACATATATATGTGTATTTGACTACTTGATCATCTTCTCCTTTACATGTCCATCTATATCAGAAGAAAGCAGTCAATAACAACACATAACTATAAAAAATGCATCAACAACAACAACGAAATTCAGTAGTTCATACCTCATACTAGCATGCAGTACCTCACACGCATTGACATCTACATACACGCTTTTGCCCTAGGTTCACTCTCACCACTTTTTGCACTTTTGCATCTTTAGTATCCATGTTCCATATTTTTGCCTCTCCATGCTTTGTTTAGTTCATTGGCATGCTTTCTACATCACTCTACATGGATATCAATTACACATCTCTATCTACATTATGTTACCAGGTTTCTGTTCACCAACATAAACAGGGGGAAATGTAGACAAAAAATCACGTACGTTGGGCATTATTTAGTTCTAGTCTCATGCTATTATTCATATGGTTTTTGAGTGAATAAATTACTAATTAACCCATGTCCTTTTGCCATTTTACTTTTCTTGTTTTCATCATTGCCGACCTCCCACATGTACTTGCCCGATCGGTTTTCCATTTGGCATTGTTTTATCTCTAACTAGGACACCTAGTCTAGTAATGGGGCGCCCTGTGCACCCCCCGGTCCCATCTGGGAACCACGATCCTTTTACACTTTCCCACCACTTTTTGGGCACTTTCTAACCATTTGAGCTTTCTATCTTCTTGGTGTTCGGCCTCTTCGTGGTTAATTAAAAATTAGAAAAAGAGAACCATATAAATATAAAGTTATGAGACCATAATAAGGGACCAAGCTACTATCATCACCTAAGGTTGCATCCATCAAAGGCTTCATTTTCATCCATCTAGCTCCATCACAAGGGACAAGGTTGGTTCATTTGCATCACACTGCATAGGAGGGAATTTTATTCTATTCCATCCACCATTTTATTACATTTCTACAACTATTTATTGCTCATTACCTCACAAAGTGCAACTGGAATAAGATAACCTTGGGCATGATTGCACACACACACACACACACACACACACACACACACACACACACACACACACGCACGCACGCACGCACGCACGCACGCACGCACGCACGCACGCACGCACGCACGCACGCACGCACGCACGCACGCACACACACACACACACATAAAACTACATTGAGTCTGAGATGTAGTGTTGCGCTCAGTTAGTAATTCCACCATTGTGGCCACTAAGGGCAATCTGACCCCTTCATATACATCTTTTTTTAAGGGGTTTGATGCTTGGTTTGGGGTTTTATAGGTCTTTCCTTCATTTCTGCTTTATAACATCATCCATGCGTCCATAAACATACATGCAACAGAAGCGAAGGTAGGAATTCATTCAGCGACACCTCAGAGGAGGTTTGTAGATATTTTTCCTACACCAAGGCATGTAGATCTCATACCGCAGTGCCCCGGATGCCACAATCCTTCCCTGTGTGCCCCATTCTAGCCTATTATTCCATATTTGTGCTTTCTAGAGCTTATGTGTGACCATTGTTACATTCTGTTTATCTTCTCTTATCTCGTAAAATAGTCCTGGTATATCTATGAATCAGCTAAGCTCTTCCTAACCCTCTTGGTTCATTAGGTTTCACATTTTTATTTTCTTAGTGGCTTGGGTTACTTTCTTTACTTAGTTAGTTGTCATTTACTCATGTTTCTTAATATTAGATTAACTTAGAATATCCAAAAAAATTAGTTAATCATCGTTGGGGTTATAAAGACAGTACGCATCACATAAAATTGAAAGCCAAACTAGTTGAGAAGGAAAACAATGGCACCAAGGTGAGCATCGAAGGACAAGAAGAAGTTGGTTGATTAAGAACCTAAGGATTCATTCTCATAAATGCAATATCCACCTAAATTATTTATTGGGCAGCCACAAAGTCAAAGATTCACGATTCTGCAAGATTAGAGAGTACAACCATCGTGTGCAAGGACATGATGTAGCTATAAACAAGGACATGTTGCGTGAGATAGACATAAGGACTTTGAAAGGGTAGGTAATATTAGACGACTCCATACAAAATACCTTGGAGGAGGTAGGAGTGCTCTAGCTTTTTAAGTTTCCTTAATTTGAAGAGCCCGCACGATTGTTCCAATGGCTCATGTCACGCGTACATGAGGATTAATTTTACTTTACGGGAAGAAGGATGAGGTTGAATTCTAGGTTTATCGGAAGATTCGTTGATCTATGTGACACGGGGAAGAGATGGAGATGGATTTACACGATGACCCCAAGATTGAAGAAACAAACACCTTGATGTAATACGAGAGGGGGAAGTGCACATTTGACGTTTGCAAGATTGTTGATCCTACTACTAGAGTGCATGACCGGTGAGTTGTAAGTTGGGAGCCTCGAGTCTTTGGAACAAGATAAACAATTGTGCACAAGATGATAAACAAGACTAATTGTAATATTTCCTTGTACATAGCCAAGGGAATTATAGAGGAGACTAATTTGCAAACTAAAATAGGGGAGAAGATCACTTGGGGTTCAATCCTCCTCTTAATGGTGTTTTGGGAGATTGGAGTCCCATATGGGCCAGAAGATAAGATTTTGGTGCATCCTTTTGAGGACAAGTCCCCAGAAAAAGGTTTGTCAACTTCACTTGTGATGGTAGGATTAATAACCCCCACAAGGCACACATCTAGAAATGGCACAAGAGGATGTGCGAAGCATTCAAAAACAAATGGCATGTGCCAAGGGAATTTTTGCACTACTTGACAAACTAGTGGAGTTTGTAGTAATGGAACACTTCATCCTTATGCACTTCTTGTTGAAGAATGGAGAATTTAAACCATGGTGCAAACTACCATTTGCATTCACCGCTAAGTACTTTTAGTGCATGGTGAGCAGGATAAAGGATGTGTAGCACCTAAAATTCAATACACAAATGGTGGAGATAGATTACCATACACTAAGGAAGATGTATGGATATGCACTCAAGGCAACGTACCTCAAGACTATGGATTCTAACATGATGGACCTCAATCCAATCATGACCCTAGTGGTCAGCAAGGAGGCGTGTAGGGTATATGTTTTCGTTGGACCAAATATGAAGGATGCAAAGGAAATAGAAGTCTAGGACACCAAACGCCACAACCACAAATTTACAAGCGTCGGCGTGAGAAGAATCGCAAGGCGGTAAAATAAAGAGAGGTAGAATACAAAAATAATGAATAAGATGAAGGGGAATAAGAGACTCCCTTAGACCAAAGAAGAAGAAATAAGTTGTAGAGGCAACACAGGGAGGAAGGAAAGGGTGTGAGTATGTTAGAGGTGCCCAAGGGTTCACCATTGGTCACAACAACCAATCCGATCCCTTTGAAAAATAAACCAATTCTAGTGAGGAAAATGACAAGTCGACCTAAGAAGAAATCATGTATTATTAATGTGGAGGAAAAAGGAAAGGACTTGGATAAAGAGGTGATTAAGGAAATGGTGTGCAACGAGGAGGAAATGCTACGGAAGATGTACTAGAGTACGAAGAGGAGACCTCACAAGAAGATGTAGATAAATTCTTGCAAAAGTAGCTATGAGTGGAAAAAGGGAAGGATGGAGATGAGAAAAAGGAAGAGCTCGTCTGACCAGAGCATGAAGAAGAGTGCGAGGTAGAGCACAAGGGGGATAAGAGGAAGATAAAGATAAATCCACTAGGGATAATTAGGGTGCAAGATGAGAAACAAGTGGTGCACAGGATAATATTGTGCAGAAGTACCAAAGAATCAGCACATGAAGGGAATGAGGTGAAGGAAACCCCACATAGTCCTAAGATGATATGTGTTGATGACCCTTACGAAGGTGCTCAAGGTGAAATACTAGAATTCAATACTCACGAATACTTATTCTGTTCTGAGATGTTTAATAAGAATGAGTCTCGACATGCATAAGTAATAAGCTCTTGTGGAACTACCATGCGCACATGTATGATCCAATATTCGAGGTGAGAAGGGAGTTATTTTTTGAGATGTAGCTAAAGAAAAGATGAGGAGAATCCTTTCCTATCATTGACTCCACATAGCTAACGAGATGAACAAGTGTGTAATGTGCTTAGCAAGATAGCATTGAAGGTAGAGCGAATGAAATTTTATAATGATTACGCCATCAAGAGGGCACAATAAGAAAATGAGAAAAAAAAAAAATTAAAGTGATTCAGAGGCTTGTGGAGGAGATGAGGAATGAGAAGAAGTGCACCACAGATGCCTATGACAAAGCAGGAGACATAATTATCAGCATCACACGTGCATGCTCTGAGTTAGTAGAACAAGCGCAAGATGTGTATTCCAAAGAGTTAGATTATTTGGAAGACCTGGTGCACATGATGTTGGTGGAGAGGAAGCATGGGAAAGCACAAATGGCTGAATAATTATTCAAGCTAAAGAAAAAGAATAAAGAAGTAGTTCAAAGAAGATAGCGAGAATATGAGTAATTGATCACCGATATCAAAGATTCCACAAAGAAGGAAAAATGATCATTTAACAACTACCAAATTTTTTATCTAACTCTTAGCGTGCACATTTCTCAACAGGAGGAAGAGTTAAGGAAAATTCAATCCACTATGAAGAATAACAAGGCCAAGTGGGATAAAGTCATGGTCGAAGTAACAATAAAGAGATACTTAATCAAATCCATGAAAGATGCTCTCGAGAATAGGCTCAAGGAAGTCTACCCATTGGTTGCACGCAAGATGGATACATTGGAGGGAGTGGACTCAGAACTAGATGTGGTAGTGAAGGAGCTAAAAGATAAGGAAGAAGATTTGGCCCTTAAGCAAGTACCGGTGTTGTTAAATCAACACCAAATAAGGTGGCCCAGGAGCTTAAGGGGTCGAAGGAGTTGGAAAATATAATAAGAAAAGAGTTTCTAGAGATCCTCTCACCACCAAAGGCCATATTTCTTATTACATATGCAGATGGTAGCCTCTTATTCTTTGATTCATGGGGTGAAGGGCCTTATTATTTATTTCTCATATTATTTCATTCTTTGGAGAAGGCATTCTTTGGTCATCATATTATCGAGGATGGACAATACTTCTAGTGTGGGGTAATGTTGGTCAAAGAAAATGACTAAGTACTATCCATGGGGTAAGTGCACAAAGATGGGGGCCAAAACGAGGTCAAATAGGGACACCTTTTTCTTGAAATCAGTGAAACCTAAACTTCATCGAATAATTTGGCATGCCTATGCTCAAAATTTGAAAAAGTGATAAGAATAAGTACCATAGAGCTCAGAATCTAGTTTCTAAACTACTAATTTTTTTAAATGGTTGAGATTAAGAGGGTCAAATGTGGTGCACACACAAAGTATGTCTATTTTTGTGTAAAAAGATAAGAACCTATTGTGTGTGCACCCCCATTTTTTGAGTTGTATAAAAAAAATCAAATCCCTTTAGTAGAAAGTTATCTAAGACCATGTACGAGGTCCCACTAAATTTTCATAATTTTTGGATGAATATATAATTTTATATTAATTTTCAAACTGCACATATCCCAAAAATGAAATATTTGTGTGTGCACCCCCATAAATTTGAGAAAAAAAGTCATTTTTAATTTTTTTTTAGTGCATGTAGAATGGAGTTTAGAAAAAAACACTTTTTTTAATTTGGATGAAAAAATCGTAAATTGTGCACCAAAACATATGCATAGGTTTTTGCAAAAAAAAGGGCACTAGTAAAAGAAATTATGGATGAAATCCTTAAACTAATCATATTTTAGAAAGAATTATATCGTCATCAAGGTAAAAACGAGCTTGACATCGTAGTATAATTTATTTTTGAATATTATGTTTTAATGCACGAGATATTGGGGTGCACACGTGAAATTTTGATGTTTTTCTATCAAACACGGTTTTAATCACGCAATACATAGTCCAAACCTCTGGTTTGGAAATCCAAGCCTTTGGATTGGGTATTCCAAACCCCAATAAGATGAAATGCAAGTGCGTTATAATGCACTCACGTTCTTGTTTCCAATGCGGAATATGTCCATTTGGGAGGGATAACGTGGAAAAACACATAGAAAACCATAACACGAGCACGTTTCGGCTTGGTAAACCCAAGCCGTAACGCGATCACGTTATAATGCAACCTATATTTTCCCTTTTCGCGTTATAGCGCGACCGAGCCATAATGTGAGCGCGTTATGGCCAAAATGGCCAAAAAACATATTTGTGTCCACTTTTTGGCCCCTATCTTTGTGCATACACCCCATGCACGAGATTTGGAGACTACGCGTAGGATCATGCACACAAGGGAAGAGAACATAAACATGACAATGCGTGAAGGTGAGAACAATGCGGAAGAACAGGTCGCAGTCAAGTAAGGTTCGTGCACATAGAACATTTAGGAATTAGCCGATTTCTAAGATGCAGCTATAAATAGAATAAAATAAAGATGACGTGATGCACAAGAAAGTTCTATGAATAGGAAAAAGCACATGTAGACAAAGAAAAAGATGGCACATGGAGACAAGCTAAATAAAGGATTAAAGCGGGATAAATCTGATCTATTTATATCTCGATCTATAGTTAAGGCAAGTTGTAAAAAGCATGCAGGTTAATAATATCACATTTATTATTAGGAAAATGCATGTAAGTAGTGAAGGGAAAGTCCCTATCATGTATATAAATAGGTGATGCACTCTCTTATTTAGGAGTGGAGTTGAGTTATTTTGATGTGATTTGATGTTGGAGTCTATAAGTAAGTTTTATGTGCACACATGGTCTAGCACATGGATGTATTGGTTTCATGGATGTAATCATCTTGTTGTTATGCAATCAATTATATGTTTGCAATGGATAACTATGTGTGTGGAATGTAAGGGTAACTATATCTAAGTACAATGCCATGGGAATTCAAGTACTCTTGATAGTTGTTTATGTTAATTGATTTCCTTATTATATGTGTTGTCAATTTTTTATACTAGGTTGTATCCTCTTGCATGTATGGTTATGATGAATATGCATGTCTAACATATTGATAAGTGAAAAAAGGAGGGATCTAGTGGTTGTGCACACTTTGTTTGGATGAAGTGCCAACGCGCCTAGCTAGGTATTGGTTAACAATAAGACTACCACATAAAAGGCAATCGCACTAATCTTTATTTACATGCCACCTCACACCATCACCCAACCAAAAAAAATGGTGTTTTGAAAACTCTTTCCACTAGAGATTTTAGAATTTGTGACGATGATAACATAGAAAAAGAATTAGAACATTTTTAAAAGGTCTTTAGGAAAAATGGGTATAAAGGAAAACAAATAGCTAGAGCTATTAAACAAGCGAGAGAGAACCACAATCGGCAACATCAAGTCAAGAACCCAACAATTGGCCCTACTATCTTCTTACCATACATTGAAGGGGTTTGTAATAAAATTACTAGGATCTTGAAACGATAAAACATTTCCACCACATTCTTACCTATAAAAAAATTAGGACAATCACTAAATTCGGTTAGAGATCAATTAAATCCTTAGTTAAAATTGAGTGTTCCTGCAGGGTTCCATTTATTGGGGAAACTGGGGATCATTCCAAACCAGTATCAAAGAACACACTACGGACATATGTTTATGGAAGAATGAAAAGTTGACATTGGCAGAACATTCCTACAAGATGAAACATTCCATTTATATCAAACAAACCAAGGTTTTGGTTGTGGAGAAACATTATCAAAAATGCAAGTTGAGAGAATCCATTAAAATAGGTCGGCACGCAAATAATTTGAATTGAGATGAGGAAATGAGGATTAGTCAATCTTGGAGACCCGTCATTAACCAATTAAAAATACCATAATTCTCCACTTTAAGTTTATCTCACTTTTCATACTTTCATTTTGTCTCTTTTTTGATCTTGAACACTCAACATTAACATTTTAATCTTATCTAAACACTTGTTCTAGGAAACCCTAAACTACACCACTCACCAATAACTAACATCTAACGCTTGTATATCTTTTGAATCATCAATAATCCAAGTTTCAAAAATTGTTAATTTGTATCTAAGAACATAAACATTGCCATTTATTAAATTCTCAAATATTAGTTGAATATAGAAGCTCTCATAAGTCAAAGGTCTTATGATGCAAATAACTATTCTCTAATGTCTAATACATAGCTTGCCTCCGCCAATGGCTCATTGGGAAGTGAGCACAAACCGTTCATTTCTTGGTGTTACCGTTAAATTTCAAGATGAATATTTTTACAAATTATTTTAAAAAGTTGGGTTGTGGTTTATATGATGTTTATGTGATGATGAATCACGGGTGGTGATAAACACATCGAATTATAAATTCTCACACAATTTACCCAAAAACCATTTATAATCTTATAGACGGCGGCAACGATCAAAATTGAACATGTCACACCCGGTCCGAGGGCCTCAAACCCATCGAGAAGGGAAACTAAATAATTGGCCACCAAAAAAAATCAAACTTTCCAAATGACTTGACAAAGTAGAAAGATAAATTTTTATTCAAAATTTCAACGAAGGGTTGAATTGTGAAATTCCCATCAATTCTAATGGTTTTCATATCATTTCAACTAGACTATGCGTGATGGGATTGAAAGTGTGACTTGACATTGTGGGAATTTGGCTTATAAATATTGACAGAATAGTGAAAGACGATGCCATGCAATATTGTGCACCAATATTATTGACTCAATTTCCTCCTTTTCCATTAATTACTTGCTTACTGTCATCACAACTAATTCATCGCACGAAACAACTACTCTTTCAAACTTATTTATTACAAATCCATTCCAATTTCCCGCTTTTGCAGCCCCTGTACTCTCTTGGCAACAAAGCCAATAGTATTTTCTTGTTTAAGTAGCTCGTAAATTTATAGGAGTAACAATCTACATTTTCAAGTAGCCATGAATCAATAAAACATGATAGGTTCATTAAATCCATTGCTAAGGTAAGTGTTTTTCCACTTGTGAATCTTTGTAGTTACAAATTTGTAATATATTTTAATTTTTGACTTGTTTGCATCGTAGAAGTGATGGATGTTTCCTAGTTCTAGCATTTTCTTACTAGATAAACCTTTGTAGTTCCCTTTTGCATTGGCATTGTCTGTTATGGCTTCTCTGTCTTCATTTTTGGTTTAATACATTTTTCGATGCGTTGTGCATTCCCCATATTTTAAAATTAGAAGACATCATTATAAAGTAAAGTTACAAAACTAGATGAACCCCGACCAAAATAAAAAATGTCTCTGAAGCTATAGTTTTAGAGAGTTATATTTTCTTGTTCTTGCAATGAATTACTCTCAAAATGAATAATTGATGATCAATTATACTGTTGTTTGTGTTTAGACTCCAAGATCTTCATCCCTATACCTGAATACCAGTATTATGAATTTGATTCAATCTTCACCTCATAAAAAATAAAGCACATAAAAAATACCATCACGGAATATGATCAATAAAACTTGGTATAAGTTAGATGTCATAAACAAGCCCATTGATAAAACTAATTATATTTGAAAATTTATTTTATTTTATTAATTTTAATTACCTCAATATGAACCCACGTGCTAGGATATTGCCTAGCTAAATAATCTACTAAATAATTTTACATTATTATTTATTTTAGTTGTACATTCATTTTTATTGCAGGAGTCTGTTCCTAATTTGTAATTGTAACTTTCTTTACTATTGAGTCCTACTATTTCATTCTTAAACTTTCTATATATTATTAATGACGTTTGTGATTAATTTGTTCTTGTCAATTAAAGTGTAATTGTTTCTAACAACTTTTATCATGGAAGGGCTAATTGAATATATGCCCTTCACATTAAAATTGGACCGGCCTTTCAAATTTAATCACTCGGGAGAAACATAAAATCTCTAATAATATATTGAACATTTATAAACATAAATTTCTAATTGTAATCTAACTATAATCTATAACGATAAACCATCACTATACAAGAATCTAACATAAATAGAAAATTAAATATTATGAATTTAACTACATTAAATGTTAGTATGTTTGTTTACATATTTTAACTGGATTTAATTTTTTATTTATTTAATTTGTATATTTAAATAAAGAGGTATTATTATGTCAATAAGTGTTTTACAATGGGGGTAAGGGATGACATGTAATAGTGTGACATCCATTTAATTGTCACAATATAATTTTGACCTAAATTTTAGGTCTATTTGATTTCGGCTCAAAGTGTTTTTACTTTTAACTTTACAAGTCCATTAAAAACAGTAATATATTAGAGTTTAAGTCTCTGTTTTCTAAGAAATGTTTTTTCATTATTATTAAGAAATATGAACATAATGTAATGGAATTATTAATCAATGTGTTAAATTTAAAATAGAAACTATAAAATTGAAATTTATGGGTAGAAAAACATATTTCTTCACAGGATTGAAATAACAGACCAAAAAATCCACCAAAGCTGAAAAAAAATTGCTGGACGGAACTGAACAAATTGTACAATGGGAGCATAAATTATCAGAGATATTCCAAAATCCTTGTACAATATGATCCAAAATTTCTTCTTCAAAACCTGAGGCAAAATCAATCAGAAAACTGTGATGAAAATTCCTGATTCAGAAAACACAAAGATTAAATCCCAAAAATGGCCACAGACAATATATAACAATTTTCATGCGTCAGCTTTCCATAGAAATAAAGCATAGCTCCCCACCAACTCCAC
Organism: Taxus wallichiana var. yunnanensis; assembly: GCA_018340775.1. Lineage (NCBI taxonomy): Eukaryota > Viridiplantae > Streptophyta > Pinopsida > Cupressales > Taxaceae > Taxus > Taxus wallichiana. The sequence goes on from CM031234.1 coordinate 306,102,970, forward strand.
ATCTTGTGGGTATTCCTGAATCGCATGCTCATAAATTTCCTCTTCCTTGTTTGCATTCCTCAATTCATCCCAATCAAATTCAACATATTCTCTCAGCAGCTGCCGATTACAGGGCTCAATTTCCATGGCCTTTTCGTAATATTTCTGGGCCAGAGAACTTTCCATCCACACCCTGCTCAAATATGCAGCAAAATCTTTGTAGAAATTCGCCAACCCATCAAAAACTCCTCCCCTCCCACATCCCCACAATCAAATCTCTCATGGTAAGCTCTGATTCGAGACTGAACAATCTCATTCACATTAATCTCAGACAAATCCTCCCTGAAGGCTTTGCAGATACTCCTGGCTCTTAAGGGGAGGTGACATGAACGCCTAGTGCATGTGACCGGGCGCTTCTTTGTCTTCTGTCACCCAGAACAGGAAATCCTACAGAGATTTTCTTGTTCTGGTGTGAGAATATTGGAGAGAGAAAATTGTGGGCTGCTGGGAAGGAGGAGACCAACACAGTTTCTGCCATTCACAGTGTGGAAAATAATAATCGTTCTGTAAGCTACTGGTATTATTAAGAAAGGAAAGAAGATATGGAAAATGGGTTACAATCGCCCACGTGAAATCTGAGAAGAAGCACAGGCTGGAGCCTGGAGTGGGGGCCAATCTTGTTTATTTTCTTTAAATGCTGCTGACAGCTGAGCATGGCTTCCAACCTTTTCGTCAGCGGTGGAATCTGTGTAAAACGTGGAACCGATGTTTTTTCTTCCTATCCTTTTTGGATGCCACCAATTATTGCCGTTTTGTTTATGGTTATGGATATATACTAGGGTCCTCAAATTAAATCATATTTACTTGGTTTTGTCTCTTTAATTTAGTTATTTCTTGTTTTTTTAAATGTAGCTGTTATTTTCTCAATTTTGAATAATAATTAGTCGTTGTCATTCTAGAGGCAGGAATCCTTCAATTTTAATTTTAATGTATATTTAATATAATTTTTTTAATGGTAATTTATGTTAAGCGGTGAACATGGTATTTTATGTGGGAGGAATCTACAAAAGACTTGATATTTTAATGCAGATTGAAAATGGCAATACAGTTATTGACAAATAAAGACCCAATAAATATTAAAGGAAAAGAAATCATTAACCAGTGGTAATAAAAAGTTGGGAAAATCATAAATATAAAAAAATTAAGAAATAGTAGTAGAAGTAAAGAATAAGAGACAATAATGTGAAAGGAATTCATATCGAAAGGGGAGGAAGAAAATAAACATTGACAAATTACAATATATTAAATAGGAAAAACATAATACCATATGCATTAAATCTATTATATTGAAAGATAATATATATATAGGCGATGTGATCTCGATGGCAACCTTGAGAACAAGTTGGCATGGAAGAGATGGAGTGGGTGTGGTAGTGGAGGTGGGGTGGGCAAGCTTCTCATCTCCAAATCAACCTTCAAGGATATTGAGGTTTGGTTTAGTTTAGTTTATTAAGGTCGATTGATCCTTTCATCTTGTCTTCAAACTTGTCGACCATCCGGCCTTTTTATCTATATCTATGACTCATGTCTCTTCATTCATCAACTATCCCCATATAGATCTATAGGGCTATGATGGCGAAGTAACTCATCTAGATGATCATTGCTATAGACTATAGATATTACGTATGTAATGTAGAGTAGAGACCCGCAGGCCTGCTCTCTTCTCCGGCCGGGATGGGCGGAGTTTGGTTTGATGGGTAGTCGAATGGTCATGTTGGTTGGATGGGTAGTCCCCCATAGATTATAATAATACTTTTAACAATATGAAGTTAATTTTTTTGTAATAAATTAAAGGCGATAATATCTTAGCAATGAAAATTTATTATAATATTTTTTATAATATAAAGTTAAAACTTGTTTGCGATAAATCGGCAAAATGATATGTCTAAACGGTGAAAGCATGTAAGTTTTTTCATGCGCATCATAGTTGTTTTCATTTTGTATTTGAAATTTTAAATATGAATTAGAACTATGTTTATATAGGAAAAGGACAAGAAGGTTGATAACAAATATAACACATATCCTATGCTTCATTCTTTTGTAGGGGTGAAAAGTGATTTTGTTTTAATAATGGATACAAGCTTTATTTTAATATCAAGTTTAGCAATTGTCTTTGAGGTTTAAGAAACGCGTGGAAGGGATATAAATGCAATGTTTTTATAGATTTTCTTTATCATAGAGTACATGATACTAAACATGCACCATTTTGAGGATCTCGATTCATAAAGAAGAGTAGGATCTAAATGTATTGCAAAGGATCCTCATGTCAACGTTGCGCCTTTCGTATGTCTTCATGTGGGTTATCCTTTATCAATTCAGCTGTAGATCCACCTTTCATGTCTAGTTACAAAGGTTTTGTTGAGAATGATGATGTGATTGGTACTTTTTAAGTACCTTTTGTGACTTCTTGAAACTTTTGGTAAGCTTGCAAATTGAGTGGTCATAATAGGATGATTGCGCAATGGTTTGTGAAGGAACTATTCTTTAAAATAAACAAATTCATGATTGTATTTTTGGTGTCTTTTCCACACTAATTTTCATAGCCTCCATATTTTTATCATTCTTTAGCTAATGGCTCTTCTTCAAATCATTTGTATGCATAACCCAATATGAATATAAACATTGCCAACATATGTAACTTATCAATGGATTGATGCAACCCCTTAAACTTAAAAGCCTTATCTCACAAAATGTCAAAGATAAGAGTAATAACATGATCTTCTAAATCGCAAGGTCACCTCTTTGTTTAATTGTGTAGAAAAATCAATAGCACTTATTACATTGGCAATCATCTACAACATCTTAAAAACTATGTAACTATGGGGTTGAATTTTCCATATATATATGATTGAATTTTGACAATATTTGAACCAGAGGAGATAGGATGAGGTAGAAAGAAGGGCCCAAAGGCATCTCCTTTTGGATGCAAAAGGACCATTTGTTCATAGGGAAACTAATGTTGCTACAAAAGAGTATTTCACAGTTTGAACAAACTTCTTTACGATTTGAACAATAAATTATTTATTATTGCATGCTAATAATACAAAAATGAAGCTTACATGGTTAGGGTAGGTTGGACAACAATTGGTTGCATTTGGTGAAACAATGTGAACACATCATGAAGATCCCCATGAATTTTTTTGGCTGCAATCATACTACTACAATCTAGTAGGATACCAAACTTACTTCAAAAATGCATTCTAATTATTAATCCCTAAAAGTTTTTAATGGATTTATTCAACATGTGACTATCATTATACCTATAGTTACATATTAGTTCAGACCTAAAAGAAACATTAATCAATATGTATAAAAATTTTAGTTTAGATTTTTGTGAGAGATGATCATCGACAATTATTTTTAGTATTTGGGTTTTAAAAGAAAACAAAGAGGACAAGAAAACTCACAATGAACCACCTATACTAGAGAATAAACTTAAATAACCACTAATACTCATGATCCTAAAGAGTTATATTATTATAAAATATTGAAAAAAAGATACATATAATGATTTAATTGATATATCGCATAGGGGTTTGAATATTCCACGTCAATAAAACACGACTTTACCAAACTTGCACCAATGACGGAAACACTTAGTCTCTAATGTCAAACCACTAAAATTATATTCATTCTTCTTGAATTCTTGCACCCAATTACATCTTCCTTTATTCATGATAATTGGCATATATCTATTAATTTGAATACCAAAATTAGAAAGAGATCCAAACCATAATAATTCATATCATGTGGAAAACATGATGAAATTATAAGAGATAATGAATTTAATAATCATCAATATCTAAAAATGGATGTGGCGTGAAATATTGCTCCACCCATAAGTTTGCAAAAAAATCATGACCAAATATTTATAAAATCCTTTATCCTATACTATAAATGTAAATGGTACTTGCACTAGAATATATTGAGCAAAGTTTCCCTATGATGCCCACAATGAGAGCCTAAACTGACCTACATAAACATATTTGTAATAAAAATAGTGAAATAACATGTAAATAGTGGTATAATTGGCATGGCAATTACAATTTAGTAAGTTATCACCTAAGTATAAATGCCTATATAATTAAAGTGAAGTAGAATTCACCTCGCAGGTTACAACATAGCTATCATAGTCTATATTATTTATATGACAAGATATTTCATTTTTCCTTCCCCTGTTTATATATTAATTATTTAATCCAGATCATGACTCAAAGCAAAAAAGGAAATGTAACTAAATTGAGAGCACTATAAGACCTTAGAAATAGTGCATGTGACAGAAGTTTTGATTTTGTGATAAATATACTATACACAATTTAACCATAACAAATAGTTGTGACACCATTTATGTTTTACTACAAACATGAACTAGTTGCATTTTTGCAGCAAAGGTTCCTTGTTATAGCCACAAATAGAATCTAACCTACATAAACATGTATAAATTGTTTCTAAAAATGGACATAAATATTGAACTGAAATATATGTTGTGTCATAGAATTTCTCAATATATCCATAAAAAAACTTGTTTCTCCTCTTGTACCAAATGCAGACACCTAAAATGTTTTTGTTCATAAAATTTGACTAAAGCTTTTTGTGTCACCTATAAAGCTCTTATTTTGACTAAGTTTTGGAGGGTGGTGAAAAATCTTGTAGAGTCTTACTTCACATCTATAAATGACATTTGTTTTAAGGTTTCCAAGGCCTTAATGAGGCTTTTTCAACAAACATGTTATGTGCATATCCTATAATAATTATAATCCTCGAGACCATATTTCTTTCAGGAATTTTGATAAATATATCATGTGCCTTCAACATGCTTCCACATTTTTCATACATATCTATTAGGGCACCTACAACTACATCATCTGATAAAATCCCCTTCTATGTAATGTATTCATGGATATCTACTACCTTTTAGAAGCTCCATTTTGGCACAGTAGGGTGTACATTGTTGACACCTATAGGTTGTATTTAATGAAACATAATCAAAATTTTATGAGGATGTTTATGCCTGTAAAATAGATTCATGATATTACATGTTTTGGAGATGGGGAGGAAGTACTTTTGAGTGCAAGTTCCTTTCCTCATTTTTCCTTAGTAGATACATACAAAGCTTTGGACATGTGTTTGTAAGGCTCGAAGGTAAATGTCTGGGAGATGTGCAATTTTGAGCACAATCGTGATATTTTTTGAATGTTAACCTCTAGCATTCACAATTCTTAATATCTATTGTTTCCTTATCTAATGTCATACCTTGTGATTATGTATTGAAATATCCCATGCCATTTTGAGTGGAGTTTTTTTATTATTTACATGTGTTACATGAGGTATTGACAAGTGTGTACCATTATGTGGGTCTCATGTTGGCCTAGTGTATTTTTGAATTAAAATTCGTGGAGTTTTGATTATGGATGGTAGATGATGCAAATAACCTAGTTAACGGACACATTAACCAACCGTCTCTACACATATAGGTTGGATGTTAGCATAGTTTATTTTCTTATACACATAAGAATATTTTTCCTTAATTTTAGTATCATTGAGTTTTGATAAGGACCAATTTGAGATTTTTTGGCTATAGTCACAAAATATATGCACTTGGGTACATTTCTAGGTCCTAAAAGCATGTTATCATTTACATGATTACTAAACAAGAAAACTACTAATTAACAACTCCCTTTAGCCTTTTGTTTTGTCTTATGTTCTTTTATTGGATTTAAACATCTTGTACTCTTGTTGAAATTTGACTATTTTATCTTTCTATGGCCTCCAACACTAGCACCCTGTTAGGACACTAGCGTCAGGCACTCTTGTCCCTCTTTACATATTTCTTATCATTTTGGACCCCTTTCGCTTCTTCATTACTTTTTACTAGCTTTGCATTGTCCTTTCAGGTTGTCAATTACGAAATTCAAACAAGGGAATCATATAAATACATAGTTATGTTTTCAAAATAAAGGACCAAGAACTAAGCATTACATACTATCACCTAAGCTTGCATTCAAAGGCATAAGAGCATCAAAGGCATCCATCTAGCACTCATACAAGGGACAAGGGTTGCATCACTTCTACATACACATCATAGGAGGGGAATTCTATTCTATTCCATCCCACACATTCTATACATCTAGTACATTCTATATCTAGCCCGCTATCACTGTGTAACTTGTAGACAAGGGCATCATTTCTACACACACACACACACAAGAACTACATGGAGTTTGAGATGTAGTGCAATTCTTAGTCATAAGTTCACTCTAACAATATTTTATGTCCCACTTTGTGTCCCAAAAATGCGAGTAGGAAGTTGTGCGGGTGGGAATTGAGCGAACACCCCTTCGCCCGAATTTCCACGTAAGCCACAAAAGGGGTTCGCATAAACCCCTTTTGATCAAATAATTTTGTTACACGGAGTTTTATATATATATATAGTTGTAGGCAAAGCGGATTTAGGGTTTAGGGGGTTCACGCAAACCCCCTTCGGGTGACCCCCTTCACGCGAACCCCCATGTGGCACTTTAAGTGTCACATTTTGGCACCAAATCCATTTGTAGGATGATTGTTTGCCAAAATGTCCCACTTAGGTGCCATGTAATTAGGGTTAACATATTAGTAAAATTACAAAATTTAACACAAAATACAGTTTTTTATTACTTTCTAAAAATATAATTTTCACTTTAAAAAATTACTATTTATTTTTTATTTTTTGCTAACATATGGTCAACCCAATTTTAAAAATAGCAAAATATATCAAAAAAATTGAAAAAAATACACTTACTATTTATTGAAATCTTCTTCATAGCTATGAAAAAAATCAATTTCGATATAAATCTTAAAATTTATTGGCATAGACATATGTACGCCATTTATTTGAAAATATCTTCACTAAATAATTAATAAAAATATATAAATCAAAAAATACGAAAAAATTTGCAAGACCTCGATATTCGAATCTAGAACATATATCTAAAATTTCATGGTAAAAAATAAGTTTTCATTTTAAAACACCACCGGGATCAATCGTTCCTATTTTATAAAATAAGAAACAACATATGAATAAAATTAAGAAAAAGACCAGATTTTTGCTAAAAAAATTTAAAATGTACATGTATTCTACACTCTAAGCACAACATTTCGTTAGTTCATGGAATTTCATGAATGTGTACGGTTTTATGGCTATTACCTTTGGAAAATCAATGAAACTGAAAATTCATGTTTATAAAGGTACAAACATTACAAAAAAGTGGGACATGTTATTGTGTTGTGTTTATACCCTTTATGTTGAATGTTGTAACACCAATTGGATCCAAGAGAAGGATGGGAGATTGAATTCCACATGGGGTTGTCTATAGTGTATATTTAATGCATTTGATCAAATATAACTCACTTGTGCCTACGGTCCCTTGAATAATCATCTTTAGTGGTAGGTGGTGTCCTTGGTTAGTTGTGTGTTTAGTAACTATTTTTAGGCTACTTGTTTAATAGATAAGATCTCTAGTTGGGATGTGTTTCTATCAACAGGGTGTTGACTATGGTTATTAGCATGAGCCAAATCTATGAAGTGTGATCTTGTATTGTGTAAGTTTCCTATCAACCCATGTTATGACCAATCATTATTATTGTTGAAGTCTCAAAGTCCTACAATGTCTAGGTCATTCATTGTGGTGGGCGGGGTTCATTTTAAGATACCTCTTAGAAATCGAGGTGGAAAATACTTGGCGAATATCCTCGGAACTGGTTTCGCGGGAAGGAAAATTTTTTGGGGTCCGACAAGTAAAATTTTCTCCTAATTTTTAAGTGGTGTGATAGAAGGTTACATACGCGCGACAGGAGATTTGTTGTTGTGCGTCAACAAGGTTGTTGACATGTGTCAGTGAGGCTCATTGACATGTGTCAACCACCTTGTTGACGTCATTTATAGCAAATCTTCTCGCGCACGCCTACAGCCTCTCGCCTCCGGTCGCGTGACAACAAAATCTCTGTGTCACGCGTCAACAAACTCTCTGTCACGCATCTACTTCCTCCGCACTCCTGTCACGTGTCAACAAACTCTCCATGTCACATGTCAACAAATTCTCCATGTCACGTGTCCAAAAAAAAATTTCGTGTGTCAACAAACTCTCTCACACACGTCTGCAGCTCCATCCTCCCGTCACACATCTGTAGCCTCGACCTCCTATCACGCATTTACTTTTGTACTTGATAATATATATGCCCCAAGTGGTATGAGTGATGTAGTAGTGTTCTACTCGCGAATAATCTACGATTATATAGGGGATTGTTTCAAGGGTAGGCAAAGCCGACCCCTAAAAAAATTAAACTATAATTTTTAGGCGAACAGGTCACTGACCCGCACCAAAAAAATCACCTTTTCAAATTTTTCAAAAATGGAATATTCACCATATTACGGATATTCACCACTAATATTATCCCCGGTGGTGGGCGATGTTAGGTTCATGTGAGACATTAGCTCCCATTCTTATAGTTGTACTTCTATCTGGAAATTTACGTCTACATCGGTGTCACTCATGTCTATTTCAAAAAACATTTATGTTTCTACATTTTTTCTCTTTATATGCCATGCATTGTAGGTATTTTTATTTGATCCCAATGTGTCACAATTTGTTCTTGGGTTACACAATTATTTGTTTGTATATGTCCAAATGGTTTGTAAAGTAAAATTTCCAACAAACAAGTCTTCATTTGAAGGGGAGGAAGTTGTTGGTATCTTAGAGTACTTTGTGAACATGAAAATTATTACAATAACTTTAAAGCTTTTCCAAGGATCTCCTTTTGTTGGTTGTTGAAATATAAATATCTCAACTATGGGCAAGTGATTTCATAACAACATGGTGTATCATGTAGGCATATATAAAGGATAACATTTTGTATCGCTATGCTCTGTTTATATTGTCATGAGCTTAATATTTTTGTACCTACCAAGAGGGTGATGAAGGAATGGTTACATATAGACAGAGGGAGTTTTTGTAGAATTTGGCATGTATCATGTGCATCAATGTCACATTCAATAATAGTTTCTTTCGGGAACTTATTTTATGGTATATTTACAAGGATCTCATTCTCCATTGTGTTACATATTCTTTTCAACATATGGTGGTATCTCTCTAATTTTTGTAAGGCTCCAATATGTACTTTGCAATATAACTAAGAACTGCATGGTGGGAGATAACTAGTTGATAGTTGATGTTAGCATTCCAGAGGAAATATTTTCAGAGTTATGGATATTTACTCTTACATTAGTTTATTCATATGTGTATGTTGTACCATCCATAGAGCCTTATATTGACACTGTAATAGGCATGTTGTCTCGCTACATGTGGTATGGTGATGTATGTGGTTGAGGACCTCTTTGTATTCTTGGAGAATATTGGCTTCTACAATGTCATTGGTGGAGAGAAAACATGAATCATCAATACTAGAATGGTGGATAGAAGAACTATATTTTTGTCCCTCGTGGATTCCAAGTTGTTATGATGTACTCAAGTAGCACTTGATTGCATATAATTGATTAGGGTTGTTCCAATCCTTTCACCCATGTTTATTGCATTTTCTAGCTATAGGAAACTATAGACACGCAATTTTGTAAATTTACCCTTTAACGCTACTAATTTTGAATTTTCTTCTTGACTAAGACAAACACTCACATCATAGATCCCCACTTAGTGCATGTATTACGTATTTCCTAATTTGATTATTCTCAAACACTATTTTGTCAACAAATTATGAGTATAAACCCACTTACTCTATCTTTCAAGGAGATAGGGTTGAGAAGATGTGAGAAAATACCAAAGGAATGTTAAACACCCATTTTTAATTTAACACAAACCATAGAAATGCAATACAACCACCATGCATAGATAACCAAACTACAATGAGAGATCAGAAGACAACAATGAACACATGAGAGGGTTGAGAATCATCCATAGACATATATTATTGCTCCAAAGTTTGATACAATACATTACAATGTAGCCAAGAGGAAAAAAATTTGTATTACAACTTGAATGGGAGGTTTGGAAAACTCCACAAATTCACTTGCAGAGACAAGGGAAGAAGGGAGGGTGCAAAACAAAAATGTCCAACCCTTTACAATGAGCCAAGCTCTTCCTTTATAGATGTAATGAAGAGAGAGAAGAAGAAAAGAGTGGGAAACTTGATTTGGAGCTCAGCTACCAGCCATCAATGCCCCTGCAAATCCACCCACAATCTATCGAGTCCACCACTCTATGTCTATGTCTATTTGGCATGTTGAAGAAGGAAGAATGGTGATCAAATCAAATCTGATCTGGTTGTTGGAGCAATCGAGATCACATATTAATGGCATGAAGATTTTTTCCCATTTTTCACCCACCTAACCTCATCAAAATTAAAGTTTCAGTTTCCATGGCATAGAAAAGGTCGAGACCTTTCCAATGGTGCCAAATTTGTTGAATTTCGGGCACTAGATCGAAAGATATGTCCATTTGAATGTTTGAGTTGGGTCCATACAAAAATGGTGAAAACCAAGTTAGTAGAAATGGGTCCACGGGCCCAAAATTCACTTTGCACCTTTTGCACAAAAATACAAAAATGCAAAAAATGCCCCATGCAGCCCCACAATTCACTTTTTCAAAAACCATCTTCGGGCCCGCAAGGCCCGTCGGTCCATTTTTCCATTTGGGTGAAAATTCCTCCCCAAGCCCACCCACATGTAATTTAGGCCTTACACGTGCTCTCTCCGGGCATCGGGCATCACAGTGGGCGGCTCATTTTTATACTTTACGCCTTTTGAGCCAAAAAAAAGTTGAATTTCCTCCGATGACCCACCTTCCCACCTTGACTTGACTTGAAGCATGGCCATGTGTAGAGTTGCGCATGTTGTTTGGGGACCACTTTTGGATTTTTTTTTGAAGTTGTATTGAAGAGACACATGGCACCTTCCATGGATTTTCTCTATTTCTTTATGTTTTGGCTAAGTCTTTTTTTTGGCGGCCATATGTCCGACTCCGAGACACGTGGAGGGGCCATATGTCCTTGGGCCGCCTTTGAATTTGTCACGGGAGGCTTGGGCACCCTCCGCTTACTTTTAAACGATCTTGAGACTTTTCCACTTTTAGATTTTTCACCTTTGACAGGGACACGTGGAAGGCCATTGCTTTTTGGGGAACCCACTTTTTAGATTTTTTTAAAGATGCGAGCTCACATGCATGGCTCCTTCCACGCTTTGATACTTAGCCAATTCCTTTTCTCAAACCCTAGACACGTGGAAGCCTCACACTCTCATTTGAGTCTCCACTTTGGGTCATGCCTTTGAATGTGCATTGTTGAGACACACTGGCCTTCCCGACACTCTTATACTTAACCATTTGGGCCCACTGCTTTTGATTTGACTTCTATTGACCCCCTGACCATGTGGAGGGCTGGCACTAGTTTGAGTCTCCGCCTTGGGCTCTCACTTTTGAAATTGTGCCGAGCTGACACGTGGTTCTTTCCACTCATTTGGAATTTTCAACATGGCCGGCTTTGTCCCTTTTCGGGCTTAGGACACATGAAGCTTCATGCACTTGTTTGGGGACTACCTTTTGGGTTTAACCTTTGAAAGGTGCATCATGAGACACATGGAAGCTTCCATCCGCATCTCTTCCATACTTAGCCAATTTGGGCTCACTCTAAATCATTTGTGAAGCCCGAAGACTTTGAGCCTTTCCCTTTTCTCTCCTGAGAGCCTCTGGTTTTTTTTGACACTGTTTTTCCTCCTTCACCCTACTCCTCCATTTTCAAGAGCCCACCTACAACCTGATTGTTTGATTTGAAATGTGGGCTCATGTGACATGGAAATGCCCCTTGATTTCTTCCACGCATAGGTCATGTTTGATCAATTTTTCCAGGGGGAAAATTGAGATAACAATTTGGTGACTCACAGGGACATCTTCTACCTACTAGATGAAGAGATCAATTGCCTTTGTTGTATCCATTGGGCATGGAGTCATGGGTGGTGGCCTGATGTTGGTCCTGTTCTTTGAAGCTTGAATCTGATGTTTGCACTTGGTGACCTGTGAACTTGCCCCACTGTTCTAGAAATGGACCCTTCGAGACCTATTTTAGTTGCTCTGTATTTTTTCTATTTTAAAATTAGCAACTGTATGGTGGACCATGGGTCTCCCTATTGTAAATGTTGAAGGGCCTGGTGCATTCACCTAGAGGCACATCAAACTATATAATGACACAAACCTGGAGCAAAAAAAACCTATGCCACAACACTTAGGGAAATAAAACCTATGCTACAACAAGACAATGTGCATACACACTTAGGGAAATTAAAATCCTAGGCTAATATTTACAAGGGTGGAACCTTTTCCTTTTAGTAGCAAAATGTTTGAGATGATCCCATTGACTAGAATCTATAATTCTTCACCATCCAACTTAGCCAGCCTGGAAGGCATTGCTACTTGTACATCTTGTGACCATGTAGGGGCCACTCCAAATGGCATCAAATTTGGAATGCTTTCTTGGTTTTTCCCGATCATCCCCACTTTAGAACTAAGTCCCCCTCTTGAAAGGTCCTTGTTCTTGCTTTCTTATCAAAATCTCTTCTTGATCAATGCTTGATCTTTCTCCATGATCTACATTGCATGCTCTCTTGCCTCTCCTACTTCCATTAGCTCTACATACCTGATTTCCATAGGTTCAAACTCAGCTAGTTCCAACTATTTCATGAGCTCCAAAGTGGGAAACTCCAATGATATGGGCAATACTACCTCTTTTCCATATACAAGCTTGTATGGGGAGCTTCCTATGGACCTTTTGATGTGATCCTATCAGCCCATAGAGCTGATTTGAGCTTTGTATGCCAAGTTCTCTAATTTTCATCAAGAGTCCTTCTGATAATCCTTAATAGGTTCTTGTTTGTGGACTCTTCTTGGCCATTACCTTGAGGGTAATAGTTTGATGAAGTGCTGAGGTATACACCATTCTTGACAGCCCATTCAGTGATCCTTATACCAAGGAATGCCAATGCATTATCTGATATAATAGTGGTAGGGACTCCAAACCTGGTGGCTATTCCTTCATAGAAATCCAAGATGTTGGATTCATTTGCTTCCTTAAGTGCCACTACTTTAGTCCACTTGGTGAAATAGTTTGTTGTTGTAAGTATCCACTTGTGGCCCTAGCTTGAATTTGGGTTAATCACTCCAATGAAGTCTAGTCCCCATTGCATGAATGGTTGATCCACTGAAATTGGATGAAGGGGCAGGGCTGCTAACTTTTCCTTCCCTGTGAAGAATGCACACTTTTTGCACTTCTTGATCCATGAGTAGCAATCCCTAAACACCGTAGGCCAATAATAACCAGATTTCATGATTTTGAGAGTCTGTTACTCGAGGAGAAAAGTGGCCTCCTACTTCTCCATCATGGAACTCATGCAACACCCTCTCAATTTGGCCTGTCCCAATGCACCTCAATAGAACACTATTGATATCCTTCTTAAACAAGACACCACCAATAAGCACATATGGGATGGCTTGTAGTCTAAAGTATCTCCTTTTTTCTTTGTTCCATTCTGGAGGGCACAAACCTATTTTGGAGATAATGCACCAAGGCTTGAGTCCAACATGGAATAGGTGCATCATTAGCTGGTTGTTCTTGATCATTCTATAGTAATAAGACAACCTCTTCTTCATCCACTACTCAACTTTGTTGCTTGAAGTGAGCTTCTCACACAGACCCTTGCCATGAACCAGTTTGGTCACTTTGATTTCAATGTCATACTCCATTACACCGAGTGATCCAACCTACTCTCTTCTCATTCAAGTCCTTGTTTAGGAGAAAATCCTTGACACCAGCATGAGACACTAGCAGTTGAATCTTATTGTTCGAGACTAAGTGTCTGAACTTCTTCAAACTCCTAATGACAACAAGGACATGCTTTTCAATGAAAGAATACTTTACCTCATAATCCTCCAAGCTCTAACTGAAGAAGGCTATGGGTGTTCTGAACCTTCCTTGTTAGGTTGAACCAAGATAGCTGAGATTGTGTCTGACCCTCCAAAAGCATATAACATGAAGTCCTTTGAAAATTCTAGGTTAACAAGAGTTGGGGCTGTGATATTGCGAGCTTGATGGCCTCAAAACTCTCTTTTCCTTCTTGTCCATTTAAATGCAAGACTCTTCTTCAACATCATTGTTAAAGGCTTCACAAGAGTGGAAAATCAGGCACAAACCTATGAACAAAAAGTTATTCTCCCCAAGAAGCTTTGGAGAGACTTTTTTTGTGTTGTGGCAATGGAAGTGTTCGATGGCTTCAACCCTTTCAAGATCAATTGTTAACCCTTCTCTTGAGACAATGTGGCCCAAAATTTTCCCTCATGTGCCAAGAATACACACTTCTTTGGGTTTAATGACACTCAAACCTTCTACACCTCTGAAATACCTGTCTAAGGTGGAAGAGATGGTCTACAACATTCTTTGAGAAGATGGTGATATCATCTAGATACACCAGAACTATATTGTTGATTAAGCCTTTGAATGCCATGTCCATAGCTCATGAAATGTTGCTTCTGAAATTTGATAGTCCAAATGGCATCTTCTTATAAGCATATGTACCCCATTTGGTGGTGAAGGTTGTCTTGAATTGATCTTCCTCTTTCACCATTATCTAGATTATAGCCTAAGTATCCATCTAGCAATGAAAACCTCTCGGAGCCAACTACAACCTATAAGATCTGTTCCATTGATGGAAGTGGATAATGATCCTTGAGTGATGCTCTGTTTAGATCATGAAAGTCCACACACAATCTGATTTCTCCATTTCTTTTCCTCACAGGACACCAAGTTTACCCAACTTGAATGCTTGATAGGGAAGATGATGTTGGCCTCAATTAGCTTGTTCAACTCTTTTCTCATGAGAGGCTCAATGTGAGGGTTTATTGGCCTTTTTTTTCTATGTCTAAAAGGCTTAGATCCTGATCCAACTCGATAGTGTGTTGTGCCAACTTTGGGTTGAAACCTCTTAAATCTTTGTAAGTCCAGAAAAGACATCTAGGAATTCTTGACAAAGTTGAATGAATTCATATTTTTCTTGTTGAGTACTTACCTTGCCAATTCACAAACGTTTTTCCTTCTTCTATGGAAATGGGCTCTAAATCTTCACCCTTTACCTGAATATTTTCTTTCTCCTTTCGAATTGATCATTTGGGTTGAAGATTGACTCCAAAGTTACAAGACCCTTTGGTAGTTTTTTGGTTCTCAGCTGCACCACTTGGTCACCATAATGTTGTTCCAATTTGTCTTGGTTTCTAGAGGAGAACTCAACTTCTTCTTGTAGAAAATTGAACAATTTGTTGATCATTCTCAAGACTCTACCAACTTGTGTTATTATCTAGACAGCTGGTCTTACAACCACTTTGATATGGGGCTGAGACTTATCACTTTTGATACTCTCTACAACATCAAATGCTGCCCCAATCACTTCCCAATCTGTCTACTGCTTCATTCTTCTTCCTTGGGATGGAATTGATGTCAATGCTTTGAAATCCTCGATGAGGTCCCATACCCGGTTCTTGTAGTTTCTTTAAAGTATCATTCTTGGCAGCATTTTGTCCTCGACTTGATTCACAACTAGCTCACTATCACCAAACACTTGCAAGTTTTTAATCCCTCTTTTCTTGCCCAATGCAGTCCATGGATCAAGGCTTCATACTCTATGTGTTGTTTTTGAGAAAGAAAATTGAAATGGAAGGCTGAGTAATATTTCATACCTTGAGGTGAAACAAGCATAGCTCCTCCTCCAGCTCCTTGTCTACTTCTTGAGCCATCAAAGAATAACTTTACCATACCTCATTATCATCTTTGTGGTCTAGCTTAATGATGTCAGGAAGAGGATGATTCTCCTCATGCAAAATAGTAGACTCCTAGCTCAGATTCCTCCATTTCCTTATAGGGGTCAAAAGCATGCCTCTTGTTCACCCACTCATCGAGGGTCAAGTCTGAATACACCCAACCTTGGTATCTACCTCACAAGTGCTTGGGAGGTCCTCCTGATCAAAGGATGAACAATTCACATTGATTGGGCTTGGGTACATGAGGCTCAATATGGTAATCCACAATGGGCTCAGATCTGATCATAGCCTTAGCTCCATACCTTGTTCTAAAAATCATGTGTGACCAATCAACAGACAAATAGCCTCCAATTTTAGTAGTGAAGTCTCTTGACAAACACAATGCAAAATGTGGTGGCAAGTCTATGACTGATACATTTTGCAATACAATCACATTGGGGCATGTGTGTAATGTGAGGCTCAAATCCTTGATGACTCCAACCATTGTTACCACTTTGTCCCATCCAATTGCACTACGCCCTTGGAGATGACTTCATATTGAAGACCCAACTGATCGGCTATTTGTTTTGGCATGACTGAGCTACTTGCTCCCGAATCAATCATGCAATTATGTACCAATTTGTCTCCAATGATCAATGAAACATAGAATGGAGGGGGCTTCAGATTCTTACCTTGTTGTCCTCCATGGTTTCCTTTCGGGCCGAGCCACATTGGTAAGCACTTTCTCTTGTTGGTTGGGGGCTGATTTGAGGTTGACCAATTGGCCATAGCAGCCTGCAATAGGTCTCTCTGTCTCTCCTAGGGATAGCCAATGACTCCCACATTGAAATATTCACATTTGTTTTCTTCATTTGTTCAATGATGTTAAATGGGGATGAGCTATCTTTTTTTGCCCCTTTTCCTAGTACATTTTTCTCTTGCACATGGGTCATTACAACCGGTGCCTGAGTGGGTCTGGAAGGTGGCTTGGGCTGACTCTACATATTGGGAGTTGCACTTTGAGTGCCAATACCTTGTGGAATAATAGAGGGTTGAGGATTACCTGAGTTTGATGATTTCCCTCTCCAATATTCCTTTTCTTGACCATGTATTGGCAGCTACACTTTGAGAAGGGGCTTGGTTAACTCCACATAAAATCTTCAACCTACCAATTGACAAGCATAGTCTCACTTGAGGTGCCTCTTTCTGAGCTCTTTCTTGCTGCTGATTTTCCTCTTGACTAGGCTCTTGGGACACACCAATGGTTTGTACCATCAAGGCCTAGTTTAGTGCACCATTGAAACACATTGATTGGTTATGGGGCTGATTGCATGGGAAACACCAATCATATTCTTGTGCCATGTTTGTTTTGTGTTGGAACCAAGGCCCTAGATGTTGAAGTTGTGTTTGGATCATATGGTCGAAAGGCCTAGCAGCTTGAGGTTGTCCTTGGTTTTGGTTTTGATTTGCAACCTGAGCTAGTTGTCTATTTTGCTGATATGGGGGTCTAGCCTGATACTGAGTTTGAGGCTGATATGGCCTAGAACTCGAGCTTGTTGCCTTTTGATAGTCACTAGCTCATTCCCTAGGTTCTCAGCTTGTTTCATAACCTCTTGTAGCTCTTTTTGAAGTGCTAGAGGATGAGGTGGAAGCTTCAACTAAACTCTATTCCTTGAGTAGGGTATGGGAGCTAATGTGGGTGTTTGACTAGTGCTTGAGCTCCTAGTTCTGGATATAGAGGCATAGGTGGCCTAGGTGCAAGTTTACCAACCTGAATTAAACAATTTTCAGCTCTAATGGAAATGTTATAGGCTGCAGTAAGGTTACACCTCCCATTGATTGAATCATTAAGGAAATATCAAAATTTAAAGCTCTAAGAAAGTATAAGAAAGCACCTTCATCTGTGGGCCTCACGGCCAATGGAATCCTATCCCATGTCCTTTGAAATCTGAAGTTGAAATCATGTCAACTACTCATTAGGAGCCCTCTTGATGGTTGTCAAATGTTCCAACAAGGATAGATTATCTCCCTTCTCTCCAAATTGATTGTGAAGAGCTCTGCACAGATGGTCCCAATTTTGAATAGAGCCTGCTTGTTAGACTCCTAAACCATTGCAAAGCTTTACCCTTGAGTGAAGAGGCTAACAATTTGACTACAATGTCCATCTCAATGATCTCATGAATTACATGCAGACATTTGCAATGTCTTGAATGTGGTCACTAGGAGAAGTCTAGTTCTCTCCAATGAAATATGGGATGCTCTTTAATGCTGCAACTGGGACTAGATTTTGTGCATTGAGAGCGAGTGGGTTACTTGCCAAGTGAAATTGACATAGGGGTTGGGTGGTTGTGCCATTATGATTGGCCTAAGAACCCTTGTTGATTGAATGAATGGCCTACCAGGAGGAGGTGTTGACAAGGTTCTATTTGGTGGAGATGGAGACCTTTGGGCTCTTCTCCCTCTCCCTCTATCTAGGGACAAGTGTAGATAGAAAAACAATCCTTCTTCTCTAGTTCTTGATCTAGTTTGAATCCTTCTCATGAATCTACCAAGCTTGGGCTATTGAAACCAATGGACTTTTATCCTCTTTTGAGTCACCAATGTGTAATTTCAAAGCTTCTTAAAAGCTGAAAACTTACAACAAGTGCACATCAATCTTGCTGCAATAAAGATGGAGACCTCTTGGTCCCACCGGCATGCCAAAACTATTAGTGCAAAATCACAACACCCCTGAAATGTCTGTAACTAGATGGGTTGAGACTCTCAGTGTGATTGCATAACATGGAGCATCTCTCAAAGTGTGGGACTTTGAAATCAAGAGAGCTCTCTAGATGAAGGCCGGTTCCTATTCCTCTGTTCAGGTGCACACAAATAAATTACAGAGGATCTACTCTAAAACCTACTCTATCTTACCAAGGAGACAAGGTTGAGAAGATGTGAGAAAATAAACCTAAGCTAACAAGGTGATGCACCAAAGGAATGTTAAACACCCATTTTGCAATTTAACATAGACCATAGAAATGCAATACAACCACCATGCATAGATAACCAAACTACAATGAGAGATCAGAAGACAACAATGAACACATGAGAGGGTTGAGAATCATCCACAAACATATATTATTGCTCCAAAGTTGATACAATACATTACAAAGAGCCAAGAGGAAAAATTTGTATTACAACTTTGAATGGGAGGTTTGAAAACTCCACAAATTCACTTGCAGACAAGGGAAGAAGGGAGGGTGCAAAAAAAAATGTCCAACCCTTTACAATGAGCCAAGCTCTTCTTTTATAGATGCAAAAAGAGAGAAGAAGAAAAGAGGTGGGAAACTTGATTTGGAGCTCACTACTACAGCCATCAATGCCCTACAAATCCACCCACAATCTGTCGAGTCCGCCACTCTATGTCTATTCAGCGTGTTAAGAAGGAAGAATGAATGGATCAAATCAAATCTGATCTAGTTGTTGGGAGCAATCGATCACATATTAATGGCATGAAGACATTTTCCCATTTTCACCCACCTAACCTCATCAAAATTAAAGTTTCAGTTTCCATGGCATGTAGATGAGGTCGAGACCTTTCCAATGGTGCCAAATTTGTTGAATTTCGGGCACTGGATCGAAAGATATGTCCATTTGAATGTTTGAGTCGGTCCATACAAAAATGGTGAAAACCAATTAGCAGAATGGGTCCACAGGGCCTGAAATTTACTTTGTGCCCTTTGGCACAAAAATACAAATGCAAAAATGCCCCACAGCCCCACAAATTCATTTTTGTCAAAAACCATCTTCGGCCCGCCGGTCCACATTTTCCATTTGGGTGAAAAAACTTCCTCCCAAGCCCGTCGGCCCATTTTCCATTTGGTAAAAATTTTTTCCAAGGCCCACATGTAATTTAGGCTCCTTGACACGTGGCTCCTGGGCATCAAGTGGAGGTGCGGCTCATTTTTATTGGCCACGTGTAGAGCTGTCCCACACACGCACAGTGGGATTTTGGGGACCACTTTTGGGATTTTTTTTTGAAGTTATATCAAGAGACACATGGCACCTCTCGGATTTTCTCTATTTCTTTATGTTTTGGCTAAGTCTTTTTGTTTGGCTCTGGGCCATGTCGATGTCCGATCGAGGACACATGGAGACTTGGTGCTTATCGTTTGAGAGACCCACTTTTAGATTTACCTTTGAAGATGTGCTAAGATGACACGTGGCTTCATCCATGAGTCTCGTGATACTTATTCGATTCGATTCGATGCCTTTCTCGAACCCTAGACACGTGGAAGCCTCACACTCATTTGAGTCTCTGCTTTAGGTCACGCCTTTAAATGTGCAACGTTGAGACACTTGGCACCTTCCACCAACACTCTTATACTTAACCAATTTGGGCCCACTTTCATTTGACTTATGTTGGACCCTAACCACATGGAGTTGGTGCTAGTTTGGTCTCCGCCTTGGGCTCTTACTTTTGAAATTTTTTCGAGTTGACACGTGGTTCCTTCCGATTGTTTGGACTTTTCAACATTTGGATCTATCCCTTTTCAGGCCTGGGACACATGGAAGCTTCACACTTGTTTGGGAAACTGCCTTTGGCTTCAACCCCTTGAAGTTGCGTCATGGAGACACTTGGTAGCTTCCGTCGTCTCTTCCATACTTAGCCAATTTGGGCCCATTCTCAATTGTTTTGAAGCCTCAAGACTTTGAGCCTCCCTTTGTTTCTCTCCCGAGAGCCTCTCGGCCTCCTTAACGTTGTTTACCTCCTTTGAGCCTCCTCGGTTTCTCCATTTCGAGTCCGCTTGTAACTGACTATTAGATTTGAAACGTAGGCTCATTTGATGGGAACACCCCTTAGAATTCTTCCCGCAAGGTCGGGTTTGGTCAATTTTTCTTTACTATGTTTTTGAAGGAATTATTGTGCATATGCTTGTTATTTTTATCTTGTTATTTCTTCCTCAAAATGGCTTAAATTGATCTTTTTATGAGCATTAACAATACATTTGGAAAAGCATATGTTGAGTTATCACAAGATTAAAAATGCACTAATGCACGAGACTCAATTGGTGCATCGGTGCAGGGACTTGCCTTTACATTTAGCGCAAGACTCGCAGTACAACGCCGAGCTTGTCCAGTCATCAACTTTGAATTCCTTTAAATAAGGGATTTACACAAGAAGATAGATAGCTCGGGATACTATTGATATAGCTGGAAACACAACAACATGAGCATGAGAATATGTCACTACCTCAACCTACATTCATGCAGATTTTGAGGTTCAATCACTTTAGTTGTTGGGAGACATGATGTGGCCAACATCTAAGGATTTATTATCACCGCAATTCTCTACAATCAATCTAAGAACTAAATAATCTTTCAGCGATTGACTCTCTCGACAAGAGTCAATCATGGAACTCATCTCAGCTAGCAAGAAGATTAATTCCATTTCAAACACCTCAAATACTACTTCTTCCATAATTGTACTCCTTAAAATAGATATTCATTGTTTTATTCAAAGATTCGTTAAGTAGATGTTAGATATTGTGAATAAACTAGTTCTCTCCCAAAGGGACTATGATTTCTCTAGTATAAAAGAGCTAATGTATTTATATTTATTGGTTCGGTTCAATTAGTTGATTCATTGTAAAAGCATACTCTTTCAATTCAATAAAGATTGTAGATTCAGGGGAAAATTTTGTGTGACTTTCAACCTTAAACCTAATCGAAGGGAAGGAAAGGGCCACTCCTCCCCAATGAGAAGGGATATTTACTGTTATTTCCTTTCTATCATTTTTGATGCATTTACCATTTCAAGCATTAAACTGTGTTAAAAATATTTAGATTATGTCTTTAATATTATTTTCTTTCAATGCATTACATTTTATAATTGCAGTTAGTTATTATTTAGTTAATTTCATTATTAAGTATGTGCTGAGAGCAATTCCTATTGTTCCCTTTGTTGCAAACAACCATGGACACCACCATGGATTAACAGATATAATATCATTAAAGTACGAGTATCAATGACACTCGTCACTTTTCAAAGCATCGTTTCTTGGGAATTCAAGGTGTTATCAAAGGTTAAAAGTGATAGCTAAAAGTTTTTTCTTGTTTTCTAGTAAGTTTCCATTCAGAAATTTTATTTCCATAACTCTTTCTTATGAAGTAAGAAGACCTTATAGTGACAACAAGAATCCTATATGCTTTTTAGTATGTGGAACACAAACAATCAAGTTAAGCACTGATGGTTAGGGAACTATTCTCAGTATGATAGGATTATATGTATAGACCTAGAGACCATAGAGGTAGATTCATTAGGATAAATCTTCAAAACCCCTCAAAACTAGCATGTGGAAAAACTTGTTGACCAAGGAAGGATGGTTGATGAAGTAGAGAACCCCAATGGTGCAGAAAATGAAAACCCTCTAGTTGGCATAACGTTTACCTACCCCATACAATTGGATCCTAACGATCATGCTCGTATGAAAGAAATATCCCCTCCATCTTACCAACCTTCTAGGGATTAGTTTTAGAAGACCCTGACCAATTCCTTTTTGAATTCAAGGTTTTATGCCAAACTTATGACTACACTTTTAATTCCCAGAAGCTCAAGTTATTTCCCTCCACTTTAAAAGATACAACTATGAGATGGTTCATGGGCTTAACCCCTAACTCCATCCATAACTGGGAGGATTATGGTATAGTCATGGATAGGAAGGAAGAACTTTTTAGAATTCAACAAAAGGAAGATGAAAGTGTAGAGGATTATCTAGGATTGGTTCCTCTTCCTTCATAGGAGGTTTGGTACTTGTCGGATATTAATCTACTTAAGACTTTATTCCTTAAGGGGTTGGATGAGGACACACAAGAATCCTTCAATCTTATGGGAAAGGGAGACATGAAAAACTAGAATTCATAGAAATCATTGATCTCTATAGGAATTACTCCCGAACTTGCCCCAACTTTCGTAGATAGAAAGGCAAAATGGTCAGTTGCAATATATATAAATTGAGAGAAGAGATAGAAAAATTGATAATGTAGACATTTTGGTTCAACTCAACACAACTATGGATAGGGAGAAAGCCATGAATATAGAGCCTTTTTCATCTATTGCCCAAGATGTAGAGATAAACATGGACTAAAGGATTTTCCCTTAGAAAAGAAAGACATTTGGCTTCTTTGTGAACTCAAACATGCCATAGATCAATGTAGATTTCTTATTTTGTTGTATAATCACCTAAAACAAAACACTCAAGATGAATCTGAGGTGAACTATATGGCTCAGAGGCAAGGGTAAATTTCTAGTCTAACCAAAATCAGTCCTACACCCCAAAATCACAATGGGTCCAAAATCAATGGAATACATCATGGCCATACCCCCAACCTTACGTTCAACAAGCCCCATAGGAGTGGAACCCATGGTAGAATGCCCCACCAAATTATTATAAATAGCCTTGGGCTCCACATCCAAAATTCCACAGCTTTGACAGCTTTAACCCTCGGTACTAATAGCATTGAATGTACCTAAAGGATCTGCGTAGCAATATTATAATCGAGAATACCCCAAGGTCAAAAATCCTCGTTGATGGACCTACTAATGATTTCCAACCTAATTAACCCACCTAGCCACAAATTCATTCTCAAACTATGGAAAATCCCAAAAATGTGAGGCGGGGGCAACGCAAAGATACATTGTGTAATCGATAAAATCCTACAATAAACATGGTGGATTATAAGAATATCTTGTTAGGCTCAGGGAAGGTTATGTCAAAACCTTCATCTCCTATGATAGAGTAAATAACTCAAGAAACAGAAAACCAAAAGAAACGTATCCTAAGCCTATTGAAGAAACTCCTCAACCAAACATTGACATTCCCTTTCCATCCAGACTCTCGAAAAAACATAGTATTGTGGTTCCTGAACAACTAGAGTTAGAGTTAATTCAGGGACTGAGGAAATTGAGTATTGGCATTCCCCTGTTGTAAGCTCTTAAGGAAATTCCTGAATTAAACAAAACTATCAAAGAGCTCTATTTTAAGACTCCTAGGGAAGAAGAAAGAACCAACCTAAAACCATCCATGTTGATGGGAAACTTGCAAGTATTTTAGAAGGGAATATGACCCCTCCTAAATACGAAGACCCTGGAAGTCCTATTGTTACAGTTTGCATAGGATATGTCCAAATTCCTAATGTCCTAGTTGATCTAGGAACTGCTATCAATGTTATGACCACGATACTCTATCCACCCTAGCACTTTGCCTGAACCATAGTCAACCTCCATAGTCTTACAAATGGCAGATCAGTCCATAAACAAGCCAAAGGGAATTATAGAGGATGTCACTATTACTATTGAATCTTGGGACTATTCGATAGACTTCATGATTATAAAAATGAAGAATAGGAATATTGGATACCCCATAATCCTAGGATGTCCTTGGTTAGCCACACTGCTTACCCTCATTGATTGTAGAATAGGGAATATGGTGATTATGAATGGCCAAGATTCAAAGAAACTATCAATATACCTTGTTGCAAAACCTTTTGCTATAGACAATAAACAATGGTGTAAGGAAAATTCAGATGATTCAGATGACATCATCTCTTCTCTATCCATGGTCATAATTCAAGAACACTTAGAGAAAATCCAATATGGTGACCATGAGCCTTGTGTTAGACATAGTATAAGTCTTGCACCTGAGTCTTGTGCTAGATTCAATTTGAGTCTTGTGTTGGATCTAATTCAAGTCCTGTGCTACAACTAATAAAACAAGAGATGATTTTATGGATGAAAACAACCAACCCATCATTTGTCCCTTTGCACGAAATATAGATATGACTAAGTCCATCTTTCAAAACATTATTGTTGTTCACAGGTTACTACCACACAGGTGTCCATTAAATGCATTATTAAGAGAATATCCTATTGTAGATTATGTTCATCCAGCTACCAAATAATTACCTATTCTCCCAGAAATACATTGACAATTAATAGTTGGTTGACTGATCAGGAGGAAAATACCCTATTTAAACTCTTATGCTCTCATCCTCAAGATTTTTCTTGGGAATATAGTGACATGAAGGGTATTCATCCTGGTATTTGTACACATCACATCTATACCACTTGATTCTAGACTAGTCAAGAAACCTCAAAGAAGGATAAACCCCGCTTTAAGAGATATTGTGAAAGCTGAGATTGAAAAACTTCTAAATGTAGGATTCATTTATCCAATATCAAATAGCCAATGGGTTTCTCCATTAGTCATAGTTCCTAAAAGAACATGAAATGGAGAATTTGTGTGGACTATAGGGAATTAAATAAAGAAACTCATAAAGACTATTTTCCATTACCTTTTATTGATTAGGTCTTAGAAAATTTATCTAGAAAAAGGTACTTTTCATTCCTTGATGGGTTCAGTGGGTACAACCAAATAATAGTGGCACCTGAAGATCAAGACAAAACAAATTTCACCTATCCCTGGGGAACATTTTCTTATAGGGTGTTACCTTTTGGTTTATGTAATTCTCCTGCCACTTTTCAAAGATCCATGTTGGAAATCTTTTCTGATCTCACTCATGATTGTGTGGAAATTTACATGGATGATTTCATATTTTATGGAGAAACATTCCAAGAGGTAGTTAACAATCTAGACAAATTCCTTTCCGTGTGAAAAACATTAATTATCTTTAAATCATGAAAATGTTTATTTATGATGGAACAAGGTATAGTTTTAGGCCATCATGTCTCAACTAAGGGAATTAAGGTAGACCCAGACAAGGTCAATATCATTGTAAAACTCCCATCTCCCATAAACCAAACAAAGGTAAGAAGCTTTCTTGGTCATGTTGGTTACTATCGAAGGTTTATCTCATATTTAAAGTTCTAGAGTTTAATCCATTTGATTTGCAAGCATCAATTTGTTAGAAAGAAGCATGGAACTAAGAAATGGTTGGATTTTCAAAAGCAATTTTCCTTAGAGTCTGAATTACTTATGGAGAAATCACCCTCCACCTTAGAGAGACCTACAAAGTTCCTCAGGACCTCCAGACATAGACAAGCCCTGTATGAAAGCACAACTAAAACTACACCTTCCAAGGAAGAACAAGAAGCAATGCAGTAATAATACAAACCCTAGTTAAAACCCCACATGTGTCTCCTCATAAATCAATGTCACCTTTTGTTCCTAATACAGAAAAATAAATTGAGAATTCCCTATCCTCAGTTGTAGAGTCACCTATCATAGAAAAAGGGAAAGTGCCTATGGTGGAGGGAGAACCTAGTTATCCCCCTGACCCTAACACAGTTTTACCACAAGTTTTGTCCTTGTCCAAAATCTAGTTTGAGCTATAATTGGTTCAGGAAAAATCACTCATCTCTAGCTACTTCTTGAATCCAAGGAAGCCAACTTCTCCCAACTAGAAAATGCTAAAAATCAAGAAATTCAACAATTGCATCAGATTGTAGGACAACATGAAGAGGTAACTCTTCAACTCCAAAAAGCCCTGGAAGAGAAAGATCAACAAATCCACACCCTTCAGGTCAGAATAGAGGAGCTCAACACATCTCTTGCAGTCTTGCAAGAAAATAGGAAAGAAACAGCCTATGGTCATGGAAGAACATACAACTCAAATTGAATTTGTCTTTCCTCAAATTTTTGTTTTAAAGGGAATGGTCAAATGGATGGAAGAATGTTACAAGATCAGGGTAGTTTTTGAGGAGAATAATAATTTGGAGGAAAAAAATTACTCAAAGAAAATGTGGTTATTGTTTTCCATTTATATGATCAAGTTCTTTCATGTAGGCCTCCTTCCAATTTTTATGCATTATTTTTTAAAGAGAAATTTTTAAAATGGAAAATATTCAGGGCATGTGTTATGCATGACATTGATTTTGATGATGACAAATTGTTTTTAGGTACATATACATCTAGGAATGATATTGAAAAGAATTTTCTTTGTGAATTTTATGTTCACAAATTTCTTCTTCCTACACAAATTAAGATCCAAAAAATTTCTATGTGGGGAGGTACAGTTAAGAGAATTTATTTCTACTCTCAGGCACCAAGGTGAATGGAGGGATCAGAGGGACACATTTGTTCATGTAGAATCTATAATTGGCCTCTTGATGAGGCATGATCTTCCTACCCCATTCAGTTCTTTAACAAATTTTGGTCACAAGTATACTATTTACATCTAGTGGACAAATACACAGATATTCTTAAAACTTGTGTCAAAAATTTCAAGGAGCAGGTACTCCCAACATTCAATGTAAACTTCCTCACCTGTCAAGTAAGATATCAACTTCTTACATAACCTTACAAGAAAAAGGAGGTAATTTCACCAACCAACCTTCGTTGGTCACTTAAAAGGGCCAAGGACCTCTGAAAAATTATTCTCGAGCTACATGAGAAGTGGATTGGCATGCGGTATCGACCTCCATTGGTGATTGCTCTAGTACCATGATGGGATTCTATAGATGATCATCCAGAGGGAAGTTATAACACTTAGAGGAAAAATGTCATTGATTACTTTGGGTTCTGTAATACTTCATTGGATGAAACTTGGCAAACATTTTCCAATGAATATAATTTTTCAAGGATAGTGGAGTGACTGAATAGGTAGTAGGAGGACCTGCTAAACCTTAAGTCTGGGGGAGTGATGAATCCCCATTTTGTTATGTTTAAACCCATGTGAAACCCCGTATTATTTTGATATCATATTGCATGATGTATAATGTTGATTGTTTATAATTAATACTTTACTATGTTTTTGAAGGAATTATTGTGCATATGCTTGTTATTTTTATCTTGTTATTGCTTCCTCAAAAATGGCTTAAATTGATATTTTTATGAGCATTAACAATACATTTGGAAAAGCATATGTTGAGTTATCATAGGAGTAAAAATGCATTAGCACGGGACTCAGTTGGTGCACTGAACGAAGGACTCGCTTTACATTTAGCGCAAGACTCACGATGAAAAACGCCGAGCTCATCTAGGTCATCAACTCTGAATTCCTTTAAATAAGGGATTTACACAAAAAAATAGATAGCTCGGGATACAATTGATATAGTTGGCAACACAACAAAGCATGAGCATGATAATTTATCACTACCTTAACCTAAATTCGTGTAGATTTTGAGGTTCAATCACTCCAATTGTTGGGAGATGTGATGTGGCCAACATTTAAGGATTTATTATCACCGTGATTCTCTACAATTAATCTAAAAACTAAATAATCTTCCAGTGATTAACTCTCTCAAAGGATTCAATTACGAGTCTCCTCTACAATTACCAATATTAATTCCAGTTCAAACACTTCAAATACTACTTCTTCCACAACTGTACTCCTTAAAATAGATAGTCATTGTTTTAGTCAACATTCAGTTAAGTAGATGTTAGTTATTGTGAATAAACTAGTTCTCTCACAGAGGGACTAGGATTTCTCTAGTATAAAAGAGCTAATGTATTTAGATTTATCAGTTTGGTTCAGTTAGTTGATTCATTGTAAAATCATACTCTTTCAATTCAATAAAGATTGCAGATTCAAGGGAAACTTTGTGTGAATTTCAACCTTAAACCTGATCAAAGGGAAGGGGCAAGGGCCACTCCTCCCCAATGAGAAGGGAGATTTATTGTTATTTCCTTTCTATCATTTTTGATGCATTTACCATTTCAATCATTAAAATGTGTTAAAAATATTTAGTTTGTCTTTAATATTATTTGTTTTCAATGCATTACATTTTATAATTGCAGTTAGTTATTATTTAGTCAATTTTGTTATTAAGTATGTGCTGAGATCAATTCCTATTGTTCCCTTTGTTGCAAACAGCCATGGACACTACCCTAGATTGACAGATATAATATCATTAAAGTACGAGTATCAACAACACTCGTCACTTCTCTACTTCAAATTCTTAGCAAGAGCACAACCATATCAAGCATGTTTAAATTGGTACAAGTACTAACTAATTGCATTATATATATATATATATATATATATATATATATATATAATTAGGTGGATAATTACATGTGGTTTAAGGTCTCTTCATAGTAGTGATGATGTAGATATTGCATGGATTACACTTCAACCCAAACACTAACCTTATTGTAGGGTCTTCCACCTATGGTTAGGGTTTTAGCGTGCTTCACCCGATTACATATGGTTTCGAGGATTGTGCAACAACTAAGGTTTGACATCAAACACATTTTTAGACCACCAAAGGTTCCATAAAGTTACAAATCTCCATTCTACGAGGTTCCGAGACCATAACATAGGGGAAGGACTGAATTTTACATCCCAATTGAGCTTTATGATCCTACACCAAAGTAATAACATATCATAGTATCAAAAATGAAGCATCTTTCATCTCTACACTCCTAGATTCTTTAATTTGTGTATCAACACATCACTTGTAAAACTTTTTAGCTAAGTATATATCCCCTCTTTTGTTTTCTATCTTGTAGTATATTATAATCATTAATCAGTAAGAACCAATACATTTTTCTGACATCAGTACAATTAATGTGGGAATTTAATTAATCATAATAATTCCTAGTTTCTACATATTACATTATTTTTTAGTGTTTGGTATGTTTATAACATTTAATACATCAAGTTCAAAAAGTATGTAAGCTTTTAGTGAACCCAACTCTTAAATTGAACATTTTGGATCGAAGGGCTATCTTCCATAGGGTTCATTATTACTTCCACTTCTCATTAGCTCTGGGTGTTGTTTATGTCATTATATTTTTATCATCATGACTTTTCCTCCAATATTCTATGATTTCATGTCCAAGACTAAGGTTTCACTCCCCTGTGTTGGTACGGGCCACTATTCTTGTCATCAAGTCAATGTTCATACTTTGTGCATATGACTGGAGCCCTTATGTTGACCTTTCTTGTCACATGACTAATATTACCCCTACTTATATGGATATACAATCTTATCATTACTATAAAAACCACCTACCCACCACATTTTGATCTTATTCCTTTGGCTCCTACAATCAATGCAATTACAACACGATGAAATAAGTACCCAATTGGGGGAACCCACCCTTTCCTCCACCTCTCCTAGCTCCGTGGCCAATACTAATGACCCTTCTAAATGGTATGATATATTGAAACAACTCAATAATACCCCTACTAAGATATCTCTCTTCAAGCTACTTAAGAGAGTACCTATTTATGAATATCTCTTACAAGATATTTTGTTTTCTTTCACATTGGTCAATGATACTCAACAAATTTCCTTTACTTCTCTTATGGATATATTTTTAATGAATTATACTAGGTCATCAATTTTAATTCAACTAAGATTCCTCCTACACTAATTTTCAAATCATTCTCCCTTCTTATTACTGGGTTTCATTCAGGGGATCTTCATCAAGCAATCCTTGATCAATAATGGATCTAGCTTAAATATTTGTTCCCATTCACTACTAACTCAGATGGGTATGTCTCTTACTACAATTGACACTATTTTTTCACTATTTAAGGCTTTGATAATATTATCCAATCAACTCTCATAATTATCACCTTAGATATCCTCGCCGGGTCCTAATTTTTTACCTACCACTTTTTTATATCATGGAAAATTATCTTCATTACAAATTACTCTTATGGAATCCTTGATCCATTCCATACAAGTAGTTACATCTACTCTTCATCAATATGTCAAACTCATGCATAATAGATATGATCATACCACACTCATTAACTTAGATCCTTTCAAATATTCTCAAGTTGATATTTCCAATGCACAACATCCTATTAGTTATCTTCCTCTACAACTCATTCGTATGGAAAAAATTCCTACTTATGTTGTTAGTGAAAATAGCACTTGCTTTGATCCCATGATACCGACACCACCATTAGATGATCCAATAATATATGCACTTTCTCCAATGTATCTTATGTCCTCTACATTAGTTCCACCCATCATTCCTAATCTTATAGATGAATTTGTTAAACAACACAATGTTACTCGAATGTTCTTATGATAGTTATGATGATCCTATCCAACTCACTAATGATCACATATGTAAGCATAATTTCAATCCTATTGATGGATGTGACTTTATGCTTCATTTTATTTTTACTTCCACTAACCATTGACATTATAATCTTAAATTCATTATCTCTATCACTATCGATACCATATTTACCGATCATGACACCCCTTTCATCGTCGATCCAATCTATTACAACATGTGGTCAATACACTCGATACTATACCACCCAAATTATTTCCATCACCATCCCGCTTATTTTGGATAAACCACAAGAATTTATCTCCATGATCTTGGATCTTAACTTATTATATTTCTCCTCTCTTTGAAATCAATCTCCCACAAGCTATCTAAATACTTAGGCATCCCTTTCGTGACTATCATCACATCTATAGAAATTATAATGATCATTTCAATGCTCTTATTGTTAATATTACCATGCTCAAAATTGAGGATGTCATCACCATCTTACCCGAATATTCCCCATAATCAAAGTGTTTACAATCACCAAACATTACTTCTCCAAAAAAACAACCACGACATGATCTAATTCACCAGAATTAGAACCCTTGAATATGGACATGCATATCACTACCACCGAGGGTAATGATAATCCCCTTTAGATTTTATTGATATCACCCCTAACAAGGATGATCTCCTTTATGAATACCAATCTCTTTTTCTGCCCTCTTTTTGTACATGGTTATATTCAATAATACAAAAACATTCATATATTTATCAATATACAAAAACATGACCTATAGACATAACTTGCATCGTTATCAATTTATATTACATATGTTATTTATCACTATGGTTTGATTGATAGAATGTCTTCTTCTAGTCCTTACATGTGCATGTGCTCACGAGGTATATTGAGCTTGATGTAGGACACATAAGAGGTACATTATAATATGAGCTACCTTGGTTCTTTATATTATATCTCTTGATGGTATCCCTCCACACTATACAAGTGTTATTTTTTAATTATAGTTACTTTCTACTTCCTCATTACACTTGATTACATATATCATACATACATGTTATTTTTAAACTAACAAGGTTAATACATGTTCCTTATACACCACAAGTATATCTTGCTTTATGTGTTTCTTATACTTATTGATTTTATCTTTGTTTGGCATTACTATTTATTACATATTGTATACCAGTTACTTTTATTAATATTTGATTGTTTCATCATATGTGGCTTGAGTGTCTTTCTTATCTTGTGACACAAAGGATGTCTCATGTTTATGGATCTATGCCTTTATTGTGACATGACATTTCTTCTCTTGTATGTGCCTAAGTTCCTTGATTGTCTTTTGACAATGTGGGTGTCCCATGTTTATGGCTTTACACCTTGATGTGACTCTTATTTAAATGTTATTATTTCTATTTTCTCACTTGATTGTTATTTTGTCTCTATACTAGTTTTATTAAATTTTTGTTACTACCGTTACTATTGATCTTCGTGTTATCACTACTATTGTTGCTCTTTTTCTATGGTTGTTTGTCTCTTTATTCACCATGTTTTCCACCAACCGCAACCAATTTTTCAAGTACATGTTCTCCAAGGTGGCCACCACTTCAACATTCTACATTCTCTTATAACTTCTCAGACATACAATGCATAGGAACACATCTATTATTTTGAGCCACATGCTCAACTTCTTTTTCACATTTACCTCAAAAGAGTAGGAATTCATTGGGATATATTCTACACTTATAGGCATAATTACAAGTTCAAAGCTAGGTTATCACAAGGGGAAAGTACTCATAAACAACTATAGATATCAAATGTTTCCGAGAAAATGCACAGTTCAAGAAAATACACAATATCATGAACATATGTAAATTCTTAATCCTATAATACATTTCTTCCATGGGGGGTATTTATGTCATATTTTCTATATTTTTATATTTCTCATCATCAATACAAGTTTTTGGCATAAAATCAGGTTGTTATGACACATTTATCAGTAGTTTATAGTGGGAATGAATATTTTAATCCTTTTCAAATTTAGTACTTATTTCTGGATACAAAATACAGGTGTTTTGAGGGGATGGATCTCATTCTCCATTGATATTTCACCATACTACACATTCTTACTCAATAGTATAGCACACATGAAGAGCATGGGGGCACTCATTCTATTTTATAACTTGTGCCTACATATCCAAACATTGAGCCTAGATCCATGTGTTGCGGTGTGCTCTGTGGGGTTATGGAAAGTATCAAAGAGGCTAATTTCTTTGTAGGAATTATTCTCTCTCCTCATTTAAAAGGGGGAGATATCATAGTTACTCAAATCTTTGATACATAATCTTTTTCCTTCACAATGTGCATCAATACCTCTCTTCTTATCTTTATCCTTTATTCGATGTTGGGTTACATGTACCTAATATTGTAGTTTCTCCTTCTAAGCACAATTTGGGACTAATCACCCTCAATCCTTTATCAAATTTTAGCAAAACAATTCGAATCTCCAACTTCAAGTAAGGAAATGGGAATATCTTCCTCTACAAAATAAACAATTGCATTGTTTCCATGTTTTACATCTCTTCATGTTACTTTATACAAATTCAAATTATAGAGTTACAATTCAGTTATAGTTCAATTTCTACTATGAACATTGACTACACTTTATGTTGTAGTTTTCATCATGGAGTGTGCCAACACCAACACATCTAAACAACAAAAACTCTTAGCGAAGACAAATTGTTTCTACACACTCAATAATATTTTCCTTTAATCCAGTAATTTTAATTTCATACTTAAAGGGGGAATGTAGACACTCAAATTTGGTAATGTACCCTTTCATGATGTTAATTATGACTACACTTATTGGCTATGACAGACACCCACATCTTATCCTCACTCAATGCATGTTGGTATCTCTTTCCCAACTTGTTTATTCCCGACACTAATGTTTCAATAAATTTTGAATATAAATCCATGAAATTAATGCTTAGCTCTTACCATCTTATTGAAAATTTTAGATTTCATTCATATTTTTCTTGTTCAAAACTATAAAAATTGGTCAAGTTTTATTATTTGCTCAAGTCGACTTATATGGTCTTACACTAACATATTTTCCAACTATATTTTTGATGAAATAACATTTTTAGGTCTTTTCATATTCCTAGCTTGGCCTTATTATGATAATTTAACTTTGGAACCCTATATAATAAAGTTAGAATCACCTCATTTACTAACCTATCATGCCTAGAAAGAACATAGAAAATCGCTAGGTGCACTCATTTGTAACACTCACAAAAGGCACTCAAGGCTCCCTAAATATTCCTAAAGTTGATATAAGCCACTACTACAGCTTATGTAGTAATTAACTAGGTAAAGGATTCTAACTTCCTCACATCCACGCAAACCAAATTCCCTACTTCAAAGTCTTAGTAAGAGAAAACCCCTATCAAGCATGTTCAAAGTGGTACAAGTTACAAAATAGCTACATTCATATAGGTGTTACATGTTATGTGGGGAAATATGTGTGGTTTGAGGCCTCTTTGGAGTAGTGCTAAAGTAGGTGGTATACGGATTGTAATTCAAACCAAACACCAACCTTCTTATAGTGTCTTTCACCCATGATTAGGGTTTTGGCATAATTCATCTTATGACTTATGGTTTTATGATTGTGTTACAACTAGGTTTTGACAATGAAATACATTTCCGAAACACTGAAGGACCCAAAAAATTACAAAGTTCCATTCCAAGAGGGTCCAAGACCTTACCATAGGGACGGGATTGTATTCTACATCCCGACAAAGAAGTATGGTCCTACACCATGGCAATTACAAATCACAATATCAAAAATGAAGCATATTCAATATGTGCACTTCCATATTCTAGAGTTTGTGTATCCATATATCTTTTGTATAGTCCTATGTAGCTACGTATATCTCCCTCTTGTGTTTTATAGATTTTATAATATTATACTTTTTAAATGCAAGAACCAATACGTTATTTTAATACTAGAGAATTAATGTTGGAAGCTAATTAATCAGATTAGCTTCGGTTTTCAAACATTACATTCAATTTTAGTGTTATGTGTGTCCATAACATTTAATCTATTAAGTTTTGACATGGTGTAAAAATTATGGATATGGGAGAACCCTCTGTATTTTCATTCATACATATTCATCACCAATAAGGGTATTTAGTTGAAATCAAATTTCCATGTGTTGAGATAAATGCAAGGTATGTTGTATTTTCAATTATGTTTCTATTTCTCTAGTGCTGGCTGGTATGGGCACCTGTCGAAGGAGTTCCTAGCATGACTTGAAAATCTATTCATTTGGTTTCTACGGAACTTAGAGTGAAGAGAAATGTTGGGGTACCAATTTTTTTATCGTATCCTTGAGTTCATGCTTATGCTTGGATTAGTAGTATTGGATTTATCATAGAAAAGACTTGAAGCACATCATTTGATCTATAATGTGTGCATACAAGATGGGTTATAGTTGTTAGCACAAGAAAGTGACTATAGTAGGAAATTTATCCTCAATATTTCTCTTTACAAAATTCATAGATGTTGCTTAGATTTGGTGGCACATCATAATGTTTCACATGAAGTAATGGAAATGTGGGAGTGAGTTGAATGTATTGACGTGGTATTGTAATAAATGTAGAGCGTATTCATGCATTTGGATTTTTTATCGCATGGATACTTTGGAACATGGAAGCCCCTGTTGGAAAAATTCATAGAAATTCCATAAAAATAAGCCCTCTATGTTGTATTCATTGATTACATATGAACTTATAGTTGGGTAATTGATAGGTGGGGGAGATAATGAATTGTGGTTTATAAGTAAGTTGTAATTTGTTCCACATTTTTTCCAATGGAAGAGAGGAAACAAAATATTATAGATTTTGAACTTGTGCACATGTTGATGTGTTGATTTATTATCTCGATTCTAGTTCAATTACCTCCACAGCTTTAATGTCAAAATAAATAAAGTGTGGAATGGAAGACATATATGTTAATGGTGTGAAGTGTGTGTTGGTTAAGTTGAATTGCATTATATTATAGGAAATTTTATATTTTGAATTAAAAGGCTTGGAGGATGTGATAGCTACTCACAAAGTGTTTGTACACCTTATTTTTAGACCCAATTCTCTTGATAATTGAGATATCCAAGTCTCTCGACACAAAATCTGCAGGTGGTTGACAATGATGGGGATGTCATTGGGGAATTTTATGGTGTAGTCACATTTTTTTATTTTCTACCACGTGCAAGTTTTACCTATAGGAGTGTATTCTCTCTTGTTATAATCATCTCTTTGACTTGAGTGAGTGCAAATAATATTATGAGTTACACCCCTAAATCCATGTTATTCCAAGCTAAGAAATAATGGAAATTATTTTTGGAAATAAACATACAACACATGTAATCACATTCAAAAGTATTCATGTGTATTACTAGGTATATTTCCTTGCATATGAAGCAGTATGTGTGGACATGATCAAATCATTTCTCTTTCGTAACCTTTTTGAGCTACCTCAAAAGTAGTTGGGCAAGGTGCTTGTTGTCGGGATCTAGCACATGTTGATATGTGGCCAAGCATGTCCATGATGGTTTTTTTCTTTAGTGTAGCATTGTGTTGATGTTTTTCTTTATTTTATTCTTGTTTACATTGTAATACAGTGAGCCCTTTCAAAATATATATATTCAACATTTATGTTTATAGGAAGATAATAATCAGAAATATGTGGATGTGTATAATTTTATGTAATTGAAATGGGAAGATGGAAATGAAAACATGTATCAATTGCAGATAGGTTGTGTTTTTGTAAATGTAATCAACTTTACAAATGTTGTTAAGTGTTACATAGATATGAGTACAACCATATATGAAGTAGAACCATACACGTATAAAACCACCTAAAACTCAAGATAAATATTTGGATGGGGAAAATGTAAGCAACACATATATCTATATATTTATATATCTATATATATATATATATATATAGTTGAAGCGATGGTTTTACATTTCATGTGAGAAAACAACTAAAATGTAAATAAAACTACATTGTGGAATGCATGTCTAGGAGTCTTCAATATATTCATCTAGGAATTTGTATGGTTAATTGAAGATTCATCTTTCTCGTACTTTGAGAATGTTATACTAAATTTGTTTCTAATCATTATATAACTCCTTATTCACTATGATCAGAAAGCAATACATGTAGAAGATAAATAGCTTGAGAACATCCCAAACTCTTTTGGGTGTCAATTCTACCATTTGTAAAATTACTACAAGAATGCCAATGATTTTTATAGTGGAATCTCAAAATAATCCCATGTTTTACCTATGTCACCCTCTACAATAAATTTAATATGTATTTAGATTTGTATTTTTTGACTTAAAAATGCACAAAATATTGAAAATTTGCAGCCAAATAAAATATTGATTTTTGCAGATTTTTACAGTTAGGGCAGCGAACTAAAGAAAATTAATATCTCCCAAAATATCCACCCGAATTACTTGAAAATTTTAAAGAGATTTGCTAATATTATAAAGAACATAAGAAAACTATTTTTGGAATTTTTCAGATAATAAAATGCTGCCAGAAAATTACAATGTGCCCTAAACAACTAGAAAACTTCTAAAATTCGTAACTCTTCAAATACAAGTGCAAAAATTATGAGACTTTGGAAATAACATTTACAAACATAGGAGATGATATTTCAACCTTCAGATCTGAAAATGGCCAACTGAAACCCTCCAAATAAAGGCTGCAATATTCCAAACAAGTCACCTAGCTTGGAAAAGGGTTGGAAATTGATGAAAGGGCCTTCTAAGTGATGTTAAACCCTGCTCAAATGGCTGTCATAAATCTGATCTGAAAACCCTCTAATTATCTTCCCCAAATGTCTCCAAAAAACCCTTCCTCTAAAACCTCTATAAATCAGCCCTAAAAACAGCTCCAAAATGACAAGCTAGGGTAGATCTCTCACTACCGAAGAATGCCCTACTAGCTAGGGATGGATCTCTCACCACCGAAGCTAGGGTTCCTGTGGGATTTCACTCCACAAGCTATAGATTTGCAAACAACAGTTGCACATGAAAGAAGATGATTAGGTATGCAAGGATGCCTTTTCTTTCCCCCAACTCCTTATATAACTTCTCCAAGGCAAAAGAGCCCCAATAAACCCTAGTCACATTTTTCCCTTGGAAGGGTCAATAAAATAAAAGTAACTTAAGTTACTTTTCCCCTTTTAAGTCACCATGGTCCAAAAGTGACCCCAACACAAAATTAGAATATTAAGTGTCATGTGGCCCCTTCCTAACGACAAAACATAATATCTAGTCCCTCCAAAACACTTTATGCTTATGTCAATGAAGAAATATAACAAAATGGACTAGATATTCATACCCAATAGCTCCCCGCATCCATAGCCCCTTGGGTATGACCAAGGCCTGGACTCGAATTGGCCCTTAGGCCTTAGGCGTAGGAAAAGGGACATTACAATCCTCCCTTCCCGAGAAATGCTTGACCCCAAGCATTATCCTGTCATGTTGCAGAAGTTGAATACCACACAAGTAAGTTTCTCCACCTCACCCTGCGTCAACCAAAGATCGGTGTAATCCGAAGTAACCAAGAAACCCCATGTAGTCATCATGACCTCCATATTGTATCGAGAGAATGTTGTCTGTGAAGTAGAATGATACCCAAACCGACTCTCCACTGGTACCCACATCGGGATTGCCAATCTATCCAATCCTTGCCACTCTGATGCCATCATCCTGGGACTCGTCACTATCTCTCCGATCAACTCCTGGGTATGAAAGTCCACTCTGAATCCTGTAGAATTCCCTGGATCAACCTGTGAAATAACCTGTATACGCACAAAGTGTGCCAACTCTCCCACATGACCCACATTAGTGTGAGAGTACAACTCCTCATAATGTATCTCAATGTGTCCCGTGGGGGAAAAATCCCAAGATTCCAGTACATGGTCAACCGACAATGTCAACTCCACATAGTTCACCTCCTATGATGAGTGATAACCTACTAATAACCAGTAACTGAGTCAACTCCATCCCTCCACTGACTAGCACATGGGTGAAATGCCCACCGTGCCTAGAAGTAGTAAAATACATAGGAGTGCTATCCCATGTTGACTCAGAACA
The DNA here is from genome assembly GCA_018340775.1 of Taxus wallichiana var. yunnanensis. Lineage (NCBI taxonomy): Eukaryota > Viridiplantae > Streptophyta > Pinopsida > Cupressales > Taxaceae > Taxus > Taxus wallichiana. The sequence continues at coordinate 306,141,987 of CM031234.1, forward strand.
TGATGAACTCTGTAAGCTCCGATTTGTTATAACAACAAACCATACATCCCTATATGAAGTTGGGGATATCCTCCCTCAACCCATGCCATCTGAACCTCTCTGATATGAGCTCAGTAGGTCTCATCGAAGCTCAAGTGTCTAGTCACGAATAACAATGCACATGTCACAATATCTCCATCCTCAACCATGAGTCTGACACAAGGTATAATCTACCCTGATAGAATATCATCTCATCCTCCAATCTATAGGTGTCATCCTTTATGTGACCATCCAGAATCACAAAGTGTGTCGGTTCTTGGAGTTCTCAACAAGCAAATGAGATCTCCAGTCTACTGACCCCTTAGATAACCAACATAATGATAAACTCAGATGATCTGAACCTATAACCCCAATCTCTGTAACTGTCTCATGTGCAACATTACTAGTCACATCCACATCCATCATACTCCACATCGATCCACAATAATAAAACTCCTCATCATGCCGGAACGTCCTCTCCATCCCCTCAATAACCACCCTAGGTGCTCTTGTAGATAATCCCCTCAAAATCACATTCCTGCCCTCGACTTAAACTTCAGCTCCATCATCTGAAAGTTAGTCTAAACTCACCAAGAGAGTGAAGCCACTGCACTCCCAACGACTATGTTGGTCACTCCCATACCAACAATGTGGAAATCATCGTAATTGTATAGTTACCCATCGTGATGCTCACTTGGGGAACCCGCTATGTGCACCTCATAGACTCTCCATTGGCTACAACCACATTGAAGCCCTCAAAATCCTCTGTCTGTAATCCTCACCTCTCAACCAATGAGGCATCAATACAGTTGTGGGTTGCCCCACTATCAATGAGTACCACAACTCATTGACCCTACATAACTCCTCTAATCCTAAATGCCTTGTACATCAGAGTACTAGACAATGTGGCTATAATCTCCTAAGGAAAAGTCTCCTCCTCCTGCCCCACATCAACACTATCCAACGCAACCCCATCTCCATCATCCATCTCTCACGAGTCTCTAACTCCTCACCTCTATCACCCTCACTCTCCTCAAAGACCTCAATGAATTGGGCCTTCCCTCTACCTCTAGCAATCATGTCCTGGAACCCAAGGTGTGCGGCAATCGAAACATAATTTCTTTCACCTCAACTCATCTCTATCCTCTCAGGAAATGATTAGCATCTTAGCCACCTCTTACCTCAGTGGAGGCTCCCTCTACTGAAGTTTGTATGATCCAGATGGAGGTTCCATTTGTTGAACGTGAGGTGGAACCCTCGACTTTGGAGTGGATAACTCCAAGTCCCGAGCTCTCCTAACAACCTCATGCAAAGAAGAAGGTTCAAATGCCTTCACAAACCCAGCATCTGTCAAAACCTGATGTGAACATTGAAATCAACCTCATCTCCATGACATCAAGTACCATGACTGATAATCTCTAAAAATCTATGATATACTGATCTAGGGGACCGGTTTGTCTCAAATGAGTCAACTCCCTAAAATACCTGTCAGGGTCCCTCCTATCAAATTTTCTCACCACCTCTAGCGTAAACTCTACATAAGTAGTAATGTGTATGTGTCCCTGTGTAATCAACCCATGATGCCACCAATCATGAGCATCTCCCTCAAGATGTAAGATTGCAAACTTAATTGCATCTTCCTCATGTATAGGATTCAAGTCGAGTATGTCTTCAACTTCTAAACCCAAGATTATGCAATACACTTCTTAGAACCATCAAGTGTGGAATGGAAATTTGTCCCAATCTCCTCTGTAACTCTGGTACCTGTATCTGATGATCTCTCTTAGGCCTACTTGCCAATCTTCATTTTGCAATATTCCTGAATGGCATGTTGTTACAAAAGCCCTCACTCAAGGTCTGGTACCTCTCCCAACAAGACTCCTCATCCAAAATATCTACTGCTGTTGTACCTGTGAAACTTTTGGATCCTTCAAGAAAGAAGGTTCATGAAGCCCCAAAGGCCTAGTAGAAGAATGGGGAGGCCACTACCCTGAATGTCCACTCTCACCTCTTTGACCATGTTGTCCCATATTGCTATTTTCTCCTCTCATTATGATTGTTGTTATACACAGTCCAACAGGTTGAAGATGATTAAAAATATTCTCTTACCCTTTTTAGCAATCAGAAAACCAATGCTAGTACCTTGAGAGGTACTCTCCCTTCTTGCACCGAGTCTCCAATGAAGAAATCATGCTTGCCAACACTTGTAATCCCAAAAGACACATTTGAATTCCTTCTTTTGCTTATGAAATCAGTCACAAAGTTTTCAAAATCAGAATTGATAGTTTTGGATAATTGCAACATATTACCAGGATCCCATACCTTATAATGCCCATGAACCCTTGTATCATGTAAGGTCTTCCATCTTTGCTTCTCTTGTATCTCTTCATAAAGAAGATCATCACTCTTTGTCTTCATGATGAATTGACTTTGATGTACCAAATTCTTAGCATTCTTATTGACAATAGGCTGAATACCATCATGATAAAACTACTGTAATGATATAGGATGAAGATGATGAAATAAATTCATGCTACTACTAACCTCCTTATAAAGAATATCATCAAAAGGTTCACCTTCTATTGCTGATTTAGAAACCTCCAAAACACCATCCCTATTGTGATTCATGATTTTAGATGGAGAATAAGTGGAACAAGAATCAACACCTTTCACAAATTTATGCTCATTACTATTTGGTAAATCCATCCCATATGATAATGACTTATTCTTTAGAGGATTGATAGGTACCTTTTGGATTGAAATATCTTTTTCACTAGAAGCTTCTTCTTCTTTCACTTGGTCTTCAATCATCTTTGGATCCACATTATCTCCATCATCTGAAATTACCTCATGTGGTGTTGTTATTGGTTGTTTAGATGAGTTATTTTGTAATTCAGGTACATGCATATGATGACCTCGCTTGGGCTTGCTACCAATCTTCATCATGCAATAATCTGAAATGACATATTATCTCTGAAAACCCTTACTCAAAGATTGGTATTTCCTCCAACAAGAATCCTCATCAATCACCTCTATTGGCCGCCCTTTATCACTGTTCTCACCATTTTCCTTATTGTCCCTAGATCTGCTTTGATTCAAATTCTGAGTGAGCTGGCTCAAATAAATGTTAGTGGCTTCCTGTTGTTTCACCATGTTGGTGAACATTTCCTTCATAAAACCCACATTGAGATCTTTCCAAACTACCATATTTAACCCACACAGTTGGAGGAACAACAAATTTGATACCACTAAAATATCCCTTGTGGGATACCACTTAAAAATGCACAAAATATTGAAAATTTGCAGCCAAATAAAATACTGATTTTTGCAGATTTTTACAGTTAGGGCAGCGAACTAAAGAAAATTAATATCTCCCAAAATATCCACCCGAATTACTTGAAAATTTAAAGAGAGCTTGCTAATATTATAAAGAACATAAGAAAACTGTTTTTGGAATTTTTCAGATAATAAAATGCTGCCAGAAAATTACAGCGTGCCCTAGACAGCTGGAAAACTTCTAAAATTCATAACTCTCTAATACAAGTGTAAAAATTATGAGACTTTGGAAATAACATTTACAAACATAGGAGATGATATTTCAACCTTCAGATCTAAAAATGGCCAACTGGAAACCCTCCAAATAAAGGTTGTAATATTCCAAACAAGTCACCTAGCTTGGAAAAGGGTTGGAAATTGATGAAAAGGTCTTCTCAGTGATGTTAAACCCTGCTTAAATGGCTACCATAAATCTGATATAAAAACCCTTTGATTATCTTCCCCAAATTTCTCCAAAACCCTTCCTCTAAAACCTCTATAAATATCTCAGTAAATCAGCCTTGAAAACAACTCCAAAATGACAAGCTAGGGTAGATCTCTCACTATCAAAGAATGCCCTGCTAGCTAGGGATGGATCTCTCACCACCGAAGCTAGGGTTCCTGTGGGATTTCACTCCACAAGCTGTAGATTTGCAAACAACATTTACACATGAAAGAGATGATTAGGTATGCAAGGATGCCTTTTCTTTTTCCCCCAACTCCTTATATAACTTCTCCAAGGCAAAAGAGCCCCAATAAACCCTAGTCACATTTTTCCCTTGGAAGGGTCAATAAAATAAAAGTAACTTAAGTTACTTTTCCCCTTTTAAGTCTCCATGGTCCAAAAGTGACCCCAACGTAAAATTAGAATATTAAGTGTCATGTGGCCCCTTCCTAACGACAAAACATAATATCTAGTCCCTCCAAAACACTTTATGCTTATGTCAATGAAGAAATATAACAAAATGGACTATATATTCATACCCAATAGCTCCCCACGTCCATATCCCCTTGGGTATGACCAAGGCCTAGACTCGAATTGGCCCTTAGGCCATTTGTATGATGTAATCTTTCATTTCTTGATTACAATTATTGGTTTCAATGATGCCTTCAATACACATAGGTTAATTATAACATTTCCTCCTCATCACATAAGACAACCCAAATGGTTACATTAATATAATATCCCAAGCTATCTTTTAGGATGAGTTTTATTCTTTGTTTATAGGCTCCATTCATTTTCCTAATGGTGGATTTTGTACTAATAGAAAAAATAACATTAATGATGTCTAGTGTAGATTTGGTAAAGGATGTTATGATCTCCTCAATTGAATAAAATTAAAATAATTGCATTGGTATCGTTAAGCTTCATTTACACTTAGTTTGATAGGATGATGTCAAGCTAAGTAAAATTTTCCATGAACTTTTGAATTGTTGTACTCCTTTTTGTACCTCAAGGTGCCACCACGCATCATGTAAATCATGCCAAACTGTACAATTTGATTGTATAATTCTTTGGTTGTTTGTTCAAAATAAGTGATAGTTATATTGTTTCCATCCCTTTATAAGATCAAAGCTAAAAGGTTTCCTTAAATTGTTTCATTTAATTTATGAATAAATCCATTTTATGATGCGGCCTTTAATATTATAGTCATTATTACATATAGTGTAACACATGTCAAAATTGAGGTCGATTTCATGTTAATTCATGTTTGGTAGTTTTTATTTTCAAGGGAAGTCTGACTCAAAGATAATGTGATAATAGTACCACAAATGTGGTGCAAATTTGATGCAATTTGTGTAACATTTTCACCTTATTTGTGCCTTATTTGTGTCATGTTACTTTTGACTACACAAATTTCACATTGCCTATTTAATCCCAAGTGGATGTCATTTTCACTACACCAATCATTTTCACTCTTACAAAGAAGGAGAAGGAGCTCAAACAACCTAGTGTTTTTCCACATAAAAATAAAGGTAAGTTAATTTTTATTTGAATTTGCATTATTATTTTATTAAATAATTGATATCAAGTTCAAGTAAGTTATTGATTTTATTTCAATGTCAATAAAACACCTTATAAAAAATTATTCCATGGGACCACATATTCTTGAGTAATTTTATCAATAAAATAAATTAAACAAATGAATTCCATGAAACGTCTACATATCCTAGAGTGAAATTTTCAAACAATTCATGTTTTGTGTATCAAAACAACTATAACATTATAAAACAACAAAATTTTCTTATACTTGGATATATTTCCATACCCTAAACTGAAACTCTAATTTTTACATGGGCTTTGAGTATGTGAAAAAGGTTGTGGATTCTAGTGTTACACCAAACTTTGTCGAACTTGTGAAAAAGTTTGAATTTCGCAAAACTTTATTCTCATATAGCATGAACTCCAACTTTAGTTGTTATTTTTACATGCGAAGTTTTTAACATTATTTTTCATTATCTTCACTGAACGTTATATTTATTTAGATAATTCTTCATCAATCTAAATCTATTAAAATGATGATTAAGACATTAGGTTGTAAGAAAAATAAATGTGGGTTCCTTTTTCATGTTGGTTCCAAATAGCTTTTGCAAGGTGAAATATGGTTATTTGCACTACTTTCATATGTGATATAATGTCCAAGAAAATAATGATCACCCCACATCATGATTAAAATTAATTATAGGGTATTCTAAAACTCCCTAGATACTTATAATGAACACAAAGTCAACCAAGGTGAAAACTCCCTTAATGCTAAAATGCAAAACTCAAAAATACTTATAATCATAACAAGGAAGTTAAGAAAGACATGTTTTAGGGATGGTCTGAAATACACACTTGCACAATGAACCAAAAACATTATGGAACTCTATAACACGGAAAATGTTACATCACACAACACTTGTCTTCAATGTAGAAACTTGGGGATACAATCAATTGTAGTGGGGCAAATAATAAATACCAACTAGTTATTTTCCTCTCATACCCCTACTCATCCAACCACCAAGAAAACATGTCCACACAACCACAAAAAGTTTAATTAGCTTTTATATTATAAATTTTAGAGCTTCCTCAAGATAGCCAAGATGGCCAAGAAGGTTAACCATGCATACAAAATGATTCATTGTGGGTGTAAAATATAAAAAAAAATCCATTCCATTGAATTATTTATAGTCCTCATCCACTCAACTTGCATGGTTGCATGCACATAAACATAATAAAAGTATATATTGTCAAGGTGTGTTTTAGAGTGCTTCATAAATTCAAAGAGTTTGAAATCATCCTTGCACAACCACTTTGTGAATATCATGTAACCATTGTATTCCTTGAGAGTAAAACTCCTTGAGGAATTTAGTTAAACATTTCATGTGCCTTATGTATGCTTCCATATTTCAGATATATGTCTATTACAACATTTGTAATTGTAACAACTAAAAAATACACTTTCAAATGCTTTCTGATGGATCTCAATAACATGTTTCCAAGTGGCATTGGTAAAAGTAGATTGAATAACACACACATTTCCAATGCTTCACTTAATCATACAATTCTAATTCTAATTCCAATCTCAATCTCAAACACACAACATGATACAAAGAGGGTGGGTGAAGTATGCACTTATCATTCTATTTGCAACAAAAACCCTTGTAACCTTCTATATATCTCTCTAGCTCTTACAAACTCATGCTTCCCTTTCAAAGGGAAAGTATAATTGTTCCAACATAAAAGAGAGGGAATACAAAAGGATTCTCACCCAAGTGTTGAGATAGTATATTTATTTATATTTTGCAACAATACACATGCCTTCAATATGCTTCCACATTGTACATACATTTATACTAGGGAACTTGCCTTATCTCAAAATGGAAATATGAAAATTTGTAACTAGAAATTTTATTAATATAATATTATAGCATTTTTATCTATCAAGCAACTACAACAAACAACATTTGACAAAAATTAAATTGATTTCATTCCTTTCAGTCATTTTTCCAAAACTCTTTGTGCCTTGTTAATGTTACCACATTTTGCATATATATCTATGAGGAAAATTGCAAGTACAACATAGTCCCTTCTCCATGATGTTCATACCATGTTTGAATATTGAACTTGATGAAACTTGGTAATAATTTCATATTTATGTCAAAATTACAAAATATAAAAATTGAAGACAAATAAGAGAAATTAGGAAAATAGTGAACATTATAGAAATATGTAAACCAAAAAAATTGGCAAGTTTTTGCAAAATAATGATATTATTGTAATTTTCTTATTAGTATTCAGTTTTAGCTAATATTTGTAAAATAATGAAATTATTGTTATTGTTGCAGATATGTTAGCCTCTAAAATTCAATTTTCTCTTCACCACATCCAAAATCATCTACACACTCATATGTAGACAGTATATGGAAATTGTGGGCAATTATAAAGACAATATGGATTTGACAGAGGAAAATTTGGGGAAATGTGTTGAAGAGGAAGAGGTTAAAATAAGTTTCATTAGTGCATAGAGAAATAATATGTTTTCAACAATTGTGGCTAATCTATATGCAAAAAGGAGGAAAATCATATTACACCTTATGAGGAAGAGTCCAAAGATGATTTGGAACTTCTCTTAAGGCATTGAATAAATATCAATATTATTTTCTCAATTGGTGACATTATGGGCTTGGCCAATGGATAAACCACTTCCAACACCTTATGAATAATTCACATTTTAGAAGTAGAGCTACATGATACAACCTTCTACTATTCCTAATGTTGGTCTTTTATATTCACTTTGATAGCAATTAATATTGGGTCTACTACTACTCAATGTTAAATTATTCTTCCAATATTACCTTTTTATGGCCCCGTGTATTGGTTTATAAATTGACTCGTGTGGCGAGATAAAAATTCATATGTCTAAATATGACATGTGTTGTAATGTAAAGTCAATGGAAGAGTAAATTTTGTATAGCCCTAGAGAAAACTCTGTTGTATGCATGATCGTATGTACATTGATGGACACCCTTATGCATTTAAAATATTGTTGGTTTCATCAATAGTACCCATAGGTGTTGGGTCTTATATCTCCCTAATTATCAATTTATAGAGTGTACCAATGACAAAGAAGATGAAATGAAAGAGCCAATATTACCTCTTTATGTCATGGTGGAAGTGATAAAAAATATCAAAGTTGGTGAAGAGCTTATGATTAACTATAATTTTAAGGAAAAGCAACACCAAGCAAGATTGAGGAAAAAATGTTGACACTAATGATTGATGTATATGTATTGGTTATTTGAAACCTAATTTTTGTCACAATTGAATTTCTTGTATTGTTTTGAAAAAAATTAAAATGTTATATTTTTTATGTTATGTAAAATATTGTTTCTTTCGTAGTATATATTTTATTAAAATTGAAGAATTTGATGATATTTTGTCTAATGATTTGTATATAAATTTGATGAACATGATGGTTTTTTAAATTTGAAAAAAATTTATATATAAATTTACATCAATGGGATCTTTTTTTTAAATGATGAAACTTTTCCTGTCATCTCCATGCACCATCACCTTCAATGTCACCTCCACCATCACCACATGTTGCATTACAACAACCTCATAGAAGATCCACTGAACATATGGCAATATTCAATGTTCAAGTCCTTCGAGACATTCCTTTGTAAGGTGTTCATTTATACCTTCTACACCACCTATATATATTTCAATCCTTTATAACAATGTACCCTAGACCAAGACAATCATGGTATGAGTTTTGTAAATAAATTAAGGAAGGAATACCACCACCTCCACCTCAATGAAATCAATTTCCTTGTAATATTATTCTATAAAATGAAGGATAAAGTTGTTGGATATTCACCATGTTAGTTGTTACCCATGGGTTGTAATATGTCAAACATTAATGTTTGTGACTATAAATATATATAGATGTCCTATTTTTTTCCTACTTTGAATATAGTATGTTGTTCATGTTTTTTAACAAGTTGAGTAGTTTCCACAAGAGCATGATGGTTGCATTGATTGTGGTATCCTTTATTAGACTAGTTATCTCTCTTACAAATTTGTGTGAAAGTACACTTTGCATGATTAAAATAGGTATTGAAATTTGACATGTAACATTATCTAGTTAAAGATATTTTCTCTCTTTTAACACTTTTTCTTAAGAGTGGTAAGTGGATAATTTGATTATTAATGTTATTAGTTCTTTTAAAAAGTTGGTGATATCAAGCTTAGCATAAATGGTAATAAATTTTATAACATGATAAAATGATATCATTGTCAAATTGCAAATGTAATATTATTCATTCTAAAATAATCTCAATAGACATAATGTTGGAAATCATTTAACTAAAACTTATCCTTGGATAAAAATACTCATATAAGAATACAATATACCCATCAAAATGGGATGGAAACTTGACCCTTAAAATATTAATATACATTGATTCGATTAGCCCCATTTGTTGGTATTTAGGGTAAAAGATAGTAATCATCTCTAACTTTTGAATATGAGAGCTTTTTTTTATATAGGGAATGGATTAGATATCCTTCACCCCACCTAGATATATATATAGAGGAAGTAGGAAATAAAAGGATATAACAAGGGATGTAAGATAAGTGGCCCTCCTCTCTCTATATTGTCTCATCCGCTAAGGTAGATAGGGTAGATAGATACTCTCCACCCCACTTCACCTAGATCCCCATAAGGTCGATCCCACTTCACCCTCCCTATCCCTGTGGTACAACCCTATAAATATATATAGGGGTGATGGTTATACGAAGAGGTGAAGATAGAATATCAGAGGTTACACTCTTCACTGGAATGAATTGGGGCTCCAACCTTATATATTTCTTGAATCAAGCCTTATAAGTAGTAAATGGAACTAGTAGTTATAGTAGGATCAAGGGACCCAAGGAGAAAATCCACAACCTCCAACACCCATTAGACAAGGGTACAACATGTAGAGAGAGGTAAAAACAACCCTCCCTCTTTACTATACTCCCTAAACACCTTCCAAAATCTTCCTTATCCTACCCATATATCTTTCTCTATGGATGAACCTCTTTCTCTACAATTTCATTCCTTTCCATCCTCCCATGCTTCAGTCCCATGTTTAAACCCATGCCTTACTTGTTTCCATTTCATATGTTTTATCCCATATGCCATATATCTATATAGTGCCCATGATCAAAGTAATAGTTAGGGACAATGTTTGCCTATTCCTTAACTAATATCTTCTACTTGGTAGAGACAATGACAACCAATAGGACCAACCAAAAACCTAAAGTATTACTCTCACACCCTTTACTATGTTAGCCGTACCACAAACCCACCCACCTAAACACACAAAAACAAACATACCCCTTCCTCTCTCTCTCTCATCCACCAAGCATACTTTCGATTGGGGAGAGAATGGTCCAACCCCTATATATATAACTACCGTAGTTCCTAATCATAGAGATAAAAGACACACCCTCCCCTTTTTACATTCATATCCTTATTATAGTAATTTTCTCTATCGGGTAACATATATCTTATAACACAAATAGTATTACTTATTACTAAGTCCCCCAATACAACATCTTAACATTGAATCCCCTTCCCTTTGGACTTAAAAATTTCTCCTACAAACTCTAGTAATGACATGGTTCCCCTCTATATATAGATATAGTGAATAGGCCCCTATTGTCTTATCATAAGGGATCTATATATTTCGGTTTATGATTTTAATATGATGCCATTAAACTATTCCCTCTCTATATATATTATAGATGTGTACTCATTCTCATCCCTATTGTCAAAGGAATTTAAGCGATATGGGTCAAGAGGGGAAGCCAAATATATATATATATATATATATATATATTTACCTATATATATTTATCTCATTGAGTTCATATATATGCATATTACACTATGTTCACCAATATATAGATGGTGATCCCCAATATAAAGTCTTTTAGGAACCTATCTAGTATGGGGGTTTCTCTCTATATCCAAGTCCCGACTATATATATATGTCTCTCATTCTCCTCCCCTACATGTATAACAAGGTAGGGCGGAGACAGAGAGGGAGAGAACAATCTAGTGATTCTCCCCTACATATAGAGTATAGGGTAGGGGGCCTGTCATGTTCTCGAGTTGCCCCAAGATAAGATAAGATAATTCTCTCTAAACTATAGATGGCCTTCGCTGAATAGATAGGTAGGGCTCCTTTCACCTATTGCCTTATCTCCAGACTGCCCTATCTATCCTATCTTGCCCACAACGAACACTATATAGATAGATCATTCAACCCCTTATAGATCGATAATCCCCCTCTCCAATCTATGGATATAGGGTGAAATATGACCCAACTATAAAGAGGGGGCCTATCTATACCCTTATACTATATGGGTTTGGGGGTGTAGTGATTAATTTTTTTTTATTTTTTACAAATTTTGAGGGTGTGCGCAAATGTGGCACAAATTTGTGTCACATTTGCACCACAAAGTACCACCTCTAGTTTTAAAAAATGTAAAGTATAATGCAAAAATGAAATCCCACTTTATTTCATTTCCTTTTGACAACAAGAAAGAGGAAAGAATAAAGTGAAAATGGAGAGGAGAGGAGAACTCTAGTGGAAGAAAAATAAAGGATATCAAGAAGAAAGAGAAATAAAAAAAAAAATTGAAAAAGGAAGAGGAGAAAGGAACAAAGACATCGTAGAGGAAAACATACACAAAAAAATGGGGAAATAATAAAACATGGAGAAATACTAAAACCTTCAAGGCAAGAAAACCCTCCACTATAATAAAAAGAGTATGTGACAAATCCCATATTACATGTATATAAATTTCATTTAAATTTGAAAAATAATGTATGTGAATTATAGAAGTAAAATGTAAATCTTAGGATAAATTATGGATTTGAAAGGAAATTATGTAAATTCCTAATATAAATTCTAAAAACCTAAGATAAATTACATAAATTTTCATAGGGTAATATTATGTAACGATAGTGTAAATTAATACAAACCCTATCCTAAATTGTGGTAAATATAACCTCAGAATATTGTGTAAACCCTAATGTACATTGTGTAAACCCTAGGGAAAATTATGTAAACCCTAGGAAATCTTATGTAAACCCTATGGAAAATTGTAATCACAACAAATATTATATCCTAAATCATGTCAAAATATAATATTCGATCAACACAAAGTTTTTAAAGTCAAATATAAAGAAATATGGTTAGGCTTTAGAAAGACTTCATCTTTTGTGATGTTTATAGATGTGAAAATGATATATAAGTGTGCTAATAGGCTATTAAGAGTTTCTTAAATGTTACTATAACTTATAGGGACCTAAAGATAAGATCTAAAAACAATCATTGTGTTAAAAGCATTATCTCTTCAAGAGATTTTTCCTATGACATATGATTTTTACCTTGACTACTATGATCTAAAATAGAACTTTAGCATCTCCTACCCTTTTATCTCTAGAAATAGAATATATTCTTAAAATTTTACAACTGCACTTATACTAACAAATAGGATACATAGCACTCCACAACACTACTCCCATATAGATGTCCTCCCTATATGTGTGTGAGAATGTGGATAAACAATGTAAATTGGAAATCCCTAATAAGGCCTTCAACACTTTGAAATGAACTTTATATAATTCTCCCTATTGTGATTTCTAAAGAAAATAAGTAATTACATTGTATACTACATTTAATGACATATTTTTCATGACTAAGGTGTACATATTTCCTCACTCAATGCATTCTATAATTTTGGTTTTGATATTAGAGAGGACACATGATATTCATAAATACATTTGATGCTTTCACTTATGTGGATCTAGAGATCGGGGTCCGACACAATATGACATGGATGAGGATTTAGATGAAACCCATGTGTGTTGCCTTGACGTTCATCAACCTCTACGTGCCCACCACAAAGGTATAAGTTTATAGTATATTTTGTAATTTAATAATATTTTTTCATATTTAAAATTATAATTATACATCTTCATAATGACAAGTCTACTACTTATAGAGACCTACAAGATCTAATGAATATTGCCACATTTGTATGAGTGGACATCCCTCAACCTCTAGGGACTCAACACAAAGGTATATATTTATAATTGATTTTTAATTACAAAATTATTTATTTCATTAAACAATTATAATACCACTTGTGTATCACATGTCTACTTCCCATATAGACCAACGGGAGGATGTTGATGGTGGAATAAACATGTTTCATTTTCCTTCTTTTAAGGTGTCTCGTACATGGAGGTATAAATTTATAATTTATTTGTTAATATAAAAAAATTCTCTTAATTGAACAATTATAATACAACTTGATTATGACAGATCTACATCCCATATCAACCAACATGAGGATGATGGCAGTCATAGGATGAGGGGTCATCTGTGTGGAGGTATAAAGTCTTCATTTATTATTTAAAGTGATTTTAATTAATTATTTTATAATGATTCGATGTTTTTTTGTAGATCCTCATCAAAGGTAGGTCCCTCTCAGCCTATTAGCAATAAAAATAAAAAATGAAACAACAAGAGATTGCCCCAAAAATATGAATGACCTACTCCCAAGTGGATTAAAGGGTGACAATGCACTCTTTCCCCCTCCAATAAAAAAATTTATAGACCCTCTCATCTTGTTCATAGTAATTATAAACACCAGTGTACAAGGGGACCTCAAAATGGACCTCTATGTAAATGATGATATTAATGGATATTCAAGGGCAAGTAAGTATTTTAATATATTTTATTTGAGATAGAATAATTTATCATTGTATTAGTTTAAGTTTTTTTCAATTTATTTTATATCATTTTTAGTGATTTATATTTTTGTGGTTGCAAGTATTTTAAAAAAATAATAGTTGACCAAACAGAAAATTGATTCATTCATATTGTCATCTAAAGTGGCTGCAAATCCACTTGAGAGATGAAGAAGGTAGTTGATGTAACTTTTTTGAGTTCAGGGGGACCCACTACAACCTAAAGCTAATTGAAAAAATCATTATAAGGGTTTAGGAGAATAAAGAGGAATTTGAGGGTAATTATGTTGCGTAAATAATTTTTTAATAAATAATATATAGTTTTAAAATATTTTTTTATATTTAAAATTTATAGGTTCACTACCAAGGAAACATAGATGATGAGAGGAGATGTCTTCGATCTCCCAAATAGAGAAAGATGTTTGGTTCATGTTTTACATGACAAGTGATTATGTTGAGGACACTAACAGGTCAGGAGTAGTTAAAGCTTCAAATGGTATATGTTGACATTTGCTATAAAAGAGAACTATTTTAAATTTTGCATCTGTGTTGATAAACACATTTTCTTTAATTCGATATTTTACAATCAAAATGCAAATGGTAATTGTATAACATGGTGATCGATTAAAAATTTAATACATATTGCATATGATTGATGTAGATATCAAAAAGTAATCCATTTAAGGGTATGAACCCGAGTTTGAAAAGGGTTATTGGTGACTCATTGTTTGGGCCGAAAAACTTAGAAGAGGCCACTAATAAATTTGTAAGTTTATATAAGTTATTTATAGATTTTATTGTTTTGTTTATATTTTTTAAATAAAATATAAATATGTAATTTTATCATATACTTGTATTCACAAGAAGAGCACTATAAGAAGTGTGAAATAAATAAAGTGTGTGTGTCATTAAAAGATTTGGGATGGAACACAAAATTATTTAATAAATGAGCCCAAGATAATCAATTTGTATCATAAAGATATGTAGTGTTGAATTTGTTATACACACAAAAAGTATAATTAAAATTAAAAACTTTAATATTTTATCATTAAATTTTCTCAAGGTAAAAAAATTGGAAAGATGAAGAGGATTTAGAGAAGGACGAAGATGATGAGGATGATGAAGAGAATGATGAGGAGCATGATGAAGAGGATGATGAGGACGATGAGGAGGATCAAGTTCGGAAGAACAAGAAGATTGTGAGGATCGAGTGAGGACAACAATAACGAGACTAATCATTGGAATATTTAGGATGTAGTTTTACATCTATTTATTTTGTAATTTGGAAGGGACCCCTTAATACTCCTCAAAATTACACACATATATTACACACACACACACACACAATATATATATATACATATATATATATTATTATATATATATATATGTATATTACTAAATCACATATTGAATTGAAATAATGTCTTATTTTATATAATTTCTCAATGACAATACAATGTAAATAATATTTTAGTATCTAATGTTTAATAGTTGTAAATTAGAAAAAAAAATGTAGTATATTTATTTGTAATTGCAATTAATTATATTCTTTTTTAAATTATCCAACAAATTTTGTGTCACATTTTTATCGCACATCATTGTTAATTTTTTGGTTCTTGCCTCAATTTGACATGGTGTATAGTGGACACAGATTTTGAAGAAACATAGGTGTAAAAATGGCACAAAAATGACTGCACTAAAATTGTTTAGTCGTTCATGTTTGCGTCACTTTTTTACTACACAAATCAAGTGAATTCTTGTAAGAAACATGTCGATAAATGCCCGTAAAGATCAAATTTTAATGCAAAAATGAGCCAAATATGGCATTATTTGCACATTGTGTATAGTGATTCATTCTTGTAAGGATTAAAACTCTTTATGCATGTGCTCCGATCTATCCTTTTTTATGCCTATGTAGTACATAATAGAGTGTTGTCATTATGAATAGGATATTTAATGATTTCCATTTTATGAATTGAAATCTATTGTATGAAGGTACATAGAAATTGGGGAACGTGTATCATATGTTTTCTTCCTATAAAATAGTGACAACACAAATTGAACTTTAGTTTTAGGGGTTAAAAGTGACAAAAGGGTAGAAGAAATGTGGGAAAATAACTCAATTTGAACATAAAGTACTTATGATGCCTATAAGATCGTTGTGGGAAAACATATAATATTAAGAAACAAGATTGTTTCGATAATAACATGAGAAACATGAGATATCGATCAAATACAAATTTATATTCAATAAATAAGAACTTTGAACATGATTACAAAAAAATTTGTATCAGTACATTTAGGAATAGTAGATATTTATAAATGTGTTTATTTGCATCTAATACATTCTTAACACTAAAAAGGTACAAAACTATTAAGGGTGGTGTTACCCAAATAAAATCCCATGTTTATTTAGATCACTTATTCATTGATACTTAAAAAATTGGATTCGAGGCAAAAAGATCAAAAATTAAGGAGAAAAAGTGTTAGGTGGGCATGGAAGGGGTGGAGACTGAAATTTATCAAGTAACAAAGGAAAAGTCCCTCAAAAGGCCACGCAACAAAGGAAAATTCCCGAAAAGGTTGTGCAACAAAGAAAAAATTCCTTGAAAAAATCCACGCAACAAAGGAAAAAAGTCCCCAAAAAAATTGTGCAACAAAGGAAAAGCCCCAAAAAATTGCGAACAAAGGAAAAAAAGTCCCTGGAAAAAGCCGCACAACCAAGGAAACGTCCCGGAAAAAGGCACTCAACAAAGGAAAAAAATCCCTAGAAAAAGCCACATAAAAAGGCAAAAATTCCCCAAAAAATATGTGCAAAAAGAAAAAAGTCCCCAAAAATATGCACAACAAAGGAAAAATCCTAGGAAAAATCCGCACAAAAAGTCACGAAACAAATGAAAATTTTAAAAAAATGGCGTGACCCAAAAGTTACCCAAATTTCATTTTTAACATCTCAAATCCATCCAAAAGGAAAAATTAGAGTATGTAAAAGCATGAGAAGGTTAAAAATAGGTGAAAGATCATTATTGGAGCATCTAAAAATGGGGGAAACATTCTAACCATGAAAACATTTTTTTCTTACACAGGGTGCTATTTTTAGCACAAATTGTCAAAAGTGAAGCATGGAGAGTTAAAAATAGATGAAAGCATGCAAGGGAATTTTGTTTCATTGTCTAGAAGGTTTAATAATAAAGAAAAGCATGCAAAACTAGAGGAAAATATGTTTTCTATTTTGGGAGTGTAAATTTTATTTTGGGCACGGAGTTGGATAAAAATGAAGTATGGAGACTATTTTTAAAGCAAATAAAGCAGAATGGATGCACTTCACTTAAAGAGAGTTATTTTTGGATCAATGAGACAAACCACACATGTTTTTTTAATTTTTACAAGTCATACTTGTATGTCTAGGTTTTTTCCTTCTTTCCTCTCTCTTAGATTTTCTATAAAACTCTAGAATGCATTGTAAAAAAATGATTTTGGCCTCTACATTCATGTTTTGGAGTAATTCTGAGTGAGAAAGCAAGGGTCATGAGTGATTCTTTGTGCTTATTCCACCTCTTAGAGCAATAAAGGAGTTTTTTTACCTTTCTATAGTCTGTGTTTAGTGCATATTTTGTTTTAAACTAAGTTTATCTTTGTGATACATGTTATCCTTAATTTAATAGTTTAATCTTCATGCCTTCATGCGTTTTGTGTCAATTTACAGTCATATATTGTGTTTAACTAGTTATATACAAGATTTTGTTGTGGAGCCATTTGTTTCCCCTTCTTTATTTTGTCACAACTCAACTTTGAACCCTTCTATGAAATAATTTTGCTTTGATATAGTCACTTGTAGTTAGTGTATGGTGTACATAGCTCATGTGGTCCATCTATGTGATTTCAATAAGTCTAATATCCTCAAAACATTCTGGTGTATCACCGTCTTTTCAATTTTCTCTTCTTTCCTTATCCCTTTTCCTTGTTAGTTTTGGTAGAATAGAGTATTCTTAGAAATAGAAAAATAGTTTAGGTGTTACACTAGGGGAACCATCCCTCTCTGAGACTCACTCCAACATACAGTCACCCACAACCTAGGAGTGTTTCCATTTTGTCAATTGAAATGATATTTATCACACCATTCTCCAAAGGGTGCATTTTAAAGTGACAGAGTTTTTGGCACGCTTAGTGGGACATGTAACGAAGAATTTGTTAATAATTTGATGTTATCCTTGGTAAATATAAATGTTTGAGACATTTTCATCTAGCATCTGGCGGATCCATAATTTCAAAGCACATCCTAGTAGTAGATCAATGCATATTTCATGCCAAAGGTTACAACTATATCATCTACAAAAGGTATTCCATTTGATTTCATTGAGTTACCTTTGAATTCAGCTAAGAGAAGCATATTTTCAAACTCCAAACCATACCCTAAATCTCCTCCCACTCCATAAAAACCAAGTTTATTTCTCAATTTTTCCATACCCAGTCCCAATCTAAATATGGCCCTCCCAAGAAATCAGGTTTTGTTTCCTTCAATGATGGCAGCCCACTATTACTTGCTCAACATGATGATATCCCGGTTTCGAAAGAGGGATTCGCGAGAACCGATGTCGAAAAGCGATGCACCACAACGAAGTTGCACTCCGATGGTAACCTCAAGCCAACGCAATATGCAAGATTCGAAACAATGGAAAGAAGATTGCAAGTAAGAAGAATGGGTCTACTCATACTCATAGATCGAAAAATAGGAAGTACAAATAGGGGTGCTGTGTAACCCCCATGCCTAAACATGGAAAGAAATCAATGACGCCACTGACGCATATGACGTTGACTGACGCATATGACGCCACTAGAAGAGGAGTTACAATTCCAAATAAGGAATGTAACTCCTATGACGCATTGACGCAAATGACAATG
Organism: Taxus wallichiana var. yunnanensis; assembly: GCA_018340775.1. Classification (NCBI taxonomy): domain Eukaryota; kingdom Viridiplantae; phylum Streptophyta; class Pinopsida; order Cupressales; family Taxaceae; genus Taxus; species Taxus wallichiana. Next base: position 306,161,027 of record CM031234.1, read on the forward strand.
TCAGATTCTATGACAGAATCTGACACTTGTCATTTGACTTCCTAAGACCTATGACTCTCGCAAGGCGAGATGACTCACCTAGGTGATGTGGACGATGACTGGACAGTCACACACACCAACACCCCCCCTTCATCGAAGCCGAGGAAGAGGTCAAGGTAAGCCAGAACAGAAAAAGAAGACTCCCCTAGACAACTAAGAAAGATGTGTCAATGGGCCCCGGCAACTAAAGGCCTGATAAGGTGCCCATGTACAAACAACATCTTTCTGGAAAGAAGAAGAGGAGAAGAAGGAGGACTATATAGCCCGAAGAAGATGGGCGGGCATGCAATGCACTCACCCCGAGAGAGACGCAGTGAAGAAACTTCACCTCAGTGAAGGGCTAGGTGAAAATGTCTGCAACCTGATCAACTGTTTGAACATAATGTATGTCGATGATGAGATCCTCTGCCTCTGGACTGAAGAAGAGCCATCCACACCGAACTGTGTGCCTGCCCTTAGGAAGGACAGAAATGACGTGCTGGAAGTCCGCCCACTCCACAAAGGAAACTGAAGGCAGCAACACGAAGAACTCTGAGTCTGGTGCACTGAAGTGTGACATAGGTCTAGCGAGTGAGTGCCAAGGAACCGAAGGTAATGCCACGTGCGTAGAACTGTCAGAGTGAAGAGGAACACCCGTAGAAAGGATGTCCAACTGATGTGAAAGTAACAAAAGATCCCCCACAACAGAAAAGGGATCCACGAGCAAGGGTGGATCAATGAAGGTCTCCGGAAAAGTGGAAGTGGCAAGAGTCCTAGAAGGGGCACTCCCAACAACAGAGATGATGAACTCCTCTGAAACACCTGTAGATGGATGAGGGACCTGTAGAGCATCACAAGTGGAATCTGTGAAAAGACGACTAAGGTCAGGTAGATACTCGTCCCAATGAGGGGGCTCAACAAACAGAAGAGCGATGTCAGATAGGTATGAGTCATCCAATGAAGGTAGAGGAGTGAAATGGGCCTCACACACTGGAGGTGGAAAGGAGGCGGGTGTGATGACTATATGAGACTGAGAAGGGGACTGCTCGATATCTGATGAGATGTGGGAAGTGTCAACACTCTCTGGAATAGTGAGAGAAAGAGGAGAAGAGTCCTCTGTAGTACTCTCGACATCAGAACTGGATGCACAATCCTCGTCATCAGAAGTAGAACCAAGCAAACCTGTGTCAGTGAAACTGTCATCACATAAAGAAATAGAGGAGACAACTGAATCAGCTGCAATAACAATTGCGGCAGTTTGTGAAGGGTCTCCATAGAGGGACTGAAGAATGCTCCAGACATGGTGGGGTGGATCTGAGTCTGCCACATGAACCCATTGAGATGTAGAGACATGCATCATCATGTGACCAAAGACACGGTCACAATCGTTGAGAAAATCATTAAGATGACGACGATCAGTGGGTGCAGGAACAGGCCCAACCAAGAAGTGAGAAAGACCCTTGTAGGCGAAGTAATGTTCCATAGAAGCACGCCAAACTGCATAGTTCTCTCTCCCAGTAAGAATTGGCGGAGGCTGTAAAGCGATCCTACGACGCTCAAATCTGGAAAGAGCACCCTCCATGATGCGGAATCAAAAAGTGCAAGATGCACAAATGCAAGACGTCGGACTCGGCCGATAATGCGTCTGCATGTAATACAACACCCAGGACAATAACAACCCCCCCAACAAAATTACACCCCCCCGAGTTTGGCACTTTATAATTCAGTGCGTTGATTACAACCAGATGCGACTGTGTTCCGAGAACCAGTTTGTCACTCACCTTGCAATTAGCGTAATAACGCGCAATGGTGGAGACAACAATCAAGGTTCGTAGGGCACAACAGATCAACACTGCAAGCAAGCACAGAAAGAGAGAAGCAAGAGGGGGAAGAAAGAGCTTTGTGAGAAACAGCGTCTCACGTCGCACAAAAGAATCCCTTTGTTGTAAGACTGTGGCGGACGCGCTCACAAGTCCACAAAAAGGAATACAAAGCTCAAGAAAAAATGAGCTGAAAAAAGCAATACAAAGACACCCCCCCAGAATGCGGCACTTTATAAAATTAGTGCGTTTACAAAACTAATGATCCCATCATCTAGAGTGCAAAAAAACATGCAACTTTGACTAAAGAAGTGCTCAAAACCGAGCAACGAGTCAAAAGTTATAGCAAAAACAATTCCCGCAACTGATGAGGAAAAAACCAATAAGCCTGCAAACGGATTAAAAAAGTGCCCTAACGCATGCAAAGGGTGTCGTATGTATGCTCGTTGGAAATGGCACGAAATTTGAGGTAGAGTTTGTTTGTATTGCGAGGGGGGATTAGCCACCTGCCAATCCCGGACCTCACCCTTCGTCTTCGGCACTCGAAGGAATGATAATAAAACAAGCCAAAAATATTACAATGCCACTTAAAATGTAATGTTTTTGTTTTTTAATCACCCTAAAACATTAAAAAGGAAGGTGATAAGAAGTGTGTGTGGGCCCACGTGCTGTGTTGGAGGAGTTGGCTGTTTGGTGAAGGAACCACGTGCAAAAAACTGCAGAAGTAACGTTTGAATAGAGGCTGGAGATGTGCTGGACGTGCTGCAGGTGCCAGAGGAAAGAAAAACGTGCCAAGGAGATTACAGGTACAGTAAATCAATGCAGGGAACAGTGCACTCAGCAACTAAACATAGCAACCAAAAGAAAACGCTTTTCCAAACGGCCAAACAGTAAAAAAAACGCCTTAGCAGTCAAAAAAATGCCAGTACAGCAGAAAAAAACGCCTTAGGACAGTTAAAAAAAGCCTGGAACAGTTGAAAATGCAGCCAGGTGATAGAAAAACGCCTGAAGGAGGAGAAAAACGCCTGCTGGACAGAAAATACGACTGTAGGTAGAGAAAAAACGCCTACACAGTTGAAAAAACAGCCAGAGGATAGGGAGAAACGGCCAGAGAAGCTGGGAAATGCAGCAAGGGTCAAAAAAACGTGAATAGACTCCCAAAAACGTGAGAGACAAGGCAAAAACGTGAGAGGTTTTGCAAAAACGTTTTGAGACAGCAAGGAACCACAGCGATGAGGAAGAAGCTCGGAATAGTCTGAGTATACACCGGTGAAGAAAAAACAACGATCCCAACCAGTAATCACAGGTCCACGCCAAAAAACAAGCTCTTCTTTTACCCTGCAGCTGAATCTGAACACAACCAGCAAGAAATAACCCAGAAACAACAGCCACAAAGATCTAGAAGTATCCAAAACGATCTTAGCTGATAAGCAAACCAACCAAATACCTTAACTTGCAACTGCTGAAACCTCAATATGAGGTGAGCAATAATTCCAAAATGATAATCGAAAAAAACTTGCACACGAGGAAATAAGAAGAAACCAGAAGTAATAAACAACTGAGAAACGAAGAGTGCACGTTTACCGAAACCAGCTCTGATACCATGAAAGAGGGATTCGCGAGAACCGATGTCGAAAAGCGATGCACCACAACGAAGTTGCACTCCGATGGTAACCTCAAGCCAACGCAATATGCAAGATTCGAAACAATGGAAAGAAGATTGCAAGTAAGAAGAATGGGTCTACTCATACTCATAGATCGAAAAATAGGAAGTACAAATAGGGGTGTTGTGTAACCCCCATGCCTAAACATGGAAAGAAATCAATGACGCCACTGACGCATATGACGTTGACTGACGCATATGACGCCACTAGAAGAGGAGTTACAATTCCAAATAAGGAATGTAACTCCTATGACGCATTGACGCAAATGACAATGTCAGATTCTATGACAGAATCTGACACTTGTCATTTGACTTCCTAAGACCTATGACTCTCGCAAGGCGAGATGACTCACCTAGGTGATGTGGACGATGACTGGACAGTCACACACACAACACCCCCTTCATCGAAGCCGAGGAAGAGGTCAAGGTAAGCCAGAACAGAAAAAGAAGACTCCCCTAGACAACTAAGAAAGATGTGTCAATGGGCCCCGTCACTAAAGGCCTGATAAGGTGCCCATGTACAAACAACATCTTTCTGGAAAGAAGAAGAGGAGAAGAAGGAGGACTATATAGCCCGAAGAAGATGGGCGGCTGCAACAGACCTCACCCCAAGAAGAGACCGCAAGTGAAGAAACTTCACCTCAGTGAAGGGCTAGGTGAAAATGTCTGCAACCTGATCAACTGTTTGAACATAATGTATGTCGATGATGAGATCCTCTCGCCTCGGATCAAGAAGAGCCATCCACACCGAACTGTGTGCCTGCCCTTAGGAAGGACAGAAATGATGTCTGGAAGTCCGCCCACTCCACAAAGGAAACTGAAGAACACGAAGAACTTTGAGTCTGGTGCACTGAAGTGTGACATAGGTCTAGCGAGTGAGTGCCAAGGAACCGAAGGTAATGCCACGTGTGTAGAACTCTCAGAGTGAAGAGGAACACCCGTAGAAAGGATGTCCAATGATGTGAAAGTAACAAAAGTTTCCACTCTTAAAAGCATCCCATTTTTTATTGGGTAAAATCATGTTACACCCATAGAACACGTTAAATATGTGGCTAATATATGCTCTATTTATCATATTACTTGAGGAAAATGTTGTAACTGCAGATTATTAGAAGCCTCTTTCAAATACAAAGTGTTGCGATGGTACATGTTATTGGCATTAAATTCCATCACTATATCGGATCAGGTGGAGAAGATTTTGTAGAAATTTTGAGGAAAAATCATATCATCTTTCATTAGTGGAACAATTGACCACCATCAAGAGAGCACCACAAGATTTCATGACTAATTTCAACTACATATTCCAAAAAAAGGGGTGGAATTCCACAATTGGTAAGGCCTATTCCAGTTATGTTTTTGGTATTATCTAATGGTTTTAAATTCGATATTTCAGTTGATGATACAATCAATGGGCGTAAGAAACTCCCGATATTTATGACATACACAATCAAAGTTGAAAATAGTCTTATATAAGTGGGGAAAATATCTCCAAGGCCTCCCATGCCCATCTTTCCATAAATTCCTCCTCCCTCTTCCTTCTAAATACTTGTAATAGCTCCAATTCCAATACCTAATTCTCATCATTTGAGCCAAATTAGTGCATCCCCAAGCCAATAAAATGATTTACAAGAGATAAAATTCATATTAAAGATTTTGGGAATGAGATAGTTTCTCTTAAAAGCTAGAAAAATCATATTTTCAAACCTTACTATCCTCCCAATCAATAGAATAGACCTCTTTTCCAACCAAATTTGCAAGGTCAAAATCAGTTTGCTAATGTCAAACCTATCCAAACAGTCAATCCCAACGTTGCTAGCACATCCAAAGCAATTTTACCAGATCTAAAACAATTTGATCTAAGATTATGAGTGGTGTTATCCATGTAATCAATCCCATAATCAGAATTCTTGCTTCAATGGTATTTAGAATCAAGAACTTATGGTGTAAACAATTGTTATGTGTCAAAGTTCATCAGTTGAGACTCCACCGCAATAGGAGGCTTCAAAATAGTGCAATGCGATGTTATATTCCTAAATTGGCAAGAAGATGATTTTTGTGAAATAAATCAACTTGATAATCGAATAATCAGATTTCTACTTATATGGGAGTGAACACAAAGTCAAATAAAAGAGAATTAGAAGTAGAGAAGTCTACTTGGTAAGATAAATTCTAAGCCTTCTCCAACACTACAAAATGTTGTTCTATTTTTCAATCAATAAAACAATCAAAGAGGTCAATCTACAAAAACTCAAAATCAGCAAGAGACCCCAATCTCCATGCCACCAATGAAAGAAGGTGTTGTTATTAGAAAATTACAACAGAAGGTAAGTAATCCATAATTTAATATCTTTAAGCATAAGAAGCAAACCAAAGTTAATATGTCAATATGGGATTCCTTGTCTCTTCCGGATAAAAAGATCTCTTTCGGAAGCTTTGTCTAACCTCAATCTCTCTAGCCAACCATCCAAAAACTATCTAAGGTTGTGCTCACCAATACACCAGATCCAAAAGAAGCTCAAGCAAAAAAAAAGTGTTAAGCCACCTCCCTTCTATGTTTCATTTATCATAGGTCAAAACCTAGTTCACAATTACATGATTGATTCTGGAGCCTCTAGCTTAATTATGCCCAAGAAAATTGTTGACAAACTTAGTCTAGATTATGAGCCTCTTTCTAAGGGACGGCTTGATGGAACACTTGTAGAGACCCTTCGATTCATTAGAGGACTAAGTTCAACCTTGCACGCATGCGCCAACTTCTCCATTCCTCAAGATGTTTTTATCATTGATATTCCTCCTCTCTTTTCCTTGTGTCTTTCTAGATATTTCACAGCCAAAATTGAAGGCTACTTATCACCAAACTGGTCTTACATGTTATTTATAATAAGGTATGGCGCCAAAATTACCATAAGGTCTGAACCTATCTCAACAAGTCACATAGAACATTATGTTTCTAGTGTCATTAATTCCAATTGTATGGTCATAGATAAAGAAGACCAACTAATTGATCAAGAGCCAACCACGCTTCTTAAGGGAATCCCTGATTTATTATTTGATGAGTGGGATAATCAAACTCATGTTATTGATCCACATATCCATATTGAAGAAGCGGTCTCTAGAACATATTGTTTGCATGAGGAAAATTCTATTATTCCTAACCTTGTCAAAACATATCAGCAAGATGAAGGTTTATGGAAATTATACTTTGATGGATCAAGAAGTAAGAATGGAGCAGGTGGAGGGATCATGCTGATTTCCCCAATAAAGGAAAAGTATTTCACAACTTTGAGGTTCTAGTTCACTTGCACTAATAACACACCCGAATATGAAACCTTACCCAAGGACCATGTATATTTTCAAATCATATCAGTAAATAGTGAATTTCTTGCAAGAGGACGCTAAGTTTTCATTAAAAATCGGAAAATTTACAACAAAAGTATGATTATCAAATTATTCAGCTAAAATCTAGCAAGATACCTCAAGGATTAGTTACTCTTGAATCCATATTTAAGAGTGAGAAGTCAAAAGTGAGAAGGCCAATATGATGATCAAACAAAAATGATTATGAACAAATTAGCATTAGCAATGACAAAGCACTCAAATTGGGAAAGGTATGTAATAACGATGAAAAGCTTTCTTTTGTTCAACTTGCTCAAGAATTTGATGATGTTTTTGCATGGAGCTATGGTGACTTAAAGGTTTTTAATCTGGATTTAGCTCAACATACAATAGAATTGGATTTTAAAATAAAACAATATATTAGTATAATTGTTTCAACTTTTATTCTCTATATTAAATTTGAATGTCAATTACAAGTTTTGTGTTTAACTTTGACTAGTAAATAAATAATAATAATTTCTTGACCATATCATAGAGTTTGGGCAAGTTGTTTTGTTAAGCAAATGAAAAATAAAGAGAATGTAATAAATTTATTAATCAAAGTGATATATGTTAAATCCAAAATAAGTGGAGTGAAATTGATATCTATAGACACTTTTCAAATAAATGTATTTAATATATTTATACTTTTGGTAATAATTTATGTTTTAATAAATTTTATATAAACCATCTAACGTAAGCATAGTGCAATTCTAAATATTATTTTAGTTTTTAATTATTTAACTAATTTCGTATATTTAAAAATATTGTGAATTTTTCTTATTATTAATTAGTTTCTTTACTCTATAAATAGATTATTTATTAGGTTAAAATATTACCTATAGGAATATTTCAAAATATTAATAAATAATAAAAATTAATTAATGTATTTTAACCATTTCAAATTTAAATTATCAAATAAAATGTAACTAAAAATATATCATTTATTTTTCATTCAAAAAATGTGCAAATATTATTTTTAATGATTCTATTTATTTATGATTTATTTTTTTGCTTTTTTATTAATTTAATTTTGAGATTGGACTATGATTAATCATTTTATATTGGTGATATATTTAACTTAGGTCCCCTTGAAAAGAATCTTACAACGTAATTTTTAGTATTGTCATTTTTGTTTTGTAATACTAATTCAAAAGCCCCGTAAAAGGATATTTGAAAAGATTACATGCATTAAATATATCATATAAAAAAACTTCATTTTTGACAAAGTAAGAGCGACCGAGAATAAAATTATAAAAGTCATATTGAGAACAAATAGAAAGGTTTGCACTAAGTCATAGTAGTTAATATGTTATTTATGATTGCACCCAATAATTTGACAAAAGAAATGTTCATGTTTCTCGGATTTCATTTTCAATATATTAACCGAGAGAAACTCAAATTATTGTAAAATTTAAAACCTTCAATTCAATCTATGAAATATAATCAATGAATTAGGTATTGTCGATTAAGAAATCATTGTTAGTGCAAAATCACAACACCCCGAATGGCCTCAGATCTGAGTGGGGCATTCGGTGTGATTGCATAACATGGGACCATCTCTCAAGTTGTGGGACTTGCAGACTTGAGATGGCCCTCCAGAGAAAGCCGGCTTCTTCTTCCTAAACTACCTGCCACAAGCTACTCCAAAGACAGGCAAACTATTTGTTAGTGCGAAATCACAAAGACCCCGAATGTTTTCAACTTGATGGGTTGAGACTCTTAGTGTGATAACATAACATTGAGCATCTCTCAAAGTGTGGGACTTTGAAATCGAGAGAGCTGGTCGGTTCTTATTCCTTTGTTCAGGTGCACACAAATAAATTACAAAGGATCTACTCTAAAACCTACTCTATCTTGCCAAGGAGATAGGGTTGAGAAGATGCGAGAAAATAAACCTAAGCTAACAAGGTGATGCACCAAAGGAATGTTAAACACTCATTTTGCAATTTAACATAGACCATAGAAATGCAATACAACCACCATGCACAGATAACCAAACTATAATGAGAGATCAGAAGACAACAATGAACACATGAGAGGGTTGAGAATCATCCACAGACATATATTATTACTCCAAAGTTTATACAATACATTACAATAGCCAAGAGGTAAAACTTTGTATTACAACTTGAATGGGAGGTTTGGAAAACTCCACAAATTCACTTGCAGACAAGGGAAGAAGGGAGGGTGCAAAACAAAAATTTCCAACCCTTTACAACAAGCCAAGCTCTTACCTTTATAGATGCAAAGTGAAGAGAGGAGAAGAAAAGAGGTGGGAAACCTGATTTGGAGCTTAACTACCAGCCATAAATGCCCCTGCAAATCCGCACACAATCTATCGAGTCTACCACTCTATGTCTGTTTGGCGTGTTGAAGAATGAAGAACGGATGATCAAATCGAATCTAATCAAGTTGTTGAAGCAATCGGATCACATATTAATGGCATGAAGACATTTTCCCAATTCTCACCCACTTAACCTCGTTGAAATTAAAATTTCAGGTTTCCATGGCATAGATGAGGTCGAGACCTTTCTAATGGTGCCAAATTTGTTGAATTTAGAGCACTAGATCGAAATATATGTCCGTTTAAATGTTTGAGTCAAATCCGTATAATAATGGTGAAAACTAATTTAGCAGAGCGAGTCCATGAGACTGAAGTTCACTTTGTGCCTTTTGCATAAAAAAAGAAAATGCAAAAATGCCCCATAGCCCCGCAATTCACTTTTACCAAAAACCTTCTTCGGGCTCGTCGGTCCGCATTTTCATTTGGATGAAAATTCCTCCCCATGCCCGTCGGTCCACATCCGGAAAAAAAACCTTCCAAGGCACGCCTCCCGCATGTAATTTAGGCCTAACACGTTGCTCCTCTAGGCATCGGTGGAGGTGCGGCTTATTTTTACACTTTATGCCTTCTCGGGCCAAAAATTTCAAACTGCCTCTGACAACCCGCCTTCCCGCCTTGACTTGAAACATGGCCACGTGTGGAGTGGCGTGCATTTGGGGACTACTTTTGGATTTTTTTTTAAAAGTTATGCGTAGATGACACATGGAGACCTCTATCATCCCTTCCATACTTAGTCGATTTAAGCGGTCGGCTTTTTCCCCAATTTTATTACTTTTAGACACGTGGAAGCTCCATGCTCGCTGATCACGGCCCTTGGGCAACCCCTTTTGAATTTGTGCCATTGAGGCACGTGGCACCCTCCCCTGAATCTGCCCCATCTTGACTTTTCAACTATCAACTCAGTCCCTTTTCAGACTGGGACACGTGGAAGGCTAGCACTTGTCTGGGAGACCCACTTTTAGATTTACCTTTGAAGATATGTCGAGCTAACACGTGGCTCCTTCCGCAAGTCTGTAATACTTAGCTGATTCGGGTTGATGCCTTTCTCGAACCCTAGACATGTGGAAGCCTCGCGCTCATTTGAGTCTCCACTTTGGATGGCGCCTTAGAATGTGCACCATTGAGACATTTGGCACCTTTCGCCAACTAATTGGGCTTCTGTCATTTGCCTTCTGTTGGACCCTGACCACATGGAGAGTTAGCGCTAGTTTGAGTCTCCACCTTGGGCTCTTACTTTTGAAATTGCGCCAATCTAACATGTGGTTCTTTCCTCTCGTTTGGGTACTTCAACGGCCGAATCTATCCCTTTTCAGGCTTGGGACACGTGGAAGCTTCGCGCTTGTTTGGGGAACCGCCCTTGGCTTCGACCCTTGAAAGTGTGTTGTTGAGACATGTAGCAGCTTCCGCTGTCTCTTCCATACTTAGCCAATTTCGGCCCGCTCTGAATCATTTATGAAGCCCGAAGACTTTAAGCCTTTCCCCATTTCTATCTTGAGAGCCTCTGGCCTCCTTAACGTTGGTTGCCTCCTTTGAGCCTCTAGTTTCTCCATTTCTGAGTCTTCCTGAAACCTAACTATTGGATTCGAAACATGGGCTTGTACAATGGAACCGACCTTTAGATTTCTTCCTGTGCAGGGTCAGGTTTGTTCAATTTTTCCAGGGGGAAATTGGGATAACAATTTAATGACGCACAGGGACATCTCCTCGCTAGATGAAGAGATCGGGCTTGCCTTGTTGTATCCATTGGGTGCCTTGTTGTATCCATTGGGCACGGAGTCATGGGTGGTGGCACGACACTGGGTTCCCGTTCTTTGAAGCTTGAATCGATGTTTGCACTTGCGACCTTGAACCTGCCCCATTGTTCTAGAAATGGACCCCTCGAAACCCAATTTTAGTTGCTCTATATTTGTTTTATTTTAAAATTAGCAACTTTCATGGCGACCATGGGTCTCCCTATTATAAATGTTGAAGGGCCTAGCACATTCACCTAGAGGCGCATCGAACTGTATAATAACGCAAATCTGGAGCAACAAAACTCATTCTATAACACTTAGGGAAATAAAACCTATGCTACAACAAGACAATGTGCATACGCACTTGGAGAAATTGAAAACCTAGGCTAATATTTACAAGGGCGAGGAATTTTTCCTTTTAGTAGCAGTGTTTGAGGTAGATCCCATTGACTAGAATCTGCAATTCTTCACCATCCAACTTAGCCAGCCGGAAGGCATTGCTACTTGTACATCTTGTGACCATGTAGGGGCCACTCCAAATGGCATCAAACTTGGAATGTTTTCCTAGGTTTTTCTCGATCTACATCCCACTTTAGAACTAAGTCCCCTCTTGAAAGGTCCTTGTTCTTGCTTTCTTATCAAAGCTCTTCTTGATCAATGTTTGATCTTTCTCCATGATCTGAATTACATGTTCTCTTGCCTCTCCTACTTCCATTAGCTCTACATACCTGATTTCCATAGCTTCAAACTCAGCTAGTTCCAACTATTTCATGATCTCCAAAGCGGGAAACTCCAATGATATGGGCAATATTGCCTCCTTTCCATATACAAGCTTGTATGGGGAGCTGCCTGTGGACCTTTTGGATGTAATCCTATCAGCCCATAGAGCTGATTTGAGATTTTTGTGCCAAGTTATTTGATTTTCATCAAGATTCCTTCTGATAATTCTTAGTAGGTTCTTCTTTATGGACTCTATTTGGCCATTACCTTGAGGGTAATAGTTTGATGAAGTGTTGAGGTATACATCATTCTTGATAGCCCATTTAGTGATCCTTGTACCAAGGAATGGCAATGCATTATCTGATATAATAGTGGCAAGGACTCCAAACCTGGTGGTTATTCCTTCATAGAAATCCAAGATGATAGATTCATTTGCCTCCTTAAGTCCTACTCTTTGCTCCACCCACTTGGTGAAATAGTTTGTTCTGTAAGTATCCACTTGTGGCCCTGGCTTGAATTTGGGTTAATCACTCCAATGAAGTTTATTACCCATTGCATGAATGGATGATCCACTGAAATTGGACGAAGGGTCAGGGATGCTAACTTTTCCTTCCTTGTGAATAATGCACACTTCTTTTACTTCTTTATCCATGATTAGCAATCACTAAACAGCGTAGGCCAATAATAACCAGCTTTCATGATTTTGACAGTTGTTACCCAAGGAGCAAAGTGGCCTCCTGCTTCTTCATCATGGAACTCATGCAACACCCTCTCAATTTGGCATGTCCCAATGCACCTCAATAGAACACTATTGATGTCCTTCTTGAACAAGATACCACCGATAAGCACATATGGGATGGCTTGTAGTCTGAAGTATCTCCTCTTTTCTTTGTTCCATTCTAGAGGGCACAAAATTGTTTGGAGATAATGCACTCAGGCTTGATTCCAACATGGAATAGGTGCATCGTTAGTTAGTTTCTCTTGATTGTTCTCAGAATGAACAGACAGCCTCTTCTTCATCCACTGAATCGGCTTGTCACTTGGAAGCGAGCTGCTCACACAGACCCTTGCCACAAACCAGTTTGGTCACTTTGATTTCAATATCATACTCCATTACACAAGTGATCCAACCTACTCTCTTCTCATTCACATCCTTGTTTAGGATAAAATCCTTGACACCAACATGAGACACTAGCAGTTGGATCTTGTTGTTCGAGACCAAGTGTCTGAACTTCTTCAAACTCCTAATGGCAACAAGGACATACTTTTCAATGAAAGAATACTTTACCTCGTAATCCTCCAAGCTTCAACTGAAGAAGGCTATGGGTTGTTCTGAACCTTCCTTGTTAGGTTGAACCAAGATAGCTGAGATTGTATCTGACCCTCCAAAGCATACAGATGAAGTCCTTTGAGAAATATGGGTTAATAAGAGTTGGGGCTTGTGATATCGCGAGCTTGATGGCCTCAAAACTTTATTTGCCTTATGTTGTCCATTTAAATGCAAGACTCTTCTTTAACATCATCGTTAAAAGATTTACAAGAGTGGCAAAATCGAGCACAAACCTAGAGACTTCTTATGTTGTGGCAATGGAAGTGTTCGGATGGCTTCAACCCTTTCAGGATCAATTGTTAACCCTTCTCTTGAGACAATGTGGCCCAACAATTTTCCCTCATGTGCCAAGAATACACACTTATTTGGATTCAATGACACCCCGAACCTTCTACACCTCTGAAATACCTGCCTGAGGTGGAAGAGATGGTCTGCAGCATTCTTTGAGAAGACGGTGATATCATCTAGATACACCAAAACTATATTGTTGATTAAGCCTTTGAATGCCATGTCCATAGCTTGCTGAAATGTTGCTCCAAAATTTGACAATCCAAATGGCATCTTCTTATAAGCATATGTACCCCATTTGGTGGTGAAGGTTGTCTTGAATTGATCTTCTTATTTCACCATTATCTAATTATAGCCTGAGTATCCATCTTGTGGTGAAGGGTGTCTTGAGTCTCCGATTTGGGTTGCGCCTTTGAATTTACTGTTGGATAGACACATGGCACCATCCACCAGTTCTTTTATACTTAGCCGATTCGGGCTGCTGACCCATTTGACTTATGTTGGACCACTGACACGTGGGAGTTGGCGGCTTCATTCGAGTCTCCGCTTTAGGCCTCGACCCTCAAGGCGTGCTTAATGAGACACATGGAAGCTTCTACTGGCCCTTCCATACTTAGCATTCTATGACCGACTTTGTCTCCTTCTTTGAATCGACCACGTGGCGAGCCCACGCTTGTTTGGAGACTGCCCCTTGGGCTTAACTTTGGAGTTACGTCGTTGAGGCATGTGGCACCTTCGCGGGTCTGCGACTTTACATTTGGCAAAAAGACTCCACGGGCTTGGGCCCGCACTTGAAAACTGCGCCATTTTGCGAAAAGTGCAAAAGTTCCAAAATTCCTCGCATACTCACTGGCCCAAATTTACACGTGGGCAAAATTTCCTCCGTGGCCCCGCAGACCCATGTAGCAAAAGAAATCATCCCCGGGCCCGCCAGCCCGCATTTTCCACTTGTGCCTTTTGTGAAAGTGCAAAAATGTAAAAGTATCTCCCACCACCCCGCCAGTCCGCTATCTTCCCACTGGCAAAAAGTCTTCCCCAAGCCCGTCAGCCCACTTTTGGCAAAAAATACTTCCAAGGCCCGCCATTTGCAAAATATGAGGAGTTAGAAGGACTTATTTATATTTCGGAAAGGGGAAGAAATTTCCTATCTGATGGAAATGCTTTCAAGGGACCTTAAGTGCTTAAAATATATAAAAATTCAGATTGAAGCACAAAAAGGGGAAAATGGTGTTAGTTGACCAAAAATAAGTGTGAGCTTATTTTGGTCAACAATCATCTCCAAATATTCCTTTACAAAAAGCCTCATTTAAATTATTTTTATTTATATTGAACTCGGCTTATAATTTATGGTTTTCCAAATGAACAAGAAAAAACAATGTGTAAAGTATTTCTTAACTTTAGTCTCAAATTAATTTTGTAATCTACTATTGATTAAATGTCAATGTGTGAAAATAATTGTAATGCCACTTACAAATTTTCTTTTCAAAAATAATATGACTTATGTTCGATAAAGACATATACTTATTTTTTGTTTACAAATTTTTGTGAGCCTTCAAAATAATAAATCTTCCAAAACCAAAATCAAGAGTTTTTGTAACCTTATTTTAGTGTCACCCTCCAACACAAATACAATTTGTCACACACCAAAAAAAAGTGATATTTCATAAATTTAATTTGATCATATATTAGTAACAAACAGCAAAAATGGTAAATAACCATGTTGTTAAATGCAACATCAATTCCCAAAAAAACATTTGATATGATTACTTATATATTGATAATAATGTGTCCAACGTAAAAGATGGAACATAGAACATGGACCATAGGGCCTATAAATCATCAAACATAGAACATAGAACATGTGGTTGGTGAATATATTTTGTAATTTGCATGTTTTTAGTTGAATTTTGGTAGGTATTGTATTTGTAGTTTAAAAAATTAACATATATGTTAATGAATGCTCATATTAATTTTCATATTCGGATGTGGTTAAAATGTATTGTTCTTGGGGTTTCCGCACTTGTAGAAAAGAAGGCAGGACGTATTGCTCAAATTATCGGCCCAGTACTAGATGTATCTTTTCCTCCAGGTAATATGCCTAAAATTTACAATTCATTAATTGTTAAGGATAATGACACCCCTAACCTCTAATCTATATAGGTATAGGTGGGAGATGGGTGAACCCCAACAGAAAGAATTGTTCTATTTCACTCACTTTCACTATGCGTAAGTTTTCATTGACTCAATATTCCGCCATTCCCTGAAACGATAAAGACAGAAATAAAAAAAAAGTATCAAATCACACCATCTCTGTAATAGGTGAATGCCTCTTTTCCCCATATCTAGATCTATGTCCCATCCCCTCCCCCAACCCCTAATTGATATCTCGATATTGAGGGGATTCCATATCCACAACGGATAATCCACTTCTCCCCGCGGAATGGTATCTTATTGATATTGAGGATGTGCTTTTAAGAGTCCACATAGTGATTTAACTTATTAAATTTGTGTATAATAATAAATAGTAACGAAGGAAACATTGTATTTTTTTGACATGGTTGAATATTAAACTTAGCAAGAAAACATGTTATTTCAATGTTAAATTACATGGTGCTTTTAACTTATTAAATTTGTGTAGAACAATAAATAGTTACTAAGGAAACATTGTATTTCTTTTGACATGGTTGAATATTAAACCTAGCTATAAAACATGTTATTTCAATGTTAAATGATAAAAATGTATAGAAAAATAGTGTGATAACACCAAAGAAAATATAAATAGTAAATGAAAGGATGTGTAGATATGGATGATTTATATTGTTAAACAAACTATGAGAATATTAGATGATATTTAATGATAATAGGAACACAATCATCAAAATAATGTTATTAATGGTTCATATGTTTCTAGTCAAAAATTCATGATATACACTCTAAAAAGCTAAAATATTCAATATAAAACTAGAATAAGAGTTTACAACTAAATTTATTTTCATGCAATAATCACAAAACAAAAATAAATTTTAAAAAATAATGGAAAGATATACAATCATTGCATGCTAAAAAGTTTTATATTTCAACAATACTTAATCAATATTAACATAGGAATTAAATATCTATTTTTCCCCAATTTTCCAAAAAAATCACATAGCTAAAATAACATATATAAAACTAGAATAAGGGCTTACAACTAAATTTATTTTCATGCAATAATAACAAAACAAAAATAAAATTTAAAAAATAATGGAAAGATATACAATTATTGCATGCTAAAAGTTTTATATTTCAACAATATTTAATCAATATTAACATAGGAATTAAATATCTATTTTTCACCAAGTTTCCAAAAATCACATAGCTAAAATAACATAAGAATATTTTAAGCAAATATACATTACAAAAATTACAAATATATTTTATTTATTTCAAATGTGTTGGATATGTCTATTTTGAAGAAAAATACGTCGAGAAAACATTAATATTGAACTACTATGGATTCCATCCAACGGGTAGTGGTGTAACGGTTCTTGGGTCTCCTTGTAATTGGGAGGTCCAAGGTTCAAATCTCGGCTCTATGTTAAGGCGGCCTACTACCGACGGTTTGGATACCCTAGTGATGGGGCGCCACGATAATGTGGTTTAATTTGTGGGCTCACCGAGAGCTTAAACTACCATCCTTGGATGGTTCCATGGCCGGTGTGGGTTGGTGATGCCATAAGGGCTAGGGCCCTCTCCCTAGGTAACTCAAGCAAAAAAAAATTACTATGGATTATAAAAATGAAATCAAACTAGTCTAAGTGAGACATGTAAACAATAGTTTTTACGATATATTGAAGTTCGTGTTATAACAGTTTCCTTAGCCTTTCAATCTATTGTTGAAAATCCTCAACTTCATAATTTTTATTAAATGTACAAACAAATAAATTTAGAAATATATATTGTTCATTAGAGTTATAGGATTTAGAAACTATTTTTTGGAAGTGAATAAGGTTTTAAGCGCCTTAAATAATTATAAATAATGTAAATTATAATTCATTTTACAGAAATAAACAATAAATTGGACGTAAAACATGTTAAAAGGGAAGTCTTACCAGTCATAAATTAAAGGGAAATGTTGGAGCGTGGGTAAAGAATGATCTAGCCTAATTTATAATAAATGTTTGATTGTGTTGATAAATCAAGATATGCAGAGAAGATCATAAAATCCTAAGAAATAGTCTAGAAATTTTGGTAAACATTTTCTAGGTCAAGCTAGGCGATGAGGGTTAGATTTGGTATCAAACCTATCTAAGGGTGTCAAACATGTCCCTACGTTGGTTAAATCTTCATGTTTTTTTGGGCGTGTATTCACGTCTCTTCTTGGTCAAAATTTGATTAAATTATTTCTACAATGTGATTCAATACTGGACAAAATTGGCTTCTCATTTGTTAAACCCCTAGTAATCATAAAAAAAACATAGGAAGATAAGTCCAAGAATATGCCCAAACGATTCTCCCCTCACCTTGCTACATGAAAGCACTACAATACATATGGAGGATCATGTATAATATAGTTCTCCCAATCCGAGTGAAGTTTTTGGCTTCACTAATGATCTTATATTCTCAATTATCTAAGAAATCCACATGCAACCAGGAATATACAGCTTAGGATAATTCTTTTTTATTTGGAGAAAGACAATATAGCAACATGTAACTTAATATTTTGGGAGTGCTTTTGATTTAGAATTTGGCCTATAGATTGCTCTCGAAAGATTTAGGATGCTTATAGTCATTATGTGTGATGATCTCCAAGGTTGTAGATGATGTACAATGATCTACAACGTATGGTTTTATATAATACCCTTCGTTAATGTATTGTGTCATTTGACCTGAAAATTCTACCTCACTTGACTTAATGAAATTTTCCAATTTGAAAAAAACATTACACATAGAGAGGATAGATTTGGTAGGGGTGGAGAGGTTTGGTAGTGAACTTGTCTAAGGGTGCTAAATCTAACCTAATGGTCAAAACTCAAGGAGCTAAAAATGGATAAATGTCGGAGAGATATACTTGATGATTGTAGGCAAACTTGAAATGATCTCGAGTATGTAAAATTTGTAGATTGAGATGACCAAGGTAATGTAGATGTAATCATAAGGAGAGATGTGTGTCAACAAATTCAAATATTTACCACTCGGTCCAAATGTCCTAAATGATGTTTTCAAGTATCTCATACCTAAATTAGGTTCACTTAAATACCACCACTATGATATAATATTTTAAATGATATATCAAAGGGATAAATATGTATACATGACATTATTCCTAACCCAAAATATCATTAACTCTTATACTCTTTACACTTACGTCGTACTTTGGTCTCACTATTGACATTGTTTTAGAACAATTGTAATTCAAATGACACATAATTTACACTTAGGGATTCATGACTACAAGGAGTGGTGACCTTGCACAAAACAACTCATTTCATCGCTCTTAAACACTCAAGTATTAAATGCATATTACATGACAACCCAACAACTATATGCTTCTCAAATTTCTTCCAAGGAACTATTTAAATCATTTAGTAAATATGCATTAGTGTTTCTTTCACCAATACCCTTAAGAGAGGCTCCACGATCTATTAACTTCAAAATCATTCATGGATGGGGAAAAATTACACCATACAAGAAGCACATGGTAATCCACTACTACATGCTAAGGGACACATTTATCTAAGAGGGGGAAAAGGGGTTCAAATGCAAAAGTTATAAAATTTTACGCGTTCAAAATCCTTCTAAAGCAATATTTACAATCTTTGGTAATCATATGTCATATGTCCTTTACTTAATCACTAAGATCCTAAGGAGTATGATTTCACACTTAACCAAGTTTGGATTATTCCTGGGAAATTTAAGTATTAGATGTGTATTACAAGGTGATATGCAATTATAATGTTATACACCCTATGATCCTCTAGCGACTACCCTTCTCACTAGACAAATTATACTAATGTGTGATTCATCCTAATTCCTATAAGAGGCTCACATTCGATTAATTTCAATTGACACCGAAAAGGGGCCTACACCATACCAAAAGGATAACTATAGAAAATATTATACTTACCCCACAACTTATACACAACTAGAACACTCCTACCATGATAACACCCCTATTTTTTAAGAGAAAGGGATTCAACTCATAGGTTTCATACATAGGTATCTTATGACGTGGGTTCCACTCATATTCCAAACCCTCATTTCATAAGTACATAACATGATTAACGCTATGTCTATGGGATGAATCATGAGTTTCAAGTTTAGAGGTTTATACTAGATGCAAGATTTGCAAAGCGAAACACAAGGGCACAACCCGTCATCACGAGGTTTTATCGAAGCACAACACCTGAGAGTAGAACTATTAGTTGGTAAACACTAACACCCGTACTTAGGATGATCATGGTCAGAGTGGGGATCACTCAATATGGAGAAATCTCAAGTTGTTCTCAATTGTCTAGTGTCAAATCTCACCTACTAATCATGCAATAATTAAGGGAAGATGTAGAATTGAAGGGTTTAGAGCATAATTCCATTTTAATTTATAAAGAGATACTTCTTCCTCCATGCATGACGTAATTTTTCACAACATAGCTATAAATTAAGTCAACAAGAGCATTAAGTAATTAATGGGCTACCTCTTAAAACTCGATAACAAGGAACAATTAAAAGTTTATTTAAACTACATGCATGAGGACAATATTTTATTTAAAAGAAATAGAAGGATGAAACTTTACTATAAACATAACAATACATTTTTTTCATTATCATATATAAATTACAACAATACACAAATAAATTATAACCATGCCATTTCGCCATCTTATTTGTACCCTACAAAACCATGTGAGCATGAGTCAGTGAAAATCGTTGGCATGGCATCCACCTAAATCCAATATAATTATCATTTTTAGTTTTTCATTTACATAATAATAATAATGCACACACAAAAAGAGAGGGTTAGGTACATATATTCTTTTCATTTCATTTTATTTCTTATCCAAGGGAGGAGAGAGAAAGAGATAGGGAAGAGAGAGAATAGAGAGAAACACTATTTTTCCAAAAGTCACATTTCACACAACAAGCCATAAGGGAGAGTTTCATACAATTATTTATAAGTTTCAATAAGTTTTCACGACGGTTTATTGTCTTGACTAAGGTCATACGGCCTTATTTTACATTTTCCTACTAGTTGTGAAAACGTCTAATTTTAGCTCGAGGCTAAGGAATCACGTTTGAAAAATGTCTTGCTAATGGAAAATGCACAATAGTTAAGTTCCTACATGTACTCCTATATACCAAGAATTTGCAGAAACTAACGGAATTCAAAACTAGTGAACAGTTTACAATTTGTGGCTAGTTTTTCGGGGCCATTAGTCGTAATTGGACTAGTTTCAAAACAACCAATTTTATCTCAAGCACTAAGAAACCTCATCCAAAACTGATTTTTGATAGATGAACGCGCAACAGAAAATTTCCTACATGCTCTCCTATATATGGAAAATTTAGCAGAGTTGATGAGCGAGGAACCGAGAACTAGCAAATGGGTTAGAAATTACGACAATTTTTCTGGAGCCATCGGTCGTAATTGGTCCAATTTGACCTAGTCAAATAGCGGTCGAAGCCTACAAAACCCCTTTTCCAAACTTGTTATAAATGTGTTTATCCCCAAATTGAAGGTTACAAGCAATTTTCTAGTAGAATTACTAGAGGTTTACAAAGGCGGAAAAGCGTTTCTTCACTTAGAGTCCAAATGGTGAGCCGAAACGAAAACCAACTTTTCACTTTTAACAACTTCCTAAAACTACAAAATGGGGTAACAAGGCACCTAGAGGGGCGGAAATGAGAGCACAAATGGTCAATCGGGGTCAATCTAAAGCTTGATACAACTCCCCACATAACAAGGGACACAAACAAAACTCAACATCTCTTTTTGGGTTTCAAAATGTTGTTTTGCGAGTCTCTAAATATTGTTGTTTTTCTAACTTTGCAAGGTAGAAAAAAATGGTTGTTTTAGTTGACGACTCATCTAACTCTCACTGGTACCAGTGGACACGAGCACCTAATTATGATACCTTGTTTTAACAATGCATAAGGTTGTGGTAGCAACACGTTTGATGGTCAAATTGTAAATCGGTAACATAAATCACAAGGTGGAGTTTTTATTGTTTCGCACTAATAGTCTGGTTAAAATATCCAATTGTTAAGTATCTAATGGTTTGATATTTCTATTATATTGCAAATGAAGAACCAAATTACATGAAAAAAATAAAAGATGAAGGTAAGGAGACCGTGCCTGGAAAATATTAGCATCCGCAGCGGTACGAGATTCTCCGGTGATACGCATTCATAATCAACAAGATCACGCAAAAAGGAGATGATTTCTTCAAGCCGTTCATAGGTGTTTTTGAATCCAAAGTGACTCCTTGCACATGTTCTCCTCAAAGACCAAGCAATACACTCACAAAACATTTATGGCAAAGTTTTGAGTTTCCTTGAGATAGTTGGTCGCAACTAACAATGACATGCTCAAACATCGCAAAATCATTTTGTGCACATCGTGTAACCATGGTAAACCATCCGGATAAGGCATTTCTTTGAACTCTTCAAAGGCTAGTCGAGGCACCATTTACCCTGAATCATCTTGTTCTATGGGACCACATTTCATTTGAGCATTTTTTCAAATAGTTCACATGATATGTGCATTCCTCCACGTTTTCACATTGGTCTACCTGGGAAGCAAAAATATCCATCAAATTTAATTATCCAACATAAAAGGAAGATTTGTTGTGATGAATAGTGACTCCATAACCATATAAGCTCCCAAAGCACCAAGCAAACACATCCACACAACCCTCAGCTTAACTAACACGTTGAAGGTAAGGTTTAGAGTTTTCTCAAGGTACTAGCATGGCCAAAATTTCTTCCACGTAGCCACATAAGAGTTGAATAAAAAAATTAAAAGCTCCTCTATAGCTACTGGAAGGAGGATTAAAAATTATAAACAGAGTGTTTCACGTAAAGGAAGAGTGAAAGATACAAAATATTGTAAAGACATACGTGGGACAACAAGAGAGCCAAATTTCAATGTCTTAAATCAATACACCAACTACTCGAAATAAAAGATAAAGAGCAGGAAGAAAAGGGCGTTGCAAAGGTTATAGTGCATGTAGCACAAGTGGTTAGAAGCGAAGAAGAAGATAAATCAATAATGTTGGGCTTCACACAAAATAAAGCGCCCCCTCGGCCTTAATCTTCTTTCTTCCTCTACAGACAATAAACAACACAAATGACAAGAATTTTCCTTTCAAAGACAATAGAACTCGCTTCGGGTGCATATATAGATCCAAATCAATCGCTTTGCAAAAAGAAAAATGAGGAGATATTAGAGTTACATGCTTATCTCCATGCGTTGGGCTGAATAACCATATTGGTGTTGATTTGGGACGGCCATATAGAGTGCTCCACTAGCACAATTCCTCACTGTTATGTTTTGTCAGAACCAACCAATTCTCAAGTTAACTTTACAGCGTTGCCTTGGGGTTCGCTTTGGTTAACTCCTTGAGATCTCAAATAAAGTGCTTGTATTCTTATGCAAGGAAATGACAAGTCTAAAAGGTGTTTAGGATGTGTCACTCTCCTTTCCCCGCTGATACGCACAAACCGAACGCCCCATGCAAAAGTGCGTTGTAGGGTAGGGGTACTACATATGTAAATAACTACCTCTCACCTTCTACCAAATTAAGTTTATAATTATATTGTTTCCTCTATTGGTCCACATATCCAACTTTTTGAAGCTCATGGATTTCTTGTTTTAGTGAAACTATTTCCGCTAACCAAATATTCTACCCTTTTATTGTTGTTTGCTAGCATAATTATAAGTGATTTCCTCTCTTTCTCTATACTAAATTGTGTTGATGAATATAGTTTCCGAATTGAAAATATCATTGTCACAAATTTTGCACCATAAATATCATCCCACCCCGTACAATTCTTTTATCTCATCCAACTCCCGCATATATCATTTCAACCTCCCAATTGTTCCTTCAAAATGCACACTCAATGTACAATTTTTCATATTTATGGCACAATATTGTTCCTTCATTATTCATCAAATCAAGCTCATTTTTAAGCCCGAAAATAGTTCCTTCCAAATTTTCCTTACATGTTTTCCACAAGTTTCAATCTTCACTCACCTTTAGCTATAGTTTTATTAGAGAACTCCTCGGTCGCTTTTAGTTTACTTTCCTCTTCTTTCGTATAGATATTTTATTTATTAATAATTTACTCATACCGACATCTATTTTTGTCAATAACAACAAATATTTTCCCCGCCTTTGTATAGCTTGTCACCCCCCCAAGATGCATCTAATAAATTGAGAGTCAATAAAAGCAAGGTGGTCATAGGCACTTTTGGAACATGTTCAAAAGTTTTCTAGTATTGTTGGTTCATCCATACATGTGAATCTTCATGTTGTTGCTTTGAAAGGAACGATAAGAAGATTGTTCCAACCGTGAGATCTCGTATAATAATAGCACACCACATTAGATTTACAAAAACAGAATAGCTAAAATACCATATGTGAAAATACATCATAATCCATAATGCTCAATACATTACAATACAATGACTTGAATTATTCAATAAAAAAAGATGTACATATTTGAGGAGGGAAGTGCAACTACTACCTAAATCAGTGGTGAATAACTCCCACTAACTAATACTGGTAGTTAAGTTAACTCCAAAAGACTAGTAAGTTAACTCCACATAACTAAGAAGCTAACTCAACACAATTAGTAAGCTAACTCCACACAACTAGTACACCTAAGCAAGTTAACTCAATAAGTGTAGGGCTAACACAAGTGTAAGAATTATCCTAATAAATAAATAAAAGGATAAATAATAACCTACACTAACACCCTCCCGTAAGCATAGCTTAGGTGGGTGGAAAATAAGGTGGGTCCCGAACAAGGCCTGATGAGGTACCCACATACAATAACTAGGAAAATTGACACCACAAGGTACCTAAAACTAGTAATAACAAAGTAGAGAGAAAAATCCCGTTGCAAGATATCCTCAGAAGCTTGGCTCTAAAAACTCGTATAATGTTGAAGAAGTGTGGTGCGCACTGTGGTCTGAATCCACTGCTTGATCATAGAACTCAAAAACAACTGACACTGGCTTCACCAGAATAGCTCCATGCAAGGAGACTGTCAATGGAGTGATGTCGAAAGTGTAAAAAAACACCAAACATAATTTGATCAATTGCTACAAATAGGTGTGCCACGATCCAAGAACAATCAAGGAAACAAGGCAAGGACACGAGATCCAAATAAATAGGAGTGCCACAATCCAAGAAAAGCCAAGGTAATAAGGCAAGGACATGAAACCTAAAGAAGCAATATCAACACGTAATAAGGCAAGGACATGAAACCCAAAGAATCAATATCAACACCATACCCTCCCATACTGTTGAATGGGTAGAGTGACACCACAGATCTATATGAGTTGCCAAAATCAACTACTCGAACACTGACAAACTAACACTGGGCTTCACCAGAATAACTCCCCCATAAAAGAGATTATTAACATGCCAAAAAATAAAGTGTCGAAAATACAAATCCATAATATCTCAACAAAAAAGAGATATAAATACATACACCCATAGATACAAGAATGCAACACCCAAAAGTTTAGGACGTCGAGCTCAACCAAAATTGTGTCCACAAGTAATTACAAGACCCTCCCAAATTTAGCACTTTATAATTGAGTGCATGTAAATATTACAATGACTAAAAGTACCTTTTATATTTGAAATATGTGTATAAAAATGTCACTAATGCATAGATCTCAAAAAATACACAATTTCAAAAAAAAGATCACCTTAATCCGAGCTACGGATCAAAAGTTATGAGCTCTAGAAGGTTTTGCTATTAAAATAATATTTTAATGCTGATCTTTTTTTAAAAGTACACATGACACCCAAATGTCAAAAGGGTAAAAGAGTGCATCCACATGAAACAGCTTGCATGACGAAAGGATAAAAGCTGCGCCCAAAACCTAAAATGTCCAAAGGCTAAATCATTGCTTTCGGAGGGTACACGTCAATATCCAATGGATAAAAGAATGCACCCAGGGTAAGATCTGCGTCCAAAGGATAAAAGACTCGCATCCAAAACAAAAATATCCAGAGGATAAACGAATGCATCTCGAAAGGTACACGCTTATATCTAATGGATAAAAGAATGCACCCATAGGGTATAGATCTTGCATCCAGTGGATAAAAGATTGCATCCAAAACAGAAATATCTAGAGGGTAAAAGAATGCATCCAAAAGGTACATGCTTATATCCAATGGATAAAAGAATGCACCCAAAGGGTACAAATTTGTGTCCAGTGGATAAAAGATTGCATCCAAAACTAAAATATCTAAAGGGTAAAAGAATGCATCTAGAAGGTACACGCTTATATCCAATGGATAAAAGAATTCACCTAGAGAGTACACATATGTGTCTAGTGGATAAAAGATTGCATCCAAAACTGAAATATCTAGAAGGTAAAAGAATGCATATGAAAGGTACACGCTTATATCCAATGGATAAAAGAATGCACCTAGAGGGTACATATCTGCATCCAGATTTGACTGTCTCAAAACATGGTCAAGTTTACAATCGATTCTAGGGTTTTGACACCTTCCAAATCCAATGCCGCACTCCATTTTGCATAAAAATGTATGTTGCAGAAAATTGCTAACAAATTTCAAATACATGAAAATAATAAACCCTTACTTGCAAAGAAAAACTTACATATGGATGTCTACATCATTTATCGCTCTGATACCATGAAAGGAACGATAAAAATATTGTTCCAAGCCGTGATCTCAGATGATAATAACACACCACATTAGATTTGCAAAAACAATAATAGCTAAACTACCATATATGAAAATCCATCGTAATCCATAATGCTTAATACATTACAATACAATGACTTGAATTATTCAATAAGAAAAATGTACATATATGAGGAGGGAAGTGCAACTACTACCTAGATCAGTGGTGAATAACTCCCACTAACCGATATTCGTAGTTAACTCCAAAAGACTAGTAAGTTAACTCCACATAACTAAGAAGCTAACTCAACACAACTAGTAAGTTAACTCCACACAACTAGTACACTGAAAGCAAGCTAACCCAACAAGTAGGGGTAACACAAGTGAAAGAATTATCCTAATAAATAAATAAAAGGATAAATAATAACCTACACTAATAGTTGCTTCTCAAGTTGTCTTACACCGTCAAACATGGATTAGTGATAAGAAAAATTGATCTCGTGATTGGACATTATTGATCAAAATGGGCATTTTAAACCAAATTTAATATTTTTGAATATTTTTGAATATTTTAATAATTTTCTCGTAAAATTGACAATATTGAAAATCAGTATTTAAAACTAAAATGTGATTCCAAACTTGATCCAAAGTTCTTAGTTTATGCAAATGCTCACTAATTCACCAATACCATATACAAAGCTTGTTTTTCTCAATTTTCCGTAATTTCCGTAAATACATTAAAAAAATGGCTTAATAATTTAAAATCATATTCAATACTAACTAAAAATAAAAACTAAATGGTAATAACAAAAACACCGCAAACCGAATTGATAACAAAGTTTGTCCAACTTCGACTATGTTTATGGGTCACGAACCGATCAATTAAAAAAGATGCAAAATTCTTACATCAAGTTTTCTCCCAATAAGGAGCTTCAATCTACAAATAATTTGTCTCTAGGAGCTCTCATATTCATAATCTCTGCCTAGCACAAATTTCTTGCATTTACCTACTCTTTTCCTTTACAAAGAGGCCAAATACATTAAAAAAGATAGAAACCTTACATTTTAAATGCAATATTGCCATTTTTATATTGTTTACGGGATCTTGGATCATCGGTTAAAGTCGTAACCTTTTTACAAGGATGAAGGAGTTCGGATCCCTTCTCAAATGCCTTTTTATGGAAGACCCGATTTTAAACAATAAGTAACAAAATGTTTGTAATGATCACCAAATATGGCATGGTTGAGTTGGTATAAGCCAAAAATAGACTACATCAAGTAGTGGGGTTGAATCCCACTCCTCACCTTTTATATTGGGATAAGCCTTAACGTTTTTCTCAATGCTTGGGCACTTTCTTTGGCGCATTGCGTGTTTTAAATCTCACATGCATTGGGATATGGGGACAATATAGATTTAAAACCCTATCTTGACACCATGTGAATTGGTCAAATGACCATCAATTGCCCTAAACTCGCCATGGTTTGTGTTGGAATTGGGCACTTGAGTGTAACAAATGTGCTAACTTGGTTGTGTTGGCAAATGCATTGGTAATTTTGTTGAAGCCACATGGTGGCTTAGCTATCCTCTACTTGTCTTAAGCGCCATTCTTTAGACCCACATAGAGGTTTATTCCCACATTGATCATGGGAAAGCATTGTGATGGGTTTATATGCAATTCCACTTTAAATGTAATATGAAGATAATGTGGGCCCCCGACTCACAAATAATGTGGGCCCCTCACTCAACCGTTGAAGATTAGAGGCTGAAAATTTAAAAAAACCATTTGCATATTCTCTTACACATGTTACTATTTGATTGGTCCAACTATACAAGTCCACTCAAAGATGATGACATAATCATTGTACATATGCACATTTTTTGCATATTTGGTTTTAGCTTCAGATGAGTCATAACTTTTGCATACGAAATCAATTAAACCTCGTTCAAAATTCCTCGAAAAATCTCGACGAGCTCTTCGTTATGAAGCGCTTCGATAGATTGCAAACCATATGACTTGTTTGGTGTGGGTATCATCCCGCATCAATTATGGAGATTAAGAGTGAATCCTAATATTGTATTATTTTCCATAAGCTATCAAAATGGCACCTAGCATATGAATATTAGTACAAATATAGCATTGTTGAAGATAAATATATATTTCCTATCTAATATGATGTTCAAAAATAGATATCCTAATTTGTATATGTGTTGAGTAAATGACAATTTTTGGGTGTTGTTGCAATCACGTCCTCCTCTTGTTGGACTTTCCATCATTATCCTTTGGTTGGCCAAGTTACAAAGATCTTGTGGTTCTATTTGAGGTCCTCTAGTTGTCCTCATAAGGGTATCACCGAATGGTATCCTTTGTTTTGTGTTTTTGTGAGCATTAGGGGAGAATATATATATTTTTGTGACCCTTACAATATGTGTCGATGTTTAGTCAAAATATACCATATGTGTATGTTTTACAATATTTAATATTTTTATTGTGCTTACATTTTTTTGTTATATTGATTCAACAATTGTATTATTAAAACACCTAATAATATAAACACTTATATATCTATTTAATGTTTGTCTAAAATAATAACTTTATATAAGTTCTTAAGGCATTGAATATGTGTACGCATGTTGTCTTCTAATTTTTAGCAACGCTATCCAAGAAACTTCATAACATTTGTTACATGGTAATGCATGTCCATATAGACATTGCATTTTCATCCCATCCGACATATCTTTCACCTCATGTGTAATTGCTAGTGGATATGTGTGCTCTACTACGACACAACAATGTCCACTTATTGGCCAAAGAAGCAAATAAGTGTGCCCTATAATAGAATATTGTGAAGTCCAATTGTTAGCTAAAGAGTTAAAAAAATGATATTAATACAACACATCTTGAAAGTAATATGAAATAGCGAGGGGTTCTAATAAGCAAGTTATTGAGAGGTTAAAAATGGGCACTCTAATGTAGACAAAGAAACCAAAATGTGTAAATATTATCTTGAAACTATCCAAAGCATGATAAACTAATCCAAAAATTCACTATATTGTTTTTGGCAATTGAATGTGATCTCTCGGAAAATTGAATATAAATTTTGTGAATCCATGTGAATTATCTAAACATTGAAGGTGGTCTCTCTTAACCATGTAAAATCTCTAAAATTATTTGTGATCTCTCTAAACCATCTAAAAATACATATAAGTGTAAGCTTTGTTTACAACTATTTGGATTTCTGAAATAATTCAACGGTGTTCCCCATATTGATGTGAGGAATTGGTACGTGTATCACTCATCTCAAAATAAAGAGCTAAATGCACCATGCGTAAAGTGTATATAAAGCATAATCTAATATAATCGTGTAAAGCACATATACAAACATGCCGGGATATGTCAACATAGTAAAGATGTGATCATGTGAAAAATTAGTATGTAACATGTAATATAGGGCATAAGCATAAGCGATTGTCGGTGTCATGTAAAATATTATTGTGAAAAATCAGCTAGAGATGTAGACAAGTTAAACACATGATGTACCAACTAAGCACAAAATTGTAGGTGTCCTAGTGGATGCATGATATGTATCATGGCGATGTGAGCACCAATAGTAGCATAAAGTATTAATATGCATGATATGAATCATGGCACAAAAGATATGATAGGATGCAATATATTCAACCTAAAATAATCATCAATGCTCAAGAAGCACGCAAGCAACCATTACACAATGATCAATAGGATGATGACAGAGGATCCTCTTGCATTCACACAAGACCAAACACATAAGAACACACAAATAAATCACTCCAAAACAAACAATATAGACATGCATTATCAAACAATTTCTTATTCATGTATGGTAGTGGATAACATCCAGATAAATAAGCACTCAAAAGATATAAGCTAGATCAAGATATGTATATAAGCAATAGCAATGGTTGACTATGAACATTGGAAATAACTTAGATAGATAGAACGTGTGATGTATGCAAGATGCCCCCATTGTTGGCATGTTGCCAATGTATATGCAATGTACCTATGTGTGCTCGAGTAAAGCCAAAAACCATCATGTGAATCTATGATCCTATGTAGCCTCTCTATCCTTCATTAAAATTAAGAGTGCTATGATTCATATGCACAAAAACAGAATGTGTAAAACACTAGTAGCATAATATGAAACAATGTATACAACATGTACTTTTAAACACATAAATTTGGTCTTTGACACTTCAAAACATCAATTTTTACATACTTGTACAATTGACATATATATGACTCTTTATTATTCTTCCTCCATGTAGTTTCCCACACATTGTCTTAGCAACCTATGTCTTCTAGTTATACTTATGATCAGCGTAACCTATACAAGAACTCCTTTGAAATCCTACATATACATTCTCCATCTCACATATCCATATTTACGCCTCTAGATGGTACCATCCACTTTGGACATTATTGTTTGGCATTACTCTCCTCCTCTAGTAACAATCTTTTCATAAGAGAAGCAACTAATTTTTAAACACGTCCACTTTCATTATGTCACCTTTCAACTTGATTCATAGATTGGCTATGGCAGAAAAATTAACAAAGAGTCACTTATATATTAGAAAATGAACCCATAGTTCATTATCCATCCATAAACTTGAGAGACACCTTGGAGATCACTTTACTAAAGGCATATACATATTTCAAATCTTCCACGAGTAGCCTTAGAGTAGGCCACTAAGCTAAAATATGAAGTTTAAAGGGTCAAAGTTGGATAGTTCCAAGTGTAAAGGATTAAATGAAGGATCACTCTAGATTTCACATTGTTTTGTTTAAACATTCAAATAGGAAATGGAGAACTAAGTTCAACTTGATCCCTATTCAACGTATTAGTACAAAGTGCAACACTCACCTACATTGGGGCGCGAGGCTATTCTCCCCACAAAATGCACCACCATACATAAAACTACCCATAAAACGTACCATGTGACCATCATGTGCATCCACTACCATGTGGCAAGCGGTTCAACACTTAGTTTTTTTTTGCAATTTTATTGTTGAAAAACACATTATGTTTTTCAACAGTGTGCTTTTCAACACCGTGTAAAAATACATGCAGTGTCCAAGGTGATTTGAACTCGCGACCTCCTTGTTATTAGCGCACATTCTTGCCAACCCGCCTAGCACTTGCAACATGCAACCATTTGATTTCAATCGGATATGTTCAAAAACAAGAATTATATGAGTTGACTATTGACACACGGGTCCCACCCATGCATGGGCATACATGTCTCTATGGTACGTTTATGGGTAGTTTTATGTATGGTGGTGCATTCTGTGGGGAGAATAGCCTCCGCCACATTGGGGTAGTGATGAGTTTGGTCTATCCAATCTCCATATATATATATATATATATATATATATATATATATATATATATATCACATGGGCTTCATCACGTCATATCACAATACCCTAAATCTAAAGTGCAAACATGTGACAAGTTCTACAAATTTTTAGACTAAGTACACCTCCCTATACATTGTTAGCTACCTCAAACACTATCCTTTGACAATAGTTTCCTCATTTGACAAAAATATCCAGACACTATCTTTTCCATTGTTTTTCACCAAACACCTTGATAACACTCTCATGAGTTAGTTTCAAGTCCATGTGTCCATTATATATCTCTCATTTAGGAGGAATCAAATTTGATCTTTCCATTGTATAATTTATAGATATATCTCTCCAATTTCTCTCTATAAGTTGTCAAAATAATCCTAATTCAAGTTTTTTTTGTGTTTATATAATTATCTTAATCAAATCAAGTTCTACTCTCTTAGTAAGTTTTTGAAACAACCGTAATTCAAGTTTAGATTTGTGTTTATTTAATTATCTAAATCAAGACAAGTTTTACTACAATATATACCTTTCTTTGTGTGTGAAATAATGAAAACAAAATGGCGAACTCAACACTTGGGTGAACATAAAATCCTAACTTTTCCTTCTCCGTTAGGGTTTCATATTTCCTTTCTTAGGGTCTAATTTCATATCTATTTTCCAATTCTTAGGGTGTTATTTACCCTTAGCGTACATTGGATATGTTTACACTCTTTTCTTATGGATGCAAACTATTTATATTCGACATACAAATTCATCATGTCCAATGTTACATGTTGCTTTCACTTATATCATAAATGATTAACATATGGCATTAAATGTGATGAAATTATATAAAGTATTAGTAGGGATGTTGTTATCAATGTTTATACATTAGCGTCCTTTAATATTACAACTTGCATGAATATTGAATCTAAAATGCTTCCAGCTTACAACCAAGAGGGAGAGGGCATGCGTGTCTAGCTTTAATCCTTCCTTTTTCTTCAAGGTGGGGTCAACCATTACAACCCACTTGTAATTGTCTTACAATCATATTGAACATAAACATAGTTGTTCTCGCAATCAAAAGGAGTATAACATAGCATAATTTCCCTCCTTTACTAAAAATTGACGATAACTAAATTTCCCTCCCGCCTTCTTAATGATTCCTAGATCCTCAACAAATACAACTAAGGACTATGATATTTTCCATCAACTCGAAAAATATGTGCAAATATTTCTATCATAGAATTTTCTCAAAAGGTCTATTATCTATGAAGACATCCTTTATGTCGCCTTGTGCAATGCCACTCTACCAAATGAAACTAAACCTACATATTTTGTTTGTATTATTAATACCTTAAAATATAGTGAAGATGTTATTTCCTTTGAAAAGAAGACGTGTCTTCTCCAAAAATCATAGATCAAAACCTGACCTTGTAAATCCAAGCATGAATCCTAAACAAAGGAGTTAAGCATGTGTTCATAGTTCAAAATATGCCCTGGTAAATCTAAGCATTAATCATAAACAAAGGAGTTAAGCATATGCTAGATGACATTGACTCGAGGTTAAGTATTTGTGATATTGTCTTTCTTCAAACACTTGGTACCATCACTTATTCCCTAGATTATTTGAATATGAACACCATAGGTTTAGACAATGTACCTCACCAAAATTTAGAAAAATATACATTTGATGTAACAATAGGACCCCAAACATTATCCACTACATTTCAACTAATAACAAACCAATTGAATTATAACTTCTTACTTTGAAGACCTTGAATCCAGGGTATGGAGGTTATCCTACCCACATTACATGTATGTGTCACAAATGTACACAATGCATATAGATACACATCCTACGTATGGTAAACTTTTCAAATATTTCAAGGTAATGGAACCAATAGATGGGTTTATACCACATTTGGATACACCGCAATAATCCATAGTACCTCAATCACAATTCATACCATTTAAACAAATACACATATAACATAGGAGAAGTAATTGCACGATGTCTATGCTTTATGAGACCAGAGGAAGTTGTACAAGATTGTATTCAAGGTCTTCTCGAGATGTTGACAAATACAACAATGTGGACATTGAGAGAGAATCCCCAATGCTAGAAATATTGATAAAATCCTACTAATTAGTTTCCAAAAGCATCTCAAACCATCACCACCCATTCCTAGCCTTATTGTCCTTCACCTATGTGTTGGCTTCAATGGATTCACATTCATGTTGTTGAGAAATGTATTCTTCAATAACATCATCCGCACAACTAAATTCATTGGATTTGTATTTTTTTCAATTTCTATGCAAGTTTACAAATTTATGTGGAATAAACATTTTTAACAATATACATGTTTGATTGAAATCTAAAGTTAATCTTAAAATCTCTCTATTTATACATTTTTCCATTTTAATTACAATTTGAATTTGTTCAAAAGACAATATTCCATAAATCTATGATCTAATAAATATGTTCCGTTGATTCACTATAACTCAACTAATAATCATATTTATTATCCTAAAATCCTTTGCACAACGAGGTTTAGTCACATAGTGGTTCTCGTTATTATTTGGAGGAGTGCCTCATTATTTGTTCAGCATTTATCATTATGGTTGAGGAGTCGTTGCAAATTTACTAAAGTTAATGACATGCCTCAATATTCATCCTATGAACCTCATTTCCACTTATGTTTTATTTTAGAGAAATTCATATATATGGGATTAAGGGAGATCCTTTTCAGGTGTAAAAGAGGGAGAATATGGAGCTTTGAGCTTGTGTAGGAAGATGAAGAGCCATCCTCCATGAGATCTCCTTCATGCTTTCCTTGTTTTCATTATTGGTTCCTTTGATTCCCTTGGTCTGTTTGGATTCTTGAGTCTTGGCCTTGATTGATCTATTGTTGGTCTCGTTGGTTTGTCTTGATATGTGTGCTTGTATTTTTGGTTTTGGTTTTGTTTTCTATTTGTTTGTACTTTGTCTATGTGGGGTAATCTTATGTGAAACTAAATGCTTATAATACATTGGATTTAGGTAGGTCTCCTTTCTTTATGCAAAATTCATGGAATCCGATGGCTTTGTGTGTGTGGAAGATTGTAGGGGAGAGGGATTTAATGGGGGAGATTGGATTGGAGTTAAATTCGGAAATGACCCTAACAAGGCCACCAAACCAAAGGCAATGAAAACGGGTATTGAAATCCTTGTGAAAGCACTAATAAGTAGCAAGGTCAAAAAGCTAAGGCACCTCAATCGACTAGATTGCCCAAAAAATCATTCATTGAATTTCTTCGACAGGTGGAGGGATTTAATGGGGGAGATAGGACTAGAGTTAAGTTCAAAAATGACCCTAACCAGTGCCACCAAACCAAAGGTAATGAAAACGGGAATCGAAATCCTTGTGAAAGCACTAATAAGTAGCAAGGTCAAAAATCTAAGGCACCTCAATCGACTAGATTGCCCAAAAAATCATTCACTGAATTTCTTCGACAGGTAGAGGTTGCAATGCTCTCTTCTAGAGTGGAATTTGTCAACATTGGCCTTAAATTTGTAGAAGCTCGAAATGGACAAGAGAAGAAGCAAGGAGAAGCTAAGGAACATGGTCGTCCATTTACCCTACATGTTAGCCCTAATTTGGATATGTGTGTAACAATTTACCAAATGATGAAATTAGACTTAAAAATAGGGTTTTTTATTTGTTTGAATGGTAATGAGCTGCCCTCTAGAAGATTTTTTTATAATTAGATTTATGTGGTCTAGGCGGAAATGAAGATGTATGTTTCCTTCGTCGAATGGTGCAAAAGGGGTATTCATCGTCATTTTTAAAAATTCCAATATACAGAGAAGGGCTAAACCCTTGTGGAACGTGGATAAGTCTCTATTCAAAGCCCTTCCTAAAACCAAGTCTTGACTATCAAAAACTATCAGCCAAAGCAGCCCCTAGATGGATTGAACTTCAAAACGTGTCCATGCAACTTTGGTACTTGTTGCCTAATGCCCTAAAACTTCTCGGTGAAGTACTCAAAATTGAAGAAATCAAGTGACTCTCGTAAATATGGATGTCGAGTATTAATCTCCTTAAATTTGCCAACCCTCTCCCTAATAAAATATCTTTTGGTTATCATAATGTAGTCTACACATGCCCACTAATAGGATTGGGTGGTCTAAAACCCTTCTTTTAGTGAAAAGAGGTCATATCAAAAAGGACTAATTGTTGATAAATAACACTAAAAAATCCATAAGTAGCCCAAATATTTTTGGGGGGTGATATTATGGGTGTGGTAGCCCCAATAGAATCTTCCCCCGTAGGAAATCACAACTTAAAGAATCACATTCGGATAGGATCGACTACAAGTTATGCCCTAAATGCTCCCCGAAGCCCATAGCAAAGGGAATGGTTTATTTGGATGATGTGGAAATTTTTGTTGATTTGCCACAAAATTTGGCCCCACTATCGGAAAAAATTGATATTTTACCTCCCTCCCAAGATGTAGGTAGAATTTCCAAGGAATATGAAATAGTCTTAGCCAAGTCACCGAGATACCCTATTTAAAGCCCTTGAATGTGGTGGAATTTTTGAAAAATAAGTTCTTGAATAATGATAAAGAGAATGTCGTGCCCTCCACCCTACAAAATAGGTTCCAGAATGATTTTCTTAATGATGGGTCGTCCTTCTTGGGCCCCCCCACAGGAAAGCAATTGATAGAGAACCTTGTTGTCTTAACTGAGATAGATCCACCAAACAAATGTTTCAAGATGGGTTCAAAACAACAAAGTAGAAGCTATTGTTGAGTCTATTGCATACTAATTCCCCTAAGGTGGAGGATGGCAGAAAAAAAAAAAAACCTTAGCCAAGGAAGTGGGAAAAAACGTTGAAAGATGCCAGAATTCCTCCTTGTTTTGATAGACTATATCAAAATTAAAGTCCCACAAATCCTTCTCCAAAGGATACCAAGGGACCAAACTAACCCCCACCTATGAAAATCTTAAGTTGGAATGTTAGAGGATTCAAATCTCTAGATAGGAATTTGATTTTTAGACAGTTTAGAAACCTTAGACAAGAGCTTGACTTCTTTCTCCAACAAGAGGTTAAGGTAATTGGAATTGCTTTAGAGTTGGCTTTTAAAATTTGCCTAGCTTGGTTGTGTCCCCTCTACACAAAGCATATAAGAGGTCGGGGCGGGGGAGAGGGGATGTGATCCGGTGGGTTGCCGTACTCATAAGTAATGAATGGGATAAGGCAATGATTAATTATGGGACCTTACCTTTTAACACAGTGATTTGGGCTACCTTTTGTATAAAAAATCGTACCTTTAGCATATATTCTATATATGCTTCAAATGACCACAGAGATAGAACTAAACTCTAGAACCGAGTGGCTACTTCCATATCAGATGTCATGTGGTTTATTGGAGGTGACACTATTATGATTAAAAACAAGGAACACAAATATGGAGGGAGATCTCTAGTGTGGAAAGGAAATGAACAATTCTTTCCGAGAAAATTTTAAAGGAATGTTAAAATTCAATGATCCACATGATATTTGGTTTACTTGGTGTAACAACCAACAAGGGAAGAAGAGAGTCTACTCCAAGCTGGATAGATTCTACCTCAATCTAGATTTTTTCAGTCCTGCGAAAGGGGAAGCTAATGAAGTGATCATACTTCCTTTTACTCTCTCACATCATCACCCAATGGAAATTGAAATGTCCCTCTTCCTAGACTAATAGCATTGAAGACCTTTAACCTATTTGGTCTACCTAACGGCTAAAGGATGAACCCAAGGGTGACTTAAGTCACAATAAATTAGTATTAAGTGCCTAAAAGAAAAAAATAAAATTATTAAAGCACTTATATTAATTTATTTGGCTTAATAAAAGGATGCACTTATAAATAAAATTTGTAATCTCTAGAAAGGTGCATAGGGGCAAATAGTGTGTTACAAGGGTCTAATATTATGTTTGTATCCTTCCTAGGGAGATTGGTGACTTGCCTAGAGAAAGGATATTGGCAATTTAGGAACTATAAGGCCCATGTTAATTTTGTATCCTCTCTATGCGGGAAATGCGGCTAGCATAGATAGGAAACTTGGGGCTTATGCTTAAAAATAATCATTGTTTGTTGATTGGTGATGTTGGAGGTTCTTTTTGGGTCATTTTTCCTTTATAAAGGAGAGGTCGACTTAGAAGAAGGCATCTCATACTCATTCTACAAATTTCTAAATTTATCTTAAGCCTGGTGCTTTTGTATAAAATACTCTAGAGGACGAAATCCCTCTTAGAGAAGGAAAAGGATTTCCACATAGGAAATTCTATTGTGCTTACAAGGGTATTTTCTGTTATTGCAGCAGTTGTTGAAGTTTTGCAACAGGGTTTGATGTACTAAATTGCAGCAGCTGTTACTGCTTGTTCAGGAGTAAAGCGACCCATCTTTGGGTTATTTTGGAGCTGTTTTGGAGACATCCAGGTCTGCATTCATTGATCATCTATTGTACTGCATTTTGAGACTCCAAATTAATAATCTCAGAATTTTTGAATGCAGTCCCATTTAAATGCAGATTTCTGAGTAACATTCCTACCCCTATTCCACTTAAAATTTGGGCTCTATCAGTTGTATGGGCTGTTAATAATCAAGAGAATTTATTTAGAGTGGAGTAATATATTTGTAAATGCTGTTTTGAGGGAATTTTTAATAAAACCCAGTCGCATTTCTGGAAAATAAATT
Source organism: Taxus wallichiana var. yunnanensis (assembly GCA_018340775.1). Lineage (NCBI taxonomy): Eukaryota > Viridiplantae > Streptophyta > Pinopsida > Cupressales > Taxaceae > Taxus > Taxus wallichiana. The sequence continues at coordinate 306,199,289 of CM031234.1, forward strand.
ACAGCAGTCAGAATTGAATTTTGCAAGGCTTTATACATAGTCTAAGGACTGATCTGGGGTTCATAAAATCTGCATTTCACAGCTGAGTGGAAAGATAAACATTTATTCACTGTGTGCATGGTTTTTTCCTAGTAATTCCTAGTCGATTTTTCCTTTCTGAATCTGGTCTGCAGTTATAATTCTCTGTAATATCTTTATTGAGTTGCCTCTTGTTAAGGGAAATCCACAAAATCCACCTAAGGTTAAGATTGTCCCATTTGGGGACATTACAGAAATTATGTAAAATTCATTAACTCCTTGTCTAGAGGGGAAAAAACTGGTAAGGACTTTATAAACTAAATACCTCCCATCTCTGAGACCCTGATTGTCTGCATGGAAATAAAACTTCATACATGTTGGCAAAAAGACTCAATAATCTCGACTCAAGGTATCCTCTTGGGACGGCTCAATTAAGTTGTGTAAAAAATTCTTGAGAACATATGGCCAATCCAAAGCAATTATGAGGGATAGGAAGCAAAGAATGGTTCAAGAACAATGGCTTAAAGCGGACGCCCTATTGCAAAATAACCCCTAAAACTGCTCCCTGCTCAATGAGCTTGTTAAGATTAAGCATCAATATAGGACCCAACAACAATATCTGGCTATAGGAGCCCAAATCATATCTCGAATGGTATGGTTGAAAAAAGGGGGCAAGGGCACAAAATACTTCTTCAAAATCTTGAAAGCTAAACACAATAGGGAGCAAATCAAAGCCATTGACCCTAAACCCATTTCGAAAGGATTACATATGGCAGATTTAATGTTTGGCTCCTTTTTTTTAGTTAAGACTACATGTTCCCTATCTTTGCTTCCCTATGGAAGGCCTGGGAGAAGGTAAGACATTTGGTGGTCAAACAACCCCTATTCTCTTGGCAAGGGGGCAGATGTGAAGGATATAGATCTATCTGGCAGAACCTCCACTATAATGACTACCCTCTTGCCAAAATGAGAAGATGTTCAGCAAGTTTTTGGTTTTAAAAAGGCATAAGATCAATGAGCGAAATCATTGACAATGGTAGACTGCTAACTTGGGAAGAAATCAAAAAGACAATACTTCCCTATTCACAGCTTAGAACATTAATTGTCCTTTAAGAAGGTTGTTGGGCCCCTTCCCACTAATCTCACAATAGAAAATGACGAATTTTTCTTGCCCTGCATCAAGTGGAACAAGGGGCCACCTCTGTGTGACATTACTACTAGATAGTTGCATGATAAACTTTTTTTCCTCATTAGGCTCCTCCCTCTCAATAAACAATAATCATGTTGATCCTCTTTAGGTTTAAAGTTTTATGGTCTTCTTGCATTGAACCAAAAAAATCTTGCTTTAGGTGGTTGATGATTCATCAAAAACTTGTTGTAGGATCTAATATGGCTAAATATGGATTTGCTAGTCCCTTTTGTTTTGTATGCAATGAAACTGAGTCTCTTGAACATCTATTTTTTCAATGTCCTTGTGTTGGTTTGGAAGCATGTTTTGAAGCCTTGGTCTGTCTTGATTGGAAAGGAAATTACTTGGTTCAATGTGTTATTTGGTTATATCTACTTCAGTCTAAAATTCATGTTTTTTTCAAAAATTATGGCTCATAATGTCTACAGAAGTCTTATGGTTCTTGTGGAAACAAAGGAATCTTGATATTTTTGAAGGCAAAGCTAGGGTCCTTACTGACTTCTCAAGAGAAGTCATTAGTAGAATTGTCTATGTGCAGGTGTCTCTGCAGTTGAATCTACCCAAAGATCAATTGGAACAGTTTCAAAACAGGTCTCCTAAGAGTAACTACTAAGCACATTATTGGCCCGAGAGGATACCCAAGGTTTAGTCCCTCACCTGACTGGCAGACCCTTCATCCTTCAGCTGCATCAGTTACAATTTTTGAATATGAATGGGGTTGATCGGGACACCTACTTCAAGCAATGTGCTTTTGTTAACCCGTAGTTGTTTGTGGCGCAAGATGTTGAGTCAGAGGATGAGCTTGTAGATGTTTATAGAGACAAGACCCTAATCAAAGCATTGCAGAGTTCCATAGATAAAGACCTATAGAGGAAGAAAAATTCTGATGACAGCAGTGAGGAGGCCATTGACAGTTCAAATGCAAAAGTCCCTAGATGGTTGGAGGCCCTGATTGATTCAAAGGTGCAAGGGACTGTGGAGGCATTAAAGGAAATAGTTAAAAAAGCAGATGAAAACAAAAAAATCAAAGAAAAACTTAAAACAATGGTGGCAGTCAAAGGCAAAGAGCTGGCTAGTGCCAGTCTGAAGTCAAAAATGTTGGAAAACAGAGAGGAAACATAGGGAGCCAAGCCATAAAAAGGGGCCAAGCTTATCCAAACTATAAGTGCAGATTTGGGACTTGTAACTGTTGAGACTGCCAGGATTATTGAGGAAGAAAATGATTAAGTTTTGTCCATGTTTTAGTTAATATTTTTCTAAAATGACTTATTTGTGATCCGTGTGCTTGGGTTTGTTTCAAACTTATGGTTTAATCGGATGTCCCAATGGGGCATAGATTGTTTTGTAATTGATATTTCAATATAAGAAAAAAGGGAAATCCTTTTCTTTCGTATCTTTGCTTTCTTATTAGAGAAAGTGAACAAGTGCAAAGGGTCGGCACGTACAACAAAACTATGCAATAAGTCAATCCCATGATGAGAATGAGTCGTAAGGCCCATAGTCAATTGAGTAGGAAAACCCATGTTGAGAGATGCAGAGGTAAGACCAAAGCATTTATTGTTCACCGGCCGAGGATGATTCTTGTTGCAGTTAAGTCTAATCCTAAGGTTTCTATGATTGCATAACCTCCGTCAAACCACACATACCCAGCGTTACATAGTGAGGTTTTGGTCCATTTTTCGTCTTGTTGGTTACGGACTCCGCTTTTCGTTTACACCTGGTAATCGTCATGTCCATATTTGTGTTTGATTGGTGGTTGTTGCGGTGACTGTTGTGTTATGGAGTGCCCACCTGCCTTGCTCCATGCAGGCTTGTGTTGTTGGTGGTGCAGCTGGACGGCAAAAGAGGACAAGGGGAAAAGATTATCTGTAGGGCCTGTATTCTGTGGAGTTGGCAGCAGTGGATGTGGGAGGTGTGCGTGATGCTCGGGCAGGGTTCTCTCCTTCTTTCTTTTGATTTATTCTATTTTGTTCTGTTTGGCGTTTGGTGTTTCCATTTTCCATGCTTTATGTATGTTGTCTGCATCTTATATGGCAGGAGCATGCATATTTGACCACAGGAACAGTGTACCATTGCACTGGTGCTCCTTCGCTGAGCCCACCTGCTGCGAAACCTCTCTTTCCACTCCACAACATTGAGGTTGAAGATTGAGGCCGCCACATTCTTCTTCGCCTCAAGATTCATCCTGGCCTTCAACACGTGTGTGATGGCATCGACAGCTAGACATAATTATTTCCCTGTTTGGGCCATAAATCAACAGATTCAGAAGCGTCGTTATACAATTCTGCTACAGCTCTGCATTGGAGTAAAGGAGTTCTAAAAGGTCGGGCACCACATCAGCCTCAGGGATGGAGATGCGATAATCGTCGCCGCGTTTGGCAAGCAGCCTGAGTTCGTAGACGGCTTCCTGTTGGGTTTTTTCTGATACGAATTTCAGCCTGTTTACCAGACACTGCATCGTCATACGCTTCTGGTCAAAACAATTTATCTCATAGCATTTTATAAAAATTTCTTTCTCCCAAATATCTTATCTCAGAGCATTAAAATCGCCATGATTTCTAAATGACCAAATAAATAGAGAGCATAGTTATTTTAGAGGAATAAAATCAGCTGGCGACCAAAGAGAGAATTGAAAATGCAGAATTCAACTGAAATGCCCACGTTGGAAGAAAGATTGATGAAAATCTGGATAGGGTTTTGAGCAGCATTGAATAATCATACGGTGCATCATTATCAGTTAATGAGAGTACGCGCAGGTGGGAACCAGCTTCCCAGAAATCCAATTGAATCGCAAATTTGGTTGGTCACAAAGTGTGGAAACAGATAATCTCCAGACTCCAGCTAAGCATTGGAGCCTTAGCCCTACCTTGCCACATAGGATTGTCAAGGACGTTAACCACATTCATCAAAGTGAATCTGGTTTGGCATACCTATTCCACTTCGACCAGAAACCCGTTTTCCTTCACTGTCTTTGTCATTGCCATATTTTCTTAGTTGCCTGGAAGTCCAAGTCCAATTTGACCCTGAGAGGATAGCAAGCTGGAGCAATTACGCAGGGTACATTTTGAATGATTTTCATTGTTCTACAGCCGAAATGGTTTGCAGGTCGTCTCGTTCAGGAGCAATAATTATGCCTTCTGCAGGAAATTGAAAAAAGAATTCTTAATTGTATATTATTCAAAAAGATTGTATTTTTACTGTAAATTTGACACAGATTTGAGGTGGCGCACAGGCGTAGAGATTGTGCCAATCCATTGTTCCAGCTCCAACAATTTCCAGATCACTAAATTTGCAGTAGAATCAGCATACATGAAAGCCCGAAAGCGAGAAAGGAATTCTGATAACGAACAAAAATTAACTCCACTTGCACGGCGTACCCTTGCACCCCCGTGGGTGAGCAACTGCTAGTGAATAATTTATTTGCGGCCAGGCTTTGTACATGAATGTCAGTAATAATCATGGATTAGCATTTGAGCCCCAAGAAACCAGCTCAATTTTTAAAAAATCGAAGGCCAAGAGAGGCTGCAACTCCTTAATTTTTCAGTACAACACCAAACAACAAACCAATCCCCTCTTTCACAAATTAGTCAATACCCTAATTGTCCCAAGTCATTGACCAATTTGTTACAAAAGAAAATGGTTTTGTCATTGCTGCCTTAAATAGAAATGAGATGTGCAATTTCTTTTAACAGCCCTCTTCTCTTCTACAAATTGCTCAATGATGTCAAGACGAGAGGTACAACTTCCTCAGATTTAGATTTATTCTCCTGATGGGATTCCATTAGTTTACTCTTATATCACAATATACATGGTCCTTGAGTTGTACATTCCCTATAAATTTCGATTCAACAGACAATATAAAGGCTGTGTTAAACATAAACAGGACCCAAACACTGCAGTCACAGCAAATGGATAGTTTCATGGGTAGCCTTACCCAGTCCTTAGTAATGTCTTTCCTATTCCTGCTGATTTCACCTCACAGGAGCAGAAGCTGAAGTATTTTTCCCTTTATATAATTTTAATCATTTTTCTGAAAAAAATAAGACCGCATCAAGCATAACCACTGAATCTAATAACAAAGTGATCCTTAAAACCCAGACCCACCTAATCCCCAGTAATTGCATCAACAGCCTGTATTAATTTACATGGATAATATAAGAATCGTGCATGTGTTCATAACCCAGTTGACCCAAATTAAAATAAACAAGACAGCATTTGATTATAAAATAAACCTTCGTCATCCCACTTCTAACATGGTTAATCTTTTGTTAATTAACATAGAAAAAGTAGAAGCCTCATTCCATGAAAGACAACAAGTTTTGGTCTACAGCATGACAGGCAAATGGCATCATCCATAAAACACAATCCCACACCCAGAACTTTCTAAGAAAAATATATTCTCTGCTCATCAAATCAGACCATATATTATATGTAATGCTGTAATGATTACAGAACCCTTTGTACAATTTCTGACTTCAAGAGTTCAATATGAACAACACCAAACAATAGAGAAAATGATGGCATGTCATTTACACAAGAGGGACATATCTGACATCCATTGCAGAGTGTTCACGGGTTGTACCATCCGCAAGTTTGTCAATAATCATCAAGCTCTGCACCCAAAAGATTAATCAGTTAACAAAAAAAGCTCTTGAAAAAAAACATTGTACTGTCTTGCACTTGTAAGTTTGTAACACATAAACTTACGTCAACAACTGGAATAACCATTCTTCCTCCTGGCTTTAACTGATCTACTAGCGCTCTTGGCAGTTCTGCAAATAACAAAATGGAATAAAAATCATGAGATGAAGATAGTGTAGAGGGAGGGGGAAAAATACAAAGATTACCTGCAGCTGCTGCACCAACATGGATAGCATCATACGGTGCCGCATCTGGAAATCCTTTTTCCCATCCACCACTGACAACCAAGTCCAAAACAAGATGTTTATACCAAGAACTAGTTAGCAGAATTCATAAAATCTTAACAGCAAAGTATTGGTATGTATTCCGTATTGATCCAATGTTAGACAATATTTTCAGGCATAATAACTATAGACAGATCCACAAGACACGAACACCAGCTCCAAATCATGGCCAAATTAAATCATTTTGATAATACAGGGTACAATATTTAATTAAACTAGGCTGAATTCTCAAATGCATTTTTGAAATATAAGTTTGTCTTTTCTGAAGTCAATAGTTTTGTCTAGACCTGCCAAAGGAATTCAAATAGAAAAGATGTAGACTACCTGGATTGCACACTAATGAAAGTTTTAATTTTTTAATCTACCGAGTGCCCTATGTCCCTGGCAATGTCATCTCCGCTTGAGAGGGGCTAGAAAATAAATAACAGAGTCAAAATAAATAAGTTCCTCTCAGAGGACCCTAGTTTGGTCTTTTAATGTGGATTTGCATTTACAAAGAAAATAACATGTGTCCCTAGTTTAAATCTGAATTTCAATTTTCAACCCTGCCAAATTATTTATCTATACACTTCTCTCTCTTCCATTATACACTTCTCTCTTCCTTCACTACCATGGTGATTGATCCTGTTAGTACATTATATGTTAGAAATCTTGAGATTCTAAGAGGTAAAATAGAGAGAGAGGTGGAGGGATATATATAAAAAAAGACTTAGCAATGGAGTTCTTATCTATTTTCTAAAACAATATGTTCTTTCCAAAGCCCAATGAAAATCGTCATTCCTTGGTAACCCAACCACATTTTAGTAGCTTTAGTTCAAATTAAAGGACGCTGACTCTAGCTAGGGCTCTTAGGCTCAGTTCTGCAATGAAAAAAATATATAATTGGCACCAAAGTGTTGGCTAGAGTAAGAAAGAAAATTTGCAACAGAACCCTCTCACCACAGGTGTAACTTGCTTGTTTTGATTTTCTGTATGGCTGTTTCCATCTGAAATAAAGAGTAGCACAGTAGCAGTTGGCAACCTTGAGGATAGCATTCTAAATTTATGTATGCCATTATTAAGGAAAAGGGTTTAGTTAATAGCTTAACTGTCAAGTCTTAACTATAGTTCTACAGAAACTTTTAGTAATTGTTATGTTGCTTGGAATTTTAAGCAACATAGGCTCCAGTTCTGCTATTTAATCTAGATAGGTTTGACTGTTTGTTGGCCATTGGATAGAACCAGCATCCTTTGGAATCCTATTGGTGATATCTGCAATTTGTGTACATGCTTGGGCTTCTACTCCTTTATATAATATAGTACTTCCTTCGACACAGTTGAGTGGAGTAAATTTCAATTGATGCCTGGGAGTTCCATGCTAATTTTGTTATATATGCATCCGGTGCATTTTTGAGTTTTTCTTTTTTTTTTGTAGAGAAGGCTCTGATCTATTTTATTTTCAGGTTTTCTTATTTATCATTTTTGTGAAATTATTCTTGACTTGAACTTTCCTTACCATCCACAAAGTTCCAGCAACAGGTCTACACCTCTCTACATTCTTTTCTTGGCTCAGTAGAATCCCAGATGGGAAGCCAAATTGTTTGAAGTGGGAGCTCTAAAGACTTTTTCAGAGGGAAAACTTCTTATATTCAGGCAATTTGAGATTTTTTCTTTTCAAGATATGTTCCTCTTTTGTGCAACTCTTGTCTAGATAATTGTTTATACCTTTAAATGAAGAATCATAAAATTTATTACAGATCTTTGTATCCAGTTAGAAGTATATTTTATTTTTCATAAAAAATGACAGACATGAGTCAATCATAAACTACAGGAAACAGTTAAAAGGCCTCTTCATAAATAAGCATATCAGTAAACGAGATTTGTCTCCTTTTAGAAGATCGACTTTTTAGAACACACCAAGTAGTTACATGAAATAAGTACAGTCAACAAAAAGAATATGCTTTACCCTGTATCCTAATAAACATGGTAAGAAACATTCTCATCATCTTCAACATTAAAATGCTTTCCAGGGATATTCTTTTCAAAACCCAGTCTCATTCTACAACACACAATGCTATGCTGGAATGAGTAACAATATGGCTTATTTCATATACTAGATATTAAGATATGTTAGTTTAACGCTAATGACCTATTAGTTATCTATTAACTAGTGTTTGGTTATGAACTTCCCCAACTACAATGTAATTTCTTCCACCATAATAAAGTGATGTACACACATATTTCTATGTGCCTTGTACCTTCCAGTTCTTCTTCATTCTTTCATTGTTTACATCTTCTAATATTGGTATCAGAGCCACCATTCAAGGAAGCCCCAGGAGAAGGGTACGAACAGAAAGCTCGAAGTTTGAGAAAGCCCTATGAGAGGTACGAACTGTGGGAAAGAAGATTGAAGAGGTTTGAATTCAAGTCAAGGGCAGTGAAGATCACAAGTTTGTGATTAGGGCATGCCAGGAGTATTCATGACCAGAAAAGGCTCAAATGTGAGTCTTCCATTCATGATTTTGCATAGATCTTTTTTAGGGCATGGCTGAAAGCAGAACATGCAGACCAGCTGTGTTGATCGATGCTAGGCGCAATTTCCAGGAGGGATGAGTTGTAGACAAACTAAGATGGAAAATGCAGTCAAAAGCATGAGCCATGTGTTTTGAAGAAAAACATGAGGTTGCAGATAGCAATACTTGCAAACCAGAACATATTCTTGAGGACAGAAATACAAATACAGAAGCAGCAGTAAGGACACGAGACATGAGTCTGAATACCAGGCAGAGACCGACAATTTTCACCACACAAATTGAATCGTGATTTCCAGCAGTGTATAAGTGAGCCAAAATAGTGATTTACAGACTATTTTAATCGCAATAGGGAAGGAGGTCAAGAACATTGCAAGGAAACGTGAAGCTGTTTTGCAAATGCAATTATACAAGCAAAACTCTTAATTCCAAGGTTCGTGCTAGGGAACGGGAAGACTGCAGTCAGGAGTTCGTAAAAACACCAGAACAACATGAATTGTTTGAACATCTTTGATTCAAGGTGATCCAAGAAACAGCACAGTCACTTGGGCATGAGAGGGTGTATTTGCGAGTTTCAGACCCTAATTTGAGGTTGTGCAGACCTGCATATGTTGAATGACGGTGAGCAATAATCAAAATTGGTTTTTTCAGTTTGTTGTAAATCTTCTGCTGTACACATCTAGGGCACGGGATAAGGCTTTGCAGAACACGGCAGTACCAATCATAATTTCCAGGTGATTATTATTTTGCACAACTAAAATAATCCGAACTTGCAGTAATTTGCAGAATTTGTTTGTACCTCTACAGGGTTTTACTATGATTTGCTTTATTTGTGGGTTGTTGTTTAGACTTCGCATTTTCCTGCTGCATTGATTTGTGGGTCAAAGATCAAATATTGTGTGAATAATGGCCAACATTCAAGCTTTAGTTCTAACGGAAGCACAGAAGTTTATTGGTTAAAACCAGTGTTACGCGGGGACGTGTCCCCTAGATTTTGGCGACATCCCGAACGTTTCGGGACTTGGGGACTTGGAGGGGACGTCCCAATTTTTTTAAATCTTTCAAAAGTTTTCTGATGTGTTTACTTTTAAAAACTGTTATTTTTACCAAGAACATCAAATTATAATCTTGAAAGTACCTAAATACATTAAATACAGTTTAAATCCCTAAATGTCATTGAAAAAGTTAAAATATTGAAATATTAATTTTTTATGTATTATTTTAAAAGTCGTCCCCCTGCCATCCCCAAAATTTGAAAAAAAAATGCCCTCCCGAAACCGTCCCTGCGTACCCCATCCTCCCGACCCCGAGACTTAGGTAACTATGGTTAAAACTCAACGTCTGGAGTCATAATATCTTTCACAATCGCAGAATATTGGGACTGATGAAATCATTCTTGGCACCAAAACAAGGCCTATTGCAAATTTTGTGGATGGAGCGCCATAAGGAGGCCTTGTTGAAGTTCCCTGTGCCAGATGATTTGATACTCAAGTTCCAGAATGTCACTGTGGCAAGTATGATTTGGACCAGTCCAAAAATAAGCATCAGACTTCGGAGAAAAGTCGAGTTTTGTACCTGAATAATTTGTTGTTTTCAACAAAGATACATGAGGGAGGGTCCTCTTAGACATCTTCTACGAATGAATGATCTCTGAGACCTGGTTGCGCTTATTCTAAATAGTTTGCCACCCTCTTATGAAAATTTTGTGGAGGCTCTACATTTGATGGTGGAAAGCCAAACCCTGACATTTGATCAGGTTAGTTCCTATTTGCTACAAAAGGAATGCAGGCAAACACAAGCAATTGAATCTAGTTGTGGACAAACATAGAGTGCATTTCCCACTCAGTCAAAGGGGAAGTGGAAACATCACCCTAGTGAATCTTCTAGATACCAAGTGAAATGCCATTATTGTCATAAGGTTGGGCATATCAAAAAGGATTGTTGAAAGCGACAGTATGATTTTTTCCAACACAACAAAGAGCCACAGGATGAGGAAAATATGGTAGCAGTTACAAATAAACAGGATTCTAAGGAAGAGTGTGCTCTCACAACATCATGTTCAACTAATAGTGCTACCAAGTTCTAATGCATTATTTCTGACACATCCAAACATTTTTCATGTTATAGGGACTCAAATGTAACACTTACAGAAATTTCTTATTCAATTTTATTAGCAGATAGAGAGTCACTTGTAGTAGAGGGATCAAGGGATATGTATAGTGATGGATAATGTAAACTTCATTGTAAAAATGTTATGTATGTTCCTAGAATGCATAAGAATTTACTATCTATTAGTCAATTAACAAAAAATCTCAACATTGGTGTAAACTTCTCTGGGAAGCAGTGTATTATATCTGATGTGAAACAGGAACGGGTAATTTCCCAGGATTGGGCAAAGGGGCCAATATAGGCTTGCTAACTCTACTAATGTCAACTTAAACTTACATGTGGAGGTACACCACCATAGAGGATAAAATTCCTCGTAGGCTTGTTGACCCTGCTCCGATTAACTTACATCCACTAATTGTGGAGGGAATATCCACTATAAAGAATGTGCAATAGGCTGAAATACTTCATGTGTGAGCGGATGAAATGCTCGATTACAAGATGCATTGGAAGAGCATGGTGAGTTGACAGAAATAGCCACTCAAAGAATTGTGGAAGCTGACTCCACTATCTAGGATGCATTGGAGGCGCATGGTGAGATGGAAGGAAAACCGGATTAAATTCGGATTAAGTTCGGCAATGATAAAATTCGCAAAAAAATCGTGATTAAATTTGGCTGTTATAATTTTCATTTTTTTTTTTAAAATAAGATATAAATGCACAATTTTTTCAAAATAGCTAAAACATTATTATATAAACTTGAAATCTATATAAAAAGATGTCTCTGTTACATTTATAAACCATGCTTATCAAAGTTAAACTATGAGGAACATATGAAATCGTCAAAAAGTTACAATTAAGAGTCAAGACTCAAACTTAAACAAGTTCCAAGTCATCAAGAGCACTTGGTTGAGTTGATGCAGTATCATCATCACTAGATGCAACACTCAATTCATCATCCAAAAAGTCAGGCTCATCTGCATCCATTGTGTTATCTGGAATTTTATGTTGCAAAGAAGAGGTGGAGTCTTTTGTTGCATTGTTCATAGACAATTGTAAATTGCTACGAAATATAAACAAGATCTCCCAATTTTCCAAACAACTTGTTCCTCTTTTTAGAATGGATGTGGTCAAAGCAGCTCCAGTTCCTCTCACAAGCTGATGAACTTGCTCCTTGACTCAATATTCGAATGGCAAAGCGTTGCAATTCAGGTGTTTGTGCTCCATAGGACTTCCACCATCTGTACCCAAGCATGTCAACTTGTGACATGTCATATTTGGTGCTTGACATTCCAAACATCCCTTCTCCTGCCTTGTATTTCCAACACTGCTTTCTAATTAGACATGCGATTGTCGGATCTGGTTCGAACTTCTCAATGGCTTCATAAAGCCCTGTCATAACCTCAAGATCACTATCTCTATCTACCTGAAACAACTTAGGCTCCAAATAGCATGTTGCTTTACATGTAAAGGTGTGTGCATCATTTTCCATCTATAATCAACTGTATTCCATATCTCCATGTAGTCTCCTTCCACATTATTTAGTGCTTTTTGAATAGCTTCCTTGCAACGGTCCATGCTCTCATAAAGCATACCGAGACAAGGGGTGTCACCATCAACCATGCAAAGCACATCAACAATTGGTTCACACACATTTAAAACCTTTGTTGCACTTTCCCAAAAATTGCTATTTAAAACAATTTGCTCTATGTTCTTCCCCTTAGGACCTTTAGAAAGCATTGAATTTTCCCACTCATTGGAACACATAACAAATCTTAGAGCTGCTTTCTCTTCAACCACTCTTTTCAAAGTGATGTAAAATGAAGCAAACCTTGTTTCACATGGCCTCAACAACTCCCTCGATGCATGCTACCTGTAGAGATTCAATGTGAGGCGGTGATTTCTGATAAAATTTGCAATTGCTCTCCCTCTGTGAATTGCTTCATGTATCCATGGAAATTTAGCCAAGTCATGTAACAACAAATCCAAACAATGTGTTGCACATGGGCTCCAATATATTTGTGGGTATTTCTCTACAATTAGCTTTCCAACTCCCACACAATTTGCAACACTGATCAGTAACCACTTGAACCACATTTTCCACACCTATTTCAAGAATGGCTTCCTCTAATATTTGAAAAATATACTCTAAAGTTTTCTTATGGTTCATGGTGTCTATCACCTTCAAGAACACAACACCTTGAGGGCAAGCCACCAAAACATTAATCAATGGTCTCTGACATATATCTGACCATCCATCACTCAATATTGTGCACCTGTTGCCCTCCAAGAGGCTTTGACCTCAGATAATTTCTCAGTCACCCTATCTTTCAAAAGAGTTGTTCTGAAAGCCTCTGAAGAGGGAGGTGTGTAGCCTTTGCCAAACTCTGCAACTTTCTGAATTGCATTTCAAAATGTGGATTCCTAGCTACATTGAATGGAATGGCACTTGAATAAAATAAATCAGCGAATGCATCATCCACATGTTGTTTTTCTAATGGTTTCCACAAATTTTTCAATGTTGCACTCCCCATTGATCCACCTATTGAGGTGTTGGGCATAGTGGTAGAAGAAGACACAACAGATGTCGTGAACTTAGACATGTTCTCTTGGACTCTTGTTTCTTTTGGGCCGATTGCATCTTTCCTACAATCAAGAGGATTGCTCTTTCTCTAGAGCAGCTCTAATCTCTGGAGTCACTGATCCACATGCTGCAACCCCTCCTCCCCGACCGGCTGAATTCCCAAGTAAGTGGTCCATTGCCCTTGTCAAACTCCCTGTAAAAGCATGACCACACAAGCGGCATTTGAGGTTGTTACCGTCGCGGCTCACATGTTTCCATCCCTCAACATTTGATTTTGGGGGTCCCATCGAATTACAATCTGCATTCAAATAACACAATATTAAATAATATTACAAATTTACAACGAAGTTAAATACATTATAAACAAGTTTAACTTTTTAAATTTAAATATATGACTACAAAATTCAATTGAATTATTGTACATATATATTTTTAAATAGTTAAATCAAAATGCATTATAAATTTATAAATATGTAAAATAATATATTTTACAAATAAATGTTTTAAAATTCCTTTAAATTTTAAAATACTAAAAACGTTAAATATTTTTACTAATATTTTATCGTTAAAATATAATAATGTTATGTTATATTTCATAAATTCATAGTTTAAATTTTAAATGTTAAATAAATTTGAAAAAATTAAAAAACTATACACCTTCAAAATTTAAAATTTACATTTAAAATATTTAATATTATTTTAATATATTTAAAAAATTAAAAATATATAGACAATTATATATTTAATTATTTTATTAAAATTAAAACATTAATAAAAAAAAACAATTATAAACGTAATAATAAAATATACAAATAAAAGATAGAATATTAAATATGAATAAAATTATAAATTATACATTATACATTATAAAATATAAAATATAAAACAATAATAAACTATAAAAATAAATTACTATATAAATTATAAAATGTAAAAATAATAAATTATACATAAATAATAAATTATAAATTATAAATTATAAAATGTAAACCTAATCAAAGTTTCGAACCATTTATGAATTATAATTTATATGTAAATATTTTAAAGTTTTAAACAAACAAAGGAAAACAAAAATACCTAGCAATAGAATAGTAATAGACTATAATGGCAACGTTGGTTGTGGAAGAACGAATCGCGCACACGAGGTCACGAAGTCACAGAGGCCACGGAACTCGATCGAAGCTCGTGCCAAAGAAGACACGGAAGTCACGAGAGACCATGGAACTCGATCGAAGCTCGGTCGCAGGCTTAGGTCAAATGCAGCCAAGCAAAGCAAATCACGCCAAAGGCTCGCAACTCACGTCAAAGCTCACGCCGCAGCTCGAGTCGCAGTGGAAGCAAAGCAGAAAAACAGGAGTCGCAGCGCCGCAGCTCACGTCGAAGCTCACGCCGCAGCTCGCAGGTGGAAGCAAGTCAATAGAAATCACTAACTCGCCATAGAAACAACACTGCTGCCAAAACACATTTGCACTCGGAATGATAAAACCCATACTCCGACCGCTTTTTATAAACTCAGACTGTTGTTTTAGGGTTATGTTAGGGTTTTTTTAGGGTTTTTTATAAAGCGTTTTTAAAGATTTTTTTAATAGCGAATAATAACGAATATTCGGCGATTTTTTGGGGGTCGAATGAGGTTCGGCGATTTTCGAACTTCATGTCCAAAATCGCTCCTGTTGCAAAGTTGGTTTTTATTCCTATTACGAATACTACAAAAATGGTCACATTTGAATTGCTTCTATCCATGAAGTTTAGTTTGGTTTTCTCGAATGATATTTGGATGAGGTGGTCTACATGGTGTGGCTTGAAGGTTTTCGTGTACCTAAACATGATCATCTAGGGTTGCAGAACAATTAAGTCCTTGTACAAACTTAAGCATGCTCCACGAGCCTAGTATATATTACATTTGATCAGCATCTCCAAGATTTCAAAACTATGGAGGTCGAACTGAAGTTATCAGCCAATGACGATCCATCACCAGTCAATTAATCACTCTACAAAGAATTGGTGGACAGCCTAATATATCTTATGTCCGCAAGGCTGGATCTTTGTTTTGTTGTTAGCTATCTTTTTTGGTTTCTATCTACACCGAAGCCCATACATTGGACAACAAAAACACGTCAGATGAATGCTGCAGATTTCAGAGTAATATTTAAGGAGCAGCTTGCAGATTTTATGACAAAACTTCTTGGTTTTATTGTATTTGTAAAATTCCAGGACAACTACAAGGTAACTTCTTCCAACATGATAAAATGATGAACATGCACATATCTGTGAGCCGTGTGCCTTGCAGATTTTCTTCGTTCTTTCAGTGTTTACATCTAACACTAGAAAACTAACACAATTCAACTTTGGATGGTTAAAGTCTAATTTTAACCACACTAGAATACTGCTTTTTATGAAGTTTATTGGAGCATACTACAGCATAGAATGGAATATAAAATGTTGTGTGCATCATTTTATGTTTTACCATAAACTTCTACTAATAGATTTCAGTGTTGGGTCTTTAAATTAAACTAACCTACCAACCTACGTTTTTGTGTTACCTTCTAATGAGACAAAGAAAAGGGATGATACTGGAAATGTTAATTTCTCAATAACTGATAAAATAAATGCATATCACATTCTTAAATATATTACCATGAATGGAGAGTGCCCCTTTCTCTAACAGATGAGCAGCAGGTCCCTTTTTTATTGAATCAATTGATCTTTCGACCAGCTGAGGAATGTGTTCGACTCCCACAGTTCTTCCAGTCTCTCCAACCTGAGTAACAGTTTTAATATTTCAGCTTAACAAAACCATTTAACTGTTTTCAATTAACAGCAATATCATTCCTTAACACTCGCAGTACTATCTTATTGCAGCATGTTTCATCTTGTCTGACATTCCTAGTCTGTAATATTTAAATCATTCATTGATTATAAAAGCATGTATCACACCTAAGTGTATGCAACGCTGACACATCCTGTTAGGAGCTATAACCAAAGCAAAGGTGAAAGAATACCATCAGTGCAAAAACCGCTGTTAAATACCCAGAACCAGAGCCAACATCAAGTACAGACATGCCTGGCTTCAGATGATCCGAAAGATAATCAAGACAATAAGCATGCTGCACTCATCACCAAGTAAAACCATGTCAACAGAAACTAAAACCTATCAAGTAAAAGATCTGAAAAGCTTCAGAAATACGGACATGATATAACATTGATTATAACATCCATGGAAATAATAAACTTGTTGAACATTTATAAAGCATTTTGTTGCAAATCAATATCAATTAAAAGCAAGGCCAATGAGATGTAGGTTGATTGGTTAAATGGGTGGGCTGTTTCCAGCCCCACCCAAGTGCAAATCTTGCAGGCATCGTGTTAAAAGCATATACCCTTAGCCAAAAAAATCAATTAAATGCAAGAGACTAAAGTGTGAAGAGACCAAGATTTGACTGTCAATTCTTGCAATTTCTATCAAATAGCAAACGTTTATATCCTTTTGAATGCACCACCCTACTTGATCAATCACTTGAATTCAAAATGAGGATAGCTTCCCATCGACAGTAAACAATGGGAAGTTTGATAAGAGAGAATCACAATTTTTGTCTACCTTGTAGGTCAAATCCTAATACATAAAAGTCAGTAACCATTATGACTGATCATAGGCTTTGGAAAATCAACATTCAAAAACAAGAAATTCTAATCGTTTTATTTGACCCATTCTACTGCTTCCGAAGAAAGAATGAAGTTATTAAGATCATACCACCCTGGCAAAGAACCTGTCTGCTCCTTCAAGACAATCCTGGTAACAATGAGTTTGACTCGAACAACAAATGTTTTTGCAATGAACTTTTATGACACTGAAGAAACTGATGGGTTATCTTCTTGTAATCTGATAATGATGGGTTATTTATTTTCAAAAATAGCTTAATCAAACTATTAAAGGACTCCCCAGATGTACTGATCTGTTTTGCTTCCAAGTAAACCCTGAAAAATCATCCTTGATGAAAGGAAGGTTATCATGTTTTCAAGAATTCACAGCATATAGGATTTATACATATAGCTTTGCCATTAGGCATAAAGAAAGAGAAGCTTCTAATTCCTCCAACTGAAAGGCTAACTTGAGTCTTTGCCTTTCAAACCAAAAAAATCATCACAGAAAAGTATGTTCTAGATGCCTCAAAGACTTTCATAGGGAGTTTCATGATATTAAAAGATATAAGAAGAAGATTTACGGGCACTCTTGAAATAGATATCTCTAATACCAACAAAAGAGGATGTGACAAAACTATTCCCAAGTTCCATTAAAAAATTTAAAAACTCTCTCAGATACATGCTTGTGTTTTTCTTCATAAATCATGGCGAATGAAATGAAAATCAATCTTTGTATGTATTTGACTTTTGGAAACCACAAGATTCCCTGCATTCAATTTTATTTAATTTTTTTAAGAAATAGGGCAATTTTGTTGATTTCATTACATGCTAAGCCTCATTTAGTGATACTGTTATTTTGGACGAATTTATATACATCGATTATACTGCAATATTAAAGATTAATAGTATGTTTTAATGTTTTGCGGTATACCCTTGGAAGGTAAATTTGATTACATAATCTTTTGAACTCTGCTCCAAAATGATGTACGAACATATGGATGTTATCCATATATCATTGAACGCATGATTCTTAATGACTAGCATGCATATTGACATTTGACATCGTGAAGTCATGTTACGCAGCGAGTCAGCTACAGCTCTTTAGGTGATAACAGTCTCTACTCCGTACTTAGTCAAGAATAGTTATAACATGGAGGTCCGTGGCCATCAATTATTTGACCCGAAGCATCATAGCCCTATGATGATGGCCTTAAGCTAATGAGGTCATGTGTGACTTCTGACATACCTAAACTAAACTCTACAACATATTTTCCCTAAATTATCTCTAATAGGTCCTAGGCATGTTCAAGAACCAAATATGTTTAGTTAGGAAGCCAATTTTGCCATTTTGTCCAAAAATAGAGGTCATATTGCTTCTTCGTTTGGATATGATAGCATTAGGATTCTATTTCTGTGATAAAGGTTGCCTCTAGTTGTAATTATCTTCCCATCGGACAGGTTATCTAAGAGATGATCTTGAGGGAAGGTAGAGACCGTCGCAGTGTTTGAGATAAGGAGCATTCTCAAGGCATCACATAATTCTGCTTCTAAGGTTCATTGCAAATATACAAGTACACATACACTTGCTTTCTTTAATTCACAAAAATATTCAGCTGTTGCCTAGAGAAGGTTACTTTACAATCCTAAACTTAATTCAACGCTTGCTTTCTTTTAATTCTCTTAGATCTAAGCTAATCTCTCATTTGAAAGCAGATAGTTTCTGCATACTCTCACTATATTCCTTGTGCCCTTGGTGCCATTGTGCACTACATTTGGTAGGCCCTTGCAAATAGGGGGCATGCAAGTGCCCATTCACAGCATCAAATCCCTAGAATAAATATTTTAAAGGATGCAATATACTGGCAGAAGACTTGGTTCAATTTTCTATGTGAGCTCGCCATGAATGTTAATAATACCCTATATGGATTTTGATAGATTGTTTTTCTTATAAATGCCCCAAGTGATACTATTGCAATTTGGAGACCTTGAACTTTAATGTTACACAAATCAAAAATTAAGAAAAATGAATCATCTGAGTTGAATGTTTGCCACGGTAGCTATAAGTATTAACAAATTGAACTGAAAAACTAACTTGCATGTTGTTTACCTTATTAAATTATAAGATGAATCAGATGCATGAGATAAACTACATGCACTAGGCACTTATTTTATATACAGAATGCTTTATGAGTCCTATTTTATGTTCTTTCTATTAAACTAAGAGATGCATGGTAGTTAAGCATGAGTATGAAGCACTTATTATATGTATATACAGTTTTTATAAGTACACTGTGCACTTACATATACAGTTTTTATAAGTACACGGTGACAATTGCCAAAATATTACAGCCAGTTATACTATTTTTCCATACGGTGTGCCAAAATGCTATAATCAAGATGAAGGAAGCCTAATGTGAGGCCATAAAATGAATGGTCTAATGCTTCATTAAATGAATTTCATTGATCCGTCCATCACCCAATAGACTTGGATGGCTGTGTGAAGGAAATTTCCTTACATAAAATCTATATTTGGAACATTTAAAATATTGTTGATGAATACAACAGTGCAAATTGATAAATTTATGTGACACAAAGGCTTAGGCCATAATTCTAAATGAATCATTTATAGTGATTGGCTATTTTCTTGGGTATATTACACATCGCTTCTTTTTTAAAAGCTTTGACCTTGAAGTTGAATTGGAATTAATTCCTCGAATAAGAAAGTTTTGTAATCCTTGTCATGACCACAAATATGATTGTCAAAATTTACAAGTATTAGAGTTCTTATACATGCAAGTAGAAGAACATCAAACATCTAATAGTAACTAAGGCTAAGAAATATTCCCTTCAAATTTATCCGTTTATGCTTGCAACAAGTTATGAATGAAGGTTTTGATCAAACCTTGAATCATGCACATTAATCTTGAAAAATGTTACAGAAAAACACACCTTTTTGAGACCAAAAAATGAACTTTTTACATCTAGATTGTTTAACAGATAATGCTGTCAACGTCATGATCATTAATGGTGTTAGTATTTTCATTCAACTCTTCCAGTTATCCTTTGCTTTTGTCGGCTTCATAGGTCGTTGGGTATTTTTTCGAATGCCTTTTTGCCAGCTTCATAGGTCGGAGGCATTTGTTGGTATTGTTGATAAAAATTACTGGACCTTATGTATAAATATGTATACTCACTTATCATGCTAAATCAAAACAATTCACCAATTCGTTGAAATGAAGAAAGACATTTGGAAAATAAGGCAAAGATCAAACAAAACTTAATGATTTTGTTTGAAATGTTTTGTTTTAGCTCAAAATACGGAAAATGTTTTTGTTCTATTTTTTTAATATACTAATGCAAACTATAATAGTATAAAGTATGGCCACTGGCTACCCATAGACAATGATAAGTGTGAGCAGAATAGCAGGAGGTAAAATGAGAGTCCTACTCTAGCTGCTTTCACAAAAATGTGTAAGCAAAGAATAGTTCGCTTTGCAGATTGCTGAGTCAGTTCAGGCACTAAGGCCAAATCATGAGCAGAATGAATATTACATAATTCTGGTAAAGAGATTCCTCTAATTTTTCCTTGCACTATAATGGATAGGTTAAAAACAATAAAGCTTGAAGTAGCCTCAATCTCCCTCTTGCCAGGAAGGTTATGATTGTTGACAAATCCCTAACAGCATGGGACATCTACTATTTCCATTGCTTTTTTTCCTCTCGACACAGTTCATAAAATGCAGGCAAAGGTGCTCAGAATTTTTCTCTACAGAAAACAAGGTGGGGGAAAGGGATCTCTCCAGTGGTTTGAAATATCTGCGCTTTTCCAAGGAATCAAGAGCATTGGGAAACCCTGACATAAGAGCTCAAGGTGTTGCCCTTGCTGGGAAACAGGTAGTGAGAGCAATGTAGGAGGAAGCACCGTATGGCAGATTTTATCCCATCACCAAATCCAGGCTAAGCAGCATATTCAGGGTATCAAAGGACCCTTTAATCTTTGTGATATAATTTGTAATGCTAAGGAATTTGCACTTCCAGAGTTAGTGTGAGTAAACATTGACTTGTGGATCCATGAGTTCTCGACATGTGACATCCTTAAGAAATGTTTCAATTGTTTAAGATTCCATGAGCATCTAACATGTGGTGTCCTTAGGAAATGTAGGCTTTTCCCTAACTCAGCCTTACAAATAATGACTAGGTTTTATCAATTAGATGTGCATTTAAAAATATAAATAAATACCCCAACTGGATCATCAAAAATTGGGTGATCAGGCTATTATAGAGAGTGAGCAACTATTTGGGTACTGTGTAACACATGTAATATGAGTGCCTATCTTTCATTGATGGTGTGGTGTAATGTGCAAAAAAATGGGTGTAGGTGTAAAATTTATCAAGGTAACAGAGCAGGCTGAGCCCCAACCGATTGAATAAAAATGTTTGTCAACATGGAGAAGTTAATGAATGTGAAGGCATGGTTGGAGCAAAGGCGAGGCTTATTTCAAGTGCCCAAGCATTCTTTTGATTGTAGAAATCAAACAAAGGATTATTTGAAACATCTATTTTTGTGGATTATCAAATTTATCAAGGTAACAGAGCAGGCTGAGCCCCAACCAATATAATAAAAATGTTTGTCAACATGGAGATGTTAATGAATGTGAAGGCGTGGTTGGAGCAAAGTGGAGGCTTATTTCAAGTGCCCAAGCATTCTTTTGATTGTAGAAATCAAACAAAGGATTATTTGAAACATCTATTTTTGTGGATTATGCTCCTCTAAAAGACGATTCCAACGGTTATTTGTTTGCTGGATTTCCTTTCATATCAGCTTCAAGATGTTTAGGGCATCAAAATTTCTATTTAGGATTTGCTGTATGTTTTTCATAGTTGTATTTGCCATTGTTTAGTTTGTCTTAAGAGCATCTCAGGACGTACTTGTTTGTGAAATTTCCAACTCCAGATGTAAAAGTTATACGAAAAACAAAGTTTATTGTTCTTCAGACAAAAATAAGGCACTTCTACTTTATTGCATTTTTGATGAAAAAAAAACTGATACAAAAAATTGCAGATTCAGCTTATATGCAAACAAGGATATTTATTCCAATTAGTTAAGAGGTCCTGCAGCTACTAAACTTGAGGTATTTTTCGTTTAATTGCTTATTTTAAGGAACAATTGCAGGGGTAGATTGGAATCGTGTGCAAAAAAGGGTATGTGAACATATAGTTTATTCTCCAACTCTTCAGAGGTCAAAAACCTGCTAGTAATTCCTATGAGTTATGTTTCTTAGACTACCATCATCCTTTGGCCATAAAATTTTCATTTGGTATCAGATTTGAGCAATTCATTTTTATTTTGGCTGATTTTCTGCAACAAACTTTCGGTTTGTTGTCAAATAGCACTATCTTTTAGCCGTCAATCATGGCATTCTATCAACATAAATAGCTTATGTGCCTTAGTTACAACTTCTTGGGGAAGAAAATGGAGGAAGGATTGCGGAACGATGGCTTGTGGGGTTTTGTCAAGGCTGGTGAGAAAATAAACTATTGATAAATGGGAAAGAAAGAGTAGCTTGGCAGAACAGATATGGCTCTTGGACATATATGTCATCCATGTATCTAAAGAGTTGTTATATCATGAACACTGATTTGCCTGAAGTTGCATGGGATTTTTTTGAGAATCTCTTCGATATGCTGTGTAAGGTCATCCAACCCAATGGACATTTGGTTGAGGAAGTTACTTAGTTACATAAGGACAATGCTGAGCCTTATGAAGAGGTCATTTCACTTAGGATACAACTGACCAAGAAGGATAAGGATATAATAAATGTGAAACTTCTTAATCAATATCTAATAAAGGCAATTGTTGAATTAAGAAGTACTAATGTTCATCTAAATGATTAAATTTCTCAAAATGCTGAACTCATTTTTGTTTATTGTGAAAAACTTCACCAGAAAAAGTATGATGAGCATCTTGATATTTACATTGAGTTGATATTATGGGTCGCACATGTCATGCAAAATCCCATTGAATAAATATGGAAAGAACGTAGTACTCAAGGATGCAAGAGGATATAGAAGGAGGATTTACTCCATCACAGGATGGCATTGGCACTTCTGATAGAAATAATGCACAACCTAGTTCTTCCTTAGATGCTAATATTTCTTTTGATTCTTCAAATGACGGTGCTTTGTCTAGCCTACTCTCCACAATGAAGTTTTGGTTGACACTAATAAGAAATCTTCTCTAGGCATTGATGAATTTGAAAACACTACAAAAGTCACTAATTCCAAATCGGTTACAAATTGCATCAACAAATGAGATGTACCACTGATGGACTTCGGAAGAATTGATAGGGTATTGTCACTCCTATTGATCTAGAGAAGACTTTTCATAAGGGAGGCTTCCCGAGACCACATTGGCATATGTTCATCAACATGGTTCTTTTGATCAATTAAATCAAATCATGTGGGTCTCAACATCTCCTCTTCCACATTGGTTGTCGGGAGATATGTTATTATAAAAGCTCTCATCGAGGATGGATGTTACACATAGTCAATAGGAGACTGGTACAGGTACTAGTACAGGTAAGCAGATACGAAGGCGAGCACGCCATTGGAAAAATAGGAGATGGATAATCGGAGACGGAAAAACAATATATATGTAAATTTTAGAGAAAACAATAATATACAGCCTAAGAAAAACAGTACTACCTTTTCAAAATTAAAATATTAGATGTTGACAAAGGATAAAAGTAATTATATTGATATTTATCTTTAATATCTCATCATATCTAAGGTCAAGAGTACAAAATACTTTTTCTTTTAAAACACTGAAATTTAAGTCTCTAAAATGAGTACTAACAAGTACCAATCTCCAAGAAAAGTACCAGCCTTTGAGACGCATTTTTGGGTAGGAGACGAGTCTCCATGCAACATTGATTCTTATGTATCAACCTCTTTCCATCTTATGTCCCCAATTCAAGTGTAGGGAGCGAAGGCAAGGTAAGGGGTAACAATATGTGAATTTGCTTTTCGCCTTTTACCCCCAAGTTACTGTAAACGGAGATGTTAGTGTGTGATGGCTTGTTAGTGTGTATTGTCATCTTATACCCAAAAGCTAGAGGAAAGGGAGGAATGTTAGTGTGGGATGACATGCTAGAAAGAAATGTCGTCTTGCACCCCAATGTTAATGTAAGGAGGGATGC
Organism: Taxus wallichiana var. yunnanensis; assembly: GCA_018340775.1. Taxonomy (NCBI): domain Eukaryota; kingdom Viridiplantae; phylum Streptophyta; class Pinopsida; order Cupressales; family Taxaceae; genus Taxus; species Taxus wallichiana. Next base: position 306,223,462 of record CM031234.1, read on the forward strand.
TAGTGAGTACTTTTCATCTTTTTACCCAAGTCAAGTTAAAGGACGGATATTAGTGTGATAGACATTGATTTGTTGTCCCATGAAGTGCCAAAGGAAATGCATCAAATGCAAGGATTTTCCTTAAGTTGGATTTATATAATAGTGACTAGGCTTTAGCAATCCAATATGTATGTAAAGGAATAAGCAAATCCCAAATGAATTGTTGAAGAGTGGATGATCAATTGATTATATAGAGTTAAAAACTAATTTTAAATGCAATCCACTATGAAACATGTGTCAATCCTTTATCCGATATAATGTGCAAACGAAAATGGATATTACCATATTGATGTAAAATTCAATATTCATGTTCAGCTCCACTTGAAAGAGTGTGGACTGTTACCACAAATTCGCATACCCAGAATTTGCGCCAAAAATAGGTAGTTCAAAGGCTAAAAATAGCAGCAGCTGGTTGCTATTTTTAATGAATATAAAAGCAGTGGTTTAAAACCAGTTTGGACGCCAAAGTTAGAGTGGAAAAAGCACATGCTAATAATAGAGAATATGGCACCCAAGAAAAAAGCAAACTCAGACTATTTTAGTGCCTTGCTAAAAATAGAACATGAAGTTTATTAAAAGAAAAGCATGCTGCTGTTCACATCTAGTTTGGACGCATGAAGGAGATGAATTATTAATTAAATCAATTGCATAAATTCAGCAGAGGGTGGCGCAGCAGTCCAGCATGTCAGATGAAAAGATAAATAAATAAAAGAAACAGCAGTCAGCAAAAAGGCACAAGAAGAAATAAGACAAAAATAAAAAGCAGATAAAGACAAAAAAATAAAGCTGCTGCCCCAGTCTAAGTCTATGCCAAGCAAGGGTGAGGGATTAATTTATTGGGCAAACAATTGCATGCAGCTAGTTGTGGCGCCAAAGATGAAGTTGAGGGAATTAATTTATAAAAAAACAATTGCAGCAGACCTCTGATTTTGGTGCACCGGCCTTAGATGGTCATTATTTTATTATTTAATCCTCATGCATGCTCCTCATGGTCACAGGATGATTAAATAAATAAAATAAAATATTTTGCATGCAAGAAGAGGCTGAAATTGGGACGCAGCAGTCCATATAGAGGATTTTTATCATGAAAATCAGTTAGACACTACTTCCAGCTGTTTTGCTATTGTAATCCTAGCTTGTACTTGCATCTCTGAATAAAAAAGCTCCATTTTGCCTTCTCATATTGCTGGTTTTCTGAGTTTTCATCGTGTTTAGCAGGGTATTGTATTGCTTTGGTGTGGAAATTCTTCCCTCTACTATTGTCCTTTAACCCAAACCTTTGAATTAATTTTGCATATTAGCTTAGAGTTGTGCAAGTGTGTGGATCTTTGTATTTCCTATATGCAGTAGTACGTATGTGTGTCAAATCATTGGTGTATCACCTCAAATTTTCTTTTTCCCACATTCCTTGTCTCTTTTCCTTGTTAAAATTTTAGTTTTTTTAAGGTGATTCACAAGGGAACCAGCCCTTTCTAGAGGTTCACCTCAATCATAGGTTACCCACATCCTTGAGGTGTTCCAATTTTGTCAACAGGAGAGAGAGTACACACACCATTCTCTATCAGGGTGCACTTCTGGGTGACAACAGACTACTTGGAAAACTGTTTGAATTTCTTCAATGGCAATCTTAACGGCCGCAAAATGCTTGGGATCTAGTTTCGAGACCTATTTGCACATTTCACTCCCCAATGAGCCCAATGGGGTAGCTTTGTCTCTTGCCTATGTTTCCGTGGTTGTGAAGCCAGAAACGCAGGGGGTCACGTTTCCCCTTGAAACATTTCAAAACGCGTTTGAGGCAGAAACGGGGGAAACGTTCGACATTTCCGAAACGTTTTTGGCATTTCCAACGGTTTTTGCTTTTAAAAACGCGACTTTTTTTTAAAAAAAAACTTGCATTAAATGAACCCTAACCCTAATACAACTACCTAGACTTGCTAAACACACTTCCTAAAAGCTATATAATGACCTCTTGGGTCCATTCTAAATCACACTCTCATTTTTCTCTTGCTAAATACAGTTTTCATTAAACTAGCATTTAGCATTGTGAAGAGCAAAGAGACATCAAGGAGCAGCTTGAAGGAAGAGTTTAGGACGTGTTGCTAAGAGCTAAAGGCTTCAAGGAGGAATTTCAAATCAGATTTGGAAGGTGGGATTGACTTCAAGGAGGAAAAACCAGGTATTTTTCAAGTTTTTTTTTTTTTTTTGGCTAAAGAAAATGTTAATGTGATCAATGATCACGAATGATGTGTGCATTATGCACACATCATTGCACACATCATTTGTGATCATTGATCATGATGTCAATATGTAGGTTTAATTTAGGAATTTTAAAACTCTATGCTTAAAAAATAAAAAATTTAACATTTTCTGTTTTTAAAATAAAAAGCATATATTCTTTTTTTAAATTATAAATATTATCCAAACTCTGTGTATGCTCTCACATCGCACCTATACGGTGATCTTGGTGATCAAAAACAGAATAGGATGTGTAGGGTTTTTAAATTTAATTCTTTTTGTTTTTTTTTAAAAGTTTATTTTGTTTTTTTAAATTAATAAATCTGAACTCTGTGTATGCTCTCACCTCGCACCTATACGGTGACCTTGGTGATCAAAAGCAGAATAGGATGTGTAGGGTTTTTAAATTTAATTCTTTTTTGTTTTTTTAAACAATTTATTTTGTTTTTTTAAATTAAAAAATTTGAACTCTGTATGCTCTCACCTCGCGCCTGAACGGTGAACTTGGTGATCAAAAGCAGAATAGGATATGTAGGGTGTGGTTCTATTTAATAATTTATTGTTATCTAAGTTTATGTTTTTATTTTTCAGTGCACGTTTGATTCAATGGCATCCAATTCAGCTTCAGTGGGAGGGCATGGGGAAGGGGAAGAAAGCCAAAGTGGGGGTGTGGATCCTAGAGCTCCTCTTTGGAGACATGTGCAAGTTGTGGAGAACCTTGCTGGCGGTGGCTCTCGAGTTTGGGTATGCAATCATTGCCAAATACAATTTAAATCCTCTTATACCCGACTCAAAGCTCATTTAATGGGGAAATCAGGAACGGGGATTAGAAAATGTGGCAAGGTTGAACCGAAACATATATTGGCATATCTGAAAGAGCAAGAGGAGGCTGATATGGAAGCTTCAAGAGCTAGATTTAAAACTGCTCCTTTGCAAAATAGGGGTTCACAAAAACCACCCAACCCATCAAACCATCCTTTTATCCAAGTTGCAGTTGAAACTCCAACAGAGGGAGAGTGTTTGTCACAAAAGAGAATTTCTAAAGGCCCATTAGAGAAAGCATTTGCAAATGAGAAAAGGGATGTTGCTGATGAGTTAGTTGCTCGATGCATTTATGCATGTGGGCTGCCCTTCAATGTGTTGCACTCACCTTATTGGCAACAAATGGTGAGAGGTATTAATGATGCACCGAACGGGTATAAAAGCCCTAGTTATGAGAAGATGAGAACCACATTGTTGGCGAAAGAAGTGGCCCATGTACATACTTCTTTGCAACCAATTAGAGATTCATGGAAGGACTCAGAGGTATCTATCATTTCAGATGGATGGAAAGATGCCCAAATAGACCCCTAATCAAGTTGCAGTGTGCCCTAAAGGGGCAATGTTCTTAAGGGTTGTTGATTGTGAGGGTGAAGTGAAAGATGCTCATTTTATTGCTAATATTTTGATTGAGGCTATTGAGTGAGTGCACCTGCAAGCGTTGTCCAAGTCATCACAGACATGCAAAATGCCAAAATCGTAGAGCAAAGGGATGATTGTTGAGGGGAGATATGAGCACATTTTTGGACACCTTGTGCAAGTACACTCCTTGAATTTGATGTTGCAAAAGATTGGCAAAATACCATGGATTGAGGAAATTTATACAAAGGCAAATGAGATCCAAATGTTTGTCACAAATCATCATATGTCCCAGGCTATCTTTTGGAGGTTCTCCACATTGGAGTTGCTGAAGGTAACCAAACAATTTCCTAGTTTCTAATTTTTATTTGCTAACTTTTTATAAAATATCAAATTATCAATTGAATTCCTTTTAAATTTAGTTTTATATTTTATTAACTTGCTTTAATTTATTTTAATAGGTTGTTGAAACAAGATTTGTCTCTCACACGCTCGTCTTGAGACGACTTGTGAAGGTAAAGCAAGCCTTAAGGCTTATGGTGATTGATGATGTTTGGTCCGTGTGGAGGCAAGCAAACACAAAAAGAGCCATCAAAGTAAAATCAATGATACTTGATGATATTTGGTGGGCAAAGGTTGCATACTTGCTTAGTTTTACTGAGCCTATTTTATCTATGATTAGATATGCAGACACAGATAATGCTTGCATAGGGGAGATCTATGATGGCATTGACTCTATGCTTGAAAAAATTAGAGACATCATACAACAAAAAGAGCAAGATCCTGAAGAAAACTTCTACAATGAAGTTAAGACCATGATCATGAGAAGGTGGAATAAAATGACCACCCCATTGCATCTCCTAGCCTATGCCCTGAATCCCAAATTTTATAAAGAATGAAATACTTGCACTACCCGGTAGGCAAAACCCATATGATGACCATGAAGTTGCAAGTGGAGCTAAGGCAAGATTCCTGAGGCTTTTTCCCGATCCGGATGTAGCTAAATACAGTCCCATTACCGTGAAATGACGCTCTTTGTCTCTTCATCTAATAGTAGCATGGGTGAAATAGATGCAACACTTGACAGGTACAAGATGACCCCATGCATGTGGTGGTGTGCACATGGCCATGATGCCAAGTGGCTGCGACCTGTTGCCATTAAAATCCTTTCACAGGTATCAAATATTAAAATGAAATCAAAAGTTTGTTTATTAATTAAAAATGTATGTTCTTACTTCTTAGTAAATTAATATTATTAGTATTACTAATTGAAAATTTCTAACTTCTTTTTTGTAACAGGTGGCTAGCAATTCTTCAACAGAGCGGAATTGGAGTACATATTCCTTCATCCACTCAGCCAAACGGAACAAGTTAGCATCCAAGAAGGCTGAGGATTTAGTGTATGTGCATTCCAATTTGCGCATTCTATCACACAAGAGTGAAGCCTATGTTAGAGGTCCCAACAAACTTTGGGATATTGATCCTGAGACTAGCGACTTTGATGCTTCTGCTGCAACTCTTAGCCAACTTTCACTGCTTGGTATTGATGAAGAAGAATCGGGATCTTTTGCAGAAGGGAGGGAGAGTGGAGCTAGTGGGAGTGGAGATGTCGGTGCTAGTGTTGTTCATGGAGATGATTATGAGGAAAATCTAGATGATATATTCTAGAATCTAGATTATTATTATGTATATGTGAATCATTGAAATTGTAACCATGTTGAATGATGACTCTTTAGAAGTTCAAATTTCAATGAATTCAAAATATTTTGAGTGCTTTATCAATTATCTCTTATGGTCTACAATTATAAAATGAGTACTATGCATATATATATATATATATATATATATATATATATATATATATATATATTTTTTTTTTAATAATATATTGTACGGACGTTTCCATCGATGTTTCGTATCCAAGGTTTTTTGAAAATTGTCGTTTCCACGTTTCGTACCCGTTTCCATTTCCGTTTCCGTTTCCGCTTCTCGGCAACATAGTTTCCGGGTAAGAGACTAACACGAACAAGGTTGTTTTGTTGAGGAGAAATGGAACCGTGAATAACAACAATATACTTGCACAATCTAAATCGAGCTCAAATAAAATAGAGGACATAAGATTCCCGAGTCATCTTTTTAAAATGCAGCTCTAAGGGATGTGACCTTTTTGGGAAGGCCTTCTACAATTATTTGAAAACAAATATATTTACAACCACATACTTCAACTCTTGCTCCATGTTTGACAAGAGGTGGGGTTCCACATCTTGAAGTATGCTAGCTAAGGGTGTCTATCATAGTTACACGGGGACACGTCCCCCCCACAAAATCCTTAAGTTGGGACGTCCTGAGACGTTTTGGAGACGCCAGACGGGGGGAATGATTCCCCACGTTTCGAAGAGACAGGGCAAAGGAAACGTCCTGTGGGGCGTTTAGTGAGCAAAGGAGACATCTCGGGACGTGGGGGACGTTTCGGGGACGGTGGGGTTGTTTGGACATCCCCGAAACATTTTGGGGACTTTTGGTTTTTTTTTTAAATTTTTTTACTTTTTTAAATTGATTTGTTTATTGTTTTCTTTTTATAAATGTTTACCCGTTAACCATAACCCGACTATATTGTATTACAAAGACATATTAAGAAACAAGAGTGATATATGAATACAGAAATTTTCGAGCACAAATGCACATGGACTCTAACATGTTATGAAAACCAACAAAGATACATATTAATATTAAAAGTTATATGGACATATAACATTAGTATAGCTATATGTATGCTACGAGTTTTTTTATATGGACGCTTGAATGTGGACTATATACTCATGGTGGGCTGATATATAAATATGAATTGCTATTCATAATTTTTTTAAATTTATCTGTATATTTTTAATATTTATAATTTTATATATTATTTTAATAACCGTCCCCTGCTGTTTCCCCCACCGTCCCAAAATTTTGGAAATTTTTTGCCGTCCCAGAAACTCTATCCCGCATCCCTGAGTCTTAGGTAACTAAGGTATATATCCATTTCAAATCATGATCTTCCAAGCTCAAAATGTTAGGACGGTTAATGCTCCACCATGGTTTGGAAGTGAAGATAAGGCTTCAATAAGTTAGTGTCACATATTTTTTTGTGGAGGTAATGTTAAAGAGGAAAATGTCAATCATACCTTTAGAGATGTCCTTTTATAAAGACTTTTGAACAAGATTTCAAGCTAAGTGGCCCTTTTGTTTAGGGAGGTCTCCTTGATGACATATGGTTGACTAGGAAGCCGCAAACTTTTATGACACACAATTTGGTTGCAAGCTGCACACGCATTCACATAGAAGTGAATGTGGAAGGCTACTTTTCATGAGGACTCGTCCCCTCTCATCTTAGGAAAGAGAGAATATCCCTTAGGGAATCTAAGGGGCAAAAAATTGGGAAGCAAAAATTATTGAAAATTGGTTCAAATAGGGAGGCGTGAAGTTAGCCCAACCAAAGGTGGTGTGAGATTCATGTCAAGCAGGTAAGATTCATGTCAATTTCACCGACATGTATAGAGCCTACATAAACAAGCGTTTAAATAGATAACAGGTTGAAAGTTGTTCTAGACTTAACACATAAATTTGATAGAGCCACAGTGTAAATCATGCGGTTGTAGCCAAGAGGACATTATCATGGGATACATTAAATAATCTAGGACTAAGGGTCATGATGGTTATAGTAATAGGATCCTAAACATGCAACCTCTATTTACAGAGGGCTAGAGGACCTTACTAGAACCGGTGCATATCATGGTAATAAGCTAGAGCGATGGTATTCGTGTTAGAGACATTGGTAAAGGCAATGGTCAGCGATAAATGTAACAACAAAGTAAATGGCAATGAGCAAGTGTTATTAATGAAATGAACATACACCATTCATAATATAGCCATGCGCAAAATAAAAGGGGTAGGGTAAGGGATACTTACCTCGAGTCAACTTGTTGGCACATTAATCTCTCCATTGGCTACGAGCACTTTGTGAGAGATGGTTGTAGGTGGAGTCAAGATGGATAGAAGTAACCCTAAGTAGACCACAACTGGGGACTCCAAAGAGTTGGTGTACCTTGCTTACATAACTTTGTTTCTTGAATCTCCACTCCAAAGCCTTTATTGCAACTTGTCTTCCTTCAATCAAGTTCTTCAACCTATTCCTCTTTAGCTTCCTTAAAGGGGAATTTGCATGCACAAAGCAAAACAAAAGTTGTTTTTCTTATGTAAATAGCCAAATGAATCCTATATGTACGGGTACAATTCCCTAAAATCGTGATTTTGTTTTAGCTAGCATCATCGGCTCAAAATATGTAAAACAATACATCGACAAGGACGATGACATTGGCTATATGAGGATAGATCAAAACATTATCAGTTAGGTTGATAGAATTGGGCATTAACAAACAATTTTAGAAGGCAATCGAGGGAATACTAACAAAGACAAAATATAAGCCTGATATGAAGGTGATATAAAGGCACCCACGACACATCTCTCATAGAGTTGGCTGAAAACTATCCCACCTCAATGCCAAGTATAGCATATTAATGTGCCAAAAGTCCTAGACAAAATAAGTGTTAGTGAATTGAATCTAATTTGTAAACATTCTCCTTGCACCCTCTCGTGATTCCCAATCAAGCCTACTTATCCCAAGCAATTTTCCTATGAATGTCATCAAATCTTATATCAACTCTTTCATGGTCGCTGATAAAGATGTTGTTCCTTGTATTTTTGCTTGGAGCCACCATTAGCTTTCTCCTCATAAGCAACGAGCCCTCCATTCAAAAGGTTATTTTTAAAATTTGCAAATATGAAGTTATCTTCTTTTACATATTTAGGGTTAGATCCTAGTTAGAATCTTTTCCATTGTGTGTTTTTAGATTTTAACTTGTAGTCTCATTTCTTTTAAATGTTATAGCTCATTTTCCACTCCCTTTTACCATCAATATAATATTTTTTTCTATACAATCATAAACTGTTTACTTTCCAAGAGTCAATTCAACATTCAAAAGAACAAAAAGACATATGCCTAAAATTTTGAAGCAATATGTTTCATATATGAATGACAAAAGATGAGAATGCCAAATTTCCCTAATGAGATAAATTGCTCTTAAAAATTCCTTGACATCCCGAGACTGTTTCTTGGCCTCTCTTCAGATTAACATTAACCCCCAATATCTAGCTTCTACTTAGATAGAACCAATTCATCCTAAAATAGTAATGCTGGAATTTGGAGGCATTTCTCAACATATGGATAGGCTCTATTTTGGATCTCTTCTATTTTTTTCTTTGAACACTACCCCCTAATAAAGGTGTTGCCTAATGTCCAAAGAGCACAATCCACCCCCAAAGGACCATGCCTTCCCAAGTCACATTGTCCCAACCAATGCAACTAGTCTTATCATAGCAATTTCATAAAAGAAAGAAATTCAAAAATGAAATGGTGTGAAATGAAGCATTAGTAGAAAATGAACAGCCAACTTAAAACCCTCACAATTCTCTACCTTGTCAAACACTTTGGGCTTGGATTGGAAAAATCAGTCAACATCCCACCTAGAGGAGAGCTAAGGTTGTGCACTATTTTGAAAAGCAAAGGCATTTTGCAGAATTTGGTAAAATTTGAGGTACTTGCCACAGTTTTCTTATCTATCATACACTTCTTACGATCAAAATGTGCATGAATCTTTGAGTATCATCAGACCTATGTTACATAATTGTAGTACCCAAATTTTGGTTTCGTGAACTTGACAAATATCACTTTGGCATTTATCCGGACATTATTCCATTTATCCACTTATTGGCCAACTTAAAGCTTCCTGCTCTATCCCAGACCCCAAGTCCAACAGGTCATAAATACTTCTCTAGCTTAAAATTTCAGGAATCATTGTACATCATACAAGAACATATCTTTGGACCATCTACAAACTACCTCCTATCTCAGATCCAATTCCAACTTTAGCTTGGACAGATTTGTGGGCCCAGAACAAGTTCAGCCGACAAATTTTGGATCAGAAAAACCAGTCAAAATCCCACCTAGAGGAGAGCTAAGGTTGTGCATTATTTTGAAAAGCAAAGGCATTTTGCAGAATTTGGTAAAATTTGAGATACTTGCCACAGTTTTCTTATCTGTTATACACATCTTACAATCAAAATGTGCATGAATCTTTGAGTATCATCAGCCCTATGTTACATAATTGTAGTACCCAAATTTTGGTTTTGTGCACTTGACAAATATCTCTTTGGCATTTATCCCGACATTATTCCATTTATCCACTTATTGGCCAACTTAAAGTTTCCTGCTTTATCCCAGACCCCAAGTCCAATAGGTCATAAATACTTCTCCAGTTTAGCACTTCAAGAATCATTGCACATCATACAAGAACATATCTTTAGACCATCTACAAACTACCTCTTATCTCAGATCCGATTCCAACTTTAGCCTAGGCAGATTTGTGGGTCCAGAACAAGTTCAGCTGACAAATTTGTTCCAAGACCAACAAACATGTTCCTTGTACTTGCAACAGTCGGCTTTTCAAATGCAAAAGTTACCTTGGTCGGCCTAGGGTCGGTTTAGTGGGAAAGCATTCGCATAAGTCATCTATTAAACACCTCTACCATTACTCATTTGGGGCATCTAGTGGCATTATGGGCACACCTAATCTAGGAAGGTCATGAATAAAGCATTACACACATTTATTCCTTAGAGCACAACTATAATCAAGCTACTCAAATTTTACATACATCTATTGCTGCCGTAGATCACAAATCTATGCACTACAATCAAGCCAAACATCAATTGCCAAGTGTTGCAAGCCAAATCAAGGGCTCAATCTTGGATAGTGTTAACGTCCACCTCATCATAGAATTGGAAGAACTACATGTGGCTTGGTACCTTTTCAAAGTATTGGTTCGTGGTGGAATGCTCATCACGCCATTGGGGGAGGAGAGGGGAGGGGGTGGAAGGTTAGTCCATCTCAATCAAACTAACCCCGTTTTAGGTCAAAGCGAGAAGACATTTGCAGTACAAGAACACTATCACAAAGATCCAAGTACATATTCCAGATTCCAAATCCGAGTACAAATTCCAAATCCAAAAACACAAGCAAAGCAAATGCCAAAGTTACAATGCAGGTTATAACCATAGAGGACGAATTCATCGATCCTAAACAAACTCATCCTCGAAAGCTATCCCCTAATAGACAAACTTGTCCTCGCACTCAATTCTAGGTCCCTAGATTTTCCAAATAGCTTGACGACACTTTGCACAACCTCTTCATCCAACTTTAGTCCATTGTCCTACAATCCGAGATCAAAGTTGGGCGAATACTTTATAAAATCCTAACCCTAATTTGTTTTCACTCTCTTATCTATAGCATATCGTGCGAACTTGCATCCTTCCATAAAATAGGACTAAGTGATTTATTATCTAGTTGTACTCAATTTGTATTCATATACAAGCAATATCTAAATTAGAATAAACATTAGTTTTCATATTACATTTTGGTGAATCCACTTATCTATCGATTCATGCCAACCCGAGGCTTTGTTCCTCACCCTTAGGGTTTCAAGTTTTCCATATGATTTATCACATTATAGTTGATCCTAGGGTCTTTCGCCAAACCCTCATCTAATTGTATGTATTTACATTATAATCATGACCAACACATATCTGTCATGTGTCATTCATGGTACCCACATAAAGCATCCGAAATGCTTCCATGACTACTCTTTCGGAGCGGGTTCTCGGTACCTTCTTATTCTTCCCTCGTCATTTACTCTTAAAACTAGGGATACTCACCATATTCATTGACCTACCTATGAGATGGCTGCAACAACCTCCACTCAACCCCTCTCGTTGGGGGCATGGCTCAAAATACCAACCCAGTTCTACCTCCACAACCTAGAGCTCCTATAGCAACAACCAAGATTTATGACGACCTTGATCAGCTCAAGAACATGCAACCTAAAATCTCAATCTTAGAATTGCTCAAACAAACTCCCATCCTTAAAGATGTCATATAACGAACATTAGATGAAGCCATCTTGTAGACTAATATTGAACCAACCTTTTTGTATACATTGTTAACACTTTGAAGATAAGTGACCATCAAATATTCTTTGACAAAAAAAAATTGCCACGACAACATATAATTGATTTAAACTTTTCCTTCACATATCGAGGTATGTGTATTTAGTGAAACAACCAAGTGAGCACTTGATGATAATGGATCAAGATTGAATATCTATAAAGCACAACTTTTCTAACAACAATAGGTCTTAATACACAACCCCTAGGCAAATCTAATACGATGATTAAAGAATTCAATAATATCGCTTGCCCACTAATAGGCATCATCACGTTACCTATCGACATTGACCAAAGGCACTTCCAATGCAATTTCATGTGATGTCTTCGGATCTAAATTATAATCTTCTCTAGGGAAACACCGGATCCATAATATGGGGGTATCCCTCCACTCTTCATCGATGCCTCAAATATATACATGTCCCGCAAATAACGAAACCCGTGAATTTCATCCCACAATCTAGTATACTTTAGTCGATTATCAAGCCACCTTTATCACTAATCCAAATCCAAGGATTAAGCATGCCAAGTAATCCAAAGCTGCACGGTCAAACACTAGTGCTAGCCTCGTGTCCAAACAAAGCCCATACAAGAACCAACCAATGCTCGACGCAAGACCATGTTGCAGGAAATGATCAAAACCCTAATGATGATTATAACGATGAAGAATACATAGCAAATGACTATGATGATGAAGAATACATAGAAATGACTATGATGATGAAGAATACATAGCGGATGACATTGACAACATTTTGGCTAAACTTGAATTTACCCCAGTTAGACCTGGTGAATACAAACATAACTCCAACTTTTTGACATACATTGATTATACAATGATGGCGCCCAAGCAAAGCTCCCCTCCCAAAACTAATGCAAGTTCAAACACTACTAGCACTGGCAGCTGACCCCACGATTATTGTCAATCATGTTATGATGGTCACAAAATTACAAGCTAAAATCCAAAATCAACAGTGGGAAATGTCAAAGCGGTACAACACACACAACTAAATGGTCCAGGACATCAAAAGTTCATATGCCTATCCTCGCTTATACACCTCATGTCTCAAGGTGTTGAGTTTTCAAACAACCCTCGATGACCAAAAGGCATAATGCATCGTTGTTGCACCCCTGTTACAACTCCCCAAAGATATTATTGTGGCATTCGCACATCGGTTCCTCCCAACCAATTATCATCCACTCATTCTCATCAACTTCAACGAGTGTCCGTTGGTCGTGCATGACACACGATAGATCTAAAACAACCTTGTCAACATGACCCATATGAGACACCAATAAACTCTTCTACCACATAGCGAGATCCTTATATAGGTAGTGCCACTCGTGACTGTGGCTTGGGTACGCATATGTTGTTAGCACTCATAGATCCAAATACCATACAACACATCCCTATTTCTCTCTAATTTTGACAATGATTTAGCTCCTACTCCTCCCCACACGATATGCATCTTACACCCATGGATATGGGACTCCGCACGGGCAGCAGATTTATTATAAGCCCCTTCAATACACAATCACTTGTACATAGCTTCTTCAATGCACATATGCTTCTTCTACTCACCCAACAATGGTATTTGCTCCTGGCACAAAACTCATTCTTTTGACACCTACTCTAATCCACAACTAAGGCAAACCCTACACTGCAGCACATTTCACGGGTTTGATGTGATCGTTGAGGGAATAATCATTACCCAAGACCCCATCCCCTTTCTTTTATTGTTTACAACCTAGGCCCTTAGTACATTACATGTTGACAATTTCCTTTTCAAGTTTGCTAAAAAACACAAGGTTACGCATGTGATTAGCTTATTCATTACATAGACTTTAACATTGTATTTATTCAGGTTTAGCACTTTACACATCCTACTTCCTACGCACTTGCTACTCATGGCATAGATTAGACAATTACAGATACCCTTAAGTCTGTGGACATTCATACACATAATTTGCAGCTTCTTAAAGCCCTATACCTTGGGAAACCCACCACATTGGGGGCATGCCTACACCAGGGGCATCTTACATGCAGAACTTATTCAAGTTATATCCATTCACACTAGTCTAATGGCTATGCAGAACTTCTATTGCTTATCTTGCACTACCTTATATCTTATGACATGTGAAGCAGTGTTCTTCAATCGATAATCACACTATTTGCTTCAACATACTTATTTGACATGCTCCATACTTGTTGAGCTTCTATTGCTTACTTGCACTACCTCATATCTTATGACATGTGAAGCAGTGTGCTTCAATACATAATGACAATGTTTGCTTCTATATACTGATTTGACATTCTCCATGCTTGCTGCTTGTTGATCTTGATGCATTTACCAACAGTTTTATTACTTACTCCTTGCATATTGTTATGCTTGTTTGACTTTTATTGGCCCCGGGCTCCTATGTTTACTTTTACACATTGTTTAATTCATTGCTTGTCCTATGCACATTGTCTACTATGTTACTTACTCTACGCACATTGTTTGCTACACTTTGTATGATACACTACTTGCTTCACGCACATTGCTTAATACACTACTTACACTGCACATATTGCATGTTGCACATTGTTGCGTTATTGTCTTTGCACACTTGTCTAATACATTGTTTGTTCTATGTTTGGTTGCTGTGTTTGTTTGGTTAGACTTGGTACTAATGGATTGGGTCAGAGAATACACACAAAACACTTCATATTATTCAATAATTGGGCTTTACATATAGATGGGTGATCTCCTATAAATAAGGAGTCTACCTCACAAATAACACTATATCTACAAACTCTCTACTCAAACTTATCTGATGAAGAGTTGTTTACAACTTGTACAACTCATCATCCACACAACTACTTATTCTATATTGTACTAAACAATAAAATATCCAACTGTCTAGCACCCATATTGCTTCCTAAATTTATTTCTTAGCACATTGCTTCATACAAGTATTGTTTGAGACATTTTGATTGGCACGTTGCATAGTCATCTTGCTTGAGACACATTGGGGATACATATTGTTGGATATATGTTGTTGACACATACTTCTTTAACGCACAATGCCTGGCACACATTATTATTTGATGCATACTTGCTTCGCACACACAACTACTTACTACTAAGATTGTTCAATTCCTCACGAGATGTCTTGTCGGTCGTCTATGTCTTATGGTAGGCCTGTCATGTCATGTCTTGTCATGTCATATTGCGAGTCCCAATGGGTCCATTGGTGTTGAGTCGTGTGTCTACTAACATGTTGCTCTATCGTTCATTGTTACGCTCTTAGCTATTGATTTCTATGAATTACTAGACATGTTTACTATATACTTGCCCATGAGATGACATCTACTACTTGTTGTCTAATGATCACATTTGATGCACATTGCTTTTACTATATATGCTTTATATGGTTGACATCCTAGATGCTTTGATTATACTTATTACAGCTAACCACTTTTCTCTTTTGAGCTAAGTGATATGTGACGGCATCCCTCATATGAAATAGGGGACATGTTATGGGCTCTTCCAAAAGTTCACACAAATCATGACCAAGTGCCACAGGGTAGACAGGGTGATAGTAGTTTACACTAGTCAGGTATAGGTATCCAATTTAGATACAGGGTTATATCAGATTTTACATGGACTTGGGACAAATTTATCATTACAAATTACAGATTCAGCTATGACATTTGTCATATTTGTGTGGACTTGATACAAGTTCATCCATACCCATACAAGTTTATATCATATTTGTATAGACTTGGGGGGACAAGTTCATTATTGCAGTTTCAGATACATTAATGGCCGTGAGCTACGCACAAGCTCACCTTTCAAATTTAGTTATACCTATGACATTTATCCAATTCATATTAGCATGGATTACGCACAGATCCATCGTTCAGGCTTATATCAAAATTTTCAATAGCCCTACCAAAGGCATCCAGCTCATCCAATGGCCTAATGGTTGATACACCCGGCTCATTCAACGTCCCTATCACTGATAAATCTGGGTTCTCAGCGAGTCAATGGTTGATACACCGAGTCTCTTAGTGTCCCAATACCGAAACAATGGTGCAAGCAGCTCAATGCTAGTTCTAAAGATACAAGCAACCCAAAGCAAGTTCTCACATAAGATATTTACGCACTTTGCATACAACACACTGGGGAAATAGTTCAGCAAGACCAATCGGGTGTAGTCATTCTATCATTCTATCGTTTATTTCACTTTACATATTTCAATTTTTCATATATTAATTTTATCTCTCTTGAGTATTAATACACGTTTTTGCCATGTGGTTGCAGATTTCACATTGAAACCTCAGCTTTCATACATCATCACCCTATGATTTTCTTTTAATCAAGCATTTTCAATACTAGATTAAAAGGTTCTCTCTTGAGTATTAATACACGTCTTTGCCATGTGGTCGCAAATTTCACATTGAAACGTCAGCTTTCACACATCATTACCCTCTGATTTTCTTTTAATCAAGCATTTTCAATACTAGATTAAAGGGGGGCCATTGTAGGTACCCACAATTTGGTTCGGTGCACTTGGCAAATATCACTTATGTATTTATCCTGACATTATTCTATTTATCCACTTATTGGCCAACGTAAAGCCTCCAGCTCTATCTCAAAGCCTGAGTCCACTACATCATAACTACTTCTCCAGCTTTACACTTTAGGAATCACTACATATTATATAGAACATATCTTCAGACTGTCTACATACTATCTCCTATCTCAAGTTTGATTCTAACTTTAGCCTAGATAAGTTTGTGGACCCAGGACAGATTCGCCAATGACTCTATCCCAAGGCCGATGAACCTATCCCTTTTACTTGCTATGGTCATCTTTTCAAATACCCAAGTTACCTTGGTCATCTTAGGGTCAATTGAGCAAGAAATCATTTGTATAAGTCATCCATATAAACACATCTACCCTTACTCATTACGGAAATCTAGTGGCATTGTGAGCACACCTATTCTAGGAAGGCCATGAATAAAGCACTGCGAGCATCTATTCCGTAAAGCACACAAATACAACCCAGCTACTCAAATTTTGCATACATATATTGTTGCCCTAGATCACATATCTATGCACCACAATCAATCCAAGCATCAATGGCCCAAGTGTTGTGGGCCAAATCGAGGGCTCCATCTTGTTTACTTTCTTTAACCTCCACCCCATCATAGAACTGGGAGAACTGCGTGTAGCTTGATCACTATTCGAGTATTGGTATATAGTGCAACTCTCATCACCCCACAAGTGGGGGGTGAGGTCATTCAAGCTCAATAGGACTAACCCCTTTTTAGATAAAAGCAAGAAAAAGATATTTGCAGGTACAAGAACATTATTGCAAAGATCCGAGTACAGATTTCAGGTCCAAAGACACAAGCAAAGTAGGTGCCAAAGTCAAATTATAGGTCACAACCCCAGAAGACACATTTGTCAATTCCTGGACAGATTTATCCACGAACCTATCCTACACTCAACTCCAGGTCGCTAGATTTTCCAGATAGCTTGATGACACTCGACACAACCTCTTCGTCCAGTTTCAATCCACCGTCACACAGTCTGAGCTCAAGGTGGGGTGAATACTTATAAAACCCTAACCTTAATTATGCTTTCACTCTCTTATCTATAGGGTATTGTGCAAATGTGTATCCTTACATAATTCAGAACTGTCTGATTCATTATCTTGTTGTTCTGAATTATCTCTGTACACAAGTAATATCTAAATTAGAATAAACCCTGGTTTCCATATTACGATAACATGGGCTAAAAGCCTTGAAACAATCAACACTGAACCTGGCCCATGCATGAATTCCGCAAACTCCATGGACACATTGCAACACAGCATCACATACCCAAGTGCAAATTTGATGATCCAAAGACTTCTTTGGAAACATGACTTCGAGAAAAATGTGATGGCAATAAAACAGATTTGAGTAAGTTGTAAAATCAATAAAATCCACAGTATACATTCTACTTTAAAAGCTCAACTTGAAAACATACCATGTTGAATAGACAGTAATCTGTATCATATTTCTCAAATAAATGAAGGATCAAGATGCAAAACCGTTAAAAGTTTTGAGATGGATCATACACACAAGGAAATTATACAGACAGCTTCATTATAAATTTCCCTGAATGAATTAAGTACAAGCCACTATAGTATGCTTGTGCGGGCTAATAGTTCAGCATTAATGCTATATATGAATAGCAAAAACTTCTTCAAGGTAAATATTAGATGGATTGGAAATAAGAAGAATGTTCAACTGATAACTAGATAAAGATAAAGATTTAGTAAAGAATTCTGAGTTGAGATTCTAGAGCATATTGATCTATCCAAACTTATATAGGTCAGAGAAGTAGAAGAAACATTTGACAATGAGCTTAGGAACATGGAATAACAAAGATGGTTTACTAGAACAAAAAGGAGAAAAAGTTCAAAAGAGGAGTGAATGAAGATTTTAAAAACAGCTTTTGGAGATTTTCGAACAAACTGATCATTAAAAACTACATTGGTCAGAGAAGTAGAGGCCACTTTGAATTAGAATATGAACATACAATAAACATGATGGTTTAATATGACGAGATACAAGATCTTATGATGAAAGCAGATTAGTGATTAAGCTCGAAGAACTCATTGCATCAGATAGGCCAATATTTGATGTGTTATTTAGCAGTATAATCAGTCTTCTGGATGGCAATCTCAGTCCAAATCTCAATTTATACTCCAGATGAAGAAGATGCTCATATGATAACTCAAAAACACAAGAATCAAATGCTAAGATAAGTTAGAATAAGAGCATCAATCAAACTCATAGAAAACTCACCATATGAGGAGCAGATATAGTTGCATTGTAACCTGCCAAAAAAATATAAAAAACTCATAGTGAACCTTTAACTTTAATAGCAAATGCAAAAAAATATAGCAATAAAAAATTTTCACTGCACATTCAGTGCATTCAAAAAAAAGAAAATACTACCAATAAAGCCTGTAGGATATGTACCTCCCTGCTGCGCTTTATGCTAAATAAAAAAACAGGAAACCATGTAGGGAAAATGGGAAAGGAAGTGTTTTACAAAATGACAGAACTTCTTTGTTAATCATACTAATAAGCTTTGGAGCAAAATCAAAAAGAATATAGCTCAGGTTAAGACAGTGGCATGAAAACAGCAATAAGGATGGCAATCCAACTAAAAAGTGAAGGGTATTACTCAGCATGTTTATTAATAATTTAATATGCATGTTTTGGTCCTCTTATTGGAGATTAAATGAGCTGATACTGTAAGCTAAACAGGTAGGCTTTTGTTTAACCCATGATAACTTTGTCCATGTCCCAAGGGTGTAATAGGGTGCCATATTTTCTTGTAAAAGTTTCTTGTAATTTGCAAAGTGGGCATACCTTAATAGTTAGAAGGTAGTAATATTGAGCAGGTTCCATCATGGATAAGATTCCAAGAATTTGTATTGTTAGCCCTTGGTAGGATCGCAATTCTAAGAAGATTCGTATGATATTTGTCAACACCTAATTTTGGTACAGGACTACTTAATTGCCATGGTGCTAGTGTATTTTGGTGTTTATTGATTATTGGCTCAAGTTAGGATCTTACTGGTGCATACTTTTTTGTGTCATCATTTTGTTGCCTCTCTTTGTTTTTTTCCTCACTTGCCATACCCCGTTGCCTATGTTTTTGTTTTTTTGTCTTGCGTGACCATGGTTTTGCCCCTTTACCCTGGGTTTCTCTCTCCTCTGCTCTGAAAATGGTTGCATCCTGCCGAAAATGGTTCCTTTACTCTTTTGGGCCCTTTCGAACCTCTACCCTGTTTTGTTGAGTTTTGTGCCTCTTCTGGTCAGCTTGCGTGCCAATAGGGCCCTAATTTGAATTCAAGAAGTATATAAATACATAGGTGTCCATTAGTGCATTTAGAGAGGGCAATAAAGCAATCACAAGACAAAAGGCAATTGCACAAAGTTATTTCCTTTGCATTAGGGTGATATTGAAGAGCAGAATCTATTTCACTAGTGCACCCGTGTGAGGACTAATCCCTAATAGTCCCCCTTGGTGTTCACATGGGGAGAGGACGACATGCACTTGGAGCTGCGATGCTGGTTAGCCTTGTTGCCTGAATTGCAGTTGACGTTTGAGATTCAACAGGTTTACATGACCCCCTCAATGTAAAAATCCCCTTGGATGTCGATTTCAACCAAGAATGCATCCAATTACAACTTGATCCCTTTATTTTTGAAAACAAATTTATCGCTCTTTAATATTTCCCCTTTTTCAAAAAATACACCCTACCCCTTTTACAAAAAAATCCAGTACAAGAAAATACATCCTCCCCTTATAAACTCTTTTTAAAATATTCACCCTTAAGATTTTGATCAAAATAAACTTATGCGGGGAGTGGTAGGGGTTCGACCCCATGACCACCCTATCACCTTAACGCCTTCAGAAATTAGACCCTGCCAATCAGACAACCATATTCTCTACCAATATAGTGGAAAAACTTCTTTTTAAAGTTTAAGAACTTAAGATTTGTTTTTTTTTTTAAAACAAATGTTAGCCTCAACTTAAGCTTATAACGAGAGGATCTTAGGAGAGTTAGGGTTTCTCCCGGCTTTAGGGATCACATTGATTGAAGCACTTTGTTTGAGTTGCACGAGAAGAGTTGAATGCCGCCAGAGCCAACATTTGGAGACTGAAGCGAGCCGAGTTGAAGTGATCCAATGCCAATTAGAACAGAAGTCATGTATTAATTCACCAAGGGTAGATCTCCACCATAGACACACGGTGAGCGGCCAATAACAAAGGGACTAAGATAGAGCTTTGCAAATCCGATCCAAGATGAGTCGGCCTATGCAACCAAGATCTTTTGAACCGTCACGGGGAGAGCGATTCAAAACATATCTTAAAGCATATGTGAATCCAAGCCAAGCATTTAAAAAAACCTCCATACATTTCATGCTCAATGAACAGCTACATGGTAAACAATGTTCAAGACAAAATCAATTTGATGCAAATATGTGTTGACTCTTAGAACTGATCTCTGCAATGTTCGAGCACAAAATATTTCCGTTGTTCGGATCTTCACAAAACTTGCACAAGTTCTATCAAATTCAATCTTTAATTAGATTTAGAAAATGTTCAAGACCATCAATCTTTGAATGGGGAGTTGCATCCAGGTACAGCCTGTGATTGCGCTCTGAAAATTGATTTTTCCTTTGTTGTTTTTTTGTCTAAATCTGCACAAACCCCTTTTTTGTTCTTTATTTTGCTCTCAAAGAAAAACCAGATTGGGCTGAAATTTAGACAGGTTATTAACAACACATACATCTTCAAACCCTTTAAATTTTGCAGAAATCCAGATCATAAAAACATAATTAAGACCTGTTGTTTAGATGGGTTTAGTAAAAAAAAAAATACTGATTTATATGCGAAAACTCAACAGTCCATCCTTATATTTTTGGACATTCTGATTTCTGGAAAAACTTAACTCAAACAAGTGCTTATTCAAACACACCTAAACTAGGCTAAACACACCTAAACTAAGCATGAACACGATGGACAAAAATGGAGTGAGTTACCACGAAAAGAGTGAATAGAATGGATATGAAAGAGATGTAGATGAATGGTGTCTTCCAAACGGGTTCACATGAGGTCCGCTCTACTACAACTTCGACAAATTACAAGAAGGGTGAATGAACCAACAATGGGGTTTACATGAGGTCCACTCTGCATATCCATTGTTTGCATGTTTTGACAAAACTACACATGGATGGCACATAGACAAAGGAAAACGGGTTTGCACGAGGTCCACTCTGCTTGCCTATTGTCATTGCCTAACTTGACAAACAAAGCATGGGTGGAGTGAAGGTCGAGAAGCCTCTTTCAAAAGCCTAGCTCTGATACCAAATGTTGGGTTGCCCCCTTCACCTAGAGAGAGCATACACTCAAAGGGTTTCAAATCAACATATATTAAACATGAGAGAAAGTACATTATATAGAGAATTGATCTCCTAAAATTAGGGAGTCAAATCTCATCTTCATATCTCCCACAATCTCTCATTCTATCCCTAAATCACTCAACCTACTCCCTAAATCTTTCACTTTTTCTCATGTGAATATTACTCACGTAATATCACTTACATTATTGAATAAACCTCTCCACATATTAAATATACACACACTAATTAATATTTAATAATGTGGAGTACTAATCTAAACTCACTAATGCACCCATGTGAGGACTAATTCCTAACAAACCCCATGTTACTCATTAATAGATAATGTTGCTCTAAATTGTTACTCTTTAAAACTCATTTGTTGTATTTTCTTAATCCTAGTATTTTTAGCTAAGTTGCAGGAAACATCATAACGGGTCCTCGTTTTAGTGCCCGAAAAATGTTTTGCAAACACTTAGTACCCAAGCCAAAACAATTCCAAATATTCCTCATCATTTCCACAACATTTCTAGGCATTCCCAAGGTTTCTTTTTCCGCATTAAAAGGCACTTGATGGCATTGCCTCAATTGGCTCAAATCCTAGGTGCCAATATTTCATGAATAAACATGCATTCTAAAAGAACTATGAACATTCTCATACAATATCATTTCATGATCGCTTTCACTACAGAAACCCATCATAAAATACCCTCACAGCCATGAGCACATCTCCTAGTCTCACTGAGCTTTCTAGATTCCTCATGCCCCTCCATAAAGCTCTTCAAGAGATAACTGCACTCCTGAAAATGTAAAAATAAGCCACCTATTTGCAAGCATCATATTATTGTCTCATAATTTTACACAATCTAACTTATGAACTAGCATACTTCCATCATTTCCATACATGTGCTCTTGGTGCTCTTCTCTACATCGTTCTTCCCTTTTCAGCTTCTGTAATGACTTCCTTCAAACAATTTTTTGTCATAATTTAATTTCCTTCTATGAAGGGTAGATGATAAAAAAAAGCACTAGGAGGCATCATTAGCTCGCGCCACTTTGCATCATAAATCTCTCCACCAATCCATCTAGAGACCCTCTAGCCATATGTGAAATTCTAAAATCTCTGGAAAATCACATCATATTTCACATTCATCAAACCATAGCAGAGCTCTCTTTAAACATCTAGACGCTTCACGAGTCAATATTTAATGTACATAAACCTATCATCCTCCTAACCACTTGCATAAAGAGTATCAAACCTATGATTCTTAACCAAAGGGAACATATGTACACAAGTTTTAGTTAATAGAAACATAAGGTTGACCGCGATTTATATATCTATATATGTTGGCTTTGTGGGTAGGTTACTATATATTATATATATTGGGTTTACATATATCATATATCATATATCATGGGTTTATATATCTATATATCATGGTTGTGAGCATAGTTTGCCTATTTGGCGAGTACTCGCTGAGTTGGTAAGTACTTGCCGATATTTGCTTGCACGAATATTCACCAATAAAACTCGCCATTCGCCACAGGCGAATATTTGTGAGTACTAGCCGAGAATAATTGACGAGTTCGACCCTAAAACTTGCCCATAAACTGGTCTAACATAGAAAACAGGGAAAACACGGGTTTAATGCTGAAAAAACACTTATTTGTCTTATAAAGGCATCACGCTAATATTTCTATACAACGGGAAGACAAAAATGTAAATTATTGTAAATTGTAAGTTGCATAGACATGCAATTTGTGATGATAATTTTCAATGTTAATCATCATAAATTCATAACACTTATCAGTTGGTTATTGTATTTGCATGATGATGTGATTTGTTTTATATTTGTATTCAAACCTAATAGAAAACACTTCCCCAACATTTTTCAGACTCATTTGATACATTTTGTAGCTATATTTTGCATAAAAATTATATTTTTAAAGAAATTTGCATATTTTTACGTTGTTCAATATTATTGAATATTCACCGAGTCTTGTCGAATTTTTGCCGAGTCAAATTTTTTTGGGTCTCTTTTGAATATTTTCCAAATACGAGTATGCAAACTATGGTTGTGAGGGTAATTTATAATGGGTTTCTATAATAAAAGTGATGGTGAAATGATGTTGTACAAGGATTTCCATAGTTCTTTAAGAATGCATGCCTATCCAAGAAATATTGGCACCTAAGATTTAAGCCAATGGAGGAAACGCTATCAAGAGCCTCGGTATGGATCTAATTATCCACATTTAGACCGACTGATTTTTCGATGGTATTGGTAGTTTTATCATTGAATTCATTCCAGCATAAAAGCCTACAAGAGGCACATCGGGGGCAAATTAATGTATGACTAAATGGAAAAAAATATGCTCTCCCGCTCTCCCTCGCTCCCTTCCTCCCACTCCCCCCTCTCCCTTCCTCCCACTCCCCCTCTCTCCCTCTCCCTCCCAACAATCTAATTGATTTGGGGCATGGAAATTTTAGAAGGGGTAGGCACTCTAATGATATCAAAATATTGTGTTGCTCCAGCCAAAAAAGGAATAACATCTATGAATAAAGTGGCATGGGAAGCCCTATTTCATGTTAGAAGGGCTAACATTGACATTTTAGAGCAAAATAACAAAGTGATCCTAGAATATAGAACTTCATAATTACCTCAATTATTGAAGAATGCGTGTTGTTAGAAATGTTTGAGTAGACTAATCTGAATGCATTACAATAAGTGGTATTTACAATGAGAGATATTTGCAGGGGGAGCCTCGTCACTAACATTCCTCGAATTTGCTCTTCAATCAACACTATTTATTGGTTTTCTAGCCTTTAAGCCCCAAAGAGCATTGTTTAATCCATAGAAGGAACAATGTAGAAAAATCATATAGTAACGTCTTAGGCAATAGACAAAATTTCTATTGGTAGCTTGGAATAAGGTCAATCTTCCCATTTTCCTCAAATGGGCAAGTTTTAACGAGGACCAATTTTGAGTTTTACATTATTAGACAGTCTCTATTTTTTATCGGTTTTTAATTTCTTGAGTCTTGGTCAAGTTTTTAACCGAGTCTTGTTCTCTCTCCCATCATGCACGACCTTTTTGTCAAACTGCCATGGTTTACCCAACAACACATGACATACATCCATGGGCATTATGTCACACAATACTTCATCCTTATAAACCCAATCTAAAATTTTATCATAATTTGCTCATTCACTAACACTTTATGTCCCTTAAGCAACCGAGACACCTTTGTATTGATTGGGATGCACTAATTTTTCAACCATTTCTTTGGAAACTAGCTTATCTATGCTACCACTA
This sequence comes from Taxus wallichiana var. yunnanensis, assembly GCA_018340775.1. NCBI lineage: Eukaryota > Viridiplantae > Streptophyta > Pinopsida > Cupressales > Taxaceae > Taxus > Taxus wallichiana. The sequence continues at coordinate 306,248,511 of CM031234.1, forward strand.
TCAATAATGACCTTACAACACTTACCTCCTGCTTTACACATAGTCCAGAAAAGATTATTTCATTGCATTCGTTCATCCTTCTCTTTGCCTGGTTTTAACAGCACTCTCTTCATCATAAGAGATTCACCATGCTTCGGTTCTTTTGTATGTAGAGGATCCAACACTGGCCTCATCCACATGAGCAATATGATTGCTTTCTTCAACCCTCTTGCCGTTGTTCCAAAATGCTTATGACATTCAAAAGCTCTATGTCCAACATATTCTCCACATTCAAAGCACCTACCCATGAATCTTCCATCTTTTCCTCTACCAGAGTATCCTCTTCCTTATGAATAATACCCTCTTCCTTTTGTGTTCAGTTATGACTTAGAGTAGTGCTCTCCTCCTTCATGAGTATGTTGTCCTCTACCATTGTTTGATTGTCCTCTTCCTCTTGAGAATCTTTCTCTAACACTAGAGGTGTTCTGTTGTCTCCTAAACAACTTCTCGTCCACCTTCAATGCACGTTGATAGGCCTCTTCCACAAACTTCAACTTGGACATTCCAAACTCATCTTGAATGGAAATAGCAAATCCAATTACATACCTTGATATATTTTCCTAATCATACTCCACATGACCAGCTCTCATGGTAAGCTTGTAGAACTCTTTAGTGCAGTCTTTCACAATCATTTCTCTCTGTGTCAATTTCTGCAACTTCTTGAATAACCTCAACCCATAATTAGAAGGTAAGAAACTACCTTTCAGCATTACAACAATTTTGTCACAAGTTTTGATTTTATTGTTACCTATTTTCTCCCTTTCCATCTGCACACGATCCCACCACAAGGATGTATGACCTTTCAACTTGCTACAAGTAAACTTTACTGTCTTTTCCCTTCTTCCGTTTTCCTTTATTGTAATGCTCAACCCTTTGTGATGCTTCCAGACTATTGATGATCTTCCTCAACACGTGCAACATTGTTGTCAAAGTCAACAAGTCGCACAAACACAAACCCGCACACAAGTGCTCACACAAACCGGAATCTGTATTTTTGGTTGATGCAAGATTGTTTGTGAACTTAGATGCCCTTGCATCAAAATATGAACTAAATAAAAAGAATTGAAGTACTGAAAATAAATAAGGGTAAACCCAAAGCAATGGCCACAACCATGTGGTGAAGGTACTAACAGAAATAGCCATATGGGGCAGGGGACGGGGAGGTAAGAACCCTCAAAGAGCATGGAAGAGCATGGACTAATGAAAGTTGAAAAGATTGGATGGTATTCCCATCAAACATCTTTGACCATGCCTGGGATAGAGGAATCATCTATGTCATTGTTTATGACTGTGAAAGGGCCAATGCAGGATCTGATAATGCTCATTGGGGAGTGTTTAGGGCTGCATGGAACAAGTTGGGCAACCCTAAGAAGAAGTGAGGCACTCCCCCTATAATCCCTCCTAACATCCAAGGCTTGAAAAACTGCCACGGTAGCGAAGAAAATTGTCACGTGTGCATGTACCCACAGCCTGGGAAGCGGTCAGGATGGAATGGATCCACAACACCAAGGAGCAGATCCATGGTGCTAAGGAGCAGATCCCCATTGTCGAAAGATAGTGTGTTGGGGTACACTAGTAGCAGTGTTTTGCAAAGATGAGTGTCGCCTCACTGGCCTACCCTACTCACTGGCCTACCCTACTCAGTGTGTGAAGAAACAATATCCAAGGGGTGCTTAATGCCACCAACCTCTATGATAGTCTAAAAGAAAGAGGTAATCAACCCAGGACCTCTGAGGGCTCCCTATAGGAACCTACTTTGAAGGCTGACAACCTCCCAAAGAAAGTGAATCGGGCATCGTTGGTTTGTCTATTGAAAGAAAGTGGATCAACCAAAGAGAGTGGATAGAAAGTCAGTCAAGTCTCTATAAAGAAAGTAGTATCTCCCTCAGATCTCCTGATAAATGAGGCATCTAAAAGTACTTTATAAAGAGTTTGTAATTTTTCCTAATTCTTTGACTTGTAAACTAGTTATGAACCTTTGTGTTCTCTACCAAAAAGATTATTTAATAGCAGGACAAATCACCTTTTGTATACAACTGCGCAAGCCAATATTTGAAAATCTAAAGTGACATAAAATCCTGCCGATAGGCAGATTGGCATATTAACAATAGAGGCAGTATAAAATCTGCAACAGTTAGGGAAAATCAACTATCGACAAGGTGATGTTCCTCAAAGTTTGGTTTTCTCTTTTCTCTCTACTCTACTAGAGAGTTTGTTGTAACTTTGTGTACACATGATCTTCAGTTTCCATAAATATATAATGCAATGATGATGTGTTCATTTCTCCCTATGGTGTTTAATCCCTTCAATCATAAAAATATGCATTTCTATTTTATAATTGAATGATGTTATAAACATTGTTTTTCTCCCTTGTATGTGATGCCTTGACACTAAGACTTTGTGTTGAATGTCTGGGTACGTGGAGTTAGTGTCATATCTGTGCTTCTTGTTATTATTCACATCTGTTATTGTCTTGTATTCCTTCATGTGTGATAGTGAGAGGGTTTTATCCTTTTGTTTACTTGGAGTTATCCGAGCAGATCTCGGTTTCTAATCTGTCACAGGGTTCTCCGTTCCTAACTTTGTAAACTAGTTATGAACCTTTGTGTTCTCTACCAAAAAAAGATTATTTAATAGCAGGACAAATCACCTTTTGTATATAACTGTGCAAGCCAATATTTGAAAATCTAAAGTGACATAAAATCCTGCCGATAGGCAGATTGGCATATTAACAATAGAGGCAGTATAAAATCTGCAACAGTTAGGGAAAATCAACTATCGACAAGGTGATGTTCCTCAAAGTTTGGTTTTCTCTTTTCTCTCTACTCTACTAGAGAGTTTGTTGTAACTTTGTGTACACATGTTCTTCAGTTTCCATAAATATATAATACAATGATGATGTGTTCATTTCTCCCTATGGTGTTTATTCCCTTCAATCATAAAACTTTGCATTTCTATTTTATAATTGAATGATGCTATAAACATTGTTTTTCTCCCTTATATGTGATGCCTTGATACTGAGACTTTGTGTTGAATGTCTGGGTACGTGGAGTTAGTGTCATATCTGTGCTTCTTGTTATTATTCACATCTGTTATTGTATTGTATTCCTTCATGTGTGAGAGTGAGAGGGTTTTATCCTTTTGTTTACTTGGAGTTATCCGAGCAGATCTCGGTTTCTAATCTGTCGCAGGTTTCTCCGTTCCTTCTCTATTCTCTCCTTTATCCTGTCTTTCTCCTCTATTTCTCCTTTTCATTTTTGTTTCCTTTGTGCTTTCTAGTTAAAAGCACCAAAACCCCATCATACGAGGGAACTGACCCTCTCAAACACAAAGGAACATCACCCTGTCAATAGGTGGTTTTCCCTAACTGTTGCAAATTTCATACCGCCTCCATTGGACCATATCTGAAAACCTTAAGTGACATAAAATCCTGTCAAAACTGCCCTTTAGGTTATTGACCCATCACTTTAGTTAGTGAGTCTACCAACACGCCTAATACATCAATGTGTCCAAATTAAATATAACTAAGTTGTTTGGTAGGATTTGTTAGGTATGTAATAAATATTCATTTGATGGTAAAGTCTATCAATATATCTAGGTTCTTTGGTAGGATTTGTCAGTTGCGTTATAAATAATTTGTTTGATGATAAAATCTATAAAGGAGCTCGTCTCTAATGAGAATTTATATTTCTAGATTGAAGTTGTTGCGCATGAATAAAGCAATTGTGATTGGACCACGAATCTAAGCAGTTTCATTTGAATTCGTGATTGAATACATGAAGGTTAAAAGTCATTAAAAAATGGTTACTAAAAATTGATGATAAAAATGTGATTAGATTTGACTAAAAGAAAAATCATGGAACTATACAAATATATTATTATTTATTTTTTTAATATATATAACAAAACATATACTCTTAGAATTTTAAAATAATCAAAAACATATTTTATAAACAGTAATATATAATTATATTAACAATCTAAAATTATTAAACCATAATGAATTACGAATACTTTATAATAATAAAATTTTAACAAAAATTAAAATTATGTAAACTAAATAATCATCTAAAATAAACTAAATTAAATTTAATAAAATAAAATAAATCAATTAAATAAATTAAAAAACAACTAAAGTAAAAATATAATAAATTTTACTAAATCTAAAAACACAAACCTAAATCTAATCTAATCAAGCATTGCATTGAAGTGTGTGGCACTGCTTTCACCATTCACGGCGCTGCTTCTCAGATGTCTGATATATTTGCCGTTCATGGCTGCAGGTTCTTCACGCCATCACAGCCTCCCAGCTTCTCCACAACACCAACAGGCAGAAACTATAGAATCTCAATTAACAACAAGCCACAAATTACAAAGCCATCACTTTTTAAAAACCCTAAATACAAATTTCTGGGGGATTTCAATGATGTGCAAGGCAGAAAAACTAAATCGAGAAAGAAGGGAATAAACCGTACAAATACATTTGCGACTTTCAATAAATTTATTAGGGCCTCTTTGATATTCGGCCATTTTTGTAATTTTTAATAAAATCAGCTGAATGCGGTGAGAGGGAAGCTCTCCTCATTATGAACTATTTGATATAATCTTATCTTTTTAGCAACATTAAACTCTATTTTGTTTCCACCAATTAGAGATTTTAGTTCCAGCTTTTATAAGTTTCAAAAGCCGTTTTTATAACATTTGGGCCTGATTCAACATCCATACCCTCTCTGGAAAGCTCTCCTTTCTATGAACTTTTGATATAGTCTTAACCTCTTAGCAATATTAAACCCTATTTTGTTTCCACCAATTAGAGATTTTAGTTTCAGTTAGTAGAAGTTCCAAATACTAGCCCCAGCAGTTTCAAATTTCATTTTATATCAGATTTCATATTTTAGGTTGCAAAAATTACATTGATTTCAGATTTTATAGCATTCCCAGTTTCATAATTCTACAGTTGTTTCAGGTATTTTTAGTGTAGTAACAATTGCAGCAGCCTTTGAGTTCTCAAGATAGTGGTGCCATGGCATTTAGGCTTACAGCAGTAGTATCAGGGCATTTGGGCTCACAATGGTAGTACTAAAGCATTTAGACTCACAATGGTAGTACTAAAGCATTTAGACTCACAATGGTGGTGCTACAGCACTTGGGCTCACCGCAGTGGTACCAAGGCATTTAGGCTCACAACCTTTTGGCATATCCTTTGTGGTATTTAATCGCTTTCACTTCCAGTCAAAAAATTGAAAAAATAAACTCCAATTGCTAATATAAATACAAAGAATCTAAGAAGCACTTTTGCATACCTATAGGCTGTGGAGAGTCAACATAAGCACTTCTAAGATCTAAAACATAATCTGCTCGATCAATTTGTCGCAAAGCATCAGCTGCAACTTTCGATTTAAGAACTCCATATTCTGCAAAAGCAACAGAAGGCTTGCTGAGAAATATTACCGTCTACCTTAAGATAATGAAAGTAACAGATTTACAACCACCAAATGGTTAGAAATGTAAATAATGTTTAGAATACCCAAGTGCATTGGAAGCCTAGTGTGTTTACCGTGTTCAGATAATTGTAGCCATGTTTGTAACAAAGTATAACACAGGAGGTCAAAAAAACTAAAATACACGAGCAAAAAAATCAGGATAAAACAAGAAAGAATGATGTGTAGAATATTTTTCAAGCATGTATTCTATAAATAACCTCCATATAAAAATTATGATTTAGGACGATAAAAGTAGAAAATATGAAATGGTTAGGTTTAGAGATAGCATGGGTCAACGTTGATCTAATCTCTCAAATAAACAAGTTTTAACATGCAAAGCTGAAAAAAATAAAAGGAAACAGTTTTATTGAACCCCAAGTTCAATTAAAACACTCGTGACATTGCCCCTACTAATAAAATTTGGTATCTTGCTTAAAGTTTATAAGTTATAACCAAACTTGGTACAGAAATAGAACACACTTGATTTAGTGGCTTCATCTGGTCTCTACTTAATGATGGCTATTAATATCATTCCATATTCATTCAGGATTGATATGGGACAGAAATGCCATTTTCTACAAATTCAAAAAACCATTGTGCCCCATCATATATATCATCATGCATCTCATGATGACAGATGCCATGTTGTAGCAGTATACAGAAAAAATTTAACAGATCATAACAAGCTCAATGTCTAGGGCATGACTTCTAAACAAATTATAATGGTCTCAATAATATTGCAAAGTGTGCCTTAATAGACTTTTTAATAGAAAAAGTAATGAACAACAATTGTTGAAAAAAATGCTACATTGGTCCCAATAAATGCTAAATTTGATCATACAAAATCATAGACAACTTCAGAATAGTGAAAAATCACTATACATCACAAAAATTTGAGACATCTTATTTATTTTGAACACAACAAAGCATAGTCTTAAAAACTTGTTCTTGCAAGCTCCAGTACATGACTCTGACCTTATCTAAAAAACAATGGGATAAGAAGTAAAAAAATAAGAATCCATAGTTATATGCGAAAGTCTAAAATCTCTAAAAAGAGGTATCAGGCTAACGAATCAAAGTCATGGGAAAAACAGGTATCAAGACAATGGAGTTGCTAGTCTATATGGTATTAGGCGAGTCAATCAAAGCCATGGGAAAAGAGGTATCAAGGCGGTGGAGTTGCTCGTCTGACATGCTTTATTGTTGGCTTTGATGAGACAAATATCATATTCCTCAGCAGACCACTTAATAAAATGAAATAGAAGGTAAACCCATAAAAATAACTTGGAAACAAGATCACAGCTGCAAAAGAGAAAAACAAGGTGGACTCCTGATGCACAGCAAATGAGAAATCAACCCACTCAACAAGTTAAGGAAGATCAAACACTTAAACAAACTTATAGCTCTACAAAAGGATCTTGACAACTAGCCTAAATTGACCCTTAAATGTGCAATTTTTTTATTTTCAGCTTTAGTTGGCTTCCTATGACAATGTACCATGTTCACAAGGTCTAACCTAGGCAATAACAACAACCAATATGATGTAGACAATCAAAAACTTTAAACTTAGTCAGTTTCTCCAAAACTGTCTTCCTAGGTGCTTAAGAAGAATAACATTCACCAAAACTAGTTGGTAACAATCTAGACACAACCCAAAAAAGGTAAGACCACTTTTAGATACCCTTTAGGCTCCTCATGGTGTATGGTGAGCCAATCAAAGCCATGGGAAAAGAGGTATCAAGGCGGTGGCGTTGCTCGTCTAACATGCTTTATTGTTGGCTTTGATGAGACAAATATCATATTCCTCGGCAAACCACTTAATAAAATGAAATAGAAGGTAACCCCATCAAAATAACTTGGAACCAAGATTACAACTGCAAAAGAGAAAAACAAGGTGGACTCCTGATGTAGAGCAAATGAGAAATCAACCCACTCAACAAGTGAAGGAAGATCAAACACTTAAACAAACTTATAGCTCTACAAGAGGACCTTGACAACTAGCCTAAATTGGCCCTTAAATATGCAAATTTTGGATTTTTAGCTTTAGTTGGCTTCCTATGACAATGTAACATGTTCACAAGGTCTAATCTAGGCAATATCGACAACCAATATGATGTAAACAATCAAAAACTTCAAACTTAGTCACTTTCTCCAAAACTTTCTTCCTAGGTACTTAAGAAGAATGAAATTCACCAAAAATAGTTGGGAACAATCTAGACACAACCCAAAAAAAGGTGAGACCACTTTTAGATACTCTTTAGGCTACCCATGGTGTATGCAAAATTTTATGGTTCAATTCTTAGTGCAACTCCTCTTTCCACCACCTACCATATCTCAATTAGCCCTTGTTCTTGTAGCCCTGGTTTTGAGGTTTTCTTAGCATAATTTTGTTCCAAGAGGTGTTTAAACAAACTGAAGGCATTTCTGAGCACCCATTATCCCTGTTTAGGTGTTTGCAAAATTTTATGGACCGACTCAATCTCTAAGCCCCTTTTTCTACCAGTGAGTCTTCTCCAATTAGGCCTCAAAGCAGGATAGTCCTTCTAGGAGACAAACTGTAAGCAAAATCTGAGTAAATGGAAGCCTGGGAAAACTTTAAACCTTCAAATTCTCATAACACGTGATCTTAGGAGGATTTGTACAAAGTTTGAGCCTATAATTCATTTATTTGGTCATTCAAGTAAACATTTTCTTTACAAGTCCATTTAGAAGCATCTCAGCCCTTGACCATGAACTGTTATGGATTTCTGAGTTATCTGATCTTTCTAAGTTACAAACCTTTCAAAATATGAATGAACACATGTCTTGGGAACTATCTTGTGATTTCAAACACCAACTACTCATCTAAATCATTCAATAAGTATTTTCGCCTAGACTAATTCTTTTGTAAACAGTCCTACAAGAACTCAACCGTTAAGAATACCCAACAACCCTTACTTTATCAAACATTGAAACCTTCATATTCATTGAGGTGACATTCCTGGAAGATATCATACCAATTTTCATGCACCATTTCAACCCTTAAGTCCTTTAATTCTCCACTTTTAGGTCTGTATTGTTCTCTTGAACTCGGTCAACTATCTCCTCTAATAAAACTCTCAAGGAAATTTTGTATATGGGAACATGTTAAAGCTTAAAGATTGGATATTATCAACTCATAGGACCCTCAGAAACATTCTTGAGATTTTTAGCCCCTGAAACCTTGGTGAAGACCTTCAAAAACAAAAGAACTCATCCAAACCCTAGCAAGGGTTTGAAGAAGCCTGGTAAAGAACAAATTTGTGTTTCAAACTCCTAACCAAGTCTTCAAGCCTCCATACTCCTTCAGGAGGTCTGTACCGTGTTTACACACCCATAGGAACAAGAATATAATGTAGAAAATTTCTTTAGAAGTCTACCAGAAACACTGTTACAGTCAACCAAAACTCATAATTTCCACACACAGTCACAGTTATCCTTCACATCTTATTGATTCTTCCTTAAATCGCATCAAAAAGGCTAAATACATAGATAAAACTTACTTACAGGCCTATCAGGCCAACTTTGCTCCAAATTAAACATATTTGTGATCCGAGTTGCCTTTATTATAATTGATGGAGGTCCAACACCACTGTTACAGTCCTGTTTTGGCCAATATTTTTTTCATAAAAACATCCTCTTTTCTTCTCCAAAGACCTAGGACCTTTTCTCTGTAGATTACCCTTCCTCCTTACTTTATGGCTCCTAAAACCCTGTCTTATTTGAATCCTTCCTCAAGATAACTAACTTTCTCTAGTTACTGACCTGACTAGGCTTTACAACTAACACACCTCCTAACTTGAGTCAAGAACGAGACCCTACACACTTTGAACAATGAGTAATGACCTTTGTGAAGGCTTGATACACTTTAAATCTTACATTCTTCAACATTCTAGACCCCTACTTAGACATCACCAAACCAAAATTGACTAAAAAGGTGACAACCCTCGTTAGAAATTCAAATGTGAAATTTGGAGGAAAACTCATTTAAACTATATTTTGAACTTCTAAGCCCTCTAATTGCCTTTAATCACTTCAAATAACCTTTCTAGACCTCCTAATCATGCTCATGGTGAAATTTGACATGAAAGAAGCTTTATAACTGATGCCCCTGCATCAACTTCATATGCTAAGCTAATAACACCAAAAATCTCTACTTCCTAGGACTCAAGAGCACGACTCCTCAGGAGCGTTGCCATAAAAAAAAACAAAGCCAACCAAGGGCTAAACACAAATATGACGGCCTGTTCAAATAAATTGTACAGATTAATACCATATCAAGGAACAACTTAGAATATTCAAAGCCAAATCTAACTAGAATCGATATTTCCTTGACAAATGTTCATTGGAGAACAATTTTGCTAAGTAGATCAATGTGACTCGAGAACTATAGAGAGGGATAATAGCCTGCACAAGTGCTTTCAAAGGAGAAGCTCATTGAGCACAAAGAAATCACAAATAGTCAAAGACATATTGTTGATACAGTAGACTATAAGGAGAGAAGATAATCAAACTTAGGAGATGATCACTCGTCATTTGGGCTACTAATAGTAAATTCAATATCCACCATGTTATTGCCTAGCGACAAAGTGGTATGATTGCTGTGATCATGACTCGGGTTCAAGCAAGCCTCATTGGGCATACTGCGTGTGTAAGAGAAGCGGTGTTAATGCAGGCTTGTGCATGAAGCATGGCGAAAATCAAGTACATTTTAGCAGAATAAAAACCTCTCAGACATGGCTTCTGATCCAAACTGCGTTCCAAGATTGATGGTGTGTTCCCATGCATGGAAAAGACAGGTGACTGTATAATTGACAAAACAAAAAAAAAAACAATAGTAAAATTAACATAAAGAGCTGGCCAACATGTCATGTGGTGGATGCCAGAGCTAATTGGCGGTTAGGGTCTAAGCCCAGGAAGCATCAGATAGTTTTCACCGCACATCATGAAGACATGAATAGGTCCTATGATGCAAGGCCAAGACGCAACCGATAGTTGCAAAGGGGAATAAAAAGTTTTGTTAAGAACATGGAAGTATAAACATTTTGTTTAGACAGGGCAATAATTGTGCACAGGGTGCATTTCTAAATTTAAAGCGAAATTCAAAGGACAAGAATGAACTCGTAGGAAACTATACAGTAACTTTAAAACATTAATAGACGTACAAATCCCAAAAGCAATAATTTCGTGAGAGGAGATGAAGCAGGGATTGAATTCCAGGAAATTTTGGGGGAAAGGATACTCCTGAGTGCTTGGCACTAATGCCAATAAGATCGATTATCTGTGCATCCCATACAGTTGTGTATCTTAATTTCATGCAGAGCCAACTCTAGAATTCTCTCCCATTTTTTCTACACTATGTCCAATTGGCGCTACTCAAATTATCAAGCAGTAAAAATATTTATAATAATTTGAATTAGAGACTAGAATTAAACAGGTATCGAATATAAATACATAAAAACCTTCCAGGAAACAAAATAAAAGACGAGGGGGAAGTATTTCACTTTGCAGTCTGTGAACAAGCATCGAATTGGCTTTGCCATCCTTAGAGGGGCAGATTTCCATGCTCATTAATTGTGGCTCGTCCTCCGCAATAATAATAATAATGATAACCACATTAAGTGAGATTAATAAGCATACGACTACGAAAAGAAATTCAGAACGAACCCTGTAATTTGGCAACCATTTTAGAGTTGGTGGTGCCATGGCATCTCCAGCTCATCTTTTCTACGATCATTTTGTATGGTTGTCGTTGTTAGGTGTTTGGCTCTTGTCATATCACTATTTATATTTACTAGCAATCCCACGCGAGCAGCAATGTGAACGCCGAAAGGGAGGTGGAGGTGGATTGTGCAAGGGGAGAATGTATACGTCGATGATTGTGGCTACTCCTTAGACCACTTGTCAGTCAAATATGGCACCTGAAATCGTATGGAGCAGGTTTTAATATGGGAATTGAAATTGACTGAAATTTTCTTTCTATTTCAAGACCTCAAATTGTAAAGAAAGATTTCTAATGAAGTCTTTCACACATGACACAAAGTGAGCACACTCTGAGTGTATTCAAAAGGGATCGAATGGGAAAAACTAGGGAGAGGGATAACCTAGTTAAAAGTCCCCAATAGCTCAAATATTTCATCCTCTATCTCATGAAGACCATATTAAACACATAATCCTCAAGAGAATGCATTAATATGTAAACATATAAACATGAGTTGTGATTAACAATTAATAAAGACTCTTTTATATCTGTAAGCAAAACAATTTTAATTTTATTTAATTTATATTCTTTATTTCCTTTTCAACATTTCCATTTCAAGTGAGTTTTATTATAGATTGCAATAGACTCTAGAACCCTCATGTCTTTATTTCCCTTGTAACATCACCATTCAAGTTGATTTCTACTTGAATTGGTCATTCTTGGCCTCATGAGTACATTAATATTTAGATTATAAATAACTCATAACTATGATGGTACAAACTTGGATATTAATGGGTCATGGGGTGGCTTATGAATTGCATAAGTTGTTGGTTAAGATGTGAATGGTTAAAGTATAAATTCAATGTTAATTTGAATGTGAAGTTTTTCAGCTCCCACTTATGCTTATTTATAATTTGCATTGTGCTTAATGAGATCCAATTTTTTTTACTTTTTTCTTTATGCATTTCCATAACATGTTTAACTTCAAATCTAGTGTGCATTTAGAGGATGGTGGAAAAGGTTTTCTTTTAAACCTACCAAATGCATTTCCATGTTATTCTCGAAGGCTTTAAACAATGTTATTTTTTGCATATTGTACAATTAAAATATTCTAGGGAACCACATTTAGTTTAGACATCTAGTTAAAAAAATCATTTAATTTGAGCATGGTTTTTACATTTTATATACATGTAATAAGAATCAACACAATAATGTGTTGCAATGTTATATTATATATTAGAAGGTTTGCATGGTAGTAATAACATTAAAGAAATGACAATTCCAAAAAAAAACATCGTCTATTTTAAATATAATGAACCAAATCAATAACCATATTAAATAATCATGCATTAGGGATGCAAGTTCACACATATCTACAAGCATGAGATCACAATAAGACTATGGTAGTATGTTACCACGACACAACAAGAGGTACAGTGAAACATGTAGAAAAGGTGGCAACACATGTAAAGTTGAACTTAAGACATTGATAGAAACGACTTATGCCACTGATGGCAAAACATCCAAATACAACCAAACATACAACAAAGATTTAATTCACACCTACAAAATGAGTAGTCATTGTGCTAATCTTACAAAAGAGGCCAACATCAATTGGAAGTTGTGCACCACAATGGCCAAACTCACCACACAAAAAGGAAGCTGTAACAAAAGTCCAATATCAAAACATAATTTTGTTAGCTGAGGACAAAAACCAAATACATAAGCCTTGCAAGGCTTCCATACGCCATCGATGATGCCCAATCACCCTCCAAAGTTCTCACAATTGTCAACCGTGGGTGGGTTTATCCATCTTGGCATATGCTTTTCAATGTAAAGATTTGTGACTGATATCTAGATATATTTACACTTAACAATTAAAATAAAATTTTCAAAGTTTATAAGCAAAATCATTATCACTTTATTCAATGTAAATTCTTTCATAATCTATGGAAAGAATACAAGTTTGTTGAACAACTTGTCATCACTATTACTCTTTTCTTATTCCTCGATTAAGGTCACGTATCTATCCACCTTCCTTCTGGATTGACTTTTTATCTAGGAACTAAAACCACCATCAAGAGACAAAAGAATAAGAGAATTTAAAAAAAGATTTTTGTTATTCTTTAATTTAATTTTGGGTTTAGTACTTTCGTCTATGACACACTTGTAACGAGGATTGCTCAACCGGATATATCATGTACAACAACATTCTCCCTTTTGACAATAAGCAAGGAAATTGGAACCATTATTAATATGACTAATCATGATGTCAATTGTCTTTCGAATATAGGACCTAAAAGCCTATGGAGCTTTTTTGGATAAAGGATTTGAAATTATATGGAGTTTTCATGGCATTACAAGACCTTGAGTCGCGTGATGCACTTTTTGACTACTGTTTTTTTAGAATTTAGATGGCAGTAATGTTATTGGCTTTTTTGGATACATGAGAATGCAGTAGGTTCTCGAAACTGTCTTCTACCTTGCATAATTTCACTAAAACCATATATGAAATAAGAGGCACCTTATCAATGGATATGTCATCAAACAACAAAAATTCAATGGCCAAGTTGTAACTTGGATCATATATTTCTAACGAAGCCTCATTCACACAATTATTTACATTCTTCAAAGATAATATTTATTCAATAAGATATAACTTATAATTAACATCTTTCTACAACGAATGTCATGTCTAGAGATTGTCACTTGTCTGAAAAAAGGATGAGAGAAATTAAGATAGGATTTTTATTAAATGATATTTTCATTGTTGAGAGAGGATGGAAGCAGCACATCGCTTAAGGGAGAGCGGAAAATATGTTAGAACATTATAAACTTATTAGTTGCTCAACACATAAAACTTGTAAGCACAATTAAAAATTCATAGCTCGGAAAACTAAATAAACACACTTTTAATTTCAAATCAAGGACAAAAACTAAAGCATATAATGAATTTCAGGAGTCTAACAATCTAATTAAACATTTTCAATATTTATGTTACATATTTAAATTAAAGATGAGGAAAAGAAATAACAAAAAAGGAGGAATATATTAACCTCAACACAAGCGATAATTGCCTTTTTTAATCATTCCAAATTTTTAATAAATAAATCAAAATAGTGTTAATGTAGAATTTGGTGTCTGTCTTGAGAGTGGGTTGTTTCATAAGCATCAAATGCTTTATTTTAGCAAAAGTTGTCTATGAGGAGAAACATTCATTTGATAATTATTTTAGTGGATTCCAATGACTAAGAAACAATCTTTTGATAATTATTTTCCTAGATGACACATTTAAAACAATAAAATATCATTCTTCATGAATGACTTCTCTATAATTTATACATATAAATTGGTAAGGAAATTTCTAGAAGAGCACATCGTATACTGGCGACACCTAAGCATGATGCCAGAAACTTCTCTTTTCATATTTAGATACACCCAAAACAGAATGAAATTTCTTGACAACGAATGGTTAAAATGGGAGGCTACAAACATTTCACAACCTAAAAAGTAGGAATATATAACACCACCAAAGGTCTTTTCCAGATAACATAATCCTAAGGCTAAGCGATCATATGGCACCTACGGAGATAGAAATGTCCATGGCTTGTACTGGATATCACTTTCTGTCACGGCTTATCCAATGTAATCACCTCCAACAAAGCCACTAACGGCATATGAACTACATTTGATGTTTCCCTGTTATATACAAAGAGATGGAAATTAGTACATTGTATTGAACAAAGTTATGTGATGCCCTTTTCCTACTATAGAAGACACTAACACTGACATTGAAACCATGGCCAACACTATAAAGAAAGAGGATAATAAACAAATTGTATAAAAATGCCTTACACACCATACCCTTTAGTTCATCTTGCAACTTCCTCTGAGCCACTCCACTCCACAATTTTTGGCACGAGCTCAGCGCCAACATTCACCATAACAGGGACTAAAATTAAAACCCTAAGCGATATTAGCTGACACATCAAACAAAGGATCAAATGGCTCCAAAAAACCGAACTACAAAAACGCTATCTGGTCTTGCCCATACTTGCAGGTAACGGAGCTATTTTGCATCCTTTCACAGCAGCAGTCAAATCTGCCCCATCATCAAACGACGGAACACTAAACACCCTCATCTCGATCAAATGAAATTAAATTCTCCAGGCCTCATTCTTATATAAAATTTGAAAATTGTTTTAATATATTTTATGTCATCCTTTATAGATTTGATTTTAAGGTTGGTTCCTTTATTTCAAATTTATCCATTATTTACTCTTAAATTATCAATAATAAAAAAGTAAGAAGAACAATGCTTAGGATATGACATGGTGTGTTTTACCAAGCATAGCCCCTGCCTCGAGCCACGTTGTTTCGGAGGTGAGGTCCACATTAACAACTTTAAGGTTTATAAGGTCTATGATAGCAAAAAGCTCTTCCGTCATGCAAGAAGTGCCCTCATAGCCATGACCACCGCTCTGCACACGTATCTAAAAGCCATGTTGGCAGAAGCATGTGACCGCCACTGCAGCGCACTGCTAAATCAAACCGATGGCTTGGGTATATTCGATTCAGTATACCTAAGATTATGTATAAAAAATGAGCATTTCCTCAAAATCAGAGCTCTTGAAATTGGTGATATCGTTTTTGAGTCTTGATGAGGCAGGACCTCCACAAAAACTGATTTTGCTCCTTCCATGGAAATTATGAGAAAGAGAGGTAATCCCAATACTTACAGAGATCTATATGAAATTTCTAGAAGCCATCTCGTTGAAACCATGCATCGCCTGCAATTAAATATTTGGCATGCCATTAATAAAAATCTCGTGCCCCTCGAAAAGGTTGTCCGCCATTCACAACCACTGCAACAGAAAGGATAAGGGTTTCAAACAAGGAAAATACACAGCCGATGGAAAGCAAACAAATAAAGTTTCGGGCACTCCAAAAGAAATGGACGACAATAAAAATTTGTGGTGAGTTTAAAATCTCTAGCAAAATCATAAATAAAAAGGTTACTAGCCTTTTCAAGATAGAAACAACAAGATTTCCTCTGGCCACATCTATACATCTTCACCAGGTCGGGATTTGAGAGATGCCATAAAAACACTCAAAACTCCTCCCCACAAAGCACAAGGAAGAGGTCTCACATTATGGTTTGAGTATTTGCGGACTCAAAAAAACTATTAAATTTGCTTTTCTGACACAATGTCTACCAACTATCACACGTGGATGACACATAATTCACAGTACATCAACATCTCTTACAACTCATCGTCGATCATTCAATGGCCTCTTCTTTGTCGAAACTATGGGCCTTTTCTCACTTATAGACACCTTTCGGCATAATTATGGTTTTCTAAGCAACCTTGTCTTTGGGAAACCCTTTTATGATGGTCTCCCACTCACATACTCCAATCATTTGAAACAATGATGAATTATGATGTTGCCTCCAAGGAAGCAACCAAAGAAATTTATACCAAAAGCATTCCATGGGTAATGATACTACCTTTATCAATGGCTTGAACAATTTTGTATGATAGGTTATTTTTTTGTAAGGATTCCCTCTAAGTGAATGCTAAGATCATGGATTCAAACAACTTGGACCCTCTATGCCATAAAATTGGGCTTCATCCAGAATATGACCAAGGGGTTATTTTTTATCCATTTTTCAATCCTACCAAGGTCATCATGATTCTACATGAATCCTCAACCTAGTATGTTTGAAGTTCCCTACTCATTGTGTCCCCATGGACCGGAAGGTTGTAGTTTAAGAACATACAACTCTTAATATTCTAGTTTGGGTAGAGTTACGTGGCCTACCCATACTATGCTATCATTTTTTATACCTCATTGATTCCTTAATGCGTTAGGTCATAACAAAAGAACTATAATAAAATTACTTAGATATGTTTGAAATCAACGACAATATAACACCAAATAACATCAAAATATAGAGAGTAAACCAAAGAGGTAGACATATTAAGCGTATGAAAGCATGAATAAATATGATATGACACGTTAGGAGATAATGTTAGCGATATGTCAACTACACATATCCCAATATATGACCAAGGACTAAGGGTGTAGCATGCCCCTCCCCTTCAAAGCAACATTGTCCCCAATGTTGACCATTTCAAGAGGCTTCTTCAAACAAGTATAGTCCTCAATGTTGATGATCTCTAGATGTCGATACAAGAAATATTTCTCCTCCCATGTTGTAGCTTCATTGTCTTGATTCTTCCACTTGATTAGATACTCAGTAATTACTCTCTTCTTCACCCTCTTAGTGTGCATTTGAATAATTTACTCATGTTCCAAACTAATTTGGCTTTCTTTATCCAACTTAGGTAACTCTATATGGGATAAAAAATTATGCAATGATATTCTCCAATCCATAAATGTGCCAAGCATGTGAAATTGAAACAATATCTTTGAGACTAGAGAGCTTCAAATCTTCAAAAATTGAATCTTCTTACCATCCATTTGAAATTACTTTATATTCTTTTTCTTATGGATGCAATCTTCAAATTGAAATATTGAAGCTTCCATATTTGGAGCTACTCTATATGAACTTTTATCCTCTATTTGTTCTTCAATTTGATCCTCTTTCTCTCCTTTTGCATCACCCATAGCTTCTTCTTCTTCTTCTTCTTCTTCTTCTTCCACAACCTCATTATTTTCTTTCTCATCCTCTTCTTCTTTTGTTCAGTTTAGCCAAGAAAACTTGTTCCATTTCCTCCCAAGACCAATTTGAACTCTCTTAATTCAATTGAGAGAACCAATTTTGTGTTGGACCATAAAGCCAAAATGAAAACCAATACCATTTCCATCTGAGGAAATGTACTTCTTCGTATTTTGACCCAATATTTTGTAGCATCAATCACTCCATTTCCATAGAAGGTCGCATCCCCATGATGCACAAAAATTAGGGTTTCAAGAACAAACTCCTTTAACCAAGATTTAAGTGTCCAATTTCAGAATTATTTTAGCCTTAATTTAGAAAATACAGAGAAAAACCTTTTATTATTTTAGATATTTTTGAAAATGTAAACAACTTTGAAAAAACCTAAAATGGATATAACTTGTGCAAAACAAGTCAAACAATCTTGAAATTTTTAGAGAACCTTACTTGACTAATTTCACCACTTTAGTTAAAAAATTGCAGAAAATTTCACCACTTATTTTTAGATACAACTGAATCTTTAAAATTAGGGTTTCGACCCAATTCTAGCTAGATTAAAGCTTTGATACCACTTTGTAGTGAAACTGCTTAGATAAATCTTAATATTAGTAGCAATATAACACCAAAACATAGAGAAATGATCACAATATGTGAGTATAATGAATTAACCACTTTGACAGGCAACCTCCAAACCATACAATAAGACTCAAGTGATTAATATCACGTTCATCTACCACTTACTAACTCATATATATACCATATTATGTTATGTAAATTAGAAAAGCTAACATATTATACATATGAAAGCATAAATAAATATGATATGACATGTTAGGAGATAATGTTAGCCACTTATTGGCCACACATATCCTAATATATGGCTAAAGACTAAGGGCATAGAAGAACCCCAT
Source organism: Taxus wallichiana var. yunnanensis (assembly GCA_018340775.1). Taxonomy (NCBI): domain Eukaryota; kingdom Viridiplantae; phylum Streptophyta; class Pinopsida; order Cupressales; family Taxaceae; genus Taxus; species Taxus wallichiana. The sequence goes on from CM031234.1 coordinate 306,267,348, forward strand.
AAGTTTCACTTTGTCATACTATAGAGGTGCCTTTGTGTAGAAGTCAACTTATCCCATGACCTCAAAGAGAGCATAAACATCTAGGTGGGAGAAGCCCGTAACACTCAAAAGGTGGTTTACATTAACCTTTCCAACACTTCTTTCATATTTCAATTTGTAGATTACAATATTTGGGAGTGTTCCTTCTTTGGTGGCACAAATCAAAGTCTATTCAAATCTAAGGCTTCTAGCGAAGATGTTGGACGATGTGGGTTCCACACATAACCATAAGTAATCCTTTGCGATCAATTCTTCCTCGAGTGTTTCTAAAGTTGTTAAACCATAAGCTAGCCTACTACCAGGTTGCATAGAGCTTCGCCAAGCCCACAGGAATCCCTCTCGAGGCTTATTTGGTTTCAACCTTGAATTCAAAGGAGATGCCCCGAGAAACTAAAGCTCAACCCTTAAACCCTTCCTTGGCATCGATGGGATAAGCGGCTTCATTTTACCTTACATGATAATGGTAATTTCACGTATATGTTTTTTCTTTCAAGTTCTCCTATAAAATAAAAACGTGGTGCTCTCGAATCCCTCCTTATCACCTTAATAAATGTGAGTATACACCCCACACCAAAAAGAAAGCTCAATCTAGTGACTTTTTGCTTTATAACTAGTAAGGGTTTTTACACAATAGTCATGATGACATGTAGAGCTTGAATCCAAAGGATATGTCTCTTAATGGTAGTTTTCAATTAATTGTTTCTCTTGGAAAGTCAAGATTCTTTAAGACTCCACTCACAAATACATGGTGAAATAATCGGGCAAGTGCACAAAGATGTGGGGCAAAAAAAAGGACACAAATTTGTTTTTTGGCCATAACGCGTTCACGTTATGACTCGACGCCTTATAATGCAACAGAAGAAAATCAAGGTTGTGTTATAACACGAGTGTGTTATGGTTCGGTAAGTTTGAGCCATAACATGAGCACATTATAACGCGCTCGCATTTCAATGTGTTATGTGGTATATGTGTTTGTGGCATGCTTCTATTGACCAAAATAAATGCTTTTCTTTTATTATTATTTATATTTTATTATTTCTTATACTTTAAATTTATTTTAGTAAATATAAGATGTCAGGGTCACTCTGCACCTTATGGAACTAGTCTCACAACTCCATCTATCATGGTTTAGAAATTAGTTTTCATATTCTAATATGGTCAGTACATAGGTATTTTTTAGGATTTCAACATTCAACCTTCAAGCTTTTAGGGGCCTTTTCGATTGGTTATTGACATTTGTAGGATTTTTAGATGTGTCAAAACTATATATTCACAAGAACCTCTTCTTCCTTGAAAGTGCCTAGTTTGTCTCAGTAATGATGTCTCCATGTATCCAAGGATCGAGGACTATTGGGGTCTGTGGTAGGATTGGACATTCAGGAATCATTGAGTGTTTGAATCAGAATGTCATTGTATCTGGAGAAACATTTTCAAACATGGGAGTAATGCATCTTGGAAAATAAAATTGAACCTCGAAATCCTCTCAAATTTTCAGCTTACACAAACACTTGGACATATCAAGCTATGTTCTTCGAATGAAATCTTTGTTCCCGATAGCTTGCAACTAAAAGAATTATTCAAAAGAGCATAAAAAATGATCAAATTTACTTGGTATCCTAATATGTTAGACCCAAAAATACAACTAGACTTGTTATTCTCAATTTAGGGTTTAGGGTTTAGCATTTAGGGCTCATGGTTCACGGTTCAGGTTTAGTACTTAGGGCTCGGGGTTTAGCGCTTTAGGGCTCGGGCTTTAGGTTTTAGTGCTTAGGGGTTATGGTTTAGGGTTTAGAGTTTAGGGTTTAGGGTTTAAGGTTTATGGCTCAGGGTTAAAGACTAAATGTTTAGGGTTTAGGGTTTAGGATTTAGGGTTTAGGGTTTAGGGTTTAGGGTTTATGATTTATTGTTTATGGTTTAAGGTTTAGGGTTTGGGGTTTAGGGTAAATAGGGTTTGGGGTTTAGGGTTTAAAGTTTAGGGTTTGGGGTTTAGGGATCAGGGTTTAGGGTTTATGGTTGAGGGTTTGATGTTTGGGGTTACCAGTTTAGGGTTTAGGGTTTAGGGATCAATAATCCAGGCTCAAGGTTTAGGGTCTAGGGATCGGGCTCAATTTTTAGTGTTCAAGGTTTAAAATTTAGGGTTTAAGGTTCATGGTTTACGGTTTACAGTTTAGGGCTTAGGGTTAAGGGTTTAGGGTTTAGGGTTTAGGGCTCAGGTTTAGGGTTTAAGATTTAGGGCTTAGGGCTTAAGGTTGAGTGTTTAGGGTTTAGGCCTCAAGGTTCAGGGTTCAGGTTTAGGGTTTAGGGCTCAAAGTTTGGGAATTAGGGTTTAGGGTTTAGTGTTTAGGGTTTAGGGTTTAGGGTTTAGGGTTTAGGGCTCGGGTTTAGGGTTCACGGTTTAGGGTTTAGGGCTCAAGGTTAAGGGTTGATGGTTTAGGTCTCAGGGTTAAGGGTTTAAGTTTATGGTTTATGGTTTATGGTTGAAGTTTAGGGTTTAGGGTTTAAAGTTCATGTTAGAAGTTTTGTCACTCAAAATCGTGGCAGGACAATTAATGTCTACCATGCGTCACCTCTAAATTCTAAATTTCATTTAGTTTAAATTCACTTCAAGAAAGGTTGGAGGAAATGAACTTGTCATTTTCTTCATGCCTTCAGAGGTCCAAAATGTCAATTCGACCCAAATTTGGAAAATATGGAGAACTTGGAAATCAATTGTATTTATAAAGATAAGCTCGAAGCAAAGGAATGCATTTTGTAAGTAATTCTAGTCAAATTTGTTTTCTTTTTTATTAATACCTGCTAAAACTAGCCTTATAATTGCATCATGATAAAAATAAGGTCACAAGAGCCATGGGAGCTTTTAAACTTATCACACAAGCATGGGGAGTTCTCTCCGATAATACCATAAAGGCTACCTATGACATCATGGGGAAAAACCAACAAGGGCACAACCCCGCCTTCCACCAAATGAATTCCACAGGCACTACCACTGCTATTGGCATTACAAACAATCTAAATGGGAATAATTATTCAAGTGTGGATGCCTTTCCTAAAACTTCCATATTCGATGACCACAACCAGAACCAGAAATAGAAACAGACCAGGAACACGACCTAGACTAGAAATTTGAGAGGATTTCTGAGGTTCAATTTTATTTTCCAAGATGCATTACTCCAACGTTTGAGAATGTTTCTCTAGATGCAATGACATTCTGATTTAGACACTCGATGATTCCTGAATGTCCAATCTTACCATAGACCCCAGTAGTCCTCGATCCTTGGATACAAGGAGACATCATTACTGGGACAAACTAGGCACTTTCAAGGAAGAAGAGGTTCTTGTGAATATATAGTTTTGACACATCACATCACACCCTTTATTAGGCTTGATGACTACCCCTATATTTTTTAAGGTGCTTTTGAAAACATCCAAGAAATTACCAATGAATGGAAGGTCACTAAGTCGTAGGCTAACTGACTCCCATTCAGAACTAAACAAGAAATATTTACTAGGCAATTGATAACTCCTTTGTGTTCTTAGTCATACCCCTATTGTTATGCTTATTTTGCACAAGCAAACTCAATGATGGTTCTAGGCACGAGACTAGGAAATATGGTCCTAATATTGTCATGCCCTCCTAGTCAAGTAGTCGGAAGCCATATTAGTCTTGTTGATACTTAGTACTAATTACCAATGAAATATAATTCTCCAACTTTCATTTTCTTTACTCATCTTCCACATCATACTAAATAATCAATTTGATAGGGAGTTGCCCTCTTTGACGGTGATACATCGAATATGAATATGATCCTCAAGAGGGGAGTTGCACCTGGAGAGGTATCATCTGATCCTACACCTAAGCCCTAAGTCATAATCCCTAAATGTTAAATCCTAAACCTTGAACCCCAAAACCTAAACCCTATTTTTAGCACCTTGAACCATAAACCCTAAACCATAAACCCTAAGCCATAAGCCATAAACCATAAACCCTAAAACCTAAACCTTAAACCCTACAACCTAAACCTTAAACCCTAAAACCTAAACCATGAACCCTAAACCTTAAAAATTAAACCCTAAGCCATCAACCCTAAACCCTGAGCCCTAAACCCTAAACCTTAAACCTTGAGCCCTAAACCCTAACCCCTAAACCCTTAGCCTTAAACCCTAAACTCTAAATCTTGTTCCTATACCCCAAACCCTAATTTGTAAACCTTAGGCCAGAGCATGAAACCCTAAACCCTGAGCCCTAAACCCTAAACAATAAACCCTAAATCCTAAACCTTAAACCCTAAACCCTTAACTCTAAACCTTGAGCCCTAAACCCTAAACTATAAGCCCTAAACCCTAAAGCCTGTAAAAACCCGAACCCTATTTTCACCACCATAAACCCTAACCATTAAGCCCAAAACCATAAGCCATAAACCCTAAACCCTAAGCCCTAAACCCTAATCCCTAAACCATGAGCCCTAAACCCTAAACCTTGATTCCTAAACCCTAAGCTCGAGCCCCGAGCCCTAAAAATATTCCCAAATCTTCCTAAATTACCTCCAACACTTCTAAGATTCTCTGACATCACCTCTAGATGCTTAATATATTTCTTGAACTATCCTAGAGGGTGTTTGATTAGCTTAGAACTATTCAAGGATTGTGTTTTAGGGTTTAATGTTCAGGGTTTAGGGTTTATTATTTAGGATTTAGGGTTTAGGATTCAATGTTGAGGGTTTAGGGTTTATGGTTTAAGCATTTAGGGCTCGTGGTTTAGGGCTTAAGGCTTAGGGCTATGGGTTGAATGTTTAAGGTTTAAGATTAACAGCTTTAGGGTTTAGTGTTTAGTGTTTAGGGTTTAGGGTTTAGGGTTCATGGTTTAGGGTTTAGGGTTCACGGTTTAGGGTTCAGGATTTAGGGTTCATGATTTAGGGTTTATGGTTTAGGGCTCAAGGTTAAGGGTTGATGGTTTAGGGTTTAGGGCTTAGGGTTAAGGGTTGATTGTTTAGGGTTTAGGTCTTAGGGTTTAAGGTTTAGGGTTTAAGTTTATGGCTTATGGCTTAGGGTTTAAATTTCATGTTAGAAGTTTCATCACTCAAAAACACAATATGGGGTGTTAGGAAGGTGTTTTTAACTCACAAAAATTGGCCTCATCCTCATGAGATCCTTACCCATGGTACACAATAGTCTATTTATGATAGTACCCATTCCCAAAGGTACTTATCAATGTTTAAAAATATTAACCTATCACCATGTGGTGATCATATCTTTAGTACTTACAAATTTAGGGCCATTTTTGTCTGGAACTGAAAGGGGTAGCTACATTATCTTGAAATTCTTCATGAAACCTTCAATTCTTAGAGAAAAATGGATGTTACCAACATGTATAAGATTCACATATCTTTCCAGTGCCTATTTATTTTCCTCCTAACTCCTTACGGAGCTCCCAAAATCATCCAAAGAAGTCAAATTTCACCATTAGAGTGTTTGTTCCCTGCACCTAGAAAACTCGTTGTTGAGAAGATTGCCCTTGAATGAGTAAACCTTTCCTAAATATTCCTAAACACTCCTAAAAATGTCAATAACCAATCTAAAAGGCCCTAAAACCTAAACAATGACTATATTCTTTCACAAAACAGATATCAATTGTATAATTTAAACCCTAAAAGATTGAATGTTGAATGTTGAAATCCTAAAAATACCTATGTATTGACCATATTAGAATCTGAAAAACTATCTTCTAAACTATGACAGATGGAGTTGTGAGACTAGTTCTATAAGGTGCAGAGTGACCCTAACATTTTATATTTACTAAAATAAATTCAAAGTATAAGTTTTTCTCTTAGTATTATTTATATTTATTTCTTATACTTATACTTGAACATTTATTCTAGTCAATAGAAACATGTCACAAACACATATGCCACATAACACATTGAAATGCGAGCGCATCATATCACAAATGCGTTATAACGCGCTTACATTTCATCTCTTTTGGGTTTGAAATTCCCAATCCATAGGCTTGGATTTGCCTTGGATTTCCAAACCAAAGGTTTGGACTATTTCTGCGTGATTAAAACCGTGTTTGACAGAAAAACATCAAAATTTCATGTGTGCACCCCAATATCTCGTGCATTAAAACATAATATTCAAAAATAAATTATACTACAATGTCAAGCTCGATTTTACCTTGATGACGATATAATTCTTTCTAAAATCCGATTAGTTTAAGGCTTTCATCCATAATTTCTTTTACTAGTGCCTTGTTTTCTTGCAAAAACATATGCATACATTTTGGTGCACAATTTACGATTTTTCATCCATTTTTTAAAAAAGTGGATTTTTATAAACTCCATTCTACATGCACTTAAAAAAGAAAACTAAAAATGACTTTTTCTCAAATTTATGGGGGTGTACACACAAATATTTCATTTTCGAGATATGTGCACTTTGAAAATTAATAAAAATTATATATTCATCCAAAAATTATGAAAAATTAATGGGACCTCGTACATGGTCTTAGATAACTTTCTACCAAAGGGATTTAAAAAAAAATTTATAGAACTAAAAAAATGGGGGCGCACACACAATAGGTTCTTATCTTTTTGACACAAAATATACATACTTTGTGTGCGCACCACATTTGACCCTCTTAATCTCAACCATTTTTAAAAAAATAGTAGTTTAGAAACTAGATTCCAAGCTCTACGGTACTTATTCTTATCACTTTTTCAAATTTTGAGCCTAGGCATGCCAAATTATTTGATGAAGTTTAGGTTTCATTGATTTCAGGAAAATGTGTCCCTTTTTTACCCCCTTTTTGTCCCCCATCTCCATGCACTTACCCAAATTTGGAATCAATTTATAAATATGGACATTATTTGTGTGTAAGAAGTTAAGGTGGTAGACTTTATGCTATCCATGATCACTAAAGTTATATAGCCAAATAGTTTAGCTCTTACTAGTAATCATGAGCCTAACTATGGAGGAACTATGACTTTTATCACCCCTAAATGGTAACCTCGTTATGTTAGTCATGTATATGATTTGACAAATCATGTCCTTTAGGTGTGATTAAACATTAATAATCACTCCTATTGAGCAATTAATGTCTATGCATCCAATGCTCATGACTAAAATTATGGTGCTCTAGTGGTGGATTGTATATGAGCTCCTAGATGTTCATCGGGTGTTGTGTGATTTACTTTATCATGGTTGAGTTGAAATGGATAAGATTTTCCACCTACCCATGTGTTGGATAACTAGAGAAATGGAAGCTTGGATGTACATGTGTTTAATATATTTGGGTTTTATAACCCCAATTATACATGTCATTCAAACTTGATCGTATGGCACACTTGGTCTAATTTTTGCCAAGGATTTGATTGAGTCCTTAAAAGGATAAATCATGTCATAATTTCAACACAACATCTCATTTTTTGCCAAAAATTTTAGTTATAAGTGAAATTCCTATCGGATATGGTTATCTCCGACCATTTCCTAATTCTATTTCAAATAATATGGGGTTTCTAGTGGCTAAAAATTCATACCACATAGTTTATCTTAATACTTCCCTTCTACATCATGGGCCTACCTTATAGCGTATTAGATGGAGTTAGGGCTTAATGGCATAACTATCTATTATGATAAATTGGATAGAATGGTGGAAATATGTCATCTGATAGCTAACGTGCTTCCTTCACACCTTCAAGCGATAGCTAACCGATCTACAAAGAATACTCTACCACCACCTTGGGGTTGAGCCACTCATTAACCACTTTAGAATAAACACCATTCCATGAACCTTTACAAAGACAAGTAACAAATATTAAGAAAAATATCCAAATTAAGGATGCAAATTGTCAAGGGTGCACAAATCAAAGCTAGTTTGCATCATTTCAAGGCAGGAGATAGAATTTCTACATAATTCTTCCATTTCCTAAAAGCTAAACATGTGCATCAAAAAATCAAAGCCATTCAAGAAGGTTCTTAACATCTGTCTGTAGTATCAAAGATGCTTCAGGATTTTATTTGTCATTATCAATAGTTTTCAAAGCACAAGATCCTTCTTTGAGTGACAAACAACACTTGAACAATGCATTAATGTTGTCCCTCTCAAAATTTCCTAAGCTCAAGGGTGTATTGCAATCAAAATGTTATCCATCGAGGATATTTATGAATCCATTTCTCAAATGGCTAATGATAAAGACCTAGGTCAAGATGGTTTGTCATGAAAATTTTATAAAATTGAAAATACTTTTTGCACATGTATCTGAAAGCTTTTCACTCCAATTCACTTGGCAAGCTTATTAACCATGGACACATAAAATTTAATCCCGAGATGGGGGCCCAATGATTATTTGTAACTTGAGATCAATTACCTTTCTCAATGTCTCTTACAAAATCAATGTCAAATTCTTGCCTCTCAGACGCCCACCATCTACTTACTAGAATTGTTAGTCCATAATAAATATGAATTATTACAAGTAGATATATCTTGGATAATATTATTATGGTTTGGGAAGGTATGGTTGGGCTCATTGGTCCCAATAGAAAGCCTTATTTATGAAACTCAACTTTTAGAATGCCTATGACAAGATCAAATAACACTTCGCTTTGGCCATGCTCAAAGCACTTAGTTTCAGACCTTCCTTTATCCACTTTGTGTCCATTCTCTTCATTAATGCCTCACTTTATCTTTCTACCAAAGGTGTTAGCTTTGGGAAGCTTGGGAAGTTTTTATCTATTTAGAAAGGTTACCCTCTTGCATTTGCTTTATATGTTTTAGTTGTGAAAGGTATTTATTATCTCTTACCTAATGCCACCCAATAAGAATTGGTAATAGGTCTCTAGCTTCTAGTCTTACCTCATGCACAATTGGTTAATGGACACTTTGCTAAAGACTTGTTTCTAACCTTGATGTAAGATGAGAATAACATTTAACATGTTATTCATTGCCTCGCCTCTAACACAAACATCTAGTAGCGAAAAACTCAATGTTATAGATAATCTATTATGCCTCCACCTCCATGGATAGATGTTTTTCAATGGAAGTGGATTCAACATGGAGAAATATTTTGATTTTCATGCATCACATTTTCTTTCCAGAAATCCACTCCGCCTTTGGCAATATGTGGTAGATAGAATTAAGAAACAATTATTATATTGGATCACATAACCCCTCTCATTAAATGAGTAAGTTATAAATTTACTCTAAAATTATTGCTGCCATACATGTCTATTATTCTTCATGTTGGGCCCCTTCTTAAGCTTCTTACAAAAAACTTGAGAAATTGCTCATATATTTTATTTGGGCTTGCTCAAAGCTTGGAAAAGGATTTCATAGAGTTGTTTGGGAAATATGTTTCCTTCCCAAGGATTTTGGTGGCCTTAGATTATTAGAAATTTGGCGACATAAGGAAATACCCTATGCGCCAAATTAATTGTTTGAGTCATTAAGGGTCAAGACACTTAAAAATCCTCATGTGCAATTACATTTTAAAATATGCTCCACAAAGACAAAAGACTCGGAAGGGTTTAGGTTATCGATTATGCTCATCATCAAATCCCGGTGAAAGTGGTGGGATCCTTCATTACTAAAATATTTTGGAATTCTTGGGAAAAATAAAACCATGGATTCTATGAGATGGAGGAGAGTTTAGAAATGGACTCTCCTTCAATTATCATTTAGAGAGGTGGCCACTTTGGTTATCAATTTCCACAATGTGCCCTTAACATAGGCTTCATGGGTGCATGCTCTCAATTTTTTTGACATTTAGGATTCACATTGTGCAGGACATTTATAGCCAAAATATATTAACACTCTTTTCTTGGCTAGAAGCTAAGCTCAAATTATCTTCACTAGTGGTGACCAAGAACTTTTGTATGAAATTATTGAATTTATTTTAGATGGCATGCTACATAAGATTAGGGTTATTTCTGTCAGACTGGTGGAAGGACTAGAAATGGTTTTCAAATACACCTTTTCAAAATTACTAACCCAATAAGGTATATGAATTGTTGTCTCCCAAGCTTCCCATGGTGGAAAAACTCAATTCCCATTAGTCCTGTGTTCTTCTATTTTTGTTGGCAACTTAGATTCTATATTGTCTTGTTAGCTATTCTAGAGCCCAAGCTTGCTAATTTCTCTTGGCTATTATTTATCAAGTTTTACACCTTAAATGTAAGTTCATTAAATTAGATGTTCTTAATCCTCATTTCCCATTTTGTGAGAAAATTAAAACCCCTATGCACCTTTTCTAGTTTTTTCAAAAATCTCAAGCCATTTGGGTTTGGATTTGTGAATTTTTAAAGCATTTTTTATCAGAACCTTTCCACTAGTAGCATATATTACTAGAGGATTGGTAAGGAATTACTATGGCCTTTACCATGTTTTTGAATTCGAGTGGAAATCCCTCTTTTATTTGGGAAACAAAGATGTTCAACTATTTTTCTCATTCTATTTTTTCTTGCAATATTTTAGCTTTTAACAAAACGATGATTTTGTAAATATTTTTCCACAGATACAAGTGCAAGTGTGGAAGGTGGTGGTAGAGGTGGATACCCTCTATAACCCATTAGAACACTAGGGAAACACACATTACATTGTTACCTGGTTCCCTCCATCCCCTACTACTTAAAGTCACTCATTAAGGGGCAGGGGGCCAACATTCTGCAACCGCTCTCACCATTGCTCGATGGGGCTCACCACCTAATTGTCGTGCTCTAATGTCACCTCGACATGGGAGATGGATCTTTTCATTGCCTTGTCATCATAACTCATTTCGCCTCTTGCAAATGGAATGTACCCTAGATTGACCGTAATGACCTCACCGCCTGGGGCCAAGGTAAAGATTACGAGAAAAGAATGAAGGAATCAAAATCATTACCATTTACTTGGAGCCCATTCCTAATAGGAAGGACCTTTTAGATGGCAGGTGGGGCAAGCCCAATGGTAGAGATCCTCTACCTTCCTTTCTCTTCATGGTTGTTTCTCGATTCTTATGTTCTTGTTTTATAATGTGATTATATAATATATGTGTTCCATGTAGGTTTGTTTCATTTTTTCACAGGCTTGTAGGCTAGTTTGGACTTCATGGCGTGCTACCATACTACCATTTTTTTGAATAGTTGTACAATTGTTATTAATATAAACCACTATTTTTCATTAAAATTTTCCTATGATCCTACAAAAAATTGACTATTTTAATTATGTTGATAGGCGGTTTCCAATGGGATATAGTGCGGCCACCTATGTCATGTGGTAATTAGAAAATGATGGAGATTGGGTGCGGCATGTTGTTGATGAATAATGCAATCTCACATGCCCATGTGGACATGTCAACCCTAATCCTTATTGTATTTACATCACACCACGCAATTGATGGAGTCTTTTATGTTCCAAAGTAGGTATAGGGACCTAATTGACATGCAGACTTTTTGGAGGCATTATTCTCATGTATGACTACAAATAGTGGTAAAATGATAATGATTTAATGCAAAACTAAAGGGAAGAGGCATATGTAATGAATATTAGTTTTTACTTGAGTAGTTTTGAGCAAAGAGGTATTTTTACCTCTAAGAGAAGGGAGAATGTAGACATCAAGGGTAATGACTTTAGGCTTTCCCCCTCCAGTGATATTCATAAGGAAGGCTCTCAACCTCTCCATTGTTAACTTTTAGGTTCCAAAATTGTTGTGTCATTTTTACTAGTTTCCTCATGCACAACATCATATGGATTTGTATGAAGTCCTTGAGTTATCTTATGAGATGACATCTTCACTTCATGGCTCACTTTTTTACATCTCCTAATGTGCATTACATTAATACCAACACTTGGAAGATAGTAACATTTAACAAGTCCAAATACAAATGATGCAGAGTATGCCCTAAAATGTACAAGCCCAATAATGTCATTGATATGGAATTTTGTATGGTTTTGTTTTTAATTAGTTATTAATTGTTACTTTTTCAAGTTTGTTTTAGTTAAAATAGTCCTTATGTATAACTATTGTTGTTGATGTCAAATCATCTACCTATATGTTACCGGATATTTTATGTATTTATTTGTTATCCATACTATTTTAAAAATTTAAGGTAGAAGATGTGGGTTATTGCATTCTCTTTTGGTAACTATCGTAGACACAAAATCTATGCACTCGGCACATTTCTAGGTCCTAAAAGCATGCTAGTATTTACATGATTCCTAAGCAAGAAAACTAGTAATTGGAAACTCCCTTTGGGATTTTGCTCTATCTTCTACACTTTTATCATATTTATACATCTTGCACGCTAATAAGCATTTGACTGCTTTATATTTCAATGGCCTTAGACACTAGTGCCTAGTTAGGACACTAGCATCAATCGCTCCTATCCTCTTGGGCACTCTTGTCCTTATTTACCTTTTTCTTATCCTTTTGGACCCCTTTCGCTTCTTAATTATTTTTTACTACTTTTGGTAGGCCTTTCAGCTTGTTAATTACGAAATTCAAACAAGGGAATCATGTAAATACACAACTATGTTTTCAAAGTAAGGAACAAGCACTAACATTATCTACTATCACATAAACTTGCATCCAAAGGCACAAAAACAAATTCAAAGCATCCATCTAGCACACTCACTCAAGGGACAAGGGTTGCATTCTTCTGCATACACAACATAGGAGGGGAAGTTTATTTTATTTCATCTCACACATTTTATACATTTGCTACATTTTAGATCTATCTTGCTATCATTGTGTAACTTAGCACAAGGGAATCCTAGGGCATCATTACACACACTTACACACATAACTACATGGAGTCTGAAATGTAGTGCAATGCTTAGTACTAAGTTCATTATTCGGGTGACCGTCGGGGTCAGTATAACTCCACATTCTACATCTTTTTTTATTATATTTGATGTGGTTTGTGGACATGTGTAGGTAGACAACTTGTTTTTCAGGTTACAAGTACATTCAACGATCAAGGAGCAAAACCAAAGTAGTAAACAAGGACTAACAATAAATCTCCTTATGTGTAGAAGAGACCCGATCCGAATTATTCACATAAACACTAATGCTTAGAAAGGATGCTAGTGCTCCTATCCTCTTGTGGGTGCTCCTGCTTCGGTGCATTCCCGAGCCTTAGAACCTTCAACGAGCATTTACGACACTTTGACTAGTCCTGTTTCAATTTGCTCACCTACCTAGATCACTTCAAACTCCTCAAAAATCATATAAGTCACTCTATTTCCTCCTCTTACTTAGGATTTTATATTGTACATGCTTGCTTACTTGCATCTTACTATATATTAGCATTTGTATATCATTCATTATAGTAGTTACTATGCAATATAAATTTGTAATATTTTATATTAAATCATTTGGTGAACCCTATCACTCAAACCCTACCTTCTGAGAATGCATAATATTCTATCCCCTTCTTTTGAATTCATGGATCAATCTTCTTACCCATCCTATGCTCCAACCAAGGTTTCTGGCATGGTTGTCACTGCTGTTGATTTTATGAAAGTTTGTACTCAACATCCTCCCCACTTTAATACTCCAATTTCTGATCCAACTATCTATGTAGTCACTACTCATCGCAATCGACCACCTACACTCCACCTGTCTCTATCCCACCACCTATTACCTCTTTAGTTCTTACCACCACTTCTAAAGGATATGACATCATTGAGCAACTCAAAAATACACTGACCAAAATCTCTCTTTATGATCTTTTATGAAGTGCACCATATTGTTGTCATACCTTAGAGGCCACCCTATGATCTATACATATTGAAAGTAATAATTCCCCTATTGCATTTACCCATCTTATTCAGCTTTCTAAAAACCTATTGCACACTATATCCTTTAGTGATGAAGATATCCCGCCTACTACCACTATCAATATATCCCTACACATTTGCTTATTACCATTACCATCGCTACATTTGCATCAAACGTGTACTCATTAATAATGGTTCCACTATAAATTTATGTGCTCTATCACTACTCACACAAATGCAAATTTCTGATAGTTTAATCACTAAATCCTCTACTCTCATTTGTGGCTATGATTCCACTACTCGCACATGTATTGATAGCATCAACTTACCTTTATAAGCTGGACCTTTTTTACTTCCCACTCTATTCTATGTCATCGATGTGTCATTTCAATTCAATTGCTTACTTGGTAGACCATGGATTCATGCCATGCATGTTGTTCCTTCTACAGTTCATCGTGTGTTAAATTTTACATGATGGATATGAGCATACCATTTCTACTGACCCTAACCCATTCAAGTTCTATCACATAGATCCAATCACTATAATGCCCATACCTCTGTTGCATCCTATTCCATACCATAACATCAATACATATGATGTTGGTCAATCTAGTTCTCCCACTACTTTAGCTCCCTCCACATGCCTCCCTTCCATCCTTGTGCATACCACTGACCTTATATCACCCACCTCATCTCCTTCTAGCACTACTACTACCCCACCTATCACTACTCCTCCCAACCTTACATCTAGCTCCACTCCTAATATCCTTGACAATGTTATCCAACAAGATAATGCCAACACTGATGATTCTGATGATGAAGTTGATGTCGTAGAGCTCACTGATGACAATTTGTGCAACCTTAATTTTACTCCCCTTGAAATAGATGAATCCTACTTCCAAGAAACTTTTGTTGCTATTGACCTTGGTGAATATGAATGCAAGAAATATCCTCTTTCTACTACAACTATGACCCCTTTCTAGGTTGCTATACATATACTAGACCTCGTGCTTTCTTCCTCGCCACACACTCGCTCCGCCGCTCGATCCATTTACACGTACCTTATTCATACATGAATCTTATTGGTGTCATATTTTATTTGATCCTACTTTCCCGACATTATTTGCACATATGAAGGTTTTTCCCATTTAGGATTCACATTCGATGATCTGATCCTCTACCTCACTTTCCCCACTTGTACTCATGGATATGTACTCATTACCGTTGTTTATGGTCTCTCGTGTCTTCCATTTTTCAATCTTTCTTGCACATATACATCGCTCCTCTCCACTCACACTTGGAAAATCTTGGCTCGATTATATTGGTGGCACTTTAGATCTTAATCATACCGATATGACGCTTTCATATGCCCTTCACCATGTCTCTATATGCAATGATTCGCTTCCTTAGCTATACACAAAATCTCACTCGTTGGTACGTACATGATTTTCCGCAACCATGAAGAATATTTTATGGGTATGTATAACCTCACATTATCAGCATACCAAGTCTCCTATCCAAATCCTATAGGCTACGACCGACATCGACGATATAGTGGATGAGTTGACTTGATTCTTCACCTATCACATACTTGAGGGGCATCACGCTTTCTCCTCCTTCCATCATTACCAGTGTTATCTCTAGTCTCTACTACCACACTTTACACTCTACACTTTAGGATTAATGTTTCTCAACCCTCCTACATCTTTGGTATACACATTATACTGTCATTACATCGATGACACACCCTAGTACTATGGTTCACACTTGACTATTGAGGGCACACTTCATCTATGAACCTTGCATCATCTACACTTCACACTCGTGCTTCATGATATATCTTTCTAGCGTCTACTTGCATGTACATATAACACACTCATTACCCAATGATGCACTCTAGTACTACTGTTCACACTTGACTATTGAGGACTACTTCATCAATGAACCTCGCATCACACATTTCTCACGTTCTATGCTTCACAATACATCTTTTACTGCATCTACTCTCACG
Source organism: Taxus wallichiana var. yunnanensis (assembly GCA_018340775.1). Classification (NCBI taxonomy): domain Eukaryota; kingdom Viridiplantae; phylum Streptophyta; class Pinopsida; order Cupressales; family Taxaceae; genus Taxus; species Taxus wallichiana. The sequence goes on from CM031234.1 coordinate 306,283,148, forward strand.
CAACACATTCATTTCTTGATGACACACTCTTGTTCTATGGTTCATTCTTGATTGTTGAGGGACATTTATAAATGAACCTCATCTCATACACATCCACTGGGGGCAACATTGTTCCTATCATTATCACACCTTGCATATCACACCATTACACTCATACAACATTTACATATCTTGGTTGCATTTATTCTTGCTAGCTTATACTACTTACATCTTGCACTTTACTTACTATGCTAGACAAATACTAGTATGTCGTTATCTTTTTCATACACACACACACACACACACACATGCATTCACTTGGTCTCTTGAAGTGAATGTAGATCTATTATAGCTCATTACACGATGCATGATGCTCGCCACATAATCCCTTTCCAGGGCCCCGCCGAGGCTCCCGAGGGCATCTACCTTGACTACTCTCACACACTACAAGTTTTATTGTTTCATCATTTACTACTTTTGTTTACTAACACTTGCTTGTCATTGATATATACATGCTTTGACATATTATTTATCTTTCTAACATGCTAATGGGTGCTTCATGTATAACATTTACCTTGCAGGATTACATACAACCATGGTTATTTGATACATTTTGCTTGCTATTGTGTATGTTATTGTTTACATGTGCTATGCCCTATTTATTGTGTGATCATTGTATGCCTTTGGTTGTTTCAGCCTTGATTGTCATGTGACATTGTGAACAATGTCCCATGTATGAAACCTGCCTCTCACAAATCTATCTTTTTTTCACAATTGTTTGTTACATTGTCTTATATTGCATGTTATCTATTTTCCGCAACACATGTTACTAGCCTCTTTTGTTTTCATGTGCCTTAGTTTCTACCATGCACATCTCGTACCCATTGTAAGTACCTCCATTCAATATGCATATCAAATTAGGGTCCTCTCTTTTGGGCCGCATTCTTCTCTACAACCAACACATGCATCCCAAACAAGGGGGGGCATCACTTGGGTGAACAAATCACCCCTACACAAGCACGGAGCTACATACGAGATCATCATAGTACATAACTAGCATAGGAATACAGTCACAGAACAGTCCAAAATCAGACTTGGGCCTCACAATAGCACCAGTTCCCAATAACATATAGTAGCAGCGTAGCGTTTTTGTCCTCCCCTAGGCATTAATGTCCTGGGGAAGAAATAAGTAATTTCGTAGTTCAACATGATCTCGCAATGACTTTTAGAACAATTCTATAGTAGCAAGCACTTGACTCTAGTTATAGAATTGAGTTTATTAGTACATTTCAGTTATAATCAAGACTAATCGGGACTAATCGAACAATGAGAACAAATCAGGATGTACCATCTGCAGTGGTGCTTATTAGGGAAGCATCATGTAGTAAGTGCACCAAAATGGGGGGCCAAAAAGTGGGAAAAAATTTGAAATTAGCTAAAACACGTACATGTTTTTGAATAACGCGTACGCATTATTGTTTTTCAAGTTTGGTAATTTCCAAACCTAAAATGTGTACACATTATAACATGTACATTTTTTTAATGTTATAAAACACGTACGCATTTTCAATTTCTGAATTTTGGAAAGGGAAGGGGACATATTTACTAAAATAAATGTTAAGTATAAGATTTCTTTTATTATTTCTTTATAATTTTATTATTACTATTTCTTTATAGTAAATATAAGAAATTAGGGTCACTCTACACTTGATGGAAGTGGTCTCATAGCTCCAACAATTATAATCTAGAAGATAGTTTTTCAAAATCTAATATGGTCAATACTTACTCATTTTCAGGATTCCAACAAGGAATTAAAGCTTTCAGGGCATATATATTGTAGTCAGTCTTTGTTTTGGGAAAACATATAGTTGTTTTGTAGGTTTTTTGACCTTCTCGATTGGATTTTTTCCCTACCACTACTTGAATTGGTACTAAGTTTGAAATTTGGTCCATAATTCGCTTTAGTGACCACGAATCAACTCTATGATGCTTGTCTCTTCTTACTGAAATCAGATCCTCACTTTATAGATAAAGGATTGCTCCCAAAATGGGATTCCTACCTTATGGCCAAAATGAGGTGATTGTAATGTGCCTCCTCCTTAAGGTTTGATCACACTACTAGGTGTTGAATGAGTTTTTAAGAACAATGTCAAGTGAACTGAGATGATTGTTCATTCTTGGAAACAAGGTGCTCCATATGAAGATCATCCCCTCACCTTTCCTAGCTCTATAACCATCCTTTCATCGAGTCAATCCACGATGCTCATATGTCTCTCATGGAGATATATGATTCCTTAATACTTCACACATGATGGTTTCGGATACCTCAGTGGCATGAATAACTCATTTTGGCTTGTTCCTTAGAGAGATTTGGGTACAATGATAGAGTTAGGATATGATGATCATCAAGTCACTCCTTGAGCTCCATATTTCACCTTTGAACATGATGAATCCTTCAAAATTCAATTTCTTAACCAAGATGACACCTGGGTGGAAGCATGCTTATGGTACTTGGACACCTTTTTTCTCAAGTTACTCCTCGTGGAAATGGGTTTCTTCCTCCAAATAGGGGATGCATCCTTGAATGAAATTTGAGGTTGAGTTACATGTTCTTGACCTCCATATTTCACTAGAAAATTTCAAAACACATTTTACAATCAATGAAACTATTCTAAAAATCTAATTTTGCTTGCAACTCAAAATTTAGGTCCTATTTCATTTTAAATTGGGAGGGGAAACTTTCAACCTTACATCCAAATTTCAACACACTCATACACCTTACTCAAGCACACATCAATGCTCCATTACTCATTTATCCATCATCTTGCTATATTTTCAACTTTTGGTTTTATGAGACTCCTTGTTTTCTTAAGCGCTAAATAATCTACGCAACTCTATTTTTCACCTTAACCTTGAATTTTACTCAAGCTTCTTTTCACTCATATCATTGTGCTTACCCCTCTCCTAATCACTAATGCAAATCACTCAACTCTTCATATTTCACTTAAGGATTTTCATACAAGCCCTTACTCTCTCTAGGCTTCTCCATGGCACTCTGCATGATAGTCAATAGGTCTTCTTGATTAAATGTTTATAAGGCTTTTTTGTTGTTCCTCAAGGCTTAAAAACGTTTTAACACCACTCCCTCAATGATAGATAAAACTTCCTTATGAGTTTCTTTCCTAAGACAACTATTTCTCAAGGTTGGTCTTGATTGTCACAAGAAATAAGCATGAATGTACATTACTTCCTTTACCTACTAACCACTCAATACTCTATCCTTATGCCATGATTTTATAACTCGTTAATGACCTAAGGCATGTTGGAAGCACAATGGATTGAGAGGGGGGGTGAATGAGTCCTACAAAAAAAAAATTTATTTACCATTTATCATTCGTTATCATTTATACAACCATTCAATCAACCGTAAACCATATATGTGTTTACTTAAGCATAAAAACAACCATGCACAGGAGTAACAGAAAGAGAGTACACATGAACACCAAATCTAAGTGGGAATCCCTCAAGGGGAACAAAATCCATTGAAACACAAACATTATATTGCCATGTTTCAAATTTAGTGAGACACCAATGCCACAAGGAGCAACAACCCCTAGTTTAGTAGAGCACCAACCCTATAAGTAACAAAGAACCCCTAATTTAGAAAGGTACCAACCCCTGATTTAGTGAGGCACCAACCCCATAAGGAGCACTAACCCCTAGTTTAGTAGAGCACCAACCCTACAAGGAGCACCAACCCCTAATTTAGTGAAGCACCCACTCCACAAGGAGGCTACAACCCCCTAAGATGACTAAGCACCAACTCAGCCACCAAGATGATGATATTTTATTTTTTTGCTTCCAAAACTGATGGAGATCTCAATTTTAGCTCATACACTCACAATCGGACCCTCGTTGCTTTAACTCGCTATATCTTCTTCCTTCTCAACTTGTCTTGGCTCCAAACCCTTGCTCACATGCCATCAATAAGTCTTCAACATGTAACACACTTCTTCAAACTTCAATACATGCCTCTATATTTGTTACACACTTCTACATGGGTCACACTTTTCCGTAATCCATAACTAGTTCAAAAATGAACCCAAAACTTTGCCTTTATACCCTTCTCAACTCATAAACTCAACGGAGGTCAGTATTCCATCATAATTTTGACCAAAACCACTTAATACCAACAAAAAAAAAATCATTAAAACATTCACATATGACCCATATAGGTCAGCCATGCCCAAAACCACTAAACATGCACAAAATTAGCTCAAAACCCCATCATCTAGATGAGCTAAAACCAAAAATGCCAAAACCATGATTATTCAAGCTCCCAAATTCACCATACATGTGTAATATAACATAAAAAAATAAACCATGGTTGTTAATTATCTTGGACCAATCAAAAAAATCATAACACAACTCAAAAGGCTCATATCCTTCAATAAAACAGTTGTTTCCAAAGACCATGTCTTTATCTTTAGGCCTCAAGACCACTCAATATCATCTCAAATATTGAATGCAACCAAAATATGGAATCATAAATACCTATATATCACTGAAATTCATGATATACCTCTTTAAACATCAATGTTTTATTACCGCAAAAAACTTTTCGCTTCATTAAATCAAGTTGCCTAGAAAGATGTTTCACAAAATAAACTATTTTGCACCCTTTATGTCACTTCCAAGACCTAAAAATTCCTTCACTAGGAACTAAATTCATCCATATTATCTCTCCAACTGATAGAAAGCATCAAATCATCCATCTCATGCCTCATTCACCTCAATCTTTCACTTGAGCGGACACTGTCTTGAAAATGAAGCTACCTTCTTCTTCATAAATCAAGTTTGATGACATATCAAATCAACTCACCAAGACAAAAACCATACACCAATGGAAACATATAGGAATCCTCTTTCCATAACATATTATAAATCCTTCCAAATCCAAGTGGAATGCCTTCAACCAAGCCCATCTCTACAAACTGCTTCTTAAGCCTTTTAGGACTCAAGAATTGACCTTGAGCTCAACTTGCTCCATCACCTCAAAACTCACTTCCAAACTTTTCCAAATCATGGAAAACTATTATGCATGTTTTCTAATAACTCGATACCTTCACCACGCATGAACAACTCATAAACATCACTTTACCTCATAAATCCACTTAGCACCCTGTTAGATCAAACATCCTCCAGATTTTACCGTCAAAGAACAACTCATAAATTTTTCATACCATATAAAAACACAAGTTTGATATAACATTGTAAATGTCTCTACACTAGGATCATAACACAACTTGAATGAAGTCTTAACTCCTCTAGTAGCTCTTGTAATTCAGATTTTAGTGTAAGGTGCTCCAAATTGCCCCAAAACCAATCTTCATAAATAGGGCACACTTTTATATTTAGAAGCACCAACATGATCTGAAACCTTCATTAAAATATATAACAACTCAATGGATGAAAACAATGTCAATTTATTCTTCACCCTCTTTGGAAAACTTTTTAATAAATTAAACTTCTTTAGAAACAAACAATTTTAGGTGGGTCCCACACATGGTCACACACTCTATCTTACCTTTATGGAAATATGGAAGAGTCCTATACAACATACAATCATAATTTTGAAAAAATAAATAAATATAGGATCAATATGATCAATTTCCTCCACGTCTTTAGCTATGTTTTAGCTTCAGGTTTCAAAGCAACTTACCTTCTTAATGATCATTCATAAAAACATGACTATAAAACCACCTCATTATTTTTTAAAAACTTATTAGTTCCATGGAAAAACATCCTTAAAATTATCTAGCTCCCATTCATAGGACACAATTCAGAACAAGCATCGGAGGTCTACTTTTGCTTCAAATCATCACTCTAAAAAACCTAGTTTTGCCAAACTGACATATCTTGCAAAATATTCTTTAGAATCACTTGAAACATTTCATAAAGAATAATTAAAATGGACTATAGCTTACCATACTCACCTAATATCTCAAATATCTTTGAAACACTTCGTCCAATCTCGAGATACCGATGCTTTCTAGCTTATTCTCACTTGTTTGCTTCCCAAGGACCTAAAAATGCAATGTACCTCTAAGTACTAACCTAAAACTCATCATACATCTACTATATCATGTCAAAAAACTTTTCCCATGCTTGGATAAGACTAATCAACTCTAAAACTCATACCTCCTTACCATTTTGTATGCTCTTTGGCTAAGAATAGGCCCGTAATGACCTAACTCAACCATTACACCTAATGAACTGACCTTGATGACCACATGCAGAATTGTGTACACCTCTAACATACTTTGTGGACCATTAATGACATCATATCAACCATAAATTTACTTGGGATGATTCAAACCATGACTATACAAGCTCAACGATGCACCAGGACCACATAAGACTTCACCAAACTTGGTCATTACCCATCAACCTTCATGTTTGACATCTGAACAACATCACATGGAGACTCATATGACCTCATAACACCATTTTCCATCAATGTACTTGACATCAATGACAACACAAATGCACAATGGCCAACAATCTTCTCCTTTTTCATTGATGGAAACCAACAAGACCAACACACCTACATGACTCTTTTTGTGTTTTTAATGCTTCTCTCCCCTTTGACATCTATGAAAAAGGCTATAATGACATTAATACATGGAAAATTACAACACAAAATTGAAACAATGCACAAACTTGACTTAATTTCTCAATTGGCTCCCCTTGGACTATACTTGGTCTTATTTAACTCTAACAACTACAAAATTGATCCTTTGGACATGATAAGAACCAAAAAAATAACTCCCCTAAACCGATACACTCCATATTGGCCTTCATCCATGTTTGATATCACTTAGGAATTTACCATGCAAGAACTTGCTAGTTTTGCCTTCAAAGCCATCATTACCGACTTTAAGACAACTTGTCCCTAAACAAGATTGTCAATGCAAAAATGGCCAACTTTTCAAAGCTATAAAATCATCCCAAGCATACAAAACAACTTCCAAGATCTCCTCCTAGGTTTGTGGCACCCTAATCTAGTAAAAATTACAAATTTTAGACCACATACCTTATTTTCATGCCTTCTATATGAGTCAAACACTTCATCGTGGTCCTAAAACAACTTTTCGAGTTCTTTACCTTACTATGATACCATGGATGTCTTCTTAGTGCTTTGGCTTAATCATTTGCTATCAGACTTGCATTCATCAAGAATTTTGGACTTTTCACAACTACAAACGTGTTTCAGAGCACTATTCATCATCATCACTTGACATATACACCTATGAGATACTTCATCTTCATGTCATTTGCGAGACTGTATGATGACACTATTCTCTTACTCTCTTAGTAGTTGTAGCACCTTTAATTGATACATATGTCTTGATTGACCTTAAAAGACAAGTCAAAGATTATTCTGACCTTAACCAAGCCACGACTCAAATTTTGAACTTGAGAAACCTTTGAATAAGTGCACAAACTTCATTACTGAGACCAGTAAACATTCATCTTGAATGAGATTTCTTACAGAGACCTAGACTTCACTCACATACCTATCATTTATTCCTTTGCCTCTTATGAAGGAACTTTTGACCGTGAAAACATTTTCACAACTTAAATGACATCATACTTAAACATAGAACTCAAACCACGACATGAAACTCTATTATCAACATGTACACTCGAGATAAATCCTTCAACATTCTATTTGCATGAATCACCTCTTTTGAACATGCTCAAAGCTAGCTAGTCATCTCAATCCATATGGACTTCATGACTTATTGGTGTATCAATTTTTTTTTACTACTCTATTTCATCAACATAGGGCAAGAAGTACACATAGTGCTCTAAAAACTCTATAATATCTGTACCATCACTTTTCATGTCCCTTCATATACCTCTGTTAAGATGTTATCGGATCAACCCGTCTCTAGGTGCTCTGCCTCCTTGACTAATGTATTTTGCAAATGTTGACAAACCCTTGTAGACCTCGAGAGTCAAGTCATGACAAGATGTTCTTCAACACCCTTTCAATATTATGCACATTATAGATCATTTAACACTAACATATTCAAACTAAAACTATTCCTTCACAATCATGTAGCTTACAATTTTCATACTTCACGGTTCTAACCATTCTTCCTTATTATCATTTACACATGCTTGAAAGGACCTCAACAAATTTCTAGACATCATGAACTTGGTCTTGTGATAATGCATTATGTACCTAACTCTACATTACCTTAATCGTGCATATGACCAATTTTGTGTCATTTGACCTTGTCACATAATATTTAGTCTACTAGACTCTCAACACATTGTACCTACATTCTTGACTTATTTTTCTCAAACTTAAAGGGATGAAACATCAAATGCATGCTTCATTTCAGATGTTTTGCATTCCTTCATGTTAATACTCGAGTATTAGAAACCTTCGACAAATTTATTTCATTACATAAGATAGTGCCATTGATTAGACAAAGAGTATGATCATCCACTACACATTATAGTTCACTCAGACCTTTTAAAGGAAAACCTGGACATCATGGCAAGTGCACGTACCTTCAATATTTTATATATCTGATACTCATTCCTTGAATTTAGACAATGCCTCACCTTGTACCTAACTCCCCTAGGAGTACAAATCTTCATAGACATTATAGAGACTACATGTTCCTTTGGCTTGAATCATCATAATTTTCTTGCTCCATGCCATGATCTTTGACTTTTTCATGAGCTAGAACATTATTCATTGACCTTACTTGTCAACTCATTTGCACACACACCAATATCTTTCAAAATGTCTTTTAAAGCAACCCTTATGAGAAATTTGAGAAACCCTAACTTTGAGCCTTCAAGCTCCTTCTTGCATGAAACACCTTCATGGCGCCTTAAAATTCTACTCTGTCACACTTTATCTCGGACCACACTTGATGATGATGCTCTGCCTCAAGATGATTGTACAAACCTTGAAGTAGAATTAAACCACTATAAGGAAATTTCTTGACCTAAAATCCTATGTTAAACTCTAAACTCCTCTGTTTTAGTCAAATACACTTGAAATACCCTCCATTAGCTTCTTCATTTAGCCTTACTTACATCTTTCACTTGTACTCGCCACTAGCTCTTGATCTTTGGGAGATATCAACTTTCTTGACTCTGTTATCTTGAAGTAATGCTACGGGGTTCAAAGGAATTATTCTCAAATTTTCTTTACTTGATTTGAACTTATAAGATCATGCATACTTGATCCAAATTGAGACACTAGGAGATCCTTTATATATATATATATATATATATATATATATATATATATATCTAGACTCGAGTTAGAAACATACCCACAACTTTTAAAGACATTCACAACCTTCTTAAGAACCCTTGACAAGCACCATGATATAGACCATTAGGAGTATCAACACGCACCTATCTACTTACTTGTACAATTTTGACATTATCACACTTGTCTTCTCTTGAAACTTGAACTCAACATAGACCCACTCATTCGTAGCTTGACATAGGATTTCACTTTTACACTCTTAGACCAAAACTTCATAACTCGAATGACTCATATACAGCTAACAAACCTTGAAGAACACATTAAACACTTTACACACCCGTGGGCCCTTTTCTTTCCTAAGACTTGTACAAATATTAATCATGACATTGACTCCGACTTCTAAGACTCAAAGAACATAATTTTCATGCAATTTGAATTTCATAATACTTTTTAAGACTCGATTAACAAGGACTCGTATGATTACCTAAACAATCTTGAGATATGTGAGGTAATTTGACTTTACACACAACCAACCTTCACGGTAAGACAACTCAACTTCTACCGACCGAGACAATACAAACTACATGGAGTGTTGAGTTGTGGACCTCAATTACTTCATTTTAGCATGCAATGGGAACTTGCTTTGGAAAACACATGAATCGACATCGGTTAAGTTCGACCAACATCACCGGGGAAGACCAACATTGGTCAAGGTCAAGTAGGAATCAAGTGATTTGGTTAGGCGAACCGGTGTCGGTTACATGTATGTGCGAAGAAGTTTTAATTAACTCTCGTGAATTATAGATTTATTGATTGTAATTTCATGGCTAAGTGCCCTAAGTCTATGAACAACTATATAAGCATAAAAGCTAGGGTTTAGAAGTAAGTGTATGGATCATAATTACAAGATAATTATGTGAGAGAGAATTCTTGTAAAGAAGAAAAATCTTGAAGGAAGAAAGTATTGAACATCTGAGAGGTGTGGAAGATTGTAAATCTTCATTGTATATCTTGTCAAAGCTTTGGATAATAGATTGACTTGTTTCTTGGTGGATGTAGCCCACACTGGGTGAACCATGTTAAATATGGTGTTGATTTATGTCTCTTGTTTTGTATATTTCTTCTAGTAGAATATCCACTTTTATTTGCATGTATGCTTAGATCTGATATATTATGCATCCGATAACCAGTTGTGCTAACCCCAATAATCTGGTATCGAGCTTTGTTTGAGGGTTTTGTGTGTTGACATATTTACTCATGCAAAGGGTTTTTCTTATTGAGTGGGAACTACAACAATGACAATGAGAGATAATAAATACAAGGTAGAGAAATTTAACGTCCGAAATTATCAATTATGGAAGATACATTTTGAGGATTATCTCGTATCAAAGAGATTTATACTTACCGTTGGATAAGAAGTCTAGACCTACGAATATGACTGATGAAGAAGGGAAGATTATTGTGACAGAAAGGCTTTGGGATCTATAAGATTGAGCCTAACAACATCCATGGCTTCCAATATTACAGAAGCGGCTTCTATGGTAGACTTAATGAAATCTCTTGCTAATTTATATGAAAAACCTAGTGCTTCAAATAAAGTTTATTTGATAAAGAAACTTTTTAGTTCTAAGATGCATGAAGGTGAATCTGCCTCTAATCATTTGAATTATTTTTGATCTATTATAAATCAGTTAAAATCAGTTGTTATACCGTTTGATGATGAAGTAATAGCACTTTGATTCTTATGTTCTTTGCCTGATAGTTGGGAAAACTTGGTAATGGTTGTTAGTAATACAACATCTACTAATAATATTTTGAATTTTGATGATGTGGTTAGTATAATCTTGAATGAAGAAATTCGCAGGAAGATTACAGAGGAGACATCATCTAAAAATGCTTTGAATGTAGAAAGTAGGGGCAAGCAGAAGGAGAGATCCAAGAGTAAGAGCCATGGGAAATCAAATTCAAGGGAAAGCAGATCCAAATCCGTAAAGAGAGTTACTTGTTGGAAATATGGAAAGAAAGGACATGCAAAGAAAGATTATTGGTCAAAGGATAAAGAGAATCAACAACCAGAAAAAGGTAAAGAGGTGAATCTTGCTTCATCAGAGGTAATGCAAGATGCTCTTATTCTTTCTTTGGATAGTAGAATTGAATCATGGGTTTTAGATTCAGGAGCTTCTTTCCATGCAACCCCTAATAAGGGTTATTTTAGAAATTATGTCTAGGGCAATTTTGGGCATGTTTATTTGGGTGATGATGAACCTTACATTATTACTGGTAAAGGGGAAGTTCATCTAAAACTGTAGAATGGAAATACATGGGTATTGAAAGATGTGAGGCATGTGTCAAGCCTCAGGAGGAATCTTATTTTTGTAGGGCAACTAGGTGAATCTGGTTGCATGGTTACTTTTATAGGAGACTCTTGGAAAGTCACCAAGGGTGCTTTTGTTGTGGCAAGAGGTAAGAAGGTAGGAATGTTATATTTATCTACATGTATTACTGATTCCTTTTTTGTATTATCTACTTCATATTCAAATGCATGCATGTGGCATAATCGATTGGGTCATATGAGTAAAAAAGAATGTAGATCTTAAAGGCTAAGGGTAAGTTATCAAATTTGAAAGATTTAGATCTTGATTTTTATGAGCATTGTATCTTTGGAAAGCAAAAGAGAGTGAGATTTCTCAAAGTTGGGGCAACTAAGAAGGAGAAAAAGTGAAGCTTGTACACTCAGATGTGTGGGGACCAGCTCAAGTAGCTTCTCATGGAGGATCCCAGTATTATGTTACTTTCATTGATGATGCTACAAGAAAGGTATGGGTTTATTGTATTAAATATAAATATGATGTTTTTGAGACTTTTAAAAGATGGAAAGCCCTTGTTGAGAATGAATCAAATTCTAAGTTAAAGTGCCTTAGATCTGACAATGTTAGTGAATACTGTAGCAAGGCTTTTAATGATTATTGTTCAGTGAATGGGATACGTAGAGAAAGAACGGTTCCAAGAACACCACAAGAGAATGGTGTTACAGAAATAATGAACATGACAATCATGTTACATGCTAGAAGTATGAGGATACATTCTGGATTGCCCTTGCAGCTTTTGGGCGATTAATAAAATGGTTTATTTGATTAATCGTGGCCCTTCAAGTTCACTAGATGGAGGAATACCAGAGGAAGCTTGGACTGGAAAAGAGGTAGATCTTTCTTTTCTTAAAGTTTTTGGTTTAGAAGCTTTTGTGCATGTTGATAAGGAAAACAGGAAAAAGTTGGATGTAAAATCAAAGAGGTGTACTTTCATTGGTTATGGATCTGGTGATTTCAGTTTTCGTTTTTGGGATTTAGAGAATTTTAAAATTATTAGGAGTCGTGATGTTGAATGGAATGAAAAGAGAATGTAGTGGGATCAAATTTTGGTACCCAAGGATGAGAAAATTGAGAAGTTTATTGATGAAAATGAACTCTCAGGTTTTAAAGAAACACCTACAGAAATACACAAGAATCGGGGTCGATTAGTCCTTGATCGACATTGGTCGATGAACTGCCGACGGTTACTGATGATCGAATCGATTAAGCGGAATCGACGTCGATTAGAGGTGACCGAGGCATTGGTCACTGTCAAAAGTTGATACTAATGTCCAGGAGGCCCAGATTGAGCCTCCGGTGCCCTAAACTCCTGTGAGAAGGTCACAAAGGGTAAGTAAACTTGCGAAATATTTACACCTTTTCTATTTTATTTATTGTTGATCGATAGTGGTGAACCGAGAGAGCTTTGAAGAAGTAATGCAGGGATAAGACTCACGTTCGGAGGGAGCATGGCATGGATGAGGAGATGGACTCCTGAACAGAACCAAACTTGGGATTTGGTTAAGTTGCACAGCAGGTAAGAGGACATTATAGAACAAGTGGGTTTATAGGATTAAGGAAGAAGAGTGTAGACGAGAAAAGGTACAAGGAAAGACCTATAGTAAAGGGATTTGCACAAAAAGTAGGTATTGATTTTGGTGAAATATTTTCTCCTATTTTTAAGATGACTTCTATTCGTACTGTATTGAGTTTATTTGTAGTAGAAGATTTTCATTTAGAGCAACTAGATGTGAAGACGACTTTCCTTCATGGTGATTTGGATGAAGAAATTTATATGCAAAGACCTGCTTGGGTATGAAGTCAACGGTAAGGAGAAACTAGTGTGCATGTTGAAAAAGAGCCTATATGGGCTCAAACAAGCTCCAAGGCAATGGTACATGAGGTTTGATAGTTTTATACATGAGCATGGTTACTTGAGATGTGAATTTGACCATTGTGTTTATTTCAAGAAGCTTGAAAATGGGAGCTATATTATTTTGTTATTGTATGTGGATGATATGCTTATTGCAGGATCTAGTATGCAGGACATTGGTGAGCTTAAGAGAAAGCTAGCTCACACATTTGCTATGAAGGATTTAGGAGCTGCAAAAAGAATCCTTGGCATGCAAATACATAGAGACAAGAAAAACAAGAAATTGTATTTGTCTCAGGAGGATTATATCTACAAGGTGTTAGAAAGGTTCAACATGTAGAATGCAAAACCTATTAGCACACCTATGGCTGACACTTCAAATTGAGTAAAGATCAGTGTCCTTCATCACATGAGGAGGTCAAATACATGACACGAGTACCATATGCTTCAGCAATTGGAAGTCTCATGTATGTTATGGTTTGTACTAGACTAGACATTGCATAGGTAGTGGGAGTGGTGAGTAGATATATGGCCAATCCAGGTAAAGAGCATTGGAAAGCAGTCTAATAGATACTCAAGTATTTGAAAGGGACATCTAGCATGCAGTTATGCTATGGAGGTTCAGATATTTCATTACATGGCTATGTTGATTTGGATATGGCTGGAGATCTGGATGGTAGGAGGAACACTACTGGATATATTTTCACAGTAGGTGGAATGACAGTTAGCTAGATTTCAAGATTGCAGAAGGTTGTGGCTTTGTCTACTATAGAGGTAGAGTATGTTGCAGCTACAGAGGCTAGCAAGGAGATGATATGGATGAGTAGGTTCATGGAAGAGTTGGGAAAGGAGCAAAGTGATTGCAAATTGTTTAGTGATAGTCAGAGTGCAATTCATTTGGCAAAAAATCATTGTTTCATTCGAGAATGAAACACATTCAATTGAGGTATCATGTAATACTTGACGGTATGGGAGGATGGACAATTGAATCTGGAAAAGATTCATATGAGCAAGAACCTTGAAGATATGCTAACAAAGCCATTAATAAAGGAGAAGTTGGAGCTACACTCCACTTATGTTGGTCTTTAAGTTTGAGACTTGAAGAGGAAGAAACAAAGCTAAGGAAGGATCCAAGAATGATGATGTATAAGTATGGTGCAGTAATTAAACTCCAAGTGGGAGATTGTTGAGTTGTGGAGCTCAATTACTTCATTTTAGCATGTAATTGGAACTTGCTGGAAAACATAGTAACTGACATCGGTTAAGGTTAGACCGACATCGGTCAGGGAAGACCGACATCGGTCAAGGAAAGTAGGAACCGACGCGCTAGTTAGCGGAGAACTAACATCGATTACACATGTACGACGAAGTTTTAATTAACTCTTGGGAATTATATCTATTTTTAGCATTAAAATATATTTATTGATTGTAATTACATGGCTAAGTGACCTAAGTCTATAAACGACTATATAAACATAAAAGCTAGGGTTTAGAAGTATGTGTATGGATCATAATTACAAGATAATTATGTGAGAAATAATTCTTAGTAAAGAAGAAAAAGCTTGAAGGAAGAAAGTATTGAACATCTAAGAGGTTTGGAAGATTGTAAATCTTCATTGTATATCTTATCAAAGCTTTGGATAATAGATTGACTTGTTTCTTGGTGGACGTAGCCTACACTTTGGGTGAACCACATTAAATCGATGTTGATTTATGTCTCTTGTTTTGTATATTTCTTACGGTAGAATATCTGCTATATTTGCATGTATATTTAGATCTGATATATTATCAGTAAAACCGGTGTGCTAACCCCAACATGGAGAACATACACTTGTCAACATACATCTTAAACACATAAGGACTAAACAAAACAATAAGACCACTCGCATAGGGAACTACTATATACTCAATAAACTAAAGACTTTCATGAGCATATACATACCAAAATTTGACATTGAGGATCTCCTGAATTCATGTTGACATCATGATCTTCCAAAGTTACAAACACCGCAAACCTATATATATACATACACCTCCAAGAGAACTCATATACCTTTGAAGTTCCAAATCATGTCATTTGCACCTTATTCCATTTTTCCACACTCCTATGGTCCTTTTTCCTAATTAAGAAAATATATTCATAGAAAAACTACCCATTCCATGCATAAAAGTACGATAGATCATCATCTAGCTCCTCTCTTAAGAATGTCAACCTCTTCTTGGTTTTAAAACATGCATGTAACCTTAATATTTCCTCAAACAAGCTGATATGATTCTCATGAATGGACAACTCTACCTTAAGACACTCTTGGATCTCTTTATGGATCATTATCATGGTTAGGGTTTCAAGACATACCACTTTTTCAATTATAGGATCTAAAATACTCTCAAACTCAACTTCTAGCTCATCAACATCTCCATCATCCACTTTAGGGCCAAAAACCTCTAGAATAATTTCAAGATCATAACCTAGCTCTTCTTCAACTTCGTCATTAGAACATCTTATTTCAAGATCTACTCAATAACCTACGTTTTCTTCTTCATGAAACTTCTCACAAGTTATACCGATGGAGAGGGAGTACAAACTTCATAGATGAATTGCCATATATCAAGCCCTAAGGTTTTCAAAAAGATCTCAATCTAACCAAAGGATCCACTTCAACTTGAGCCCGATAATCTATCATACCTATGCTTCAATAGGATCTACTTGAAGTTTTGTACTTACTTTTAAGGACTCGCTCTTATACCAATTGTTGGAAGAAACAATGGACTGAGAGAGGGGGTGAATCAATCCTACAAAAATTACATTCCATATACCATTTATCATTCATTATCATTTATACAACCATTCAATTAACCATGAACCATATATGTGTTTACTTAAGCATAGAACAAGCATACACAAGAGCAAGAACAAGAGAGTACACATGAACACCAAATATAAGTGGGAAACCCTAAGGGGAATAAAACCCACTGAAACACAAACATTATATTTCCATTTTTCAAATTTAATGAGGCACCGACCATATAAGGAACACCAACCCCTAATCTAGTAGAGCACCAACCATATAAGGAACACCAACCCCTAATCTAGTATAGCACCAACCATATAAGGAGCACCAACTCCTAATCTAATAGAGCACCAAATCTACAAGGAGCACCAACCCCACAAGGAGCACCAACCCCACAAGGAGCACCAACCCCACAAGGAGCACCAACCCCGATTTAGTGAGGTACCAACCCCACAAGGAGCGTCAACCCCTAGTTTAGTAGATCACCAACCCTACAAGGAACACCAACCCCTAAATTAGTGAATCACCCACTCCGGAAGGAGGATACAACCCCCAAGATGACTAAGCACTAACTCAGCCACTTGAAGATGATAATATCTAATTTTTTTATTGCCACAACTAATGGAGATCTCAATTTCACCTCATATACTCACAATCAAACCATCATTGCTTTAACTCGCTATATCTTCTTTCTTCTCATATGTCTTGGCTCCAAACCCTTGCTCACATGCCATCAATCAGTATTCAACCTATAACATGCTTTTTTCAACCTTCAATACATGCCTCTATAAATGTTACACACTTCTACATGAGTCACACTTTTTCCCTCATGCATAATGTTGGTGAGAAAATTTGTAAGTTGGGAAAATTAGGTGTCTCCACCAACGTTCATGGGGTTACGCCCCTCTGCATTGAATGGTGTAACTCCCATTATTAAATGTGACTAATCTAATCCTAAACTAAATGTTGTGGGTTGGCCAAATAGGTCGGGGATCACACAAGGACACTCCATTAAACATGTGGCAAAGTGTTTATACAAGGTACAAGGGAGGAAATCACAATGATGAGGGGGAGGAGAGAAATCAGGAAAGGAAGGTTATTGCCATGAGTAGGCTAATTACAGAGTTCACACCTAGTAACCAGAGTAGTTCAACATTCAATATAGAAGAAAGCAACAATGAAGCTATCAGTGAGATAAACAAAACCCACATAGACACACAATTATCTAAGGCCCATTCATCGAAGATACAAAGCTCTCTTTAATCACCATGCTTACAAAGTGCATATAAGAGGGAAAAGAGGAAACATGAGAAAGGGAAAATGGAAGAAAAGTAGCTTTCATTTCATGTGTAGTGTTGAGTACAAAGCTTCAATCAAGCTACAATAATTCACTATTGCTACCAAGAATTTCTAACTTTCGGATCCTTTGGAATGGAGAAGCCATCCCAATTTATAGCAATGTGAATTGACTCTTCGCTTAACCCCCACATGAATCTTCATGGTCTCGTTCAACTTGTAAATTTTTCGTCTTCCTAAGAAGTGAGGAAGTTCCCTTTTTATAAATTAAAGGGATTTTTACAATGTAGCTTTATGAAGTCACTTCAGTGAATGAGACAAATCATAATGATTATGCCCAATGAAGAATTAGAAAGGGAGGAGAAAGAAGAGGGAGAAAGAGAGAAGAAAGGAGAGGTTATCACATCCAATGAAGAGGCTCCTTGTGATGAAGAACTTGTCAATGACGATCACAATCTCCTCCTTCCGCATGATGCATGGACCCTCGAGTTCTTTGAATGAGTGTTTAGAAACACTATTGAGAGATCCCCTAATGTAAGCTCAAGATGACCACATGCATTGCTCATGATGATCCCCTTGATGCTTGATTGATCAACTCCCTTAGCTCACTGAGCTCACTCTAACTAGCTCATTGATCTTGCCAAAACTTGTTTGGTTTACCAACTCATCTCACTGTAGTCTAACTAGCTCATCCAGCTTGGTTGACCTGGTTTACTAGCACATACATCTTCCTGAAAAAGGATGAGTTCATGACATATCTCACCGTCTGCAACCAACCCAACTCAAACTCACTACTTCCAACTCAACTCAACTTACTTTAATCCACCCAACTAGCCAACTATCTCGCTACAACCAACTCACCCAGCTCATCGGGCTCAACTCAGTCAACTCAATCTTATCACTTCAACAAGCTCATCTTGATGAGGTTTCAAGCCCATATGATAAACATGATGACTTACTCTGATGTATCAATGGAGTCATTGATGCTCTTTGAACTTTTCTAGCTGCTTGGTGGTCTAGACTTTCCTTTGTCATGCTTTACCATGTTCTCGAGCACAACTGGGACCAAGAAGATGTTTCCAAGACCCATATGGAGGCTTCATTTGTTTGAGTTATGAGATCATCTTGTAACCATGTGAAGAGTTCAAAAAGTAGAAAGATGAGTGAAGACAGGGCCATCTGCAACTTTTTGCACCCAAAATAGAGATTTTCTATTTTTGGTGGGGAGGACCGTGACCTATTATTTTGAGACATATCACCCATTTTGCTTCAATATGACCTTTTGAACCTTTTGGAACACTTTATCCTCTTTAGTTGATGATGCATTGCCATTTTTAGCAATTTTATATTTTTAGTAGGTTGTTGTTTCCTTACCTGCTATTTTGGGAAAATTGCCATTTTTTACCCTGTCTTTCATTTTACATCTTTTCCGATTGTCTTGGGTGATCCAAACTTGCAATTTGGGGAACTTACTATTTTTAGCATGTGGAGGAGCATAGGATATGATATTTTTAGTAAGTGATAAAAATGGACTTGGTTTGTGACAAGATGATATTTTCGATTCGGCTTTTCATCGCAACCACATTCTCCAAATTTCATTGTGATTCGACAACCGAGTATTTAGAAATAAAAAAATAATTTTTTTCTTGGTGCGAGCTTCAGCACGAGCTACCATAGCAATCATTAATGGATTTACATAGATTTGGACAAGGTTCTTTACCACCTAATATTGATGAAAAATCAGCTTCTTTGTGATGGGTTTTTAATTGGATGTTCTACTCAAATTTCTAGCTTCAATCGTTCTCCAAATCACTAGGAAACTAAAGAAGAAGAATTGAGGGAAAATTTTGAGTTTTGCTGCCATTAATAATCTGGAACCTCTTTGGTATTTTTGTTTTTTTCAGCTTGAAGGTGCTTGGGAGAGGAAGATATGGCCAAAGTTTCAACAACATTCGATTACTCGATCATGAGATATGAAGATTTCATGGTTTTTGGTCATGGGAGCCTCTTGCAAAAACGAACATGGTAGCAATTGAAAAAACATTATTTTGGATGATATTTCAGAAATGGAGAAGTTGGAATGGATAGGAAATGAGGAAATGGAGTGGTGGAAGCAATGTCAATGGAGTATGAATGATAGTTACGTAGTGAAGTTCTTGCACGCATGGGGAAGAAGTAGTAGAAACAACTCAAAATTTGCAAAAATGAAATTTCAAATCTTCCTTGGCTTGGGAGGAATTTTGTGTCCTAATTTTCCAAGTGTTTGGGACATTTGGTACATGAAAATTCAGGTCACCCTCCTTGTGACAAGTGGTGCCCTATGATTGGCTAGTGAGATATAGCAAAAAAGCACTTTAAAACACCCAGGGGCTGAAACTGGGTCATATGGGTGACTAGGGAAGGGGCTAGGCTTGGGTGTAATTTGTGTCCTAACATTTCCAAATATTTGGGATGGTTTTTGCAAGAAAATTTTCCCTCACCTGGGCTTAACAAGTGGCGGAGCAGGACTTGACGACAGAGGAGCTAAGGAATGGTGCAAGGGGGCTTAACTAGCTTGTTTAAGCTCATCGAAGGTTATATGAAGGTCCAAGGGTCTAAATATGTGTTGGGAACAATTTTTGTCCCAAGTGTCCAAAATGTTTGGGAAATTTGGGAAAATAAATTCCGCTTTGAACCTAGGAGTGACACATGTTCACCCAGAAAATTGACTAACTCCGAGAGTACCTTGGGGAATAATTTGACAGAGGCATAACTTGAGCATCTAAAGGTATTTTCATGCACTTATTTATATGAAATTGACTATAAATGGACTTTTTAGAAGAATGGTATGTATCCCATGCCTTGATCCACTGCAACCTCCTAAAAATAGGATTTTTTTTTGGGCTCATAAGTTGTACATGCTTTGAAAATAGTATGTGGGAAGAATTTCTTGTGTCTTTATGAAATATGTGAAACCACCATCACTTAGAGATCTGAAATGCCTCTCCACTAGTGTCTCATTTTTCCTCTAACTCCTTACAGAGCTCCCAAAATCACTTCTGAAGCTCAAGGGTTGTTTTTGCACTGCAAGTTGCTTCGCCCTCCAAGACATGCTTTCTTGAACTTGTCCCAAAACCTTTGAAACTTTTCAGAATATTCCAAAATCACTTGCACAATGTTCTCAGCTCCTCAATACACCTCCTTGATGAATTTAAGTCTTTCATTCCACTCTGAGGGGGATGTACCGGCCTTAGAAAGACCAAAAATAGTCATTCTTAAGCTTATTGAAAAGCTTGTCTTGAAATATCTTGACTTAGAAGTGTTTGAATGAACTTGATATCCGTAAATCACCTATGGACCAAGTTGATATAACACATATGACCACTTGGAATGGTAGGATAGGCTTGATATGATGAATGGGTTGACTCGAGAGAGTGTTCGGAAAGGTTTACAATAAATTTTTTTGACACATGGGTCCATTGTCATGTTTGAAAATTGGGAATTTTCATGTTTCACATCTGCGCATGACAAGACATAACTAGTCATAAAATGAACCCAAAACTTTGCCTTTATACCCTTCTCATCTCATAAACCCAAGGGAGGTCAGCCCTACATCATAATTTTGACAAACACCAATTAATAACATCCCAAAAAATTCATAAAAATGTTCACATATGACCCATATAGCTCGGTCATGCCCAAAACCACTAAACATGCACAAAATTAGCTCAAACCCCCATCACTTGGATGAGTTAAAACCACAAGTGTCAAAAGCATGATTATTCAAGCTCCCAAATTCACCATACATCTATAATATAAAATAAAAACATCAACCATGGTCATTAATTAGCTTGGTGTAGACACCAATGTTTGGTATAGCACCTCTCTGTCATCTCACATTCATTCTACTCTCACTCTCGCTTTTGTTTTCTTAAATTTAAATAAATCTCATCCTTTTATTCACCCAAATTTAATTAATTATTAAATGGGCTCCATATAAACCCATTTAATAATTGAATTTTGACATCTCTCACAAATTATTCAATTCATGGGAAATAATACACCCATCCGACACTCCACTCTTAATTTCAAGAATGGAATCTATTATTTCACCTAACCATGTCAATCATATTTCCCACTCTATATCACATCCTTATCTTTTTAACCATAAGTCAAATTGTGAGCCCTGCTGAATCACATCACCTCTTTTAATCAGGGTCACTTTACCCAACCCTGAGTATCTTTTAACCTGCAATCTAACCTCACCATTAGGCTATAAATATGGGCTTTCCCCCTTCGAAAAGTTAAGTTAGAAAATATGGGAAAATGTTGTTTTGAATTCTAAGCTTCTTGTTTATCATTATAATATCCTCATGATGTCCTTGTAATGACACTGTAATCCCCACAATACTCTACTCATGATTTGTTAGTTCACATAGCGTGGTTCTTGTTGCACATTGTGTTTGGATCAGATCAATAGCACCATCTACATACCGCAAAGTGTCAGGTTCCTTTGTTCATCAACTTGCATGTTATCTGTTTATCTTGTATTTTATCATTATTCTTTATCACACGGGGGTTGACAACCACCAAGGAAGTTAACGCTTCTCGAATCTGCTTTGTTAGGCAGCCCCCACATAAAAATCTCTAATCAATATTTCTCTAGTGTCTGTGAGCTACATGTTTCTTGAGATCACAACAAGGAGTTCGACATCAACTTTGTGCCCTTATTGTCCATCACCATCTCCAAGTACTAAGCCCTTGTATACTCGACGTTGTTTTGTGTTTGTTGATTTCTCGTACTCTAATCTAGATAGGAAGCAAGAAACTCTTATCAACATTTGGTATGCCTGGTGGGACCAAAACCAGGTTTTGGTCATTGTTTATTACTTTACTTGGTTTGCATAGGTATCGTAAGGATCACGGTTATCGTGATTCATATTTCTTGTCAAGTTAGATATATTTTACAAATATTTCCTTCTCTGACTTACATGTTTACGAGGATTTTGTATTATTTCCCTCTATGTGGTGTTGTCTTTCCATTATGTGGTTTTGATTGTCTAAGAGGTAAGTGCTTCCAGATTTTAATTGGATTGTTATTTGGCCATTTATAATTTATATCGAGTGTATTTTTATTATTAATCATGATATTAATTACATAAATAAATTACCAAAATAAAAATCCTAATTATCCTAAGGTACCCACCCCTACCTATCACCCCATTTAACCCTATACCCAACTCCCATCTCCTCTCCTGACCGAGCCATACTTGCACTTCTTCCATCTGAGCCATTTCCACCTCTACACTACTCCTCATCCACTCCCTGACTCACCACCTCCCTCTCACCCACGACTCGCCAAATCACCATCCTCCCAACCTGGCATGTCCTCCCGATTCCCTACTCCGCTCTCTGCTCAAGCTATCATCCTCCCACCGACCCGAGCTCCCATCTCCTCAAGCTACCATCCCCACACACCACCTGAGTTCCTTACATCCAACTCAATCACTTTCTCCTGTAGACCCCTTCATCTCCCTACTTCCCACTAAATCTCCATTCCACCCATCCACCACCTCTTTCCACTCTCGGCTTCAACCCATCTACCATCTCCTTCTCACCCATGACTCGCCAAGTTACCATCCTCCCACCATGAGCTATCCCATATCCCATCCACCACTTCCCAACACACTTCTCTCTAATTTCCATTTGACTCCCACTCCCCGCTCCACCAAGTTGCTTCGCTTCTAACCACTCAATCCCTAACTCACTTGACATAGCTAGCTCGGCCACTTCCCCACCGAGTCCTCCACTTCCTTTGATCCATAGGGATCCAAAATGAATCTACTTCATCAAAACAGTCAACACAAAGAAGGAAAAATGAAACATGGAGGTTCTGTCTTTTTAGTAACAGATCGCCACTTAGTGCGGAGCGGTGGTTATAGAACTGCCGCCAACCAGGGCGGTGGTCTTGGGACCATCGGTCTGCATTGGGTGGCGGTCCTGGCTCTTTCAGACATTAAATGAAAATATGAAAATGAACAGACCTAGAATTTGGACAATTGTTCGTATCTCTTCTCCTCCATGACCTTTCCCATTCTCTAGTGCACGAGAGGACATGGGAGAGGCTATAAATACATGTTTGTAGAAGAGAATAGGCATCGAAGCATGAAATCAAGTGAGTAAGAAGTTCTTAGTGCTGGAATTGTGATTTTGTAGAAGAAAGGAGTGTTGAGACAGAGCAAGCAAGTATTTGGGAGGAAGTGTGAGATATTATCTACTTCTCTTTCTTACTTATTGTAAATTTTGTACTTGTTATTGAATTGGCCAATAAAAGTGGGAAGAAAAAGAAATTGCCCTTCCCAATTGGTTTTTCCTCCTCTTGAGGTTTTCAGGATAAATTTGGTTGTTGTTTATAAGCTTAAGTTCCTTCCTTTTCCTACAATTGTGGATTCTAAGCATAAGCATAATTCATTCACTAGCTATCTCTCATTTTCTAATAGAAAGTAGAACAACAACATTTATTTGTATTTACGTGGATAATTCGAAAGTTGAAGAGTTTACGAGATCATTTTGATATCGAGCTAACAATTATCCAGATTTGTGGTATTTGTTCTTGGATTTGTATGATGTGATTTGAGATCTAAAGGCAAAGAAGCTTTACCTTGCGATCTAGAAATTTCTACAAAGAAGTGGAAACAGAGAATTCGGGGACAAATAGAGGAAGAGAACTTGGTGCATAGAATTGAGATGCTAGAGACCATGATGGATAGGATGTTTAGAAGGCAAGAAGAGCTTGTTGATTTACAAAAGATAGATTCTGTCAAACAAGACTCCATGGACTCGGTGGTTCGGGGCTTAGCTGAAAAGTTTGGCATAGGAAGGAACCACCATGAGGAAAGTTATGGGGAAGAGCATGAAGAAGAGACTTCAAACACGAGAAAAGGTAAATTACGATCATACTCCTTTTAAAGTTGAGACAAAAGTTGATATTAAAATCTTGTTAGTGCAAAATCACAAAGACCCCCGAATGGCACAGGTGTGAAGTGTGGTGTTCGGTGTGATTGCACAACATGGGACCATCTCTCAAGCTGTGGGACTTACAAAACTTGAGATGGACCTCTGAGAAAAGTCGGCTCTTACTTCCTAATCTACCTGCCACAAGCTACTCCAGTGCAGGTAGAACCTATTCTATCCTAATATAACCATTCCAAGGGGACATAGAGAGAGAGAGAGGGTGAAAGAGCCTACACTAAGTGGTGATACACCAAAAAAGGAAGTGGTTGAATCATAGATCCAACTGCCTGAAGTGGAGAGAGGTGAGTAGAGGAGAGGGTGGATAGAATGCACCATAGACTAGAGATAGATTTCACACAGAACACCACTTCAAAACCCATTAAGCACAACTCCCATAACCTGCAACAAACATCAAAGTATGCACAATATACCCTGCAACGATGAGAGGTAAGAAGAGACAAAAAAATAAGCCAAGGATGGACAGATGCATCACAAAATAGATTTTATTACTCCAAAATGTTACACGGTACATCATCAGTGGGCAAGAGGCAATAAAATGCCATTACAGAGCTGTGGGAGGAGGCTTAGACTCCATATTCTACCCTAAGGAAGAAAGAGAGAGGGGGCAGAAGAGAAATAATGACCAACCCTTGAATATGCCCCTTCATTACAATATATAGGAAGAATGAGAGAGAGAGGAGAGAAGAATTCGAATCTGACTTCAACCACCTTGAGATATGCATTGAATCCTACTTTGAAAGTTTGACCACCATTAATCAATTCCCCCTCTTAAATCCTTCTACAAGCTATCGATTCTCAACAATGAGATCAAATAAAATCGAATCTAGTAGTTGAAGAAATCGATTCTGCATTAATGGTCTAGGAGAATTTTTCCTATTTTCACCTACTAAACCTGTTAAGAATGATATTTTATGTTTCCATGGTAGAGAGGGTGTCGAGACGTTTCCAACAAATCTTCTCCCGCCCAAAACTCGGGTTTCCGGTCAAAAGATATGGCCATTTAAAGTTTCAGGTCACAGGAGTGCAATATTTAAAGAGCCTGTCCATACAGGGTCCACGTGGTGACCTTGCACATCTTGGAGATTCGTATCCTTCCTTATGCTCTTGAAATGACACTAGATTGACATGTGGTGGCTTCCACAAGATCCTTGGGCTCCTTTGTATTTTGCCAAAGTCTTCTTGCTTGGCGGGGCCAAAAGTCTGACCTTGGACACGTGGAGGCTTGGTATTTGTTTGAAAACCCACCCCGATTTTACTTTTGAAGTAGTGTCACACTAACACTTGGCTCCCTCTGCTGGCTTGCCTCTGCTTTGACTATTTAACCCCCGACTCTGTCCCTTTTTGGACCTGGGACATATGGTGAGACCACGCTCATTTGGGGACTACCTCCAGACTTTCCTTTTGAAATTATGTTGATGAGACACGTGGAGGCTTCCATTGGTTCTCTATACTTAGTCATTTTGGGCCCATTCTATCCCATTTTTAATTTGGACTATGTGGCGAGCCCATGCTCATTTGGGTCTTTGCTCTTTGGATTTATCTTTGAAGTAGTGCCGTTTGGAAACTCGGCACCTTCCGCTGAGTCGAAGACTTTTCAATGGTAGTGTAACTTTTGGGGCTCTGGACACGTGGGGGCTTGGCACTTGTTTGAGTCTCCCTTTTGGATTTAACCTTTGGAGGTGCGTCGCTTGGACACTTGGCAGCTTCCGCCAACACCTTTATACTTAGCCAATTTTGGGGCTTGTTCTAAATCATTTGCAGAGCAAGACTTTGAGCCTTCACCCTTTCTTTTCCTTTGAGCCTCTAGTTTCTTTGACACTATCTTCTCTTCCCCGACCCTACTATTCCATTTTAGAGCCCGCTTGCAACCTGTTTGTTAGATTTGAAGTGTGGGTTACGTTGAAAATTCCCCAGGGTAATTGTTGATAACATGCATCAGATTCTCAAGTCCCCGGCAAATAAATTGATTCAGGGCCAAAAATCATGTTTCTAGGGTCCCCTCAAAATTTTTCTAACTCTCCTATCCAGGGTTGAAAAAGCAAGTTCGAGAAAAGGAGAAAAGGCTGCAAAAACAAGCTTGGGCCAGGAAAATCACGAAAAATGGCTAAGTCCTAGCCCCGGACAGCCAGTCGGGACACGAGGGACGCCGAGGCGCGAATCGGTCCGAAAGGTCGCCAAAGCGGTCTGCAGAGCAAAAGGAACATCCGGGCCATCGGGACGCGCGGGACGCTTGGCCGTTTGGTCGAAGAAGAAGAAAATCGACTAACTACTCGAGCAAAACAGTTTGGGACATTGGGCCGTGGGAACGCGAACCTAGGCCGAATCGGGTGAGCCGGAAGAATTTGTCCCAGGCGCATCAGGGACAGTTGGAACAGATGTACGTGAACCACCCGGATCGGTTTTTTGTGAAACAGAGAACTTTCGCACTAAGCGATTCGGGACATTTGGGCCTTGAGGACGCGAACCGGCCGAATCGGGTGAATCGGAAGTTTTTGTCCCAAGTAGCACTGGGACAAGTGGGACAGAGGGACGCAGAAGGCGCGGATAGCCAAAAAGCCGAGAGCCAATCAGATCATGACACGTGTCACCAGCAGAAAAGGGACAGGGAAGCCCGAATCGGGCGAATCGGAAGAATTTGTCCCAAACAGCAAAGGGACGTCCGGGACAAGAAGACGCGATGGACGCGAAAATCCGGCAGGCCCGAGAACCAACCAAATCATGACACGTGTCACAAGGAGAAAGGTCCAAAAAGTCAAAGGGTGAGTTTTGAAGGGTCACTCCAAGCCA
Organism: Taxus wallichiana var. yunnanensis; assembly: GCA_018340775.1. Lineage (NCBI taxonomy): Eukaryota > Viridiplantae > Streptophyta > Pinopsida > Cupressales > Taxaceae > Taxus > Taxus wallichiana. The sequence goes on from CM031234.1 coordinate 306,310,544, forward strand.
ATCAAAAGAGGACACGTGTACTATGGAGCAGGAATGCGGAGCTCGGGAGGAGTTAGAGAATTTGGCCAGAAGTTCACCCAAAAGCTAAAAGGAAAAGGTCTGCCCCGTGCCCCCTGTCGACCAATCAATGCATGCCACATGTCCCAAGTGGCGGGGGCGCGGAGGAAAAGTAAAAAATGTTCCAAGTCATCAAAAAGTCAAAGAAAACCCGCGGGACAGGGAAGGAGAGAGAATAACACATCCAATCAGATCAGGACATGTGTCATCCAGGTGGCAGAGCGCGGGAAGAAATTCAAAACGCATTTTCACCTGTTTTGTGCCCTAAATCTTCAGATCGACATATCTTTCGATCCAGAGCTCGGATTTGCACGTTCTTTATATCAACGGAAAGCTTATGAAATTCTCTACGTGTTTCTGGGGTCAATATTGAATTTTGGTTCAGTTTGGAGGGAGAAAATTAAGAAAACGTCTCTGACACGTGATAATAGACAGAAGTGACGTTTCAGCGACCAGCTTTAATACAACAAACAGCTCGCCGTTTCTACTAGACAACCCGCCGTTTTGCCAGGATCCGCCGCTTCTGCCATAATGAGATGATTTAAAATACGACTGGAGTGGTTGGGGCAGATTGGAATTTCTTCTCTGTTCCCTCTCTCATTCTTCCTATAAATTGTAAAGGGGGGCTTCTTTCAAAGGGTTAGACATTACAAGTTGTGCATCTTTTAGCTCGCCTCCCTTCTCTTCTTCTCTAGGGTTGAAAATGGAGTTCGAACCTCCTCCTTTGCTCTGTAATGGCATTTTTTTCCTTTTACTATTGAAATGATGTTTTGTGCAAACTTCTGGAGTAACAAAACGTGTTTTGTGATGCATCTGTCCATCCTTGCTCATTCCTTTGCTTGTTCTCTTCTTGCCTCTCTTCATTGCGGTATTTGTGCATGTTCGAATGTTCATTGCGGAGTTTGGAGCCGTGTTCATGGAGTTTTGGGACATTTTCTCGTGTGAAATCTATCCTTGGGCTGTGATGCGTCGTCCATCCTTCCCATTGCTCACCTCTCTTTGTTCCATGGCGCTTTGATAGATGTTCAACATTCTCCTTCTCTCGGTGTATCACCGTTTTAGTGTAGGCTTTTCTTTGTTTTCCCTTTTCTCTCTCTCTCTGTCTCCTTGCATGGTTAGATTAGGTTTAGATTAGCTTTCCTGCACTGGAATAGCTTGTGGCGGAGTAGTTTAGGAGCGGGAACTAGCCTTCTCTGGAGATTCCTCTCTCGGTTTCATAAGTCCCCACACTTGGAGAGAGGTTTCCATGTTGTGCAATCACACTGGATGCTAAGTGATCAACCTAGAAGCCTAATTTGCATCCAGGGGTGTTGTGAGTCTGCATCAACAATTTTGGCACGCCCGGTGGGACCTTAGAGGTCTTCCATTTCATCTTTTGCGGGTTGGTGTGTTCTGTGAAGATTTCACCTTTGGAGGCACTTGCAAACACATCTCGGCGATTCCATCCGATCAATGCAACTCATTCTCTAAGTTGCAGACCCGTTTTCATCCATTTTCATCCATCTTTCTTTCCATCTCTTCCATCCTTTTCCATTCCATGAAGTTGTGCAATCATGACTTCATTTCCATCATGGAACTCACATTTACAACAGCAGCAATGTTTCCCACCTCCAACATGTTTTACAAATCCTCCAAATCAGCATTTTGAACAAATTCAAGATCAGTATGCATACCCATATGAGCAGCAGTGTCAAAGTCAGTTTGGATATGAAGCACAGGAAGAACAAGGGTATGCTGGTTATGAAGACAATCAGATGCAAGATGCTGGTCTGTTGGAGAAAATCCAAAAGATGGAGGTAAACATGGTGCAATCTAGGGCTCAAGCACAAATGAAAGCATTTGGAATCGGTTGTGGAGCACCTGTCCATGGGTGGGACCTTTTCCAAGGCATTACAGCCCTCAAGAGAAGCTAGACTTCATGATTGCAACACTGCCATCGCTTACAAGGTGGATTAAAGGAATAGAGGTATATGAGAAGAGGTATATGAGAAGAGTTTTCAGTGACCTTGTCAACGGGTAAGCACACAATCTCATACTTTTTCTTTTCCTCCTTCTCAATCTATATCATTTCAGCAGTGTCAAGTTTTAAACTCTCCATCTGCTGTCCCAAATGTTGATCCCATGTCTCCACCTCTCAGTCTTCCACCACACCTCAATTCTTCTTTCCTTTTTCCTTCCAAACAGTCATCCCCTCCACAAGAGCTAACAGAAATACCCCCTCCTCTAAAGAAACAAGAGGTTTCACCTCCTCCACCACCACAAAAAAATGCAAACTCAATTGAGTTACAATCCACTTCTCCTCTTGCATTCCCAATTCCATGTGGGGAAGAAGAAATTGCAAAAATTAGTCATCAAGGACAGCAAGAGGAAGAGCCAAGAAGAAAAGAAATGATAGACAACTTGAAGGTTTGGGCTGCCAAATTTGGGATGACAAAGATCCCCTTGATGGTTAAACCTACAAAAGAGGTTGAAGTTGGAGAACAAATGGTGGTCAGGACTGATTTTGTTGCAGCAGAAGAAGAAGTTCTTGCAGTCCCAACTTGTCCTCTAGAGCGCCAGTTGAAGAGTTTGACTTGACAAACTTCATGCTGGAGGAGGAGCTCATTCAAGAGCAAGATTGTCTTCGAACATTGGAGGAAGGAGAAGCTACTCGATCCAAAGAGCGAGAGGAGCACATTCTAGGCCGTGGAGGAGAAAGTTGCGAGATCCAAGAGCTCGAGCACAAAGAGGCTACGGGAGAACCTTCGCTTCTTCTTTCTACTTCACCTCTCTCAAGTTCCAGTCTTTGAAGAGGAGTTTGACCTCTCAAACTCAATGTTGGAGGGAAAAAGAAACCATGGTGGTCAAATTCTGATCAAGAGGACACCATGGAGGAAGTTGAACATTTGCAGGCGGACACTGCCATGAGGCGGTTTATCTGCGATTTGGAGGACTGTTTTGATGGAGAGGAGCCGGTTGAGCTTCCACCATTCTCTCTTTCATCATCCACATTCCAAACACAAGAGTCTCGCCATGTCAGGAGAGGATTCATTTGCGGCACCGCATCTTATAAAGACCCTTTGGAACCGATATTGGAAGATTTTAATCTTTCATGTTCTTCATTGGAGGAAGAGAAAGGACAGAATAATTTCACCATTTTTTCCACACCATCCATTCGGAGGGTCTACAAGAAGACTCCATTGTTGGAGTTGAAAATCGAGCTACGGGCATATCAAACGGATCATACCTTGCCCAATCAGGTATTTGGCTTCATTGGAGTCAAAGGAGAAGTCACAACTAGTCATGCTTGCTTCTAAGCATGAGGATGAGCTGCAAAGTTCCAAGGATCAGGTGTCATACCTCTTGAATCCAAATGCGAGCAACTAAAAGAGGTATTGAATTTGCCTTCAGGTGACACCTTGATGATTTGGGTGGGAGACCAACTTCTTGTTGATTTTCCACTCATCCCAACAAATGCCATGATCAACTCCAAATCAATTGCATGGTGACACTTTTGAGAAAGGGAAGCTATTTCTCACAACCAATTAAAGGGTTTGTTTAGCTTGCCCTTTGCTCCCGCCAGAGTAGAGTAGGTAGGTTTGCTTTCAGTAGAAGAAGTGCTTGTGCACACTCTGCATGTTCCATTTGGAGCATGTATGATTTTCAATTCTGTACATAGTTTTGGTGTTGCTGGTTCTACTCTTGCACAGTTCATTTCAGTGGCATTTTTGGTGAGAACAACTCTAAGTTCAATGGGTTTCAAGTGGCTCGGAAGGGATTCTTCAAAATTTAGATCGAGTTTCAGGCTTGCTTATGACTCCATGCCCAAGGGATTGCTAAAAGGCCACGATCTTCTACCTAGCGAGCGGTGTGACCCGGTTGAGTCGCCAAAATTGTTGTCAAAAATTCCCCCTAGGGTAATTGTTGATAACATGCATCGATTCTCAAGTCCCGTGCAAATCAATTGATTCGGGGCCAAAAATCATGTTTCTAGGGTCCCCTCAGAATTTTTCTAACTCTCCTGTCCAAGTTGAAAAGAGCAAGTTCTAAGAAAAGGTGAAAGGCTGCAAAAGGAACAAGCTTGGGCCAGAAAATCATGAAAAATGGCTAAGTCCTAGTCTTCGCAACAGTCGGGACATGAGGGACGTCGAGGCGCGAATCGGCCGAAAGATCGCCAGGCGGTCTGCAGAGCACAAGGAACATCCGGGCCGTCGGGACGCGCGGGACGCGGAAAGCCGGTTCGGCCGAAGAAGAAGAAAATCGACTAACTGCTGAGCAAAACAGTTTGGGACATTCGGGCCGTGGGAACGCGAACCGGCCGAATCGGGCGAACCGGAAGAATTTGTCCCAGACAGTCCGGGACAGTTGGAACAGATGTACGTGAACCACCCTGGATCGGCCGAAACGGAGAACTTTCGCACTAAGCAGTTCGGGACATTTGGGCCTTGAGGACGCGAACCGGCCGAATCGGGCGAATCGGAAGTTTTTGTCCCAAGTAGCACTGGGACAAGTGGGACAGAGGGACGCAGAAGGCGCGGATAGCCGAAAAGCGAGAGCCAATCAGATCATGACACGTGTCACTAGCGAGAAAAGGGATGGGAAGCCCGAATCGGGCGAATCGGGAAGAATTTGTCCCAAACAGCAAAGGGCGTCCGGACAAGAAGACACGATGGACGCGAAAATCGCAGGCCCAGAACTAACCAAATCATGACACGTGTCAAAAGGAGAAAGGTCCAAAAGTCAAAGGGGAGTTTTGAAGGGTCAGCCTGAGCCAATCAGAAGAGGACACGTGTCCTATGGAGCAGGAATGCGGAGCTCGGGGAGGAGTTAGAGAATTTGGCCAGAAATTCACCCAAAAGCTAAAAGAAAAAGGTCTGCCCCGTGCCCCCTGTCGGCCAATCAATGCATGCCACGTGTCCCAAGTGGCGGGGCGCGGAGGAAAAGTAAAAAATGTTCCAAGTCATCAAAAAGTCAAAGAAAACCCATGCGAGACAGGGAAGGAGAGAGAATAACACATCCAATCAGATCACGACACGTGTCGTCCAGGTGGCAGAGCGCGGGAAGAAATTCAAAACGCATTTTCACCTATTTTGTGCCCTAAATCTTCAGATCGACATATCTTTCGATCCAGAGCTCGGATTTACACGTTCTTTATATCAACGGAAAGCTTATGAAATTCTCTACGTGTTTTTGGGGTCAATCTTGCATTTTGGTTTGGTTTGGAGGGAGAAAATTAAGAAAACGTCTCGACGCGCGTGATAATAAACAGAAGTGCGTTTGGTGACCGGCTTTATCTGATACAAGGCGATTCATTTCCGTTTCTACTAGACAGCCCGCCGTTTTGCCAGGATCCGCCGCTTCTGCCATAATGAGATGATTTAAAATACGACCTGGGAGTGGTTGGGGCAGATTCGAATTTCTTCTCTCTTCCCTCTCTCATTCTTCCTATAAATTGTAAAGGGGGCTTCTTTCAAAGGGTTGACATTACAAGTTGTTCATCTTTTAGCTCTGCCCTCCCTTCTCTTCTTCTTCTCTAGGGTTGAAAATGGAGTTCGAACCTCCTCCCTTGCTCTGTAATGGCATTTTTGCCTTTTACTATTGAAATGATGTTCTGTGCAAACTTCTGGAGCAACAAAACGTGTTTTGTGATGCATCTGTCCATCCTTGCTCATTTTTGCTTGTTCTCTTCTTGCCTCTCTTCATTCCGGTATTTGTGCATGTTTGAATGTTCATTGCAGGTTTGGAGCTGTGTTCATGGAGTTTTGGGACATTTTCTATGTGAAATCTATCCTTGGGCCTGTGATGCGTCTGTCCATCCTTCCCATTGCTCACCTCTCTTTGTTCCATGGCAGTTTTGATAGATGTTCAACATTCTCCTTCTCTGGTGTATCACCGTTTTAGTGTAGGCTTTTGTTGTTTTCCCTTTTTTTTCTCTCTCTCTGTCTCCTTGGCATGGTTAGATTAGGTTTAGATTAGCTTGCTCGCACTGGAATAGCTTGTGGCGGTAGTTTAGGAGCAGGAACTAGCCTTCTCTGGAGATTCCTCTCTCGAGTTCATAAGTCCCCACACTTGGAGAGAGGTTTCCATGTTGTGTAATCACACTTTGGATGCTTTGAGTGATCAACCTAGAAGCCCGATCTCGCATCCAGGGGTGCCGTGAGTCTCGCATCAACAGGTTCATTCAATAGAGCCATTTCTTTAATTTCTTCTTGCACAAGGTCATTTTTGATCAATTTTGTCGGGGCAAAATTGGGATAACAATTTGGTGACTCTCGGGGACATCTGCCTACTAGATGAAGAGACTAGTGGCCTTGAAGCATCCATTGGGCATGGAGTTGTGAATGATATCTTGCTACTGATCTTTTCTTGAAATGAACTCCCGATTGCTTACACTTGCTGACCCTGAACTTATCCCAGAAATAGATTTTCTCAAAAACGTTTTTAGTTGCTCTACATTTGTTTTATTTTGAAATTAGCAACTGTTACAGGCAACTATGGGTCTTCTACCATGGATACTAAAGGGCCTAGCCTTGGTAGCTCTGGAGAAATGTGAACAAAACTCATGTACAAAGACAAAATCATACATGCCTCAAATGAGACATGCAAAGTGTGCACAAGCACTTCTTCTGCTGAAAACAAAGTCTACTCCTACTCCTACACTAACTAGAGAGAAAGAAAAGTTTAAACAAAGTCTGCCACAAGTAGAGAGAAATAGCTTCCTTTTTTAAAAAGGGGCAGCCATGTAAATGGTTTTTCACTGAATATGGCTGCCTAGATGAGTGAAAAACTAACAATAAGTGGTCCTCCACCCAAATCATCAAGGTATCAACATCAATGGAAAATACCTCCTCAAGTTGATTTGCATTGGACTCCTAGAGGCATTGATGGTGACCCTTGGCACTTTGAGGCTCTTTTTCATGCTTAGAAGCAAGCATGACTAGTTTTGGCTTCTCCCTTGGCTCTAATGAAGCCAAGTATCTGATTGGGCATGGTCTGATCCCTTGAATCTGCCCATTGCTCTAATATTTAACTCCAAAAATGGAGTCTTTTTATGGACCTTCTTGGGTGGATGGTGTGAGAGAGATGATGACATCCTCTTGCTCTTTCCCTTCCTTCTCTTGTGAAGAACATGGAAGACTCATATCTTCCAACCTTGGTCCCAGAGAGTTGTTATGAAGTGCAGGCTATTGTCCTTGAATGTCCTCCTTCATGGTAGCAAGCTCATGTGCTTGGAAGGTGGATGATGGAGGATCAAATGATGTGATATCCATGGGCTCTTCTCCATCAAAGCAATCCTCCAAGTCAGATAGATAATTTGTCTCCTTGTTATCTTGTTGCATGTGCTCGACCTCCTCCATGGTGTCCTCTTGATCTGTAACTTGCTCACCATGGTTCCCTTCATCCTCTAACATGAAGTTTGAAAGTTCAAACTCCTCTTCAACATTAGAGATTGAAGGGGATGAAGTGGGAGGAAGAACTGAAGGTTCTTCGTAGCTTGCTCCATACTTGGAGCCTCTAATTGTATGGTCCTCCTCCATCATGGGTTCATCAATCAAATCAGGCCCTTGAAATGAAAGCAAAGAATCTTCAATGATGTTTTCTTCATTGAGTGGCTTCAACACTGATTTGATCTCTCCCAACTGCTCCTCTTCAATGGGATTTGGAGCTGATTGTTCCTCCTCTTTAACTGGTTGTGCAACTTGGATTAGATTAGCATTCTCTTCAGACAGAGTGCCATTAGGGACACTGTATTCAGGGAAAACAAACTGTTGATCTTCTTCTTCTTCTTTTTGTTCCTTCTCTCACTCTGAACTCACCTCACCACCACTGGCTCTTCAACCTTAACCTCCTCTATTGGCTTGACCATCAAGGGGATCTTTGTAAACCCAAATCTAGAAACCCAACTCTTCAGATCCTCTATCATTTTTTCTTTGTTGGGTTTCTCCTCTTGTTGTTCTCCTTGACTAGTCTTTGGAATCTCTTCCCCATATGGAATTGGGAAGGAAAGAGGAGTGGCAGGTTGGGGTTCAACCAAATTTGCAATTGTTTGTGGTGGGAGGAGAGTGGAACTTCTTGTTTGTTTGGAGGGGATGACTATTTGGAAGGGAAAAGGGTAGAGGAACTGAGGTGGGATGGGAGATCAGGAGATGGAGAAAAGAAATTAACACTTGGGTAGCAAATGAGGGGCTTGACTCTTGATCATGCTTTGAAATGATAAAGTTTGAGAAAGAGAAAATGAAGAGCTAGGAGGTGGTGGACTTACCCATTGACAAGGTTGTCTTGCACTTTTCTCATAAGCCTCAATGTCCTCAATCCACTATGTAAGTTGAGGAAGCACTTCAACCATGAAGTCAATCTTCTCCTAAGGGCTGTAATGTCTTGGAAAAGGGCCTTCCCATGGACAAGGTGCCCTACAACCAATCTTGAATGCCTTCATTTGTGTTGTGGCCCTTGACTGAACCATGCCATCCTCCATTTTTTGAATCTTCTCTAGTAGATTAACTTCTTCCATTTATTTTGTCATTGTATGCATACCCTTGTTCTTGATAAGCTCCATAGCCAAACTATTTCTAGAAATTCTCATATGGATAAGCATGATTATCTTGGGTCTGATCATAATGTTGATCTAGAGGAGTTAGGAAATGCATTGGAGGTGGATTGCACTATTGTTGTTGCAAGTGTGAGTTCCATGAAGGGAATGAAGTCATGATTGCACAACTTCATGAAATGGGAGATTTGGAAAGAGAAGTGAATGAAGATGGGTGGAAATGGATGGAAAAGATCTGCAACTTCAGAGATGGGGTTGTTGACCAGATGGAGTCACCAGATGTGCTTGCATGTGCCTCAAAAGGATGAACCTTAACACAAACACACCAACCTATTAAGATAAAGTGGTAAGGTGCTTCAGACTTGTCCCACCGGGCATGCCAAAACTATTAGTGTAGAATCACAACACCCCCAAATTACCTGGGTGTGAAGAGGGGTGTTTGGTGTGATTACACAACATGGGACCATCTCTCAAGTTGTGGGACTTGCAAAACTTGAGATGGACCTCTCGGAGAAAGTCGGTTCTTGCTTCCTAATCTACCTACCACAAACTACTCTAGTGCAGCAAAACCTATTCTATCCTAATCTAACCATTCCAAGGGGACAGAGAGAGAGAGAGAGGGTGAAAGAGCCTACACTAAGTGGTGATACACCAAAAAAGGAAGTGGTTGAATCACAAATCCGATTGCTGAAGTGGAGAGAGGTGAGTAGAGGAGAGGGTGGATAGAATGCACCATAGACTAGAGATAGATTTCACACGGAACACCACTTCAAAACCCATTAAGCACAGCTCCCAAAACCTACAACAAACATTAGAGTATGCATAGTATACCCTGTAATGATGAGAGGTAAGAAGAGACAACAAAATAAGCCAAGGATGGACAGATGCATCACGAAACATATTTTATTGCTCTAAAATGTTACACGGTACATCATCAATGGGCAAGAGGCAATAAAATTCCATTACAAAGCCATGAGAGGAGGCTTAGACTCCGTATTCTACCCTAAGGAAGAAAGAGAGAGGGCCGTAGAGAAAAAAATGACCAAACCCTTGAATATGCCCCTTCATTACAATATATAGGGAGAGAGAGAGAGAGAGAGAGAGAGAGAGAGAGAGAGAGAGAGAGAGAGAGAGAGAGAGAGAGAGAGAGAGAGAGAATTTGAATCCAGCTTCAACCACCTTGAGATATGCATTGAATCCTACTTTGAAAGTTCAACCACCATTAATCAATGCCCCCTCTTAAATCCACCTACAATCTATCGATTCTGGTTCCCTATGTCTACTTGGCGTGCTAAGGAAGAAGAATAATAGATCAAATAAAATCTAATCTGGTAGTTAAAGAAATTAGATTCTGCATTAATGACACGGGATAATTTTTCCCATTTTCACCTGCTAGAGCCTCGTTAAGAATGATATTTTATGTTTCCATGGTGTAGAGGGTGTTGAGACATTTCGAAAAATCTTCTCCTTGCCCAAAACTAAGTTTTCGATCAAAAGATATGGACATTTAAAGTTTCGGTCGCGGGAGCACAATATTTAAAAAGTTTGTCCATATAGGGTCCACATGGCAACCTTGCACATATTGGAGATTCGTATCCTTCCTTATGCTCTTGAAATCATGCCGATCGACACGTGGCGGCTTCCGCAAGCTCCTTGGGCTCTTTGTATTTTTCCAAAGTCTCCTTGCTTGGTGGGGCCAAAAGTCTAACCCTGGACACGTGGAGGCTTGGTGTTTATTTGGAAACCCATCCCAAATTTTAGTTTTGAAGTAGTGTTGCGTTGACACTTGGCTCCCTCTACTAGCCTACCTCTGATTTGACTATTCAACCCCCGACTCTATCCCTTTTGGACATGGGACACGTGGCAAGACCATGCTCATTTGGGGACTACCTCTAGACTTTCCTTTTGAAATTGCGCCATGAGACACGTGGAGGCTTTCGTTGGTTCTCTATACTTAGTTGTTTTGGGCCCGTTCTTGTCCCATTTTTTAATTTGGACCGTTCACTGCAAGCTCCGTGATCATTTAGGTCTCCACTCTTTGGATTTATCTTTGAAGTAGCATCGTTTGGACACTTGGCACCTTCCGCTGAGTCGAAGACTTTTCAACGGCCAATGCAACTTTTGGGGCTCTGACACATGGGGCTTGGTGCTTGTTTGAGTCTCCCTTTTGGATTTAACCTTTGGAGGTGCACCGCTTGGACACTTGGCAACTTCCGCCAACACCTTTATACTTAGCCAATTTTGGGGCTCATTCTAAATCATTTGCAGAGCCTGAAGACTTCGAGCCTTTGCCCTTTCTTTTCCTTTGAGCCTCTGGTTTCTTTGACATTGTCTTCTCTTCCTCAACCCTGCTATTCCATTTTAGAGCCCACCTACAACCTGTTTGTTGGATTTGAAGTGTGGGTTCATTCGACAGAGCCGTTTCTTTAATTTCTTCTTGCACGAGGTCGTGTTTGATCAATTTTACCGGGGTGAAATTGGGATAACAAAGATTTGAAAGACAAGTAGATACTGAGAGTTTCTTGATAAATGGTTAAAAGCAGCTTAGAAGTCTAATTTAGCGTCCATCATGTCACCGAGGCATAGAGGATCACGTTTGCACCTCTCAAAATGGAGGGACACGGTTTGGTTTGGCAGAAACCCATCTAACCACTTGTGAAAAAATGAAGCGTCCTATTGTGAAATCTTGGCAAGAATTTAAAGAATTACTTAGAGCTAACTTCTATCCTATTGGCCACAAGACTGACCAAATGATTAAATGGCAATATTTTAGACAAGGCAATGGTTAAAGTGTGTAGGACTATACTACGGAGTTTCGGAGGCAAGCCATGTTGCTAAATATGGACTTGGAGGATGAGGATATTCTGACTAAGTACTTGGGAGGACTTCACACTCACCTTCGAAGAAAAGTCATCTCCACCAAGCCCAAATATCTCAACGAGGCGTGTGTGCAAGCATACTACATAGATGATGAAAAGAAGCAAGGGGAAGCAGAGCGAGGGAAAAGCAATTCGACAAATCAGTAGAAGAAAGAGTATGGGCAAACAAGTAACAAGGGTAAGTGGAAAGGGAAAGGTAAACAAGTGCCACTACTTTAAATACTTGTAAAGATCCCAAGAATTTTTGCAAGAACTATGATATTAATGGTCATACTGACGCTACATGTTGGAAGTTGCATCTATAGTTGCATACGAAGAATTGAACCAAGGACTTGAAGAAGTCCATGACGACTATAAGAATAGAGGGGGAGGTGGAAATCGAAGATGACTCGACGTGGAGGAAAGGCTTGTATGCATGACCACCAACATGGACAAATAAGAAGAGGAAATGAGTAGACTATTCTAGATCAAAATCCAGATCAAGAGAACTAAGGTAAATGCTTTTGTGATACCGGTTTTCGCCTCTAACTTGATTTCAAGCAGCGGTTGTAAAGAAGCTTGGTCTTGAGACTTACGAGCATCCACACCCTTATCCTTTGGGTTGGGTGAAGAAGGGTGTTGAAATTAAGGTAACAAGAATATATAAGGTCAAGTTTGGGATAAATTCCCAGTATATTGATGTTTTGGAAGCTGACGTTATTACACTTGATGATTTTGATGTTGTATTTGGGAGTCCTTACTTGTATATCAGGGATGATATATTTATGAGAAGGAAAAAATGGTACAGATGGGTCAAGGAAGGGATCAGCTACAACATCCGAGCACACCAACGTAAGACACGGAGTTACTATGGTGAGTGCTAACCAAGAAAAATGACTTATTCAGGCAAATCATAATCAATTTTGTTTACTTTTGTTAAAGGATAAACAAGATGGGGTAGAAGTTTCAGAGATTTCTAACCAGGGAAAGCATGATTTGGATAGTATTATTTAGTCCTTTCAGAAGTTTTTCAAGCTCCTAGTGGGTTACCACTAAAATGAGAAGTAGAGCATGAGATTTAGCTATTGCCAAAGTCCCCTCTACCAAACATTGGGTTGTATAGGAAATCCTTGCTTGAGAGTACTGAAGTAAAGAAACAACTCCAGGAACTACTAGACCAAGGGGTGATACGTCCGAGCACCTCACCATGTGGCTCACCTATTGTGATGGTGCTAAAGAAGGATGGTTCTTGGAGAATGTGCATTAACTACCGTGTTTTGAACAAGATCACCATAAAGAACAAATATCCACTTCCCCACATAGATGATCTCTTGGACCAGCTTTAACATGCCAAATTCTTCATGAAGTTGGATCTCAAGTCCAGGTTATCACCAAGTTAGAATGAAGGAGGAGGATATATGGAAGACTCCTTCAAAACAAAATAGGGTTTGTATGAATGGTTAGCACTTCCTTTTGGGTTATGCAATGCACCCACTACATTTATGAGATTGATGAATGATGTATCGCGGGATTTCATAGATTCATGTGTCATTGTATATCTAGACGATATTATGATTTTTGTGCCACATGGGAAGAACATGTGACCCATTTACAACAAGTCTTGCAAGTTCGCAGGGAGAAACAACTACTTTGTAATATGAAGAAATGTGAGTTTGCCAAACAATCGGTTTGTCTATCACCGGGCACGTGGTTGGAGGAGGAGAGCTACGAGTATATCCAAAGAAGGTGGAAGCCATCACCACCAACTTGGCCAACACCTACAGGAGCCACAGAGACTAGGAGTTTTGTGGGAGCATTACAGTACATGTGGAAGTTCATTCCGGGTTTCTCTATAATTGCAGCACCTCTACACATAATGACCATAAAGAGTAAGGGTTTTGGTACTGGGTAAGGAACGAGAAAAATCCTTTGAGTTATTGGAATACAAGATTAGTCATGATCCAATACTTTATCTTCCTAATTTGCAACAACCTTTTGAAGTAGAGACATATGCCGGTGATTACGCCATGGGCACAGTATTGCTTCAAGGAGGTAAACCCATATGTTACCATTATGAAACCTTCACTTCAACAATTAAAGGATATTCAGTATATGATAAGGAAATGTATGCACTAGTTTAGGCAATTAAAAAATGGAAGCATTATTTGTTGGGTAAAGAAACTATTGTGCACATTGACCACAAACCTCTCCATTATTTGCAAGCACAATCTAAATTGTAGCAGACAAGGCACTACAAATGGATGGGGTTCCTTCAGTAGTTCCATCTGGTGATCAAATACAAGAAGGGTAGTACAAACTTGGTGGTAAACATGTTGTCTAGGCCACCCACACAAGAGAAATTTTCTGTTTGGCCACTATCTCTCAAATCGAGCCCTTCACGAAGGAAGCTTACGGGAGGCATATGCCTAGGACAAAGACTTTGGGGTGACATTTCAGCAATTGCAGTCCCAAGGGGTTGAAGGGACAAGGATTGAAGATTGTTATCTCAAAGACGGGATGCTCTACCGATGGGGGAAGCTTTGCGTGCCAAAAGAAGAAATAATTCTATTGATGAGGGAAGCACATACCTCGAAAGTAGTGGGACATTTTGGTGTTGGTAAGACCCTAGCCCACTTGCAAAGGTACGTGTATTGGCCCAATATGCAAGAAGAAGTATCAAAATTTATACGGGGATGTAAACTTTGTTGTACTTAGCAAGAAGCCTAATACTAGGAAGGAAGTTTGTATATGCCTTAGCCAAGTACTGCTACTCGTCTATGGGAGGACATTTCTATGGATTTTGTAGGAGGATTACCTATGTCTAAACATGGCCATGACTATCTATATGTTGTTGTTGATAGATTCAGTAAGATGTGTATTCTTATGGCATGTAAAAAGACAGGTAAAAGTACACTAGGCGCAGTAAATATTTTCTTTGCTAATGTATGGGTGCATTTTGGTTTGCCAAAGTCTATTGTTTCGACGGGGATTACAGGAGTTCTTGGGAATTTTGGACTACTTTGTGGGATAAGATGGATACCAGGTTACAGAGGAGCACAACTTTTCATCCATAGACAAATGGACAGACAGAAGTGGTAAACAAGACTTTGGTAAAGTTGATCAGAGGGTATAACAACAAATATCCAAGGACTTGGGATGAGTCCTTAGCCTACATTCAACATTCCTATGATTGAGCAAGTACACCCATCCACTATGAAGTCACCGTTTGAAGCATACTTAGGATATCTACCTACGAATCCATTTGGACATAGCAGTTAGACAATAGGATGAGGAGGAGACACGAGACATAAAGGTGATTAGAGCAAACAAATTCATTGAGAGGATCCGACAAATCCATCTCAAAGTCAAAGAACAACTAGAGAAATCTCAAGCTAAATCTCAAGCTAGGAGCGATCAACATAGGAGAGAACATGGGAGAGACTATAAATACATGTTTGTAGAAGAGAATAGGCATCGTAGCATGAAAGTAAGTGAGCAAGAAGTTCTTAGTGTTGGAATTGTGATTTTGTAGAAGAAAGGAGTGTTGAGACAGAACAAGGAAGTATTTGGGAGGAAGTGTGAGATATTATCTACTTCTCTTTCTTACTTATTGTAAACTATGTACTTCTTATTGAATTGGCCAATAAAAGTGGGAAGAAAGAGCAATTTCCCTTCCCGACTGGTTTTCCTCCTCTAGAGGTTTTCCAGGATAAAATTGGTTGTTGTTTATAAGCTTAAGTTCCTTCCTTTTCCTGCAATTGTGGATTCTAGGCATAATCATAATTCATTCACTAGCTATCTCTGTCATTTTCTAATAGAAAGTAGAACATCATCATTTATTTCTATTTCTATGGATAATTCCAAAGTTGAAGAGTTTACGATCATCCTCCTCCATGCTCCCGACTCCCTTGACCTTGTCCTCGAGTCCTTCCATGTATCTCCCTCTCTCTGAGCTCCTATCTAACTCTTCCCCGCAGAATCCTAACTTCCACCCCATCTCCAATTCCTTACACCACTCTGCATCTTGATTGCTCTCTTCCTTGAGCCATCCTCACCCACACCGAGCTCTTCATATCCCCACCTATCCTAAGCTATTATCTCACTCCCACACCCAACCCTCATCCTTCTTACTTGTTCCCAATTTTAGGAAGCCCTCATCCCACTCGGCACATCCATCCACCCAATCCACAAGAATCTCCACCTGATCCAATGTTCGACGCATCCAACTGGTTCTAACTCGCTTTCAAATTCATGTAATATTCGTGGGTACTTGGTTCAATCCCAGACTTCCCATGCCAAGAAAAGAATATCCATGAAAGCTCATCAACCTTCGATGCTTGGTACTTTCAACTATTTCCAAGTCGGTTTTAATTCGGGTAAATTTTTGGGGGTAAAGAACTATAAAAGTCTCTTTATAGCTATTATTTTACAATTCTTTACACATCGTATATAATCTTGAATCACTTCACTAACACTATCTATCATTTTTAAACGTGGTTCTTCCATTTATAAGATCAGCACCGCCATAATTTCTCATTGTTATCACATAAAATTACATCAATTTTATTAAGGATTGATCCTTGGCCGCTTTCCTTCACCTGCCAAGGTTTTCTGTCTCCCAACTACCTCCCACACAACTTATTTCTCACCTCTCACATTACGTTTTCTTTTCAAATTTCTCATCGACATGCACCGCCCACGTGAGCTTCACATGGCTCGACCATACACAGGTTGACTTTTGGCACAAACCTCTCAAATCAAGACACCATTTTTCAACATATCATATCCATACCTCTATTAGGATAATTATTTTAATATTAGTGGCTTAGTTAGGTTTTAATCCAAGGCTAATGTTTTTATTGTTAGTTATTTAATTACGATTTGATAACTAGAATTCTTGTGATAATTATTTTGTTATTAGTTAATTAGTTAATTAACACTCTTAAGTGGGATTATTATATTAGGATAATTATTGTGTTATTTTATTTTTATTAAATTCAAATAATTATTAATTCAAATATTTATTTTTGTTATTATTCCCACAATTAGACTTTTTTTGTTGATACTTAACGACGTCAGAACTCCAAATTTGTCTTTCTTATTTTATTGACCACGTCCACTAATTGTCTTCTCTACATTTGTAGGTGAATTCCACAACGTTGCAACCATGACATTACGTTGCCAAAGATAATCATTGAAACAAAAATATGCCTAAGCGCTCTTTCACCAAACCATTAATGTACTTATGTATGGCGTATTCTAGGTACTGTACGCGGAAAAGCGACAGCGCGTGGGAATCTACAAGTGACTCTTCCACGTGCCCGACCTCTCGAGGTCGTGCACGAGACAAATGCCGGTGGGGGTAGAATATGCGTGGGATGCGAGACAAACTAGTTAGGCGATCTAATGTCTTCGACACGCACTAATGGAATTTGTGAATCTAAGGCAAAGAAGACCCTTCTAACTTGGATGGTGTGATAGATCGGTCGCGAGGATGATTGCTCGAAGGCTCCAATCAATATCGAGCTCGGCGTGATCCGATCGTGGGTTGTGGAATACGTGGAAAATGACTCGGGATAGTTTCGTGTATGTCTCCGAGATAAGGTCATATAGTGGACGGTGGAAACAATTGACTCTATGGACGATTCTCGGCCTAGTCCAGAATTCTCTAGGTTCGTTAGCTTGTTTATATCTAGTAAGGACAATTGTTCGATGATGATGGGTGGAAGTGGAGTGGATCTAAATACCAAGATGCGTAGGCTAGTGTCTATATCCGATTGACTTGTAGACTCGTTGGGGCACATGGATATGTGGATCACAACCATAGACTCTTGGTTGTTGCGGTCCTGTTATGGTCATACGCGAAATCAAGTTCTAATCCCTAGTATCCAGTAATCGTATGCTTTCTCAGCTTCTATGTTTAGGACCAATAACTGTGTGATTTTCTCATAATATCTCACAGGCGTTCGCGCAACTTGGATCCTTAAACTGGTGTCTATGTCTGTGAGAGTGTCTCCTGCACCCGGTTGTGGGACCAAAGGATCACAACCAAAGGTTTGTTCTCTTTTGAACCCTTCTACAGTCATGTGAGTGCTTTGCCTAGGGCAATCTGTAGTTTGGTTGGTTTGACCAAAACGTATGTGCTTGGTTGTCTTCTATGTTTAACCCTCTCAACTGAGAACCGATCGAGTTGTAAATGCAGTTGTTCGAAATACTTGTATTCGAGATTTTGGTCTATGTCAACTATTCTTTGTGACGAGGTTTGGTTGAGGCACGATTGGCTCAAATATATATTCCCAGGCTCCCGAGGTCTGTGATTGTCATACAAAAATAAATGTGAATCTAAGCAGAATGAAGCAAATTCTAACTACGTGGAATAAATCTAGAACATATATAACCTCAATTTCTCTAAGAAACCTTTTAACAATTTTAAGGAAAGCAAACTATTTTAAGCGTATCTAGAAATAATAATTAAATAACAACTTAAAACAAACAAGATAACTGAGTGTAGTTATTTGCCTGTGCGATTTGTAGAATTATTCTAAATAAATAAAATAGCTCGTCTAATCTATCTGCAAGATTCTCGATCCTACCTCAGAAGTGAGGAGTGAATCATAGTTTCTCGAAACTATCAATCCTCATGACTTCCCCGGCAATATCGAGAATAGAATTTACTGAAATGAAGTAATTTATCTACTCTATTTGATATGATTCTAACTAGAACTTTGAAAGTTAAAACCTGGATTCCGCAGAATAGTGGCGAATCCGATGGTGTGTGTGATCTTGTCCCCTCAGTGTGATCTCCTCGTTCTTTCGTGTTCACGTGGATCCAGAAAAGCGTGTAATGCTAGCACCGATAGGAGTAGATTTTGGGACAAGGACAGACTTCGAATGCAGACCGAAAATGTGAGTAGGAGAGGGACAGCGCAAGAGTACAGAGCTTGGCTTATGCGATTCCTAGCGGGATTTTACTGCGAGTCATGCAACATGAAGCGACTGGAACACGGAACTATCCTTTGAAGAGCAAAACCTGCAACTTTAATGGCTTCTAAGCTATTCATTCCTCCAATGGATTGGATAAAACAACAACACTTTGCTTTACAAGTGGGATATGTGGCTTACCAACAATTTGAATAAGGCTAACCAAGCATATAATGAACTCGAACTAAGAACTCTAAGCAACAATGAAAATTAAATCTATAAAGAAAGAGAAATTCGAGGCAAGCTTCGAGACCGGATTGGATGAAATGACAGCACTGCCTACACAAGATGGGTATGTGGCTTACCAACAATTGAGCAATCTAACTAAAGATGCAAGTGAATTGAAACTATGGCTTCTTAAACAAGATAACAAGCTAAAATACTAAAAATGAGGAGATGAGAGCCAAGATCAGTCTTCAAAATCCAGGCCATTTGTTTGAGCACAAGCCATGCATTTATAGGAATTCAAACACCCAAAGATCAAAACCAAACTGAACTCCTAAACAATAAACAAAGGAAAAACACTATTCCATGGGGACCAAAAACATAAATGCATGCTCAAGTCGGCAAAGAAAGCTGGTGAATCGTGATATTTCACGCGAGTCGCATCAAAAGAAAGTTACGGAAAACGCGCGCGCAGGGGCGCCGCTCCGAGCGGGGTGGCGGTTAGGGACCGCCACCTGCGGGGTGGCGGTTTCGTCCATCAAGATCAAGAGGGCAAGGAAAGAAGGAAAAAGGGGAAAACAAAAGGGCGCGGGAGCTAGGCGGGCATGTGGGATGTTAACGCATACTCCGAGAGATTTTCCGGATCCCGAACACCTTACGAGGAGACTGTATCATCATTGGGGCACTTATTACATCGCTTGCAGCGATCAGACTTCAATTTTGGGTACGTACATATTGCCCCCTCGGAGAAGCGTTTTAGCCATGAAGAGGCGTAAACGGTGGGCCCGAGTATGACCATCCCGAAATAGGGAGTTAGAAGTTATACCTTACTCGTCCGTGTGTTGAAATGACGCCATCCAAAATTCCCGCTACCTGCAAAATGAAAAGAGAACTCAAGTGCAGATAGATACAATAACTTGGAAAATAAACGCTAAAATAATAGGGAATGAGAACGTACCATTCGTGCGGGGATAGGAACTTACCTCCATCAGCGCTCCAAACCTGCGAAAAGTCTTTTAAAAACGAAACAGGGTGCTATATATATGAAAGTGGGCCCATTTTCCTATTCATTTGCGCGAGTTGATTTGATTGATTTTGAGCTCTGGGACCCATGGTGATGGTTTCTTGCGTGAGTAGAGTCAAAACATCCGCAGCGAGATCGTGATCATGCCTCCACGTGCGGAACACCGCCCTGCTAGATCACAGGTTGGTTTTCTTTAATTTTGTGTTTTTCCCCCTTTAAATTTGAAATGCTAAATTTGTCGTAATGGGGGGGTTATTTTTGAAAATATTAGGTTCAAAAGGTCCACCTAGGGGGGGCTCTTGGGTAGGTTCCATTTTTAGGCCAAATGGTCAGTTTTTGCTAGTTTTAGGCTTTTTAGGGTTAAAAACCCGTGTGAGTTTTCGGACCACGACCGCCGCCCTTAAGGCGGCATTCTGCTTCCGCCTCCTTGCTTAGGGCGGCGGTTACCGCATAAATGCAAAAGAACTTATATTTGAGATTGTATTTGTATTTTTTTGCACTTCTACGCATTTTTATGACTTTCTTGCGTTGTTCGGATATTAACTCTTTCTGTTTTTGTGTTTTTTCAAAGTGTATGCGGTGTGAGAGCGGAGTACATTAGATGGAGCAGGGAGAGAGAGTGTGATTGGCTCTCAGGGGTACTGGATGCCCTTTCACAGGACGAGGAGGACACACTACAGAGGGCCGGCATACTGCGTATATCGCGCGTGCCCCATGTTGCACCATCGAGTCACATCCTTTGTGACTTATTTTCTTATTGGGATGCAGATCGGAACACCTTCCGACTGCCAGGGGTCCGTGGTGAGTGGACCATTACACTCGAGGATGTCTACCGCATTCTGGGAGTCCCGATCATTGGGCGGAGACTTACATTAGAGACAGCAGGCTCACGGGCACAGATTGCATAGTGGGCATCATATATGGGAGATGCAGTTATCTCCACGGGGTCGAAGAAGGGAGTGAGAGTTCGATCCATTCCTTCTTTTCCTATCCCCGTACTTCGACAGGCCATCATGGGGATCCTTGCCTCGAGACTGATCGGGGACAAGGGAGGGGATACATTGTTATACTGTTGGGCCCCCATCATTGCGCAGATAGAGGGGCATGGACGGATATACGCCTGGGGTGCAGATATTCTGGGGACCACCTACCATGATTTATACAGGGTGGTCCGTTTACGAGGAGACATCATTGAGCCACCGACTTTAGTCATGAGTTGGGTGTATGAGCGTTTTATCCCTTATGGCAGGGGTGTGGAGGTAGCGAGATCCCGGGCCGTGAGGGCAGCCGAGATGGAGAGATATGTCGGTGCTTAGAGCACCTCATTAGCTAGTTGCCTCCCTTACTACTACGGACATGGAGCGACACCGCACGGCTTGGCCGGCGTATGGGTGAGGAGACTCTTACCCCGATCTCCCGCTCCACCACAGGCAGCTCATTGATCGAGTGGGGCGCGTAGGGTACATCCTTTCGGCCGGGTTCCTCGCCAGTTCGGTCTCACCAGTATTTGGGCATGCTTCCCCAGTGGCACCCAGCCATTACGAGATCGGTTTGTGAGGCCAGGGGGCCTGAGGCGAATCACTCCCGGCATTCCTATTGCGGCCGGGAGGATAGTTCGCTGCTAGAGGAGAGCCGCGCGCCGGGCACCTTTGCTTCAGATTGCTGCGGGTCATGCTCATAGTAGCGATGACCCTATAGATATTGACTCGACTCGAGGAGCTTACGGAGGGAGGATCGGAGGAGCAGATCGATGATAGCAGGTGATCCCGAGTGGCATGACACTCGGGATATTATGCGGCAGAGAGGGCTAAGCAGAGCACGAGAAGGATACTCTAGTTTCAGAGGAGCCACTCTCTCAGGGCCATGGTGGAGAGGGAGCGAGTCGAGTAGGGTGACATGTTGCTCCTCGCCACAGGAGCAGCCCTCGGTCCGGCAGCGAAAGATTCGCGGTGGCCGCCCTGGCGATCCATCTTGGAGGCCTGATGATCCGAGTAAGTTACCCTTTCTCCTTTCTTTAACGTTTGTTTAATTTAGGATTTGTTTTAATTGCTATCTCTCCTTAGTTGTTATTGTGTATCTTTTAGCCTCTTGCTTGGTTTCTGATTCGTTTTTCTCCTTTGTTTGCAGAGACTGTTGACGAGTGGCGGGATTTGATCCGCAGGGTATGTACTGATTCCCTGATGATCCCTATGGATAGGACCCGTGCGGAGCTATCCGTAGACGCCAAGGAGCCCTCGGCCTGGTGACATACATGCGATGTCTTCGCTCCCATTTGGCACGTGGCCGGGATGGTGTCTACCTGCGCACGAGTTAGCGGCTCTGACGGGCGAGCGCCTCATGAGGAGCCATTCTCGTGGTGAGACCGCGGCTGCCCCTCGGGACCCTGAGCCTTCCGTACATTCAGAGCGCCGGCGTAGCCGGAGTCCTAGGCATGGGCGTGCACCTTCGGAGGGGTCGCGTAGGGATTGAGAGGCCTCTTGGCCCTCGTGTACTTTGTATTATATATTCTTTGTATATCACGGGCTCTTTGAGTGTTTTGACCATGCTTAGAGCATGATGGCATTGTATATAAACATTGATTATTTATATATATGCATTTGTTTTTGGATCAAACGCTTGTCACTCATGTTTTCCTTTCCATTTCCAGTTTCCTTGTGTATACTACGATGTATGCTTTTAATATGTATGCAATGGAGAACAGATGATGCAAATGCTTGCTTTCTTTTTGTGTTTCATGATGCTGATACATGATATTGTAGATATATTGTGATTTTGAATTTTAGCTTCTGTGAGCAATTTGGATACCTCATGTTTGTTTTGGAAAAGTGATGAAAATAACCAGTACGATGAACAGATTAACTTGCCCCACTCCTAACTCCACGCAACTAGTAAGATGCGAGGGCTCATCACCGAGAGTTAAGAAGGGCGCAAGTTATGAAATGTGGTGAAATGATAGTGATGAAAGACAAACAAAGCTTTGGTGGAACCAAATTGGAAGCTACAAGCCAACTCCACTCGAGTGACTTCATAGTTTTGGATGCAACTTGCTTTGCGGTTTATCCAGACTTAGACACGTAGATGGCCACATAGTAGACAAAATGGGTTTTGGGTTTTTAACTCTCTTGGAATTTTGAACATCTGATTCATTTGTTTTTGACTCAAAGTTTGAATTGTTTGTTTATGACCTTTTAACATTTGCTTTGTCAAGAGGACCCCCTACACTTTGCCCCATGCTACTAGTAAGAAGCGTGGGTTTATCACCGTGGGCAAGGCATAGGCGAGTAAGGGCATTTCCATCCTTTCCCAACCCTACGTCACTAGTAAGAGACGCAAGCTCATCACCGAAGGTTGGTGGGGCAAGGAAATGTGTAAAAATAAAATTTTCTGTTTAATCACTTTTTGACTTGCTTATTTGAGTAAAATGTCAGTATATGCTTATTTCCAAAGAGATGTATATATGGGATAGATGTGACACCATGAAGCTTCTAGAACAGACCATAGGCAAGACACCTATCCTAAGAAGAAATCAAAGCGAGAACAAACTTGCAGATCTTGGTATGGTTACCGTTAGGACTTTGTCATGTTTGATTTATTTGATAAAAGATTCCGAAATGATTCGATGATTTATGAAGATGGAGAGGTATGATTAAAGAGCTTTATGCCAACAACATCATGAGTTTGTAATGAATTGCTTTGAGAATAGATTCCTTGATCACAATTTATGTAAGAAACAAGTGGACAAAATGATCTAAATCTATATGAAGATGCAATGTAGATAATTATACAAGCAGTGCTAGTTACTTATGTGTAGAATCGCTTGAGGTGCAGGGAATTGACTGTTTCGCCAAATTCCTCACCTTCTAGCGTACATAAGAGGTAAGCACCATTTCCGTAGTCCTTCATGACTCGGTATGGGCCCAACCATTTGGGCCGGAATTTCCTTCCTTCACCGGTCTTCTTGTCGATCCTGCTGTCTAGTCTTAGAACTAGATCACCTTCGTATATATCGCGTTCATAGACTTTCTTGTTATCTTTACGGCACATTCGGTCGGCCATAAGCTCTATGTCATTGCTCAAAGATCTAACCTAGTTTCATCTAGGATTTCTAGTTGAGAAAGACGTGCTTCTCTGTAAGCGTCTTCATCCGTGATCCCTTGTAATGAAATGCGGAGATCGGGTATTTCGACCTCAGCGGGAGAACTGCCACACCCCAAATACTAGCGAGAAAGGAGTTCCTCCCGTTGGTGTTCTTATTGAGGTTCGGTGGGCCCACAAGGCCGGATATAACTTAAAATGCCAATCTCGTTTGTTTTCTTTCACCGTTTTAAGGAGAATGGCTTTCAGGTGTCTTGTTTATTGCTTGACTGTCCGTTGGCTTGGGGATAATACAAGAGAAGCCGTATGATGACTTATCTTAAATTTGTTGCATAGTTCGCGAACTTCTTCATTTTTAAAAGAAGTTCCATTATCGGAGATAATGATTTGCGGGATCTGTACTGCAAATGATTTGGTTCAAGATGAACTTGGCAATTACCGACCCGTACAATAGTAAGAGGCATGGCCTCCACCCATTTAGTAAAATATTCGGTGGCCGTGATTATAAAATTATGGCCGTCTCATGGATGAGGAGAGAATTTCCTATTAAGTCTAGACCCCATGTAGAAAAGGGCCATGGAGTTGCGATTGGTTATAGAGCTTGTCTTTGGCATGTGGATCTCGTGGGAGAATTCTTGGCACTTATGACACCTGCGTGCAAACTCTATCGCGTCATGTTCTAGAGTGGGCCAGAAATAGCCCATTCGATGTATTTTTCGAGCGGTGGCATGGCCACCGAAGTGGCCTCCACATATACCATTGTGGGATTCATGGAGAATCCTCTTGGACTCCTCTGTGTCGACACACCTTAGGAGCATTCCATCGAATGCTTTTCGATAGAGCACCTGCTCTATAATGACGTATTTAGCTACGATTATGCGTAACCACCTTCTTTGTTGCGGTGTAGCTGCCTCAAGGCACGTATGGTCCATGATATAATTAATGATATCGGTGTACGAGGACACTCGGAGATAGCGGTCGGGTTTCGATGTAGTATATGCATTCATCTGGAAATTCTAAATCTACTAAATCACCTCCGTCCTAATGGGTTGTCACCTAACCAATCCGCGATGATTTTTCCCTTAACTCGACTTCTGGTTTACAAATGTTAATTCGAACTCTCCCATTAAGGTTATAAAACATCCATCCTTTTTAGATAATGACCCTTGTGTGAGAAAAGTCCGTAAATGGTCCGTTTTATCATGACCTTCGTTTCTTGATTCAAAGATATAATGTCTTAGGCGTTTAGTAGTAAAGACTATGGCAAGGCACTCTCGTTACTTTGTGTATGCATGTTTCATAGTCGAGCAGCGTTCGGCTAATGAAATAAATCGCACGTTCTCTCTTGTTATCATCTTCTTGGGCCAACATATAGGCCAACGAGACATTGATAGCTCGTGAATATAGAATTAACGGGTGATCTAGCTTAGGTGGCATTAGCGTAGGTGGCGATAAAAGGAAACGCTTAACTGCATCAAAGGCTTCATTGCAATCTTTGGTCCAATCAAGGCTATAGTCTTTCTTGAGTAAATTGTTGATTGGATGAACGGCGAAGCTTAAGTCCTGGGATAAATCTCCGGATTGCACCTAGCTTTCCGAGAAATGATCTGATTCCAGATTCACTCGAAGGTGGGACCATTTCGAGGACAACCCAAATTTTGGTTGGATCAACATCAATGCTTGTGACGATATGATGTAACCTAGAGCTTTCCTCTGTTACACCAAAGACGCATTTCTCTGGATTTAGCATGACTCAGTATTCTATTAGACGTGAAAGAATGACGTGGAGTACTTCGGATGGTCACAACGCTTCTTGGCTTTAAATGCGATAAGTCATCTACGTAAGATTCCACGATTTTATGAATTAGATCGTGAAATATGTATGTCATGGCCCGCCGATACGCAAGACCGGCGTTCTTGAGATCAAATGGCATAACAACGCGTAGTAATAGGTTCCCAAGGAGTTATAAACGTGGTTTTAGCTTGATCTTCCTCAGATATTCTGATTTGATTGTATCCCGAGAATCCATCCATGAGAGACAAGAGTTCAAAACCAGCCGTTGCATCAACAATAACATCTATGGATGGTAATGGGAAGTCGTCCTTAGGACATGCTTTGTTGATATCTCGGAAATCTATGTAGATGCGTATCTTTCCATTCTTCTTGAGAATGGGAACGATGTTAGATACCCATTGGGAGTAGTCAACTGGCTTGATGAATCCTACCTGAAGGAGTTTTATTACCTCCTCTTTTACCATGAGAGCTACTTTGGGCTTCATGGGTCTTGATTTTTGTTTAATTGGCTTTGCATCTGATCTAGTGACGAGGTTGTGCACCGCAATGTGGGGTGCGACTCCTGTCATCTCCTTATAATTAAATGCAAATGCCTTTTGATGTTCTTTGAGAATCTGAGTATGTATTTCCACTTCTTCTGGGGTTAACGAAGAACCTAGTTTCAATATTCTTGGTTCATCTTCTGTCCCGATGTTGACATCGATTGTTTCTTCGATCAAAGAGGCATTACCCTCTTCGAACTCAGGTGGTGCTGGAGGTAAATCTAAATCATCCCCATTTTCTACTGCGTATATGCTAGGTTTCATTTGTGAGGGAAGATCCGTTCTGAGATTTCCGAAGTAGGAAGACGAATGTGGAATTAAGGATAAATCTAGCATATGATAGGAAAGATGTAATGCCGCATATCCCCACTCAACAGCTTACCACAATAACTGCACAATTCCAAAGAATCGCACCATGCCCTGTTTCTCACCAACACACATTTTATCAACCTCCACCTCAACCACAACCCATAATTTACACTCACCCATACCAAGTTCCTCAGACACCCACCCATTCACAAATTCAACCACCACCTCTCATTTCTCAATAGGCGCTTCCTAATGATCCCATGCAAATCTTAATAGGTTAGTTAGCCAACCTAGAGGTTGCTACGTTAGGGTCCAAAGTTACATTATCTTACGAACAAATATGTAACGAACCCATTCATCCATCTGTGCCAATGAAACCATATCCTCCACACTGGGAATTGCCAAAGTTTTCCAAATTTAACAGCAAGGAGAGGACCCTCAACAACATCTCCAAGCATTCAAACATGCATGTTATCTCATCACACATGACCAAGATTTGATGCTTTGTACATTCCCCATGTCTTTGGTTGGCCCTGCCTTAGATTGGTATAATAATATTCCTCAATACTCCATATTTTCTTTCTCTCAGCTTGCACAATTATTTCTTGAGCATTTCTCAATTAATATTGCGCACAAGGTAACCATCAATGATCTGTATACCATCCGCCAATTCGAAGATGAATCCATCATGGATTTTGTCACACGATGGCACAATATTATAAACCAATTATCTTTTCCTCTTCCTCAAACCAACCTCATCGAGCTCTTTGCATGCTCTTGTGCGAAGCATATTTCATCAACTTTGCAAATTCAATCATTTCACACTTTTGAGGAAGCTTTCACCATGGCTCACAAGCTTGAGACACATGCCCTAGAATAGGGGCATTTAAAATTAAAATCAAATAAGCCCAAAATAGAATTTTTCAGACCATCCACATCAAATGATAAGTCAAAGACAACTACCAACGTTGTCATTATCAAATCATCTCCTACATCTACATCTACTACAATAGCCCAACAACGATTCACATGACCAATGCCCACTTATACTCCTCTGGGAGAATCATACAACACCATCTTTGACAAATTAATAATAACACATTTGATCAAGTTACCACCTATCCAACCAATTGATGAATCTAGACCAAGACCTATGTGGTATCGTGAGGACCATTACTATAAATACCATCAAGTCCGAGGACATGACATAGAGAGATGTTGGACTTTCAAGGATTCAGTCCAAAGACTCATCAATCAGGGAGATCTTCAAGTAGATAATCCAATTGCTTCACCTAATCAACCACTAGACATTTTTAAACAACCATTTCCAAACCATACACCCACATCAATAAGTCAAACCACCACTGCTTCTACATCACAAGTTCCCAATACCCACACCATAAATACTATACATACTACTGATATAACTCTAGTTCCATCCACAGATTTACCTTCTTCATCAACCACCATATCCACCTCACTAGAAGCTCCCCTTTCTTCAATCCATTAACCCTCACCCCCATACCAACCTCGGTCCTATCTACGTTCACCTCAACACCTCTTCCCACATCCACTATTGATTCCACATCTGAATATACCTCATACACTCCATCATCCACATCTATTCCATCTTTACCCATAATGCCAACCATAGACCCAATCCTAGTTCCTGCACCTACTACATCAGTCATTGAGACCACATCCACATTGTCCTCCCCTCCTACATTGTTTGAAGAACCTTTGAAATAACTTCAAATGGATTCAACTTCAAATAATATTTCTACCTCATCAACGCAACCAAATCAATTTTCACCTTCCTTAGATTCCAACGAACAAATATTCCTTCCTACGCCTCTATCAGTACCACCTCTAGATTCTCTGGTAGAAATTATTGTCGTTCCTCCCAAGGACGCAACCTCTCAAATATTGCCTCACAATTCCCTTATATAGGAAATTAGCATTCCTTCTTCTAAACAATCCAACCCCACACCCCTTCAACTGACATCATCCAACACTATAAAAATCACGACTGGCTTCTAGCCATCAAGACATGAACATACTCAAGTTTGTCCTTAACATCTGAATTATCTCAAACATCCACTCCTTCTCCAAAGACCAAGAGATTCTGCACAGACACAACACCTCCTAATGTTTCAGTCGAATCATGTACGAGGTCTTCCAAACTTGTTACAAATTTCTACAATCACACTTCTGCCTATTAGGGCCTTTGACCCCGGTAGTAAGAAGCCACAGTGGTTTAATTCCAACCTTGTTTGCACATATCATTATACCCCTGGACATGATATCGGACATTGTAGAGCATTTCAAACCATTGTTCATGACTTCATTAAGGAAGGATGCATCCTTCCCAAACCAAACCAATTTATTCCTTCCACTTCAACATCTGCACCGTTGACCTCATCTATCCAAATGCAAATTTCCCCTCATTCTTCACATACTTCTACAACCATGTTACATTCAAGTGAAGAATTATTTAAAGAGGATCTGTCATTCTCCATCAAATTTATTCGAGTATCTCCTCATTATAGTTCATGTGACCCTGAATCATCAACTAACATTAAAATTGAAACCAAAACACTAAAACCGCAATGTAATCCATCCCCATCCTCAGTATCTATACCGGTTCATACATCGACATCCCAAACTTTTACGTCAAAATCCAAGCCAAAACATCATCTTAAAACTCATAAGAGTTACCTTCTTTTGACACCTCGATTGGATCCTACGCAGACATCCTTCAACATCTAATTCAAACTTCTACGATCATGCTTCCTCCCATTAGATATCAAGATCCTTATAGTAGTAAACCTCCATGGTTCAATCCCAATTGCATTTGCACCTATCATCATGTTTCGGGCCATGAAATTGAGTAGTGTAGGGCCTTTCAGACCATCGTCCATGACCTCATTCAGGAAGATGATTTCCTCACTCGGGGGAATATACTTCCCCATCCACAATGAATATAACTCATCTTTCTACATCCTCATCCATCGGGTTTCCTAACACTCCCCCATCCACATCTATTTTGTCTTTACTTATGATACCATCTATCAATTCTCTCTTAGTTCCTCTTTTCTACCCTTCTAATCGTGTCAACATACTATCCTCTTCTTCCACATCATTTGCAGAATCTTGGATAGAACCTCAACTTACAACAACTTCAAATAACCCTCTCATTTCATCTACAGATGCCTCCACAACAAACCCACCTTCGTCGGATGTCACCATGAAAACACTAATCTTTCCACCCGTATCAACTATGACACAACCTTTAGACCCTCCGAATGAAATCAATATCATCCCTTATAAGAATGTTCCTTCGCCATCCAAATCTAAGATCCTTGTACCATTCCACAATGATCTTTTTGTGTCCCTAAAAGAAGATAGAAATTTCACTAACAAATACCAAATATGTATCATCTATTTTGGGGCAACATCAATCTCCATCTAAGGCATCACAATCACTCCACCAAAAAAAATAAAAAACATCCATCATTCCCTCAAGATTCGAATCAAAATTATGGAATGACATGACACAATCCTCCAAGACAGCTCATACAACCACATCCCAAGAAATTTCATCAAGATCTAAGTCAAAGGATTCCCAAGAAAATACATATACTAATGTATCAATTGAATCGTATGTGGAAACCCTTCAACACTTATTACAAATTTCTGCCATTACGCTTCCACCTGTCAAGGCATTTAACCCAAGTAGTAAGAAACCATCACATTGTCATAGACTGAGTGTTGTAAGGCTCTTCAAATTGTCATCCATGATCTCATTGAAAGAGATGACCTTTTTGAGGATTGTCCCTCTACCATTTTATCTGCAACTAATTCCACATCTCTTGAAGTCTCTAAGTGTTCTCCTCCATCCTTCATTAACATCTCTCCTTCGCATGTTATTACTCATATAGAAGGTCCCCCTTATTCATCAACATTGTTTTCCTATGATCCCCAACACATATACCTGATCCAAATCTAAGGTTATCATCATCCAATCCCTTTCACCTATCCACATCTAATTTTCCTACAGTGATATAATCTCTTTCATTGGGGGAGTAGCCTCCCCTCGTCCTTGAGCATATCATTTGTATTAATGCATTTCCTATCTAAAAAAATCTCCTTTCACGCTGAGAGACTTTAATCCTTGATATTGTTTTATTTACCTCATTCAAATCCATCCAATCTAAACTAACCTCGTCCAAATCTTCATCTCATTTGAAGCCCACTTTTGTGGCCATATGCGTTTATCCCTTAGGGGACCATTTATTTTCATCTTAAGCCCACTATGGTGGCCATGTTTTTCTCTCCGTTAAGAGACAATATTTCTATCTTTTTCATTAAAGTCCACCTTTGTGGCCATGATTGTGTCATCAAAGTCCTCCTTTGAGGCCATGTTTGTCCTTCCAATAAGGACCATATTTTTCACCAAAGTCCACCTTTGTGGCCATGATTGTGTGCCTCTTAAGCCCACCCTTTTGACCATTTATTCGTCTTGTTAGGGATGCATATTTTTGCTTCCTGAAAGGGTAGCGCATAGTTTTATCTTCACTCATCCTCCCAAATTCTTATCTTATCTCGGACATAGAAGTCGGCAGGAAAAATTTTCTCCCAACTGGATCAGACCATATATTATCACACATAAGTATGGGTCTGGGGCTTATCATTTGGCTTCCCTTGATGGTAAACCAGAGATCGAACCCCTTAACGCATTGTACTTACAACCATTCTATTGTTAGAACATGCACTTATGAGCATAGTCCTATCTTCAGACCATGTCTCCACCATTATCCCCTTCCATCTATCATTGTAATGATATGAATTATGTGGTTTACCATCACTGCTTTGATATGACATTGAATATGAGTATCATGGATCTACTCATAGCATATTCATTATGGGTAAGTTCTCCCATAATCATTACATCCATCACCCTCTCATTTTCCTATGACAGTCATGTAAAGGGTGCAGGGTGTCTCTTGTACAGTCATCATCCCCTCCTAAGTGGTATACTTAGTTATTCCCATCTCTCCCCCATATAAAGCTAAAATTCAAGCATGCAAAAAGAAATCAAAGTTATCCAACACCGTGAGTCGATCCTAGAAGGAAAATTGTGCATAAAAATGCAAAAAGCAGAATAAAATGAAGAGCATGCAAATTAAAATCAAAATCAAAGCAAAATCAAAAGAAATAGACTGATCCCTCAAAGGATGACTATCATTCTCACCATCCATGTTATATATACAATAGACCATACCCTCGAAGGATGGCTACTCTTTTGTTATGGCATTGAAAAGCTTCCCGCATTGATCAACTTTCTTCTATTATTGTTCTTTCCCTTTCCTAGAGTTGGGGCATAGACTTAAGGAACACCACCTTTGAAGAACCTTCTTCCCGCATACAAGTTACATCTCAAATCCTTGTCATGTCAATATTAGGATTATGAGAATATTTCATCCATATCTCCCTCTTGGTCTTTTGGTATAATCACATGTCATTGGTTATGTACTAACACCTGTTATCAGTTGCAAGTGCAATGCTTTGAGTAGTGCCTTTTCTTGTTTACTTCTTATCCGGTTAAAAGCATAACTTTCTTACATGGCCCTTGTTATGGTTATGTGATACTCATCTCATAAAAATCATCTTTTATCACAATTATGTTTTAGAAATCAAATTTCATATCATAAAATTTGCATCTATATTTTTTCTTTTAAGGATGTCCCCTATTAACATCATCCATAAATCCATGAAATATGTTACTATTTCTACACTCTCTTTGGTACGCTATTCGGTTTGGGAATTCTACTTGATCTCCATTGCAGTTTGTGAATTCTACTTGAGAATACATCTCAAGTAATATTAATTATCCGGCAGCTTCACATCCCCCACCTTTACCAATGTGACCTTTCTCCAACCATCCTCTCGCATCTTCCTTCTCTTCTCTCCAATCATCCACCCATTACCCTTCTCATCACTCTTATTATTGTCTATCATCTAGCACAGAAATCATCTTCTTCACCATCACAGGCCTTTTATCCCTAGCTTGGCATGTCCACATAACTCCCCACGCAACATGGAAATCCTACTCGAGGTAGACTTGTCATTCTAGACAAGGTCTCATTCGTAATATCATTTGTTGACCATTCATTCCTAATAGTCTCCTTTGTTAACCCAATTTTCTCCTAAAATTCACCCCATCTCATTCTTCGCTGCTCTTCTCACCCACTCGTCCTTCTCTGTTGTTTCTTCGATACTTCACATGTCCTCCACCCGGGCAATTATTTTTGTGTTTTTCTCTTAATATCATTTTACTGGCATCTATTCTATCATTTTGTTTCCCTTTCATTCTTCTTATAGCTTGGTGATCTTACTTAACTACCCATTTTGTGTAGGCTTCTTAATCACAATTCATCTTTTTCCTAAGATCATGCCAACATTTGAAAACTCCTCCACCATTTTCTATTCCATTGAACACTAGAAACATCTTCCCACTCCATAACTTTTGCTTAACGCTCTATCATCATCACTCGCACAACATAGGCATTCTAATTAAGAATTCCCCTTACACTCTCCATCCTACACCGCATACATTCCTCCATCCACTCATGTCACACTCCTTTGTTTCCTTGTTATCACCTCCTTTCATCTCTTATTCCATTTCGGTATACACCGCTTAGTCTTTTCATCATTCTTCTTCTTCTTCGGCTTGGCGATCCTACTTAACCATTCTTACGGCATGGTGATCTTACTTAAGAGTCTCTCTTAAGAATGATCTATCTCCTTTCCTTTCCCCTTCACTCCACCTTCCCACCATCCACATTTTCTCTTCATTCCCCATAAACATGTCCTCTTCCCTCCTCTTTCTTCCTCACACAAAATATCTCAGACTTCCTCAAATATCGTCCCCATCATCCCTCATTTGGAAATCTAACTTAACCACTTCATACCATTTCTTATTATGTCTTATTCCTTTCATCTTTACTTCCTTCATCTTCATCCACATCCTCATCCATTACATCCTCTCCTCATCATCATCTCCACACCAATCATTATCCCTCCTTTCTTTACTCTTTCCACTCCATTTTCTAGAGTACTCCCACATATCTACCACCATACTTACTCATCATTATCATTGTTCATCTCCTAACATTATTTCATCATCATCTTCCATTTTCATGCTAATAATTATTGGTGGACTTCTCCTAAAATTCATTTATCCCCATTCTACACGTCCCTGTTCACTCCTTTTTACCTCCTCTATTTTCTCTTCCTTCCTTTTTTCTTTTGTGCCCTCTGATCATTATCAGAGGATTTCTCCTAACATCCCTCCGCTGGCATTTCCTTTCCATCTTCCCTTTGCCTTCTTCAATATCTCTACTGTCTTCATCATATACTACCTTTGCATCATTTTCTCTGTTGTCCTCTCCTCCTTTCTACCCCTGGCTTTCTTTCATTTCCTCTGTATCATCTTCATCCCCTCTTCTCCTTACAATTTTTCCTACTTCTCCATTGATAACCTGACTCACTAACATTGTCCCATATTTTTAATCATCCCACCATCCACATGCATTTCCATGCGTTATGTTTCATATTCTTTACCTGGGTCTTACTCCTAACCCTTGGATTCAATTTCCTTCCTGTTTCGGCTCTATCATCTCTTCTTTCCCTCTTATTTCCACTTTCCCATTACTAAACTTCTTTCTCTACCACCCCTATCTTATTCCATCCCTATACATTAGTTTCTTTTCCATTCTTTCATCTCCTCTACAGTCTCTAGCTCCTCATTATTCCTTTCTTTCTCTTTTCTATTCTACTTCCTCTCCCATCTTCTTTAACTTCTTCATCTTCTTCATCTCCTTCATCTTTCCATCCTGTTATTCCTATTCATCTCTCCTATCATCCTTCTCTAATATTCTTCACCTCTTCTCCTTCTCATCTTTGTCATCTCTTTCGTGATCCATTCTTTCTCCCCCTTTATTTTTGATCTCCATCTCCCTTTCACCCTCTCTTCTGTCATTTTCTTGTCTTCTTATTTTTCCTTCATCATTTATTTCTTCCACCATCTCTCCTCTTTATTATATCTGTTGCTTCTTTACTATGGTACATCTTTGTACATTCACCATCTCCTCTAATCTCCTTTCCCTTCTCATCTCATCTTCTTCTTGTTTGATCTTCCTCCTTCCCTTCTTCTCCTATTCTCTTTCTCTATTTTCTTTTTCTCCAGGTCCATCATGCCTTCCCTATTTATTTCCCCTTATCTTTTCCCACTACCTTCTTATTAAATATCATTCTCTCTCTTTTTTTCTTTCATCTATCTTCTCACCTCTCTTATAGTCCTTCTCTACTATTTGCTTCCTCTCGTCCACCATGTCCACTCTACTCCAACCATGTTCACTTTCTCTTATCTCTATCATCTATCATCTACATCCTTCATCCCATCTTCCTGGGACATTTTTTTGTCTTGGAGGATACCATAACAACCATCATCTATCTGATCTTGTTCTCTTCCACGAACGTTTGTTCCACTTTTTCACACAAGTAGTTTGGCTCCTTTTCCTATTTGTCAAAGAAGTGGGACTCCTTTCCTTCTTCTTCACCCCATTGTTCATCTACCTTCAACCACAAACTGTCTTAAGAAACATGTTTTCAACATCCTATTTAACACCCTCTTCAGCATTTATCTAATATGTTCTTCATATCCACATTCGTGTCCATATTTATTCCCCTATGATATCTTATTTCAACATCCATCTATATCCTATGTTTGGACATTTTTTCATCGGTGTACTTATCGATGCATATAATTCACTTTTTGTCACTCTCGTGCCTTGTGTTGGGGCATCGTTATCTTCATCCTTGTCCCTTTTGTGGATGCATGATTTTTCGCTCGAATCCTCATGTACAATAGATCTCGTACACTATTCACATTCAGTTGTGCATATTTTGATGTTTTCCTTTTACCCATTGGTCATCATGGTTTACATCCATACTGCAGTGGTCTTCACCCACTCACTGGTCTGTAGAATGTTGTCATCTGTCTCCGTTGAGACCGCAATTATCCTCTATTGATGTGATATTGGAGTCACCACCATATTTTTCATAGATATTGTGATCCTTTTTCTCCTTGGGCATCTTACCTTTGGTCATGTTTTTATTCATCCCCATCCCTTTTACGGACACATATTTCATCTAACCCTTTTTGTTTTTGTCTCGTGGCTTGCTATCACAAACCACTCAACAAAAAGGGGAAAATGTAGACACCAATTTTTGGTATAACACCCCTCTGTCATCTCACATTCATTCAAATCTCACTCTTGCTTTTCATTTTTCTTAAATTTAAATAAATCTCATCCTTTTATTCACCCAAATTTAATTAATTATCAAATGGGCTCCATATAAACCCATTTAATAATTGAATTTTGGCATCTCTCACAAATTATTCAATTCATGGGCAATAATACACCCACCGACACTCCACTCTTAATTTCAAAGAATGGAATCTTTTATTTCACCTAACCATGTCAATCATCTTTCCCACTCTATATCACATCCTTATCTTTTTAACCATAAGTCAAATTGTGAGCCCCGCTGAATCACATCACCTCTTTTAATCAAGGTCACTTTACCCAACCATGAGTATATTTTAACCTACAGTCTAACCTCACCATTAGGCTATAAATATGGGCTTTCCCCCTTCGAAAAGTTAAGTTAGAAAATCTAGGAAAATGTTGTTTTGAATTCTAAGCTTCTTGTTTATCATTATATCCTCATGATGTCCTTGTAATGACACTATAATCCCCACAATACTCTTCTCATGATTTGTTAGTTCACGTAGCATGGTTCTTGTTGCACATTGTGTTTGGATCAGATCAATAACACCATCTACATACCCGCAGCATCAGGTTCTTTTGTTCATAAGCTTGCATGTTATCTATTTATCTTGTATTTTATCATTATTCTTTATCACATGGGGTTGACAGCCACCAAGGAAGTTAACACTTCTTGGATCTTGCTTTGTCAAGCAGCCCCCACATAAAAATATCTAATCAATCTTTCTCTAGTGTCTGTGAGCTACAAGTTTATTGAGATCACAAGGAGTTTGACATCGACTTTACACACGTATCGTCCATCACCATATCCAAGGTACTAAGCCCTTACATACTCGATTTTTTTGTGTTTGTTGATTTCTCATACTCTAATCTAGATAGGAAGCAAAAACTCCCATCAACACTTGGACCAATAAAAAAATTCATAACACAACTCAAAAGGCTCATATCCTTCGCTAAACAATTATTTCTAGCACCATATCTTTACCTTTGCACCTTAAGACCACTCAAGATCAACTCAACTATGGCATGTAACAACTCTATGGAATTCCCAGGGACCTTCGGATCAATTTAATTCATTCTAGACCTATTGAAACATCCATGTGTTCAAACCACAACAACTTTCCTCTTCACCAAATCAAGTTGCCTAGAAAGATGTTTCACAAAATCAACTAGTTTGCACCATTTTTGTCTCTTCCAAGACCTTCAATAGAAACAAAATTCATCCCTATTCACTCTCCAACTAATATAAAACATCAAATCATCCATCTCACGCCTCATTCACCTCAATATTTCAACCTGAGCAGACATGTCATGAAAAAGTAGATACCTTTTTCTTCACAAATCAAGTTGGATGGCATACCTAATCAACTCATCAATATATAAAAATACATCACTAGAATTATCTTTCCATAAAATATTGTAAATCCTTCCAAATCCAAGTGGAATTCTTTTAACCAAGTCCATCTCTACAAACGCTTCTTAAGCCTTATAGGACTCAAGAGCCGACCTTAAACTCAACTTGCTCCATCACCTCAAAATCACTTAGACACTTGTCCAAAGTATGTAACACCCTTATACATGTTGGATAAGCACTAAAAAAACCTTCAGCAAGCATGAACAACTCAAAAACATCACTTTACCTAATGAAGCCACTGAGCACCCTGTTAGATCAAGCGTCCTCCAAATTTGAAACTCAAAGAATAGATTATAACTTTTTCATAGCATATCAATAAAATAATTTTGATATACTATTAGAAATATCTCTGAATCAGGATTGCAACACAACTTGAATGGAGTCTTAACTCCTCCTTTAACTCCTAGGATTCCAATTTTAGTGCAAGTTTCTCCAAGCTGCCCCAAAAACTAGTCTTCATAAATAGGGAACACTTTGATATTTAGAAGAACCACCATGGTCTAAATCCTTCATTAAAATATATAAAAACTCAAGGGATAAAAAAATGTCAGTTTATTCCTCACCTTCTTTGGAGAACTTTTCAAAAAATTGAACTTCTTCAAAAAAAATAATTTTAGGTGGGGCCCACATATGGTCACATGCTA
Source organism: Taxus wallichiana var. yunnanensis (assembly GCA_018340775.1). Taxonomy (NCBI): domain Eukaryota; kingdom Viridiplantae; phylum Streptophyta; class Pinopsida; order Cupressales; family Taxaceae; genus Taxus; species Taxus wallichiana. Next base: position 306,348,311 of record CM031234.1, read on the forward strand.
TATCTTACCTTTATGGAAATATGGAAGAGTTCTCTACAAAATACAATAATAATTTTGTAAAAATATATCAAGACGGACTCAATATGATCAATTTCCTTCAAGTCACTTAGGGTTTCAAAGCAACTTACCTTCTTAACAATCATTCATAAAAACGTGATGATCAACCCACCTAATTATTTTTACTAAACCTTATTAGTTCCATGGAAAAACATACCTGAAAGTATCTGGTTCCCATGCATAGTACACAATTTACAATGAGCATCAAAAGTTCCACTTTTTCTTTAAATCATCATTCGGAAAACCCGGTTTTGCTAAAACCGACATATCTTGCAAAATACTCTTGAGAATCACTCGAAACTTGTCACGAAGAATCATGACAACGTCCTATAACTTACCATACTCACATCATAGCTAAAATATCTTTTAAACTCTCCATCAAATCTCATTTACGCATGTTTTCTATTTTTTTCTCACCTATTTGCTTCCCAATGACCTCAAAATGCACTATACCTCACGTACTTGACATGAAACTCATCATAAACCCACTATATAATGTCATGACTATGTTCCCATACTTGGATAAGAATTATCAGCTCCAAAACTCATACCTCCTTACCATTTTACATGCCCCAGGGCTAAGAATAGGCCTGAAATGACCCGACTCAACCATGACACCTCACGAATCCGACCTTTCGCGACCTCATGCAGACTCATGTATACCTCTAACATACCTTATGTACCATTAATGACATCATACCAACCATAAATTTACTTGGGAGGATTCAAACCATGACTTTACAAGCTCAACCATGCATCGGGACCACATAAAACTTTGCCAAACTTGGTCACTACCCATCAACCTTCATGTTTGACATTTGACTACCATCACATAAAAACTCATATGACCTCATAACACCCTTTTCCATCAATGGACTTGATATCAATGAAAAAAAAACCACACAATGGCTTACAAGGCCTTCCTCCAACTTTTTAGAGACTCCACCAACTTCAAACACTGGAATAAAGACTATTTTTCTAAAAGTACATCCTTCCTAGCCCTCAAACTAGGCATTAAAAATGTTAGAATTTATTTGCACATTCCTTTCTTTTTTTCTTACTCCAACTTGTACTATGGCTTTCAAAAATTTTGGTCTTCTTATTACCTTCCTCCACACTCATTAAGGACTCTACCAGTCATAAGTATAACTTTTACAATGAATATTCTACTCTAGGCCCTTGAGACCGGGAACACGTGCAGTTAGGATTATGAACACAAATTTAATCTAAGAAATACTCCTTTAGATGACATATAACCTTTATTGACTTTTGTAACACCAAGTCCTCATGATTAATGCCCTGAAATAGACTCAAGGATTCCATTAAACCATTATGTTCATGTTACTTACTACTAAACTTATAAAACATGGTATAGTCTAGTCTGAGTAAGTCTTTCTATGTATTTTCCATTCCTTGGACACTATGATTGTTCCATGAAGCCTTGAACACCATTATAGATAAGAATACAATCCAAAACAAGATCTTTACATGTGAAAATGCTTTACAAAATAATCTCTCTTATTCAAATACGTATGGTGAGCATGCATATCTAAGAAGGAGGTTACACCCTAGTTGGGTCAAATAAGTAATGTTAGGTGGAGAAAATGTATCAAGACCCCCATTAATTCATTTATTGAACCTTCACTTAACACCTAAGCCTATAACATACCTAGAGCTAGTTCAAATATTCAAATTATACATTTGGAGGGAAACTCCTTATTCTTGCCTATGGAGTCCAAATGGACTAGTACAAGTTATGACCATCTCAAGTGGACCCAAGACACCCCTAGTAACCTAAGAAAGCCAAAATTTATTATTAAAAATATGCTCCTACATCACTAGAATAAGGATTCACATTGACTGAAAATCCTTATTTTCAATTAAAGGCTTAGTTGTCATGCTTCAAAATTTTCAATTTTCATGCTAGTTATTTTGACCATTCTGGAGCTAATCAAACACCCTTCGGGAGAGTTTAGGAAATATATTAAGCATCTAGAGGTGATGTCATGGAATCTTGGAAGTGTTGAAGGTAATCTAGGAATATTTAGGAAAGGTTTCATCATTCAAGGACTATCTACTCAATAGCGGGTTTTCTAAGTGCAGGGAACAAACACTCTAATGGTGAAACCTGACTTCTCTAGAATATCCAAGAGCTCTGTAAGGAGTTAGGAGGAAAAAAATATTAGAAAGCTATGTGAATCCTCTACACGTTGGAGACATTCATTTTTCTCTAAGGCTTGAAGGTTTGAGGAAGAATTTCAAAAGTGCACCTGCCCCTTTTGGTTCCAGACAAAATTGGGCCTAAATTTTTAGGTTCTAGCATAATCAAGTCTTGAAAGTTGTTCCATTGATCTTAGAATGTGTTGTTTCATTGATATTATGATATTTCCAAACATGGTTAGGAAAGTGAGTGGAATTTGAGACTCAAGGAGTGAGTTGATGATCTCCATATCTTGACTCTACCATTAGTTGATCATTTGACTTCATTCCAACTGCAAAAATTTCTTAGTTCCATTCCTCAACTATGGTGAATGGCTTAGGTCTCCATGAAAATAATTCACATGCAAGTGAGCACTCCAAACATGGCCTTTGAGCTGGGAATGAGCATTATGAGAGCTCGGTAGAGCTAAAACTGACTTATCTTACTTTTTTTTCATCCTCTTGTCCTGAAACTTGGCACACAACACTCCAATGACCTCCTCAATGATATCTAATGCTCATACATGTTTGGATACTTCTGTAACTTACCATGCCATCTCATTTTCCCATGCATTCTTGACTTGTCCTTAAGAACATGCCTCCAAAGGACCTAGAACATGCACTAAAATCCTACAAAATATCTTAACAACTTTTACACATTCCCTGCAACCTCAAAACACATATCACATACTCATATAAGCTTGCTCTACATCATACTTCATGCCACCATATCACCTGCTATGAACTAGGTCTAGGACTAGGCCTAAAATGGCTAGTTTCAACCCATGCTTCACATAAATTGATCTTGCCTTCACCATGTAGAAACTCTAACAAATTTTACATACCTTACTAAACATGTTTGAAACCTTAGAGCTTTAGAACAACCTTTGGATCACACCTTCAATCACCTTCATGCTAAACCCATGCATGCGAGACCAATACACCATGACATGACACCAAAACAACATATCATGACAACAAAATTATATACTACCAATCAACCTTCAAGCTTGATTATGAATGACACCTCATACTGACTCCTCTGCCACCTTGACACCCTTTTCCATCAATGACACTTGACATCAATGAAAACAACAAGACACAATGTCCAACAAATCCAAAAGGCCCCAAAACCTAAACAATGACTATATTATTTCCCAAAATAGACATTGATTATAGAATTTAAACGCTAAAAGCTTTAGGTTGAATGCTAAAATCCTAAAATTACCTATGTACTAACCATATTAAATTATAAAAACTATCTCATAAGTTGTGACTCATGGAGTTGCGAAATGGGTTCCATAGGTGCAAAGTGACCCTAATTTCTTATATTTACTAAAATAAATTTAAAGTATAAGTTTTTCATTTTCATTTGTTATTATTTATACTTTATTATTATAAGTTTTTTCATTTCCATTTATTATTATTTATACTTTATTATCATAAGTTTTTAATTTATTATTATTTATACTTTGTTATTTCTTATACTTAAACATTTATTTTTGCAACTATAAGCCTACCACAAACACATATAATGCCTATACTATACGGAACATGTATGCGCTCCTTAATTATGCACCCAAACCAAGATTTAACAAGCTTGGTATTGCTTTGGTTTCCCAAACTTGCGCCTTGGACCTGTAACAACACAACAACCTGCGTGTTTTTGACACAATATGCAAAAACTCACCTTTCACCATGATAAATCCTACAAAAATGATTGTTATCTTTCTTAAAACTTTGCCTACAACGTCAAGAAAACTATCCTCTTTCTAAATATATACTTTTATATTTTTTTGACTATTCTAAGGTTTCCATTTATATTTATTTCAAACTATGTCTTTATACCTCTATTTTTGGTGATTGTAGAATGCTTATCTTTTGTCGTGTATCTTTTTTTCACTTCTCCAAATTGAAAAAAATTTATACATCCTAGATCGACTAATTCTATACACATTCAAAAAAATCTAATTTTTGATATTTTTTGGAGTAATTAGCGGGGGCACACGGTCTATCCATTATTTTTTAATTTTCAAAATCTTTGTACTTGAAAAATCATTAAAAAAATAAATACTCACTAAAAAAACTTTTAAAAATTATATCCCAAACTAGATGCTCCTATCTATCTTTCTACCAAAGGGTTTTCAAAATACTAAATAGTGCTAAAAAATGGCAGGGGGCACGACCATTTATCCTACTATGTTTTTTTACAAAAACAGGAGCACCTATTGACATTTTAGATATTTAACCCACTTACACTTAACCATTTTTAAAAAATAGTAGTTTAGAAACTAGACTCAAAATGCTACAATTCATGTTCTTATAACATCTTCAAATTTTGAGTGTAACTATCTCAAATAACTCGTACAAGTTGAAGTTTTTTATTTTTCGAAAAAGTGTCCACTTAAGACCCCCTTTTGGCCCCCATTTCCATGCACTTACCTGATGGAAGGAGGGAAAAGATAGACCTCTCTCCCCAACACTCTTATCTTGGCATGAAATCGCTAAAAAAACTCACACTTGGCGTGATATCGCCCAAAAAACTTGCTCTTAGTGTGAGATCTCCCAAAAACCTCACCATTTGGAAACAAGTTCAACAACATCTCTAAGAAAATTAGGACAATTCTCTATCTCTTACACTCTTATACATCAGGTGCACACTTTCCTTTTACATACTTTCATACTTTTACTTACTTATACACATGCTTTACTTTGATTTCTCATATACAAAACTTTGACTACTTTTTCACTCTTCTTTTGCAGGTCCGTCCTTAATACGCAACAAGGAGCAGCTCACATCAACAAACACAACATACTACTACACATACACTTCACCCCTAGGGTCTACCTCCCCTTCCTAGTCTCCACACTTCATATTGTGATCACTTCATGCTTCACTTGTCCACTCGACACTATCTCGAAACACTCTTCTCTACAGGATCATAAGGTACACATCTTCTATCTACTTTATACTATCGAGTATTCACTCAACAACATAAAGTTAGGGAAAATGTAGACACAAAATTTATGCACTTAGGTACATTTATAGGTCCTAAAAACATGTTAGCATTTACATGATTCCTAAGTAAGAAAACTAGTAATTGACAATTCCCTTTGGCCTTTTGCTTTGTCTTTTGCACTTTTATTGGATTTATACATATTGCACTCTTGTCGGCATTTGATTGTTTTATCTTTCTATGGCCTCTAACACCAACGCCCAATTAGGAATTTAGTGTCAGGTGCTCCTTTCCTCTTGAGTGCTCTTTTCCTTTGCCTTTTTCTTATCCTTTGGGACCCCTTTCACTTCTTAATTACTTATTACTACTTTGGGTCGGCCTTTTAGTTGTCAATTACAAAATTTAAACAAAGGAATCATATAAATACATAATTATGTTTTCAAAATAAGGGACCAACTACTAACATTATGTACTATCACCTAAGCTTGTATCCAAAGGCACAAAATCACTTTAAAGCATCCATCTAGCACAATCACTCAAGGGACAAGGGTTGCATTCTTCTACATACCTAGCATATGAGGGGAAGTTTATTCTATTTCATCTCACACATTCGTACATTTGTTACATTCTAGATCTAGCCCGTTATCATTGTGTAACTTACACAAGGGAATCCTAGGGCATCATTACACACACTTAAACATAAAACTACATGGAGTCTGAAATGTAGTGCATCGCTTGGTACTAAGTTCACTCTTCAGGTGACTTCCTGGTCAATCGACTCCACATTCTTCATATTTTTATTAGATTTGATGTGGTTATGGACATGTGCGGGTAGATAACTTGTTTTGCGGGTTACGGTACATTCGCCTATTAAGGAGTGAAATTGAAGCGTGAAATAAGGACTAACAATATATGAATTAGTTTGAGTTGTATAGTGTGAATTATAACAATATGAAAAATTGAGCGGTATCTATTCATTTCCTATAAATAATTGTGAAATGCACGAGATGAAGCTAAGGGCATCTCTCGTACCATTCCACCCCCATAATTATTTTAATCTAACTTATAATTGTATAAGATGAGGGAAAGAGGTCATAACCTAACCCTAGGTACCACTAGGTAAACAAGAAAATTATCATAACAAAATTTTAGAATAAACAATAACAAATGGCTAATTGATAGCAAAAATATTGCATTCATACTAATTGATCCATTATGGTGTGATTCCATGTGTTCTAGATGCATCCATTATAATGAAATTTTAAGTGGGTACCTAAACATGGTGTGATTCCACTTGTTTCCTCGGGGCCTTCCTCTCCATAGAGGACATTGGCGTGATCGATGGAATGTTTTGTGTTTCGACGGCAGAAATGGTTCCATCGTCATGATCAAAATGTGCATGGTCTCTATTCTTTGCGAAAACACAACATATTCTTTATTTCTCTCTCTAATTTTCTACTTTCATTATTCTTTGTCGAATTTATTCATTTTCATGGTTATGCGGGATGAGTTGGAGAGTGTGGTGGGTGATGGCATAAGTGTGAGGGATTAAGACATAAAAATATTACCTATCTATAGGTGGAAATGAAGGAGACATCGAGTATGCATCCGCATATTCTCCTCCTCTCATGGGCTTACCTCTACACCTAGGACACATGTTTAAAGTTATCCTTTGTTTTACATTTTTGTTAATTTTAGGGAATTGTGTGCATGTGTATCCATTTAATGTTTGTTTTAAACAATATTTATATAAGTTCTTGAAGCGGTGAATATGTATACCAATGTTTTATCTTTTGAATATGTGAGCAATGTTAAAGATTAAATTTGTCAAATATTACTCGACATATTTGCTTCGTAATAACCAAATGAATTATTTTGCTTAGTTGTGTGTTAAGACTTAATGTCCCCTATGATATAATCTAACCAACATATATTTTTACAAATAATATTTTAATTTATCAAAAAAATTCAACCCTTACAATATGTGACAAAATTTATTCATAATATGCCCAATTTATGTAATTATCTATCTTAACTTGTAAAATACTCTATCACACATGTAAATTGTAACACAAAAATGGTTGAGTCGGTTTAACGGTGATCAATATAGCTTTTTTTTTATGAAAAAGATCTTATATTATATTAATGCAATAAGATACAAGATAACTTTCAACAAAAAAGTGGGCGTATGAGAGCATGCCCCAAAACCACGAACAAACTAGGATGAGCCTAGAACAACAAAATTCAAACTAGGTTGAGCCTAGGAAAGTAAAAAAAAACAAAAAGCATTTCCCTGATAAAAAATAAAGGCAAAATCAAGCGGCAACTGTAAACATGCCCGAGGCGGCCAGATTCTTATCATTCGGCCACCCTAAACCAGGAAAATCTTTGCCACTGTCTTGAATCTCCCAGCTAGTAACAAGCTCTTCCTCAAGGTTTGCTTCCTTACACATAGGAATGGCGAGGCTGAGCCATGGGAATTTTCTAGAGGATGGCAGGGTGGCGTGGTTTCCAAGCGACCTAGTGTGAAGTGATGGTAGGAGGAGAACCCCAACCTTGCTAGTGAGCTAACGATTGCGGCAGAGACCCCCACCCATGATTCTAAGGTGGTGAGCCCCGGCCCTGCTGATGAGCTGAGGTGTGTGGTGGTGAGCCCTGACCACGATGGCACACAGTGAATGACTATGTCGATGACTCGGTCCTAGAGAGCGGTGAGTGTATCAAGGCACGGAGTGGAATCTATTGTGTCGACCTCCATGGGCAAGGTGAGGAGTTCTTGGTGGGAGATAGAGGCACACAAGCAATGTTGTATGGGGCTTCCCCCCAGTGTTGCAGCAGATTCTAGAGGTGGTCCACCTCCAGCCCACGTTGTTTTCTTTGACTTGGATTTGCAGGAGCACATTGGAGATCACCATAGATTTATTATAAATCAAGAAAGATTGATCAACTATAGAATTAGCAAAGAAAAAATAATTTCTTTCTTTCCATATCAAAAATAAAATCTCCCCTCTGAAAACATGCCAAATATGGGTGAACATAGGCAAGAGTTTGGGATTGTATCCCAAAAGGATATGTTGCCAAGTGAAACAAAGTGGGGTCTTGAGGGAAAGAAAAAGTATGGATCCAGTTCTGCGATTTGAGCTTTGGGACGAACCAAAAGACATGTAGAAGCATTTCCAGATGCCCACAAAAAGGGTATTTGGGAGCTAGAATCCCAATTTGAACAAGACAGTTTGATAGGAATGCCTTGGTGTAGAATGCACCAAAGAAAGTGAGTAATTTTGGGATACACAAAAATATTCCAAATAGTCTCAAATCGTCTACCCTAGGTAGATAGAGTGGCGTGAATTCCCCAACGAGTATTAAGTTTTTCCACCATGGGAAAATGGGGTGAAAGCCATCGATAGCCTTTGTTAGCTTTATAGTTACAGAAAGGGGTATCAACAAACCACTTCTATTTTGTCCACCAAGGGTGAGAAAAGTGCACAACAATCTTATATAGCATGTGATCAGGAGCCGAATTGATCACAATATTGAAAGTATCCTGGTCTTGGTTAGAAAGATGAAACAGAGTTTCAAAATCTAGCCAAGATAACTAGGATTATGTGCCCTTGCAGAAGAAGTCCTCGATGGTGTGAATTCCATGCTTGAAGAATTTAAGCAGATTCTTGGGACCTCTACTAAGTATTGATCTTGGGATTGAAAAATTGGTGACCACCAAAGAGATTGTTGGTTAAGAGATAACCCATTGCGAAATCCATCCCCTTTCCATAAAATCCAGGGTTTGAAACATTCCCACACTTTCCAGATACTTTTAAGCACAAAAGTGCCAACGATTTTGACAGGCATAGGGGTGAGGAGAAAATTGACAAACCCTTATCCTTTCAAACAACCCGCCTAAGCAAAGCGGTAATTTGTGGTAGAAAATGAACACATGGGAAAGGAAGACTAGGAAATTCAATCCAAACAAGCAATTTAAGGGTGGTATACTCAGATTCCACAAAATCCTTATGCTAGGGTGTTAACACAAGCAACGAGTTGCAAACATACCAATTGGCTTGCTTAGCCAAAATATTGGGTGCGTTAACAGGGTCAAAAAGTGAAAAAGAAAGAAACCCTTGGTCATGTTTTGAACACTATCCAAATAGACCCCATGGGGGTCCAAACTATGTTAGCCCAAGATTTAAGCATGCTTTTAGAGGGGATTCGACCCACAAAATACCCAATGAGGAAAAAAAGTTCTAACCATTGACAAACAACATTAAATTCAGGAATGGTCGAACTACATCCGGAGGAGAGAGATTACCTTGTGAAAAACCTTTGGGACAAATTTCCTGGGGCTTTGCCATCGGTGCCATTGCTCACTCCACTATCTCCTGCCACAATTGAAACAACCGGGTTTGAAGATGTTGAGATCATTATATAGGGGATGCCCAGAGGGCGAAAAACCCTAGGAGAGACAATAGCAATAAATTCTCATAGAGCTTGAAAAGGTCACGGTATGATGATTAGAGGGGAAAACCTAGAAGAGATGACTCCAATTTTGTGCGAGTTGCGAGCATTTTTAACTCGATTGTGTAGTCGGAACTAGGAAAAGACCGATCTAGATAGCTTTGAATGACAAGGTGAGAGAGTTTTTTTAAGAAGGAAGTTTGGCAATAGTTATGCAACAACTTCACAATAGCTAAACGATAATTTTATGATAGTTAAAAAAATGTGAAGGTGAATCATGAAACATTTACACTTCCCTAATCAATTTGTTTCACTTCCTCCTTCCTTAACAGAGAAACATTAAATACAAGTGGGAAATCATGTCCATGGTAGACGATAAGAAAAAAATAAGTGGTTTTGGGTGCATTTAAGTCTCGAGTTGTAAACAAGTAAATGCAAGTAAGAAAGGTACAATTCTTTCATGAAGGCCATACATTGTAATTTTTCGAGTTTCATAGTAGAAGGGAGAAATTACTCACCCATTTAAGTTCTTCCCATTTGGGTTTCTCGGGATAATTCCTTGTCTCTTTGTTCTCGTGTTTGTTGATTTCCAAATGATTGCGTGTTTAAATCACATGTTCATACTAAAACTTGAACTCTATAAAGGAGAGGAAATTCATTATCACTTTGTTTATAGGATTTGTTATAGTTATCTACACTTAATTTATTGATTAGATTGGTATCATAGTAGTTAGAACCAAATTGTCTTTTTGTGGTTAGCTTGTGTTGACATTGTAATTATATGCCCCTTACTCAAAGAGGTATCAAAATGGTGAAGGTATCCTTATACCTTTTGAAGAAAATATTTCCAAAAGAAATTGGAAGCAAGGAATTCAAAGGATGACTCAAAGTGGTGTAGAACTAAAGAGTAAAGTTTCTAAAAGTTGGAGGTAGATGTAGCAAGTCTATCAAAGAATATAGGCAACATTTCCTTGTCTATGGGAAAGTTAGAATCTATCATGGGACTACGCATGGAGAATCTTGATGTCCCACTAGGATATCATAGGGAAGATGCTCCTGAATATGAGGAAGAACAACCCCATGCTAACCCTACCCCTCCTCCATTCAAAGTTGAGGCGAAGATAGAGATTCATCCATATGATGGAGACATAAATGCTAAAAAGTTAGACCATTGGCTAGCCCAATTAGAGGTATATTTCAATTTGCATTAGATTAATGAGAGTCAATAGATTTCTTTTGCAAGATTAAAATTAACCAATCATGCTCTAACTTGGTTTGAAAGTTATGTTCACACTTTGGTTGTTAAGAAGCTTCCTCATATTTCTAAGTGGGATGAATTTAAGATGCTAATCAAGAAGAAATTCTATCATATTTTCTATGAGGAAGAGAGGTCCATGTATTGGTAGTATCTTAGGCAAAAACAAGGCCAAAACATGTAAGAGTACACCAATGAGTTCGGAAGAAGGTTGTCCAAATGGGAAAAGATGTAGCAGATCGAGATATCTTGATGAAATACATTAGTGGACTCCATAACCACTTGAGAAGATCAATTTTATTGTCCAAGCTAGTGAACATAGTAGAGGTTTGTTATTAAGGCCACTATCTACGGATGGACAAAAGAAGAGTTCATCTACCTCTCAAAGTGCTTCAACTGGAGATCCTTGAATGACGATTTGAACTTGAAGATCCCGATAGAAATAGGCTAGGTCTTGAGTGTTAGCGAAAGAGATTTTCCACGTGTGAGAAATAAGAGGTAGAGTGAAGTGGTTGGTGGGAGTAAGAACAGGACATGGGAACAAAAGAAGTAGGTGGAAGGGTGGAAGTAGGGGTTGAGTATCAATAAGCATAAAAGTGGGAATGGATGTAGGAACATTAATCTTAACAAGATTGGTGGCCTCCTCACAAACAAAGAATAAGAGTAGATCTAGATATTGGGGATGTTCGGCAGGGATAAGCATTGATCTCTTGAAGATGTTCAAGTCATAAAGGGTTCGTAAGATTGAGCCATGATAAGAATATTGCAAAAATGTCTAGAAGAGAGGTTGGGTCCAAACAGGATGGTGCACCAAATGATTTAACAAATATAGAATTATGTTAAACCCTAATATATTGTAAAGTCACATATGATAAATAAACACTAAGGCACATATTTGACATAAGTAATAAGCTAAAGAAATATGAAACCCTAGGTGCAAGAGAGAGAGTAGAAGACTTAGTTTATTTCACAATAAATCCCAAAGTATTATGGACTGGAAGACTAATGAATAGGAGGAGGAGATTATCGTAACCATACTTAGAAAATTCTAAATTTCAAGATGATCCTAGATTAGGGCACCTAGATTGGGGCGAGGGCTCCTAGTGTTAAAAACCTCTTTTGGGTGTTTGTGACTACATAAGAGCTTAGAAACTGGTTTTATTATGTCACAAGATGGTCGTTAACCTTCGTTGTTGATCACCTGTATGTCGCTGATGATTGCAGAATTCACCTGTAACCTACAAAATAAATGATATCCTGCAAAACCCCAAACTACATTAAATCCTAAAAAATAAAGATGCAAATGGGGATTCAAACTGAATCGGTGGTCACCCACAAAGTGAACTTATGACTGGCAAGATACACTACATCTCGGACTCCATAAAGTTCTTGTGAGCGTGTGAAGGAATGGTGCCTTAGGAAGCTCTTGTGCAAGATGCACTTGACAATGAGTGATAGTTAGATGTAGTAATGTAAATAGATGTGAGGATGGAAAAATGAACTTCCCATCCTATGCGTGTATGCAGAAAATGTAGTCCCTTGTTCTTTGAGTGGGTATTATATGGATGCCTTTGGATGATCTTAGAATGCCTTTGGATGTAACTTTAGGTGGTGATAATAGATGTTTAGAGCTTGGTCCTTTATTATGGTCACATATCTTTGAATTTATTGTTGAGATGTGGAACTCAATTAATTTAGTTTAGCATGTTATATTAAACTTGTTTGGAAAACACATGAACCGACATCGATTATGAAGGGACCGACATCAATTACCTATGAGTACTGCCGGTCAGGCAAGTAAGAACCGGCATCGGTTAGGGATAACCGACATCGGTTACCTATGTGTGGGTGTTTTATTTAACTCACGGGAATTAGATCTAATTTTAGTATTAAAGCATATCTATTGATTGTAATTACATGGCTAAGTGCCCTAAGTTTGTATATGCCTATATAAGCATGAAAGCTAGGGTTTAGAAGAAAGTGATTGTAAGAGTTAATGATTATTGTGAAAATAATTGTGAGAGAGAGAATTCTTGGAGAAGAAGGAGAAGCTTGAGAGAAAGAAATTATTGTACATCGTGAGAGGTGTGGAAGATTGTAAATCTTCATTGTATATCTTATGAAAGCTTTGGATAATAGATTGGCTTATTTCTTGGTGGATGTAGCCCACACTGGGTGAACCACGTTAAATCTGGTGTTGATTTATATCTCTTGTTTTGTATATTTCTTCTGGTAGAATATCCACTTTTATTACATGTATGCTTAGATTTGATATATTATATGTACAACCTTGTGTTAACCCCAATATTTATATGATTCCCTTGTTTGAATTTCATAATTTCCAAAAGGCCAACCTATAAGAAAACAAGAGGCCTAAAAGAGGAAGGTAAGATACAAAGAGGTTGGGGGTACCCGAGGGGACGAGAGTGCACAGGCATTGACGTCCCGACTAGGTGTTGGTGTTTGAATTCAATAAAGATAAAGCAATGAAGATCATATTGGGATGTGTGGTGTGTAAGACCAAAGAGGAAACATGAAAGACATAAAAGATGCCAAAGATAGATGTCAATTACTAGTGTTCTTGCTCAGGGAATCATATTAATAGTAGTATGCAATTATGACCTATAAATGTACCCAAGTGCCTAATTTTATGTCTACAAATGGTTGGTCTTACCATTTGAGCTATGTAATGTGCCAACTACCTTCATGAGGTTGATGAATGAGGTAATGATGCCATTTATTGATTCCTTTTTCACAAAGTGTATTTTTTAAGACATTCTTGTATTTAACAGAACTTTTAATGAGCATATTAACCATTTGCATTAAGTTTTGTAAGTTTTAAAGGAGAACTAGTTAGTGTTGAATGAGAAGAAGTGTGATTTTGTTCAAAAGTCGCATTTATTTTTGGGGAATGTGGTTGGAGATGAAGAATTGATAATTGATCAGGCTAATATAAAAGCCATTTTGGATTGGCCTATACCTTATAGTTTGACCGAGATAAGGAGTTTCATTATTACAGTTCAATTTTTGAGGAAGTTCATCAAGAAATTCCCTTCCAATTCAACACGTCTACATTATGTGACAATAGGTAGTAAGTTTTTTTTAGGGTAAGAAACAACGAGATGCATTTAAGACATTTAAACACAAGATTAGTCATGCTCTAGTTTTGTCTTTCCCTAACTTGCAACTTCTTTTTGAAGTATAAATAGATGTTAGTGACTATGTTATGGGGTTATCCTACTTCAAGGAGGTAGGCCCATATGTTACCGTTCTAAATTGTTTCATGGTGCAATTCTAATTATTATACGTGTGATAAAGAACCGTATTCTTTTTTCAAATGACTAAGAAATAGAAGCACTATCTCGATGGGTAAGAAAAGTATCATACATATGGATCATCAACCGCTTCAATATTTATAATCTCAAAAATAAAATTCAACAAGCTAAACACTATAAATGGATGGGTTTCTTACAACATTTCTATTTGATCATAAAATAGATATGACTAACAAATTATATGATATGTTGTCTACGCCTCCTTTGATTTCAGCTATTGGAACATTAACTCTTCTTAAACCTTTTGTATGTGAAGCATATAAGGAAGGTTATGAGTAAGATCCGTATTCGAAGAGATATTCCAACGAAGCCTCTAAGTTAGGGCTCTAAGATTAAAGGAAAATATTACTTCCGGATGGGTTGCTCTACAAGAATGAAAAAAATTGTGTGCCTAAGGGGGAAAGAGTACACTTCATGAGATAAGCACACAATTCTAAGGTTTTTGGTCACTTTGCTACTATAAAGACTATTAAACACTTACATAGGTATGTTTATTGGCCAAATATGTAAGCATAGGTTGCTAAGTTTATAAGAGGATGTGTTTTATGTAGTACAAGAAAGTATAGTAATAGAAAGTTCGGTATATACATTGTTACAAATATATTGTGACATTATTAAAAAATTGTAATATTATTAATAATGAGTTAATAAAACTCGTATTAATAATATAGTTAATAGTTGTGTGTGAGTGAAGTTGTTAAATAAACAACTCACGTAGCTATTTTGGAGTGTGAGTGATCCTAGGGATAAGCTTGAGAGATTTATGGAGAGAGATATGAGGAAGACTAAGTGATAAGACTTGACTCCTAGATTATAGGATCAAGCATTTGTATAAGAAGCTATCTCTAGATGAATACAACATCCCGA
Source organism: Taxus wallichiana var. yunnanensis (assembly GCA_018340775.1). NCBI lineage: Eukaryota > Viridiplantae > Streptophyta > Pinopsida > Cupressales > Taxaceae > Taxus > Taxus wallichiana. The sequence continues at coordinate 306,363,433 of CM031234.1, forward strand.
ATGATTTCTAAATTGAATATAATTATATTTGGTGTTTTTTATATAATTGTGCAGTGTTTAACATACATGCCATTACTAGTGCCATCTAGGTCATGGGAGAACATTTCCATGGATTTTGTGGGTAGTTTTCCTATTTCCAAAAAAGGATATGATTATATTTTTTTGGTTGTGCATTGGTTTGGTAAAATGTGTATTCTTACTCTTTGCGAAAACTCTCAAATCTAGTGATGCGGTTGAGTTATTTTTTCTAATGCATGTGTTCATTTTGGTTTCCCGGCTCTATTGTTTCGATAGGGACTCACATTCATCGAGAATTTTTTTCTACTTTGTGCAAGATGATGGATACTAAGCTAAATAGGTCTACAAGTTTTCACCCACAAACCGATGGAAAGACTGAAGTAGTAAACCAAATCTTGGTTCATCTCTTATGATGGTATAATGGGAAACATCGTAAGACTTGGGATGAGAGCTGGGTATATATGTAGACACAAAATCATGCACATTGGGTAATTATATAGTCCCGATTACATACTGCTATTCATATGATTCTTAAGTAAAAAAGTACTAATTAACTGTCTTTGTCTACCTTTCTTTGTTTTTTGTTGCTACTTTCGGTCTTGCACCCTTACTTGCTCAGTCTGCATTTTTATTTTTGACCTTTTTCATCCTGGACCCAATGCATGCAATAGGACGCCTTGTCAGCGCCCTTGTCCCCTATGGGCGCCCTATCCCCTTTATACCTTCTTCACACTTTTTGGGTCCTTTCTATCCATTTGAGCATCTTATCTTCTTGGTAGTCAGACTTTGCGGGGTTAATTACGAAATTCAAGCAAATGAATCATATAAATATAAAGTTATGTGATCATAATAAAGGACCAAGCACTAAGCATTAGCTATCATCACCTAAGGTTGCATCCATCAAGGCATCTAAGAGATCCATTGCATCTATCTAACACCATCACAAGGAACACAAGGGTTAGTTTTCTACATCACACTTCATAAGAGGGAATTTCATTCTATTCCATGCACACATTTATTACATTATACATCTAGCTACTTGTTTGCTATCTAAGTCACACACACAAAGAGCAACCTGTGGTACAATTCTTTATACACACACATAATTGCATTGGGTATGAGATGTAGTGCAATGCTCAGTTGTAAGTTCACCATTGTGATGAGGACAGTCTGACCCCTCATTCTGCATCTTTCTTTTTTGGGATTTTATGTCTATTTGAGGGTTTTGTAGGTTCATATTTCATTGTAGGTTTATAGTGACCTCGACGATCTTGGTGTGACCTCAGAGTGACCAAAGGTGACTAAAGGTGAACAACTTACGACACCTCAAAGGAGGTTTTCGTGTCATTTTTGCAAACCTGGCACCCAAAATTAGGACAGGATGCCTGCGGGTGCCCCTATCCCTCTCTAGGCACCCCAGTCTAGTTTGTTCCTCCAATTTTACAATTTTATGAGCTTTGATACGATGGTCAATGCTTCATCTTTTCCAATTTTCCAACTTTGTACATTCTCTAGAACTTTGTGAATCAGCTAAGTCATCTTATTCCTTCTTTGTACTTAGGGTTTTCACATTTCATTACTTAGTTTGCTTGAGTGTATTGTTGTACTTAATTTATTATTCATTTACTACAATCTTGCATTTAGATTAGGATCTTATTTTACATTTTAGCTTAATCATTTTGGTGAACCCGAACTCGATCTTCACACTCCTAGGATCTCACTCTTTTATTTCTCATCTTTCTAGGGTCTTATCATCATGAGTATCTCTATTAATGATTTCTTGCTTGTCAACCCTGAATTAAGAAAAAGAGTCGAAAATATCCTCACTACCACTCGCATTCCTGCTAATATGCATCTAGATTCATTATATCAAACATTTGTAGATACTTTCTCACAACATATTACTTTCTCGTCTAATCCTCATGTTGATCTTAATATTTTTGATGATGAACCAACATTGCACATCATGATTTGTATTTACAATGTGGGTGTCAAGTGTACTTTAATTGATAATGGATCTAAACTTAATCTATCTCCTTTGGCATTCCTCAAAAAGCTTGGTCTTTTTATTGCTATTTTTATCCCATCCTCTATTGTTATTGTCATCCCATCCTCCCTTTCTCTTCGTGTATATGATGGCTTTGTTCGTCCATGTTTAGGTCACATTACTCTACCTATTACAGTTGGACCAAAACATCTTAACACAATTTTATTTGTCATCGACTTCCCCGTTTCATACAATTGTTTACTTGGTAGGTCATGGCTTCATGCCATGCAAGCGGTTCCATGTACCATACACCATTGTGTTAAATTCATACATGAGGGTATCATATACACTATTTTTAGTGACAGTCATCCACACAAATATTGTGACCATGATCCAAATACTACACTTCCTACTGTAAGAACTAATATTACTAATGAACCACAACCGATTGATATTTTGGATCATTTACCACTACTTGAAGGTGTCATTTACATGTTAGACATAATCTCATCCACAAAATTACCTCTTCCTCCTCCCCTACTACTACTACCATGATTCCTTATTAGGGGTTTGTCCCTACGTTGGATGTCATATCACCTTTAATGCCTTCTCATGCACAATTGACATCTACACTACCTCCCTTCACATGTACACTTTTCATGAATGATTCTTATTGGGAGCACATTCCATTTGATCCTACTTGCAATGTGTCACTATATGTTCACATGATGGTTTGACTTGGCTAGGATTTTCTTTCGAGGATCTTTATCCTCCAACTCATGATCCTCATCTCTATTATGGATTCATCACTATCACTATTGCTTATGGTCTGTGTGTCTTTCATCTCACAATCTACCTTGTGCGAGCCCCTTGCTCTTCTCCACTTACATTAGGACAATCTTGGATTGCTTACATTGGGGGCACATTAGACCCTGATCATATTGATATCTCATTTCCTATGCCCTTTGGTCATGTGTTCATTTGCAATAGTTCTTTTCTTGGATATACACAAAATCTCACTCACTAGTATGCACACAGATGCCCATTACCTCCTTTCACTAATGAGGAATACACTATGGGCATGTATAACTTACACCTCAATGGCTCCTTACTTGATCAACCCAACACTATCGCTTATCAAGTTTCAGATGCTTCACCATTTGGTTTTGATCATGAAAATGATGGCCTCTTAGATGATGTTACTTAATCACTTGTTTCATCATACACTTGGGGGCATCACATTCATTCCCCCAATATCAACGCGTGTCTTACATTCCCTTCGTTACATACTAACTTCTAACATATACATCCCGACATATGATCATATCACCATTCCCATATGACACACTCTTGTGCTATGGTTCACACTTGACTGTTGAGGGCATCCTATACATATAAACCTCACACACTACACATTCTCCATTACACACTACATCGCACATTACATATCACACATTACACACTACACACTTCACATTTACAACACATTCTTCTACACATTGCATATCCTACACATATTCAATATATTCTTCTTACATCTCATATGCATCTTACGCACTTGACGCCTTATATCCATTACACATCTTACGCCCATTACGACATCTCCTTCTTCCTCCGGATCACATATATTGTGCACTCCCTACATATTCTATTAATATATTCTTCTATACATCATACACAATTTGTGTTACACATTATACACATCTTCACCATCATCTTCTTACATATACCATGCATCATAAGTGCTTTGTGGTTTCCACAGTCCACACAATCTATACATCTTGTGTTGCACATCATCACACTCGTCACATTCAACATGTATCTTTCTAACAGTATGCAATTTCAAATCACATCCTACACTTTACTTCATTTTTTAGCATCCTCCTAAGTACATCATACCTTTTTTCTACATTCTACACATCCTATATCTAACCCTTATAAGCGCACACTACCCGACAACGCACTCTAGTCCCATGGTTCATACTTGATTGTTAAGGGTCTAATTCTAAATTGAACCTCACTTCCTCATTACACCCGCATCATTTTCTCCGCTCAATCAATCAATAAATCCTTCTATCACAATATACAACATTTTTAACCATAACCTCATTTATACATTTCTTTATATAAACTTTACGCTAAATCATCACACCTTCTAGCATCCTACTCATACATTTTGTGATATACGCTTTGTGTTAAATCATCGCACTTTCTAGCATCCTATCCATATATTTCGTGATATACACTTTATGATAAATCATCACGCTTTTTAGCATCTTACTCACACTGTCTGTGATATACACTTTAGGCTAAATCATCACACATTCTAGCACTTAATTCTAATAACTTCATGATCACTCATCCATATGTCGCAGCTTGTCATCTACACATCATCATTTCTATAATCAAATCTCCACACTCTATTCATTAACTCTTTCTAACACACGAAGACACGTCGCTCAAACCATTTTCTGATGACACACCCTCATTTATGGTTCATTCTTGACTGCTGAGGGGGCATAAATAAATGAACGTCATTGTATACATACACAACCGCTCGGGTGGGCACACTGCTCCTATCATTCACTCTGCATTCCATTCCACCTCATTCACAACATACTACACATCTTGGTTGTATTTTCTCTTGCTTACTTATGATTTTATAGGTTCACTTTATTACACATGCTAGATAGATATCTTGTATGTCATTATCTTTATCATACACTCATTAGCATTCACTTACCTTTCTAGTTTTGATCACAGATTACATAGTTCCATTACATGCAACATGGATGCTTGGTGCAAGACTCCTAGTACAAGTCCCACAATGGCTCATGGGGCATCCACTTTCGTACACTACAAAGTTTCATTGTTTCATTTTGATTCATAACACACTATGTTATCAAATCATACACACTTTGACATACTTTTTATCTTTCTAAAATGTTAATGGGTTCTTCATGTGCAACATTTGTATGCAGGGCTACTTGCTTCCATGATTGTCTGTTACATTGTCTTCCATTATTCGCTCTTTGTACCCTCTTGTTTTCGAGTTTCGCCCTTTTGTTTTTAGTGCATACTTGTCTACTTGCGGTCAATATAGTCTTGATTTTCTTGCGACATCGTGAGTGGTTTCCCATGTTTGTAACCCACTTTTTGTGGTCTACATTATATTCTACTTGCATCTTAGCTTACACATAGTCTGATTAGCTTACATTTCATGCATGTTTGTCTTTGTTTCTACTAACACTTGTATCCTAGCCACTTGTTTGTGTGTGCCTTGGTTTCTACCAAGCACATTCCCTTTCCCCCGTAGGGCACAATTTCAACACAACAATCGGTCCTCTTTTGGGCCGCACACTCCTTCGGGGCATCACATACACCCCAAATGAGTGGGTCCATCATTTGGGTGAATCAATCACCCTATACAATGTTATACACAACACAACATGGTACCAAGTACAACACAGTTGTCAGTTTTGGACAAGGCTTAAAATTAGACTTGGGTCCTTAGCACAACGTCCTTTCTGGATGCCTAAAACTAGGGGGAAATTACACAATGATTGGTAGTTCAACACATTCTATAGAACTCCACACATCATCTTTTACAGGGCATGCAGTCCTTAGCACATGCATTTATACACACCATCTGTAGTGGTGTTATACATTGTGGGAAGTAGTTAAAGGTTGGAGGATGACACCAGAATATTATCCCTATACTTCTTCCATTTCATTAGCATGAGATCACCAAAAACTCGCACATCGACATCATCTACAAGATCCTTTTCTACACTCTTTCCTCATCACGGATTAGGTGCACATGTTCCTTTTTCACACTTTCAACATTTTTACATACTTTCCTTACACACTTTTTACATATTTTGATCATATACATGCATATTTGACTACTTGTTCATCTTCTCTTTTGTAGGTCTCATTTTGTATGGGAAGCGATGAGTCGACATCAATAATGCGACAACATCACACACACATCAAACAATGACATCGACATCAACAATAGGCACATCATGACATCTACACATGCGTTTCCGCCCTAGGTTCATTTTCATCACTTTTTGCACTTTCTCCTCCTTAACATCCACGCTTCACATTTTTATCATTCCATGCTTTGTCTAGTCCCTTAACATGCTTTTCATCATTGATCTACATGGTTATCAGGTACACATCTCTATCTAATTTATGTTACCAAGTGTTCCACTCACCAACATAAAGTGGGGGAAAATGTAGACACAAAATCATGCACTTTGGGTAATTATCTAGTCCTGATTACATACTACTATTCATATGATTCCTAAGTAAGAAAAGTACTAACTAACCCATGTCTTTGGCCACCTTTCCTTGCTTTCTATTGTTACTTTCAATCTCACACCCTTACTTGTTCAATCTGTATTTTTATTCTTTAGTATTTGTCATCTTGGACACTAGCGCCCAACCAAGATGCCAAGATGTCGGCCAAACACCCTCATCCCCTCTGGGTAACCCTGTCCCCTTTGTACCTTGATCAAACTTCTTGGGTCCTTTCTAGCCGTTTGAGCATCCTATCTTTTTGGTGGTCGACCTTTTCAGGGTTAATTACGAAATTCAAGCAAAGGAATTATATAAATATAAAGTTATATGATCATAATAAAGGACAAAACACTAAGCATTATCTATCATCACCCAAGGTCGCATCCATCAAGGCATCTGAGAGCTCCATTGCATCCATCTAGCACCATCACAAGGGATACAAGGGCTGGTTTTCTTCATTACACTTTATAGGAGGGAAGTTCATTCTATTTCATGCACACATTTATTACATTATACATCTAACTATTTGCTTGCTATCCAAGTACAAGAGAAACCTAGGGCACAATTCTACACACACATACACACAAAACTACATAGGGTCTAAGATGTAGTGTAGTGATCAGTCATAAGTTCACTATTGTGAAAGTTGAGGATAGTCTGACCCCTCATTCTACATCTTTCTTTTTCGGGATTTAATGTCTATTTGAGGGTTTTATAGGTGGATATTTCATTGCAAGTTTACATCAACCTCAACGATCTTGGTGCGACCTCAAAGCGACTAAAGGTGACTAAATATGAACAACTTACGAAACCTCATAGGATATTTTTTGGTCTTTTTGTAGACCCAGTGTGCCTAAAATCGGGACTAGGGTGCCTATAGCACCCTTGTCCCTTTCCAGAACCCTAGTTTAGTTTGCTCCTCTAGTTCTCGTACTTTTATGAGCTTTGGTGCAATGGTTAGTGCTTCGTATTTTCCATTTTTCCAATTTTTACATTCTCCGAACTCGTGAATCACCTAAGTCATCTTATTCCTTCTTTGCACTAAGGGTTATCACATTTCATTGCTTACTTTACTTGAGTATATTGTTCTACTTAATTTATTATTCATTTACCACAATCTTACATTCGGATTAGGCTCTTATTTTAAATTTTAGCTTAATCAATATAGTCAACATTCTTATAACATGGTGTTATCCCAAATTCGCCCCCCGGAAATTTTTCTCAAGACAACTCCTGCACATAAGGAAATTATGAAGGAAACGACTTAGACCCGTGAGCTCACATTCCAAGACGACAAACAAGGTTACAGGGAGACTCTACAATGGAATGGTGGGGCCTATGAAAGTTTAAACAACCCTGTGCGAGAAAAAGAGAAGCTCAAACAAGCGCCGCATCTCCATATGTCTCAGGATGAAACGGAGGTAGGGAAATGGTCAAGCAGAGTCAAAAGGCGGAGCTTCGGGGCCGTGGGGGTTTTCTGAGTTTTGTGTTTCTCAAAAAGGGAAAAGATAAATTATGGACCCGTGAGCCCAATTTTTTCTCTAATCTGACTGCCACATGTCCCATATCAAAGGGGACCCATTTTTCAAGTTGTTTTCCCGCCCTCCTATACGGACCCGATACAAACTTCGAAGGGGCATATCTTTTGACTCAAGGCTCGAAATATTGTGAATCTGACACCGTTGGAAGTGTCTCAACATCCTCTACGCCATGAAAGGATTAAAAATCATTTTTCAGGCCCTGGTAGGTAAAAAATGAAGAAGAGTCTTCCAGACATTAATGCAAAATCTAATCTCTTCAACTACCAGATCTGATTTGATTCAATCCGTTGGGAAACCAAAAGTGACATATTGTGGGAGAATTTGCAGAAGGCATTAATATGCAGTGGTTAAGCTTTTAAAGCGGGATTCGATGTATATCTCGAGGTGGTTGAAGTAGGATTCGATTTTTTTCCTCTTCTCTCTCTCTTATTCTTTCTATATATCGTAACACTTCTCATTTTGAAAAGGAGAGACATTCTCGGCATAGAGAAACTCTGTCAAATTTGTTTCTCGATGCCATTTTTGAGCAGCGAACCTTCTCTCATGCCTAAAAAATGTATTTGTGCCTCTATTCTAAAAATGTAATGGTTTGTGCACCTTCTAGAGCAATAAAAACATGTTTTTGTGGTGTTCTTCAACCCTTTGCATCATTTTGTTGTTTCTCTATGCCTCTCCCTTCCAGATTTGTTTTTCTGTGCATGTATTTCACATTTGTAGGTGCAGGATATTGTGTTTCATGGAGTTTAATGGCGAATTTGAAGATTTGGGCCATGTCACTTCTATCTGACCTCCCTCATCTCCATTTTCTTTGTTTCTTTCTCCCTCAATAGAATATCTCATTCCCTTTTCTCAGTGTTATCACCTCTGTAGTGTAGGATTTCTTTATTTTCATGCTCTCTCTCTCTCTCTCTCTCTCTCTCTCGATCCCTTGGAATTGTTAGATTAGGAGTATATAGTCACATTTCCTTCCTTATAAGTAGTTTAGTGCTAGGATTAGGAATAGGAACCAACCTTCTCTAGAGGATCATTCCCATTTTGCAAGTCCCATAGCTTGGGGAATGATCCAATGTTATGAAAATCACACCAAATGACCTTACCTTAGAAAAGCAGATCCATAACTCATTTGGGGGTGTTGTGATTTCACACTAACACATGGAAGTTCATGCTTCTACTAGTAAGAATCCTTTTTGTACTTGTTTTATCTTCCTAAGAGTCCATTTGACATTGTTTTGAGAATACCATGTAAATACAATGGGAGGGTGGATTTGGAGGTCCATAAAGCTGGTAGGATCACCGAGAAGATTTAATAAATAAACCTCTAGGTACATGAGAGGTCGAAGGATACATGGGGCCATGTATAAAACAAGGCATGATCAACATAGAACTCGAGCATTCTTTCCTTGCTGATGATAAGGTGTAGTTGTACTTGAGTAGAGAGAGACTCCAAGGTAAAGCTAAGAAACTCAAACCTCTTAGATATGGCCCATTTGAAATTTTAGAACAATTGGGAAAGAATGCATTTTGATTGTATTTACCTCCTTATATGAGAATATATTTAGTTGTTAATGTTGGAAAAGTACGTCTCTTTGAGCCCTCTATACTAGATCATGAAAAGGAAGGGTTATTATTACCATCCATTGAGGATATTTCTTTAGACAATCAGCTAGAATTAAAGGAAGATGTGGTATTACAATGAAAAGAGAGGAAAACACAACGAGGAGTGAAAGGCCGGTGGTTGATTGGGTTAAAAGGTCGATTTCCAAACAATGGTAAGTGGTTTTGTAGAGAATACTTGGGGAAGAAATTTCCTCACCTCATAAGTTCTTGATTTTAGGGAATTAAAAGCCTCAAATTAAGGAGGCATGATACGAAAATGGATATAAAAGTGCCCATTTTATGTAATTCTCTATCTTAACTTTTAATATACTCTCTCTATCGCTCACATGTAAATTGTAACATAAAAATGGTTGAGTTAGCTTGAAGGTGATCTAAATAGCTTCAAATGACAAGGTCGGATAGTCTTGTTATAATAAGGAAGTTTGACAATAATTACATAGTAATTATACATTAGTTAAATGGTAGTTTTGTGGCGCTTAAAAGATATGAAGGTGAATGGTTATAAACGCTTTACCCTAACCTAACCAATTTGTTTCACTTCCTCCTTCCTTCCCGTTGGAGCTCAAAATTACACCCTAGATATGATCGTGAATGACCAAGAATTTTGAGGCAACATGGGACTGTCTCTCAATTATGGGACCTACGAATTGAGACAAACCTCCGGAGAAGGTTGGCTAACTTCCTCTACCTATTCCTAATGCTAAACTACTCCTAAAATTGAAAGCAAATCCTAACCTAAACGTGCCAAGGGACCAGGATAGAAGGAGATGCAGAAAAGGGGAAATCCTAAGCTAAAAGGGGGTGATAGTACCAGGAAAATTTTGATTACTCCACAAGGGAAAAAGAAAGATGGAAAACACGGGAGAGATGGTGAAATAGACTCACCACATATGAGAACCACATAGACTATGCATTCCCCACGTGAAAAACACATGAAATGGAGCTGCAAGTAAGGAGAACACACAATATGTTAAGAAATGTAAACATATAGGTAAGGAGAAACAAAACGCGCGACCAATGCAGAGAGATAGCCACAAAATCTGATTTTATTGCTTAAAGGATGCACAGTCAATTACATTCATGGAAGAAGGTGAAAATACATTACAGAGACCAAGTCAAAGGTCTGAAACCCATGGGAAGTCAACCACCATTTTGACATGGTGTCATTACAACAAAGAGAGATCCGTTTTAATGAGAAGAGCTCTTACATTTATAGAAAAATGAGAGAAGAAGAAGAGAAAGAGAGGGAAAATTGAAATCAAATTTCCAACCACCAACAATAGTTAATAAATTCACTGAAATAATCTGGGTGCCTCTGGTTATCCACTGCCACACACCTTTTTCCTTGTTAGGCACCCATACTGCATTAAATGCTAGTAGTTGTGCTACTTGGAATTGTATCTTTTGTATGTTGGAGAATTCTTCCACCTTTACGCATATCTATCCTTAATAAAATTAAGAAATCGATCATCGATATAAGGTTTGTAAAAATCAGATCATCCAATCAAAATATATGGCGATTTTAGTCTCCCATAGAAAACTGTTGTTTTCCTTTGATACGTGGCTCTTTCCTTTCAGTCTTGTGTAGTTTTTACCTCTATGGCTTCATCTTCTTCACTCCACGGTTCCACCATCCCTTCGCTTTGACCTGCGGTCCTCAAAATGGCGCGGGTTTGATAAATGTCTGCAAAACTCTTTTCCTTGATCCGTAGCTTTTTCAACATCTCGTGAAACCTTTTCATTGATCTACGACTTGTGTTCTTCTTCCCACGACTTCATCAATCGCTCAATTTTGACTTTGTGGCCTCTACTAGTTTGGCACAACCTTTAATCATAGTCCATGATTCTTTTTATTCAATTTTTCGGCCTTCTATTTTGCATTCACGCCTTGTTCGGACTTCAACAACATTTATTCTTTGGTCGTGGCATACTCCAACTCTTCACGGTCTTGACTCCAAGTCTACAGTAGTCCAAGTTGTTTTATTTTTGCAAGGGGTGAAAAAATAGACAACACCTCCTTAATAGAGTAACATTAAATACAAGTGGGGAAACATGTCCATGGTATAGGAGAAGAGGAAAATAAGTGGTTTTGGATTAATCTAATTATGAGGATTGCAAACAAGTCATTGCAAGTAACAAAGGTTTGATTATTTCATGAAGGCCACACAGTGGCAAAAACTTGTATTTTTTTGAGATTTACATAGTGGTAGGGAATAAATTGCTTACCCATTAGAGTTTTTCCCATTTGGGTTTCTTCAGGATAATTCCTTGTCTCTTTGTTCTCTTGTTTGTTGATTTCCAACTAATTGTGTATTCAAATCGCACTTTCATATTAAAACTTGAACTCTCTAAAGGAAAGGACATTCATTATCACTATTTATAGGATTTGATATAACTATCTATAGTCGATTCTGAATCAATCATGTTTCTTGTTTTAAAGTGTTTTATATTTTCATTGTCATATAGTTTTTTTCTACTTTAATTTAATATTTTTCATTAAACAATATAATAATGCAATTGCAATAAGCCCAAAAATTTACAAAGGAATTAAAACTAGGCTTATTTTTAGGTTGGTGGCTAATGAGAGTGCTTTAATACTCATCAATAATTTATATCAATTATTAATATCTAATTTTGTAATGGTGCGATTGCGATTTAATTTTAATGTAAATATTAGTGCAAATTTGTGGTCAATAATGGTCAATTGGAGTAGAGTTTAACTATAATTGAAATGTTAAAAGGGAAATAAATAAATGATGTCTTTAGATTCCATTATAGTATAGGTGGATTTTGGATTCTCTTAAGCAATTTCAATCAAACAGGGTCCTTGCCTCGGAGGGCGGGAACATGCAAATGTTAGAGGCGACGACTTGTTGAAGCCTCATGACTCATGTTTATTTATTTGTGTGTTACTTTTTTATTTTAAGGATTACGTGTTTGTGTGGTCCTCGGAGATGGAGAATGGATTTGAGCTAGTGGGGTATTTCAATTGGGATATCTATCTCCCCTTTCACTTGCATTTAGGAACCCCTTTGAATTCACTTGTGTTGTGTTCATATTTTGCCACATATGAGGCGCTATTATAAATATAATTGAAAGCACAAAGAAGTATCCTGAGCCTATTGTGTTGTCATGTACCCAAAGAATTTGACCAAACATTATTGTTATTGAATTTATATGAAAACATTCGTGTTGCGTTTGCCTCGTGTTGGAAAATTGAAATTACTCCAAATAATTCTAATTCCCATGTTTGAATGACATTAGTATCATGAATATTCATATCATTTTTGTCATTTATCATTGGAAGGAAGAATGATGATAAATGAGAGATGGATTTTTGATCTCAAAGTTAATTAATTTTTCCATGTTCTTCACATTGTCCACACCCCTTTCTCCTTTGAGTAGTTCGCACAAATGACGCATAGTCTATCTATGATTTACCAAAAGAAATAAGATGATCATATATAGTGGAGAAATTCGATATATTAGGGGATTTCAACTAGGTTGACCATCTCCATTGGGTTATTTGTTTATATCCCCTTTGAATCCACTCATGTTGCACGCGCCTCCTTTGTGTGTGAAAGGGTTCATTTAAAATATAGTATGAGGTCAAACTCTCAAGGCTTTTTCTAATGAATTTTCCACAATCTATTGTCACATGCCCCAAAAATGTGTTAGTTATTTCTTTGACAAATTTTAAATGATTCCTGGAGCCTATTGTGATCTCTCATAACCTTGATAACCAAATTCATCACCCTCTTCCTCTTACACTATTTAAGCTTTGCTCCTTTCATTCTAACTTCTTCAATGCCTCCATTCCATTGGCTCTATATTGCTTTCTTTTTTTTCTTGTATATAGGATACTCTTTCCCACATCATAAAGTGTTTTCTTTTAACAATAGATCTATGATTCTCATTGGTAACTTAGGCCAATTCCTCCTATCAAATATATACCTTCATATGTTGGGAATTAATATAGATGACCCCTTGTAGAATCTTTCAATCATATGTCACTTTCAAAAAATATTCCTCCCACAAGGTTCCACAACCTCATGAACAATCCAAAAAGCTCGAGGTTGACTAACATTATAAACACCGACTATAAATATTAGAGGTTTTGAAGGGAAAGGACTTACTTTCACATATGTTCATTAAGTCTACTCCTCGATGACCTCGTGCATTTCACAACATTTTCATTCCATCTCTACTCACGGATGGCTCTAGATCCATATGTCAAATTTGTAAAAATACAAGAGGTACTGTACACACCAAAAATTACATGTGCTAAATTGTCAAAAATGGTTACAAAAGTCCCCAATTATGATTCATGTCCTTTCGAAAGGTGTTTGAGTTCTAAACCCATTCGTAATGTACATTTGTAGCCTGGATAACCTTACTTAGCTTTTCCACGCTTTCTTTCAACTTCCCGCTTCATTTTGTGCATGTTTTGGCATTAGTGTCAAGACCGTGCCCTACGTGGGCGCGAGTCTGTGCGCTTTTCCTGCAATTCTCCATGCATGATTTAACACGTATGATTTCACTTAACTTTACTTCTAAGGCGCATTTGTGAATCGATTTCCTAAATATAGTATTGATTGCTTGGTATTCCTGCCCTCTTCTATTTTTAAATATATTTAATTAGTTTGAATTGCCTCTTTACCTAATGATTTGGCACTCCAAGGTTACCTTGTGCATGAAAGCACATCCCAACCAATTCATATATATTCCATGTGTGTATTCAAGCAAATGGCACGAGAATTTTTGTATCTTGCATATTATTGCTTCGACAATCATGTTAGAAATTATATAGCCAAGATTCTTTCACTTGTACTTATCTCTTTTCCACCCGCATTGCAACCAAACTGCCTTTAAGTTGCCATTACTCAAGCTCCTTCTCCTATTGCTGCCTTTGCATTCCCAATTCCTTGGACTCATATGGACACATAGAGAAAGAAAGGGACAAATTGAGGGGACAAATACAGATACAACCAAATTTGCCAAAGCTCTTGCTTATCCAGGTTGGAATTATTTGTTTATTTGCTTCATTTGTCAAATTATCAATTTTGAGTTATTCATTTCAAATACATATCAAATAAAATAGCAAAATTGTTCATTTCAGTTGATTAAGCAATTACAAATAGAGAAAATCATTAGAAAGCTTTCTCTTTGACATTACCAGGGAAGTAGTGGGGAATAATAGCTCTTCTAGGGTTATGATTTGTTCTCTACCTCTAAGGTAGGGTTTGAAGGGTTTTGATTAAATTAGTTTAGTTGTTTTAGATCTAGATTCACATACTTGCACAAGTAATTAACTACAACCGGTGATTACTTGTATTTAATTTTTTTTATTAGATTAGAAGCATTGTTTAAAACCAGAAAAGATCAAAAACATTTACTTCTTCCATTGTTTTGTTTATATATACTGTGAAAAGACCAAAAACATAGATTAAATTTCCTTTTATAGTTAGTTCATTTTATCAAAATCAATTCAATTCATTCTGCATGACCATCAAAGGTCCACAACAAGAGAAAATGTCTAGTTGTGATCCATTGGTCCCTTAACCCAACATGCCATAGTTGTTGACTGATATTGATACGGGTTTACGCTTGTTAGTTTTACGCACACCTTCCACCACTTGCACTCCGACATCGGTATTTAGATCATCACCACTTCCACCTAACATCATTTCACAACTTTCAATTTCCATTGAACATAACAACCGATCAGTGCTAGGGCTTTCGGACTAGACTAGAAAACCTCTCATAGTCCATGTGGTTTTATTATGCCTCTCATTCTCACTTTCATAATCTTGTCAAGAAATCTATACGAGGTATCTGTAGGTCACTTTCCGTGTGTTCCACAACCAATAGACAGAATCTCGATAGAGTTCGATATTGACTGGAGCCTCTGAGTAGTTATTCTATCTAATTGATCCATCACACCACTTTAGCTTAGGACAAATTTCTTTGCCTTAGACTCACAGATCCCGATATTACGTGTTGAAGATATAAGGTTGCCTCGTTAGCTTGTTCATCGTTACCACACTCACATCCATTTCTATTCTACACCGGTTGTCTCGGCACAACCTCGGGAAGTTGGGTGTGAAGAAGGTCACGTGTTGATTTTCTTTCATACAAATTGGTGAGCCCAACATGAAGGATTAATTCCTTCTTGTTCCTTTTATTTCATTGTTATTACCTCACCTCGCCATTTATTACCCTATTTTGGTAGGTATTTTATACTTTCTAAAATATGTCTGCAAGAGATTTTGGTGGACCATTTGGCTCTGATAGATATTACACCAATGTGCAACCATAACAATCCCCTTCTCTTTCGAGGTGGGGTGATAATTACACAAGCAACATCCAAACCTCCCCTAGTTACACTTCAAACCCCATTAGCTATGTAAGGATGGAGGAGGTTGATCAATCGTTAAACATGCAATATGGTCAACCCAATGCAAACCATGTTGTTATCACAAATGGAATAGATTGTTCTACCATAGAGTCTTATCAAGACCTCACATTACCATACAATCAATAGAAGATGATACATTTGCATTAATAACAAATCCTCTTCGCAAATAGATGAGTCTTTGGATATAATGAAGGCTACAACCTATGAGATTTCGAATGCCTATCCTAAGATTCTAACTTCCGAGGAAGACAAGAATTATAAGACTGAACAATTCATTATAGGGTATCATGAACCTATGCAATCAATCCCTACGACACATGCACCCCTAATAAGGGACTCAATCCTCTCCCAATAATCTTATTTCTACTTTAGTAGGGAGGATTGAGAACGAGAAAGTGCTCGGACTTCACAACCAAAACATGCAAGAGGGAAAAACACGAGGTATCTAGTTAACAACAAAGGATACATCCCTTCCAATGAGCAACCAATGCAATATCTTGTACTAAAAGGTTATTTAGTTCATTCAAATCCAGGTGATCTTCTCACGGGGATAGACACACTAGGGATGGGTCCTCATCCTTCTCGAGCTTATCCTACGTAAGGGTTGGTGCCAAAGTGCGTTCTCGAATGTTGCCACAATAGGCAATGCGACGCTCCTTAGTTTTACACCCGCTAGTCCATATCTTAGTACTATCCCACCTTACATGACCATGTATTCAAAAACTCCCCAGATGGACCCATATAATGTTCCTTCTCCCTACATGTCATATCAAGGGACCCCATACGTTCTCCGACGCTTATATGTAGCTTATCCAACTCCTCCTCCACCTCCTCATCAAGGATCTTCAATGGTGGAAACTTACGCAATGGGTACATATGCTGAGTACTTAAAGGAGCCTCTTGACTTCACCATACGTGGTGTCCTGCTTCCCACCATTGTCGGATCTTCCAAAATTTAAGGGAGAAGGAGACTTGAATTCTCATATAAATGCCTATGTTACTTCTATAAGGGAATTTCTTCCTTGGGATGTCAGTAGTGGCTAAGATCTTTCAAAGACTCTCAAGTAATCACATTGGATTGGTATTACTATATTTTGGAAGCTTCTATACATTCCTTTAAACAACTTGTTTCTGAGTTCATCAAAGAATTTGACATGAGCAAGTTGTTGCGTATAGGGATTAGGGAATTTCTGCATATTAGACAGGAGTAAAATGAATTTGCTTCCCATTTCATCCAGAGATGGCGCCAAGTTCTCTATTCCTCTGCAAGTGCGCCTGACATGGACCAGATGTAACTTTGCGATCTTTTCCTTCACTTTCTCAATCAAGAGACTAGGGAGGAAGTCCAAAAGTTTCCTTTCCATAGTTACAAGGAAGTATTGAAGGTGCGCTTGGATTGACCAAGCCGCTATAAATAGTGGGCATAGATCTATGGTCCCAATGGGAAATTGGTATCCCCAAATCAAAATAATGTAAATTATCAAAACAATGGTGCCAACAACCAAGGACCTAAGGGTTTGAATTGCAATCATGGTGCTACCACGAATAGTATTACTGATCAAACCAAGAATGTTGGTTTTCCAAACATTAAACAATAATAATAACAACTCGGAAATCAAAGAGGCCCTAACACCAGTGTCATCTATCAACACAATTGATGTAAATCATCCGCCACAAAAGCAAAATCAAACCCAAGGCCCAAACCAATATCAAAACTTTGGCCAAGGGGCAACGAATCATGGTTATAACAACCAATTTCAAAACTAAAACTAAAGTTATAATCAACAACAACCACTTATCAAAGGCCAATAGATTATAACCCTAACCTATATTGTGGTTTCCATAAGGTTCAAGGTCATGACGATAAGACTTTATACGATTGCAACAAGTTTCTACAAATACTTCCTGAAAACCAAAGGCAACTCTTTGTAGACATGTTCCTAGAAATCCTGAAACAAACCCGTAGCCTAGTCATACCGGACCTGTCACACCTCAAAATGCAAACCCTAAATGTCATGGGGATTCCCAAGTGAATCCTTAGAATATAAACAAGGGCATTCTTATAGGAAACAATGACCATGAAGCCTCAACTTCTGATAACTCTCGAGTTGCTCCTAACCTTGGTTCAAACAACAATACAAAAATCTTGGGGTTAGTCGAGCTAGAGGTTGAGTATGAAATTAATGCAACAACTCGATAAAGGAGTACATTTCGCAACCCTTACGGCTCTTTCCTTCCCACGAGATGACGTTTCTACAATCGTAAAACTAGTAGGACCACTATGATTTAATATCGATTTGAACAAGACCTTTTCTCACATTTCATTTTTAGATTTGTTGAAGAATTCACCGTATCGCTTCTATGTTGCATAATGCACTAGGTCTTGGTCATCTAATCCATGTTACGACACCTCCTAGTGCTCAAATAAATCATATTGACTTTGACATACATTCTCCCGGACCAAATGATAGGGATACTTTGGGTTTATTTTCGATATTGACAAGATGCCATCTGACGTTGAAATTTCCCGAAGAGGTGATCTTGCCTTATTTTTATAGGTTTGGGTTTATAAAAATTACATTAAGAGAGCCATGATTGATGATGGGGTTGTTGTAAATGTGGTTCCCTTCTCTTTCTTACAGAAGTTGGGATATGGAGAGATAAATTGTTCCTCTACAAGAAACATGTTACGGGGGTACAACAGTCTTAAAGTGACCTCGATTGGAACCATAGTTATTCCAGTCACGCTTGGTCTAAAAACCATCTTGACGGAGTTTTACATTATCGACAAGGAAACAAGTTATAACATGATCCTTGGGAAACCCTGGATTCATCGAATGAAGGCTATCCCTTCTACCTTATTCCAGGAGATTAGATTCCTCCATTTGGGGAAGGTCTTCATTGCTCAAGGGGATCCTAAGCCCTTCGATATACACTTAGAAAACCTCAAGAAGAAGAAAGGAGTCCATACGGAGTATGAACTTCCTGTGAATCAATTAAACAAACCATCTCCATCAAAAGAGTTAGTCTCAATCACCCTAGGTGTGTTGAAGGCTAAATTCATTGACCTAAAAACATTTGAGGTGGCAAAAAAACATAAGAGTAAATTAATATTTGTGGAAACAATGTCCACTAAAACCACATCGAAAATTATGAAACTCTTAGAGAGTGACGATCCGATCTTCCTCTCATTTGAACCACAGGGGATGGGTAGTCTTCTCGGTTTAGCATCTCTTCCCTCCGATGACCTAGGTCTAGGTGTGAAGGTGATATAATTAACAAATGAAGAAGGGAAATTTGAGATTGAAACGATGCTTATCAAAACCATCTCTGAGGGTTGTTCTATTCTAAACCCGGTTTGACCCATGTGCATATGAAATAAAGCTTGCCATATCCATGGGGCAAGGCCTCATCATTCAAAAAGGTCACAAGTAAACACAACACTCTACATAGGAAACAAGGCCGAGCAGCATAGTCATGCTCACCCACACACCATGTCTCAAGAACATGATAAAGAGGTGCATGAACACCTCTTTCAAACAAATGATTTTAATGATTGGACATATACACTTATGGGAAATGGTTGTAAGTTCAAACCTGGAATGGTAGGCCCTTGTCAAGAGAACAAATTTTTTTGAGGATCATGGTTCTCCATTGTGTACCTTTAGGGGTGAAGAATTTGATATTCATCAACTTTCTTCACCTTAGCCATCATGACATGTAGTTTCACCTGCATTTCCATATGTACATTATTGCATCCGCATTACATTTTCATCTGCTAGCTCATTTCGTAAAATTTGTGATCAAGGGACTTATTCTTATAACAATTCCTAAAAACTTTTGAAAACATTGGCAAAACATTCAAATCATGTCTCTTCAAATATTCATGGTGTCATCAATTGTTTCTGAATCATTTCATCAATCCAAGCAAGATAAGACAAAGCTTTGATAGAACCATTCCAGGGCTGCATACTTGGTTCTACTTATAGTTTCTTTTGGATTAGGCATCTTTGCCTATAGTCTGTTTTAGAAGCTTCATGGTGTCACATCTATCCCATACACATCTCTTTGGAAATAAGAACATTCTAGACATTTTTCCTAGATAAATAAGTCAAATGCAAATCCACATAAATTTTTTATTTTACACATTTCTTTGTGCTACCAACCTTCTGTTGAGCTTACGTCTCTTACTAGTGATTTAGGGTTGGGAAAGGAGATAATTTCTCTTACTCGCCTATGCCTTGTCCATGGTGATGAGCCCATACTTCCTATTGGTAGCATGGGGCAAGGTGTAGGGGTTTTTTTTGACGAACTTGAAAGTTAGAAATAGTTCATTCAAATGCTATGAAATCATAAATCAAAACAAAGTGAGATAGATGTCCAAAATTCCAAAAGAGTTTAAAACCTCAAAACCATATTTTGTCAACCAAATAGCCATCTACGGATCTAAGTCTAGATAAACTAGAAAGCATTTTACATTTTAAACTATGAAGCAAAGTTGAGTAAAATGAGGTTGTAGTGTCTCAATTTGGTTTTTCCAAATCCTTATATTTCTCTCATCATTACCATTCAACAAAAATCTATAACTTGTGCCCTTCTAGCTCTTGGTGTTGATCACATCTTATTGGTTGCGTGGAGTTAGGATCGGGGCAAGTTCATTCACTTACTTATCACTCTTTTCCACGTTTTGCCAAAACAATACAAAATTACTAAAAGTTCTTAGGGAAAATAAAGTTCAAACATTACAATGTGATTGCACTATCATATCAAAGCATCAAAAGATTACAAAAAAAGATCATTCTGTTAGCATTCATATCCACTACATACATTCTAAAAGCATATAAAAATGGAAGTTCTAAACATCTAGAGTACACATGTGAAGTGAGCCAAGAGGAAGTCAACTCAGATACAATGAATTACTAGAACCAAAAAGAAGAGTTTGTATATATCATAATAAATAAATTTTGTATACAATGCCATCATGCGCTAGGCGTGGTCAAAACGCTTGCAATGAGCCCAAAATATACAAAAAAATCATAAATGCTCGACAAAATCACAACCAAGCAATAAAAGGCCCACGACCTATCAATCCCTGTGGGATCCCTAAGATGGTTCACAACTGCATCTAGGACTCCTACTATGGCTACGACAACGAGAATGCATTGAATGGTGGGAGTGCTCGTGGTGGTGGTACATCACATGGTCTCACTATGAGAGTGACCCCACCTCATAAAATGCTCAACTATCTCATATGCGGTCACCTGAGTACAAAGAGAATTCATAACCTCTACTGCCCTCCAAATGGGTGCAAACACATCAGTGTGTTCAAGGCGGTTGTAAAATGGTTTTCCTATATCCTTAGTTAGCCTAGCTTGGGTCTTCCTTGAAGGGATCAACAATGTGTCCACGTAAATGCATTAAATAAGCTCTCGCCACTCCTATGTAGTCACTACAAGCAAAACAAAGAAGAAATGACGAGTTAGAAAGTTATAAAAAAAAAAAAAGAAATACCAACTAACATTTCCAACTAACAAGGTCAAGAGAAGAGGATCAACATACTCGGATCTCCAGGCATCCATGTAGGATCAATGGCTGATGTTGTTGTTGTTGATGGCCGTGGGATCTCCCCAAAACCAAAGGCAAGATGTTGTCCCACCAAAGACTTGTCATCCCCCTCTTCATCATGAAGATGTGGTCCCTCAGAGACAAGTTTCTCCTCCTCTACGACCACCTCCTACCGCTCCGCTCTTAGATCATCCTGAGTATTATGCCACTCGAGATCTCTCTCTCCTCCACGTAAGCTACCCCACCTCACCACCTAACCCCTCATCATCAATCTCCTCTCCATCAGTCTCCTCTCCTCCAATCTCCTCTTCGTCTGTCTCCTCTCCAGCTAACTCCTCACCAGGTCTCATCCCTGTAAATTCCTCGAGTTGAGTCTATATCTATGGGCTCGTCCTCCTCTCCACTATGAGTGGGTGCAGCCTCAATCCAAGTTAAGGGCACAAGAGTGGCACGAGCTGCCCATCGGGCATGAACAACTCACCTAACTATGATAGGAACTCCTAGAACCATCGTTGTCCAACCTGGATCTCCGCGAGGCCCCTTTCGGGCCTCCTTCATGGTCCTATACATAGGTGCCACTGGGGAAGCATATCAATGTAGGGAGGTTGAACTATTGAGGAACTCAGCCAAATTGGTGAGTCTCAAGCTTCCCCATCCTATTAACTAATTGATTAGTAGTGGAACAAGCCACCACTGTGGTCCCCTCCTATCCCCACAACCCTGCCATGTCCTGGTATGGGGTGGCCACCATGTCTGTTATAGTCAAAGAAGCCACTGGCTGATGTGGCACTCTGAGAACTGTCATCGTTGTCCATCTGGTGGCCTCACCGCCCCGGTCTGTACTAGTACTCCCATCCCATAGGGGACAATCCACTCGTACACCCACTCATAACCAATGTGGGGTGGCTCAAAGACTACCCCTGTAATTTGACAATCTGATACATGTCATGATAAGTGTTTCCAAGTATATCTACTCCCCAGGCATAGATACACGACCATGTGCCTCAATTTGTGTAATGATGGGAGCCCAATAATAGAGTAGTGTATCACCTCCCTTGTCCCCGATCAACCGTGAGGCCAAGATACCCATGATGGCCTTACGGATAATAGGGATGGGAGTAGTAGGAATGGATCAGACCTTAATCCCCTTCTTCGAACCAAAGGAAACCGTGACATCCCCCATATAGGTGGCCTATAGAGGTATCATGGCTGTAGATCCTACTATCTCTAGAGTCAATTGTCTTCTCAGTATCATAACCCCAAGAATACGATACACATCTTCTAGGGTGATTGTCCAATCACCCCTAACACTAGCAATCAAAGGTGTTCTGTGCCCGCATTCCAATAAGATAATAGGTCACATAGTATGTGACTAGTAGGAGTAACATGGGGCACTCGTGCAATCCTCCATATGCCTTCTCTCTGAAGAGTATCAGTTTCATCTCGAGTCAACTGATCCAATATCATTGGGAGTCGGTCACACTCCCTCTCGTGACTCCAACAAATACACTCTTCCTTCTTTTGCATCCACCAAAACATAAAAAAAAGTAAGTTAGTGACACTTTTCAAAAAACAAGCTCATCAAAAACATAACAAAACATTAAAAATCCAAAAAAAAAGTTATCATGGAATTTTGGTCATTTTGTTTAGAATTACGCTTGGTGTCGTTCTACCCCTGAATCGATTTGTCATACGGCTTTGTTGCCCTAAAAATGCTCAAAATGCAAAAAGACCATTTTCAACGAAATAAAAGACTACCCTGAGGGCGCCCCCTAAAGACTCATTTAAGATAAGAAATTTCAAAATAATTCCCCCTAGGCAAAGATTTTGACATTTTAGGTTAAAAACACACAAGTGAGGAAAACTAACTAGAGACTACATTGGTCGATCTCCCTCTTGTGGAGGCATGACCACGATCTTGCAACGAATGTTTTGACTATTCTTTCGACGAAAATGGTTGAATCAATGTGGGCCCAGAGCTAAAAATCACCAAATCGATATGCGAAATGAATTTGAAAATGAGTTTGTTTTGATATATATATATATATATATATATATATGTTATTATAAATTCATTTTGAGTGCATATGTTCGTAGGGTTGGAGCGTTGGCAGAGGTAAGTTCTTATCCCCACACAAATGGTAAGTCCTCTTGTCATTTTAATTTAGTGTTTATTTTTCAATATTTCATCTATCTAGCACTTGAGTCTTCTTTTTCGTCTTTAGGTGTGGGAGTTTGGACGATGACATTTTAACACACAGGTGTGTCAGGTATAGCTTCTAACTCCCCATTTCAAGAATGCCATACTCGGACTCTACATTTTACACCTTTTCATGGCTAAGATGCTTCTCGAGGGGGCAATATGTATGCACCCAAAATTACATGTGTTACATTGTCGAAAAATGGTTACAAAAGTCCCCAATGATGATTCATGTCCTTTCATAAGGTGTTTGAGTTCCTAAACCCATTCACAATGTATATTTGTAGCCTAGACATACTTAGCTTTTCCACACTTTTTCCAACTTCCCGCTTCATTCTGTGCATGTTTTGGCCTTTAGTGCCATGACCGCCACCTCGCACGAGCGACGGTTTTGAAACTGCCACCCTGTGCAGAAAACGATCTTGCACACTTTTCCTGAATTTTCCATACATGATTAAACACGCGTGATTTCACTTAACTTGACTTCTAGGGCACGTTTATGAACCAAATTACCTAAAAATAGTCTTGATTGCTTAGTATTCCTTCCCTCTTCTATTTTTAAATAGATTTAATTAGTTTGAACTGCCTCTTCACCCAATGATTTGGCACTCCAAGGTTGTCGTCTACATGAAGGCACATCTCAACCAATTCCTATATATTCCATGCTTGTATTCAAGCAAATGGCCTAAGAATTTTATGTATCTTGCATAGTATTGCTACCACAATCCTGCTTTGGAAATTGCATAGCTAAGCTCTGTTCACTTGTGTTATCTCTCTTCCACCTGCATTACAACCAAACTTCCTTCAAGTTGTCATTGCTCGAGCGCCTTCTCCTATTGTTTCCTTTACATTCCCAATTCCTTGGACTTATATGGACACATAGAGAAAGAAAGGGAAAACTTGAGGGGACAAATACAAATACAACCAGATTTGCCAAAGTTCTTGCTTATCCAGGTTGGAATTATTTGTTTTTTTACTTCACTTGTCAAAATTATTAATTCTGAGTTATTCATTTCAAATACATATCAAATAGAATAGAAAAATTGTTCATTTCAATTGACTAAGAAATTACAAATAGAGCGAATCATTAGAAAGTTTGTTCTTTGACATTACTGGGGAAGTAGTCGGGAACAATAGTTCTTATAGGGTTATGATTTGTTTTCTACCTCTGAGGTAGGGTTTGAAGGGTTTTGATTAAATTAGTTTAGCTGTTTTAGATCTTGATTCACATACTTGCACAATTATAACTACAACCAGCCGATTACTGGTATTCTCTTATTAGATTAGAAGCATTGTTTAAAAAACCTAGAAAAGATTTAAAAAACATTTAATTTTATTAGATTAGTTTGCTTCCATTGTTTTGTTCAGATATATTGTGAAAATACCAAAAACATAGATTAAATTTCCTTTGATAGTTAGTTTGTTTTATCAAAATCAATTCAATTCATTCCGCATGACCATCAAAGGTCCACAACAAGAGAAAACATTCGAGTTGTGATCCATTGGTCCCACAACCCAACATACCAGAGTTGTTGACCGACATTGATACGGGTTTACACTTGTTAGTTTTACGCACACCTGTTAGGTATTATGAGAAGATAGAACAATTAAACACATTAAACATTGCATCTAATCAAGCCTACGATTATTGGACTACTCCTAACAACATGGCTTGATTACGCACATGACCATATAAGGACCAAAACCTCCACGAGTTCATGGTTATGATCCCTAAGTCCCACAACCCAACGGGCTTGCTGACCAATTAAACATTGACACTAGTTTGTGTGCATCAATATTTAGATTGTTGCCACTTCCACCTCGACATCATTGCCTGACAACTTTCAGTATTGAACATCACAGGCCGATCGTGCTAGGACGTTCTGGAATAGACGAGAAAACCTCCCATAGTCCATGTGGTTTCATTACGCCTCTTGTTCTCACTTCCATGACCTTGTTTGGAAATCTATACGAGGTGTCCACAAGTCACTTTCCGCGTGTTCCACAACTAGTAGATAGAATCTTGATAGAGCTCAATATTGATTGGAGCCTCCGAGTAGCTATTCTATCCAATCGATCCATCACACCACTTCACTTAGGATGAATTTCTTTGCCTTAGACTTGCAGATCCCGATATTGTGTGTTGAAGATATAAGGTTTCCTCATTAGCTTGTTCATCGTTACCACACTCACATCCATTTCTATTCTACACCAATTGTCTCGACACGACCTCGGGAAGTCGGGTGTGAAGAAGGTTACGTGTTGATTTTCTCGTCGTATAGGCACCCCTACGAATGCCCCAACATGTCTCTTCTAACTAGACATTTGTAACTCTTTTCCACTCCGTTTCACCGCTTTCTCATTCCACCATTACTCGAAGATGGCTCTAGGTCCATATGTCATATTTAGAAAAATAGAAGAGGAACACCTAAAGTTCCCTAACATTTATCCATGAACTAAGCATTTGTAACTCTTGTTCACTTTTACATTAGTCCCCTTATTCTTCTAATTTAACTTCTCGACACTCACTATTGCCCCTATCGATGTCTCCATCACACTACCTACATCAATTGCTAGTTCTACTAGCTCTCGATATAATAAGTGATTTTACACTTTACAACAAAATAAAAAGAACCTTATGTTAGGAAATATATATTAGTGCATACTTTATTATGTTAGTAATTAAATATTAGAATAATTACGAAAGTGATTATTCTCATGTAAACAATATTTTATTATAAATGAGTTGTTAAAACAACTCATATTATTAGATAGTGTATTGTTACGAGAGTAACAATTACACCTTGTTAAGAGATTAGTTGGTTAAACAATCTCCATGATTATAGGAATATATTTCCTATAAATTTGTATGTTCCCGAATAGAGAAATACAAAGAAGCTTTACATTATTGTGTCATATTCTTGCATAAATCTTGTTCTTCTACTTTATTTGGTATCGAGTGTTGTCAGAATCCTTGCAATATGGATTGTTGACTAGTGGAGGGGCAGCCCTATGATCTTTTGCCCAAGTGATGGAATTTCACAATTGAAAGATTGTGATTTTAGCAATTTTTAAGGATTTTGAATTATAGAATGCCATCAAATACTTGTCCACTTATTTGTGTTACGTTTTCTCAAGTGGTCACCTATATATTTCTGTGGAATTTTCAGATCTGTGTATTGTCGGTCTTGTGATCTGTGTGTTGGTATTTAAAGAGATTATTTTTGTAGATATTTCTATTCGGCCTATCCAACTGAAGATTTTGGTGGATATGCAATTGAGGTTTGGAGTTTTAAACATCATATCTAGTAGCGTAATATATATTTGATGCATTTTTATCCTGCATCGTTTCATATTAACCTGCGTAGATATTTTTGGGGGGACATGTTACATGTGTTTGCTTCATTGATGCATCTCTGCATGTGTTTGATCTTCACAACAAATATATAGATCGAGAACAGTTCATCCTATTCCCTCTTGACATATAAAGATTTGTGATGTGGTTGTTTGCAGTCAAAGAGAACGTTTAATATCTTCATATTTTTCTTGTTGAGACCTACATTAATCCAATTTTCTTTTGAAATGCAAGTTGTCACCAAAGAAGTGAACAACATTGCTTCAGTATTACTTGCATGGCATCGAAACAACAACCATTTTCTTCGCATTATGCATCTTGTTTGGCATATTTTGAACATTCAAGACATCGATCGTATGGATTCACAGGTGTGATGAAGTTTATATTGGCTCTCGACACCAAAATTGACATGGATTTGTAATGCATTATCCTTTTGCATGGATTTTGGAGTTGCATTAAATCCTGTCTAAAGCTCACCACAAGTTTTACACGAAATCCCACCGAAATTTTTCAACGTAGTCTCCAAAAATCTATTCAATCTCTCAAATCAACATACTATCCAAGTTTATTTTAAATTCTTTCCTAGCATCGGTCAATATAGAGTCTAAATGTAAAAATGGTAAAGCTTAGTCTCAAGTTAAATATAATAGTGTCAAAAGGTCGAGTCGAGTCGGTCATAGTGTCAATGTAAACATATATGTGTGTGTGTGTGTGTGTGTGTGTGTGTGTGTGTGTGTGTGTGTGTGTGTATGTATGTATGTCAGTCGGTCTAAATTTTCATTATTCGTCGAAGTGTCAAAATAATCAGCGTCGTTGTGTTGTAGTTTAGTCATTTTTAAGTCATCAAAAAGTGTCGTAAAAATTGTAAAAATAAAAATAAAAAATTCCTCACTTTTCAATAATTAGACGCATTCTCGCTTATACGCGACATCCATCATGTGGGCGTGAATTGTTCAAAGATAATCAAATCCAGATCAAGTTGAGTTAGCGTGATGCAATCAAGGATGGAGGCATCAGAGGCTAGAGGTCATTCAACGACCTCTCATTAGTCGCCAACGATGGGGCCGCATGAAGATTTGGTGGCACATTTTTTTTTCAATTGTATGTTTACTTGAGTTTGCGGTGTTCCTATTTTCAAGAAGTAGAAATTTCACATTGAGGGGGAACATGATCCAATGCTCCATTTCCATTATGTCCTCTTTTTCTATGTATGCATGAGCAACAAATTTCAACAGAGTTTCCTATGTTATTCCCTGCAGTGAGATGTGATGGGCTAAGAATAGTATTTGGCATATCATGATGTGGCTATAGGTAAACCACTTGAAAACCTTCATTTGTGGTTTGTGGTAAACCAATAGTAAAACCACCATTTTTGGTTGTTGGTAATCCATTCGTAAAACCATCACTTTGTGGTTTATGGTAAACTAATTGCAAAACCACCATTTTGGTTTTTGTCAACCGTTTGCAAAACCATCCTTAAGGTTTGTGATTATCCTATGAAAATCACCGGATCATGAGCAGTGCAAGTATAAGGCGGAGTTTTCCCTATGTTCACACTAAGGGGGGGAATGTTAAGAAATAAATATTAGTGTGTACTTTATTGTGTTAGTAATTAAATATTAGAATAATTACGAAAGTAATTATTCTCATGTAAATAATATTTTATTATAAATGAGTTGTTAAAGCAAAACATATTATTAGATAGTGTATTATTCTGAGTAATAATTACATTACACATTGTTAAGAGATTAGTTTGTTAAACAATCTCCATGATTCTAGGAATATATTTCCTATAAATTTGTATGTTCCCAAATAGAGAAAGATAGAGAAACTTTACATTATTGTGTCATATTCTTGCATAAATCTTGTTCTTCTACTTTACCTTAACATGTTGCAACAAAGTCTAAGTAGTAGTTGCCCCAAGCATGTAAACATATGTTGTGAAAGGTTAAGTTTTTGCCTTGGTATTATAGAAATGAATATTAATACGTGTCTTCATCTTGTCTCACGTATATGAATTAAATATGTACACTCACTAATAAAATATTTTTATTTAAAAAATAAATAAATAGTTGCTCTTCTACTAATTTTTTTAGTAAAAATGTTTTTAACTATGTTGATAGGTGTCTTATAATGGTAGTTATAGGTGGCGATGGTGACGATAATGTTCATGAGTTATTATCAATTAAGAGTTGATCTTATTTTTTTTGCCGAATCAACTTTTAGATGACAATTTAAACCTTGAATTTAATGACTATTTAATTGCACTTAGAGATTTTTTTCTTTTCTCGAGAAGTCATAAAAATTGTAATACCTTGGCCATATATTGGAGTTTGGAGCCCTTTCTTTTCTTAGATATATTTTTCAAGGTGTTTTAGCCTAATAAGATTATGGAGGTATTAATTAATGTGATATATAAAAAAATCCAAAATAAGAACCTTAAGATTAATATCTTTTTCTTTCAAATATATTCATATATGTACAAATATGTGTGTGTTGTGTATGTAAAAATTACTAATTATTCAAGGGTAGGTTAAAATAATGATACATTCTTATATGTACATATTTATAGCTTTAATTTTTAATATTATTTAAAATTGTTACTCCTTTTTAAAAAATAGATTTTTGTTGTCTATTGCTTTGAACATCGTAACCGAATACACTAAGGTAACATTTAACTTTGGTGTACACATAACTTAATTTCTTCTCTATCAATATACATGATGGAGTCAATGCCAAATCCTTGAATCTGACGTAAAAATTCCCATTTGTTGCCAACTAGGACATAGTCGTATTCGATGGTGGATTTTCATAACATGTACATAAGTCAATAAAATACGAAGGACCTTATTTGGTTTAGTTTGTTATCAAATAATTCTCGTCGAGGGAACATCAACCTTATAATGATGGATCCAACATTAGATTATATATAAAAACCTCTTTCAACTCTCGTTTTATATGGTGATATGTCACCAATCATAGGTGAGAAATTTGAAATACATTCTTAACAAACAAACTACTTGTCACCAAACTTTTCAAAGTGGTTCAAGAAAGAGAACACAACCATCAAACATGATAAAAAGAAATATTTTCTTGATGATGGCACATGAAAAGGATGACAACTACATGTTGGTAGCCTTATTATGGAAAATATTGGGTATGTCTCAAACTTGTATAGGTTTGTGCAAAGTATTTTTGGTGTGTGTGACTTGCCTCGTCATCACTCGGGTCTTGTCCACCTCACATGGTGAGTCATCTCACTTAGGTGAGATCATAAGTCATAGGATTTATATGACATATGACATATTCTATCATAAAATATGTCATTGTCATATGCATGATTAACATCATAGGAGTTACATTCTATTTTGGGAATCAGTAACTCCTCTTTTCCCTCTTGGAGGGAATGATGGTCCAGTGTGAGAATTACACAACACTCCCATATGTACCTCTTTTTGATCTATGAGAATGAGTAGACCTATTATTTCATGCATGATTTTCCTTATTGTTCTATTTTTCTTGTTGATTACTTGGAGCTTTCTTGTTACCATTGGAGTGCAACATTGTCAATGATGTGCGGGGGTTTCCAATTGATCCTCGTAGAATAATCTCACATGGTATCGATCTTTGATTTAATAAATGTGCACTCATTTCATTTTGGTTGCTAATTACTTCCATTTTCAAATTTCATTGCTTCTCGTGCAAGTTTTTAATCATCTTTAGAATCTTGCTAATATGGTTTAATAGTTTCATTTTTGGATTTTGTGTTGTGTTGGGTTTTGTGTATGTGCGCTTCGGTGTTTTCTAGGTCATCTTAGCTAGCATTAACTATCTTTAAGCGGAAAACATGTTTGGAGGTATTTTCCTATGGTTGTTGGTTATTTGATTTTTCCATTAAAAAGTTTTTTTGTTAAAAATCTTTGTTTCCAGCTCCTTTCGCCTCTTATTTTTCTCTTCTCGCCTTTACCCTACCCTACACCTCTCCTATCTGCTTTTACAAGATATTTTTTCTTAGTAAGATGTGTCATCTTGGGCTCATTTTCTTGGGGAGTTTAGTTTTGTATGCCATTTTTTGAACTTGGCCCTCTTAAAATCTGCCCAGATTGGTGTGCATGTTTTTTTACCCTATCTCGCTTTGGCTTTCTTCACTTTCAACTTGGACCCCTTGTCGTCTATGTTGGGTTTTACCCTATTCGGTTTGTGTTCTTGGTCGTTTGATTGTTTACCCGGTCGACGTGCCCTTATGTCCCATCCCTCGACCCGTCTTTATGTTCTTGATCCTGCCTCGTCTTCCCATTGACTCTACCAAAGACCTTTCCTTCCATGGTCATTGTAAACATGTGTGTGTTACACTATCTATCGTGCTAGTGGCCACTAGGCCCTAATCTTCTATCATGTTTTTGTGACACTGACAGGTTTTGAAAGGCTACCGACAGCTGGATTAATACCAACACCCTCCATATGACTAGCTTTGCCCCTCTCTTAACCTTGACCCACTTTTTCCCTCTTTTCTTTTTTTGGCTTCTTTTCGAACCCACTTTGTTAAAAATTTAATCCAAGTCTTGGGTGTTTAATTTTTTAAAAAGGAGGAAATTTATTATTAAGTAGGTCATTAAGGTTAAGTAAGAGGTAGACATTTTTGCTAAATTAAAATTCTTGTTTTATTTTTTTATAATTAAATCAATCAGAAAAATATTTACAAACTAAGGTTATTAGACATTTTTTTGTCACTAATCTTTCCAAGGTACCACTGATGGCGTGAAGGGTTGTCTATTTTTGAACCCTACTACTCATCAACTTTATATTAAGATAAGTATGAAGTTTGATGATTCATTTTTAACTTCCACTTCCCCACCCGTTGAGGTCCTTGTGCCCTTCCTTGATTTTGATTTTGATTCTTTTGATGATGAGTATAGTGGGCCTCCTCTACCTAATCTTCCTGATTCTCCTGTTACTCCCACCTTTTATGCTTCGAGTCTTCTCGATTATGAAAGTAGTGATGATGAGGACTTTGTCCCTTCTCACTCGAGTAAAGAATCTACATATTTTGAACCTAAATTTACTGAGCACCGAGAGACTAGATTGGGGATCCTTCAGACGAGAGACAGACTCATTCAAATTTAAATGGGCCCCACTTATTCTTCATCTTAGCTTCCAACCCTCGGTATTTCTAGGATAATCCACACATGTTGAATGTGGAAGGAGGCATATATAATGAGAGTATAAGGTCGAGAACAAGACTTCCGATGTTCGATGGGTAAAGAGGGGGTTCAACATTCTCTCGAAAAGTGGTCGGGATAAGGAGGGAGAATTCCTCATCAATATTATCGTCATCGAACTAGAAGAATAAACCTCATCATCAGGAATAGGAATAAACAAATATGTGTCGTTATAATTATCGTCACATGAAGAAGGAGAAGAAACAACCATATCAGAAGAAGAAGAAGCAACGACAATCTATAAAGGGTATCCAAATAAGGATTGAAGAATGCTCCAAATAATGTGAGGACACTCCATATACGCCAATGATGCTAGAGAGGCATGGAAATGTGCATCAACAAACAATCAAGAACCATGTCACAAGTGTTAAGCCAATCATTGAGTTGATATGAATCACTGGGGGCAGGTACTTGTCCATACAAGAATGGATAAAGATCTTGTTGAGTGAGTAAACATTCCATGCTCTAACACCATTATGCATAATTTTATCTACCAAGAAAAAGAGGCAGAGGCTAGAAGTAATCAACATTACCACACAAGTTGTTTGATTACGGGGATTCTAATAGAGTTTGGTATTCATTTTGGCGGCCTACTATCATTTACTGTGATAACATGAGCACCATCTTGATTTTCCAAAATCTGGTTTAGCATCAGTGGATGAAGCATATTGAGATCCGCATGCACTTCATACGTGAGTTGATTCATGGGAAATAACCAACTTACAATATTATCAAACTTTTGATCAAGCTATAGACATATTCACCAAGCCCTTCACTGAAGGCAAGTTCCTTCACTTGCCCTCTCTTCTTTGGGTGAGGTCTTCTGCGAGCTGCCCATATTCTTTGGGATTTATAGTCCTCTTCTTTTCTAGAAACATGTCATTTGTAAATATGTGTCTTATCAGGGCTTTAGTTTTCGAGACCCATTTGACACATATTTCTTTGTTGTTTAGGGATTTCTATTTCTTTTTGACTTACCATGATCTTTACCTAAACTTCGATGAAAGGGGGTGTTGGCATTTGTGACTTGCCTCATCATCAATCGGGCCTTGTCCACCTTAGATGGTGAGTCATCTCACTTAGGTGAGATCATAGGTCATAGGAGTTATATGACATATGACAAATTCTGTCATAAAATTTGTCATTGTCATATGCATGATTGACATCATAGGAGTTACATTCCATTTTGGGAATCATAACTCCTCTTTTCCCTCTTAGAGGGAATGATGGTCTGACACGGGAGTTACACAACACTCCCATATGTACCTATTTTTTATTTGTGAGAATGAGTAGACATATTATTTCATGCATGATTTTCCTTGTTGTTAGACTTTGTTTGTTGATTGCTTGGAGATTTCTCATTACCGTTGGAGTGTAACCTTGTCGATGTGCACGGATTTTGGTTAATCCTCATAGAATACTCTCACAAGTTATCATGAAAATGTTGGTGTTGTGTAAGGTTGCATAATAATGTTACGTAAGAAAGGATTGTAAATAGGCATACATGCCCACATATGCGTTGCATGGGACTTATGGAATCTATATTGGAAGATTGTGCACAAATCTATGGTGTGCGTATGATTATGTAGAGTGGGAGTTGAATTATGGTGTGCAGAGGATTTGGTGCAACATTTGAGGTAATACTAATGCATTTTTAACACTTATAGGTGCGGTGTAGACACCTAAAATTTGAAATAAATCACTTGATCATCATCAATATTGGCTTAATTCTAAATCATGTTTTGTGAACCTTTTTCGAGCCCATTTTTAATATCCTTTTTCCTATTGCAAGAATTGATCTCCTCATTCCTCATTAGACTAATTAGGCACTCATAAATTATTATATCAATCCAAAACAAGATATCGGTTTCACTTAACATGCACAAAACTTTACAACACTTCATTCCTTACTTGGACAAAACCTCTAAATAGGGATCAAACCACTATATGATTTGGTCTAAAATTGATGGTTATGTCCCAAGACATTCCAACGTTAGTTTTTCAATTTG
Organism: Taxus wallichiana var. yunnanensis; assembly: GCA_018340775.1. Taxonomy (NCBI): domain Eukaryota; kingdom Viridiplantae; phylum Streptophyta; class Pinopsida; order Cupressales; family Taxaceae; genus Taxus; species Taxus wallichiana. The sequence goes on from CM031234.1 coordinate 306,397,670, forward strand.
ATATATTTTATAGGTCATTACAATCATCATGGGTCGACCTTAATTCAAAATTACACTTATGAAATCCTGTATAAGCAAGTCAAATGCACTCATTTACTCACCTAGTAATCACCTAGTACTTTTAAGAAATCCTCAAGAAAATATCTCTCAAAAGGCATTCACATCTCTTATGAACTTTAATAAACTAGCATAACATATTAAAAGAATCCCTTGCATAGGCATGAAGCACTCAAGTAAGGTTTTAAATCAAACATCTCAAGCTAAAGACTATAAAATCCAAGTCAAATACTAAATAAACAAGCCATTGTAAACAATATCGAGTGAACAAATTTTGAAATATATTTGCATCCATATAGATATCACTCTCTGGGAAAACTACATGTTTTTAGGCCTCTTCGGAATAGTTCTAACATAAGTGGTGTATGGATTGCATTTCAACACAAATGTGAACCTTTTTGCAAGGGTTTCACATATTATTAGGGATTTGGATCATTTCAATTGATTACATAGGGTTTCACACATTTGTGAGACCTAATATTTTACACCAAAACATATCTTAGTAATTTACAAAGGGCACAAAAAGTTATAGAGCTACAACACCTCCCCAATTGAAATGTCAGCTTGGGACGAAAGTGCCAAACAATTTTGTCCGAGTTTTACGGTTTTGTCTCACTACATTGTGCACTTTTTGAAATAGAGATGAAACATATGTTAGACATTTCCAATCTATTCATCACTTTGTCACACCTATATCAACTTCCAAATCATTTAAATATATAAGTTCACTTAATTTATCATGTCTTACTCCATTTAGGATATGTTCTAATTGAATTTATCTTACAAATTTCTATATATGTATATTATGATTTGTATATTTAATTAATAAACTGAATATACATCCTCTCACTAAACACTAATCCAAATTTTAAATAAGAAACAACATCTTATTTCATTTTTTGGTTAATGTAGTCACTAAATCACACATTTTCTATGTACATCTAGCCTCTAAATTCCTAAGCAAGAGAACTAGTCATTAACACCCCTTTTACTTTGCTTTGACATTGATTTTATCTTTATTGCTTACTATCTCTTGACTTATAACTTGCAGTTTTACATATTAGCTGACATCTTTCTCAACTTTGATTTCACTGTTTACCTTTTTGAACACCATGTACAAGACCACCCATTAGGGATAGGAGCACCTGAACACTATTGTCCCCTTTGGGTGCTTTTGTCCACTTTCTCTCTTTTGCTGATTTTTCAGATGTTACTTCTTTCTTATCTTTGTTTATCACTCTTAGTCGGCCTTTCACTTGTTAACAATAGAACTTAAGAAAATGAATCACACACACACACACACACACACGTCTTATTTAACCTCATTAGGGGAAAGCATTCAAGAGGCACATACATCTATAAGGAGCTAATATTTTATATCTACTACACTAGGGAATATAATTTGGTGCTACATACTTCACTGCAGAGGAGGGTTTATTATGAATTCCATACCACACATTTTGCATTGGGACAAAGTAGTTGTAGCTGTTATTCTTTGTACAACCGACACTTTAGGAATCCTAGCTTAAGGAACACACACACACACACACACACACACACACACAAACACTAGAACTACATTGAGTCTGAAATGTAGTGCATCGCTTAGTGAAAATCAAATTGGGATGATTTCTAAGGCCAATTAGACTCGAGCATATGTATATTTTTATTCATCTAATGTGCACTTAAGTATTATGCGGGTAGCTAGGGCTTCTTTTTTAGGTACAAGTATAAATGAGTGAGCTTGTAACAAACCCGACACATCCTACAATAAATAAGGAATGGCATTCGGTGATACAAAAAAACCATATCTTGAGTTATTTTGTAGATGCAAGCAACCAAAATAGACACTAACGCTTCACAACCCTATCCCATTCCGGAAATCTTGTCTGTCAATATCCATATCATAGATTCGATACGATCTTGCACAATCCAAGATTAGTTGTTCTAGATCATTCACCAGCCTAGAATCATTCCAGACCTACAATTACAACTTGAGTCATTCTACAAACCCTATTTATAACTCTTTGTTGTACTTGTTTAGCTTGATCTTTTTAATTTATTGGTTTATTTATTTGATCAATAATACCTTTACATTATATTTAATTTTATTAAATTGTTTGGTGAACTTGACATCCTTTCACGCCTATCTTATTAGATCCCTTCTCATCATGGCTAGTACCTCTCATGACTTCTCTATTGAGGATCTCAATGAACTCAATTCTTATCTTATTGAGCATCCTGAAAACCTAGACCTGTTACTTTTTTGCCCATGAGGAAGACCAAAGTATTGTTACCTCTGCTCCTCTTGGTACCACTATTTCTACTACTACCACATCTTTTATTCCTCTTTCCTCCCCTCCTACCAATGTGAGAGCTTCTACCAACCATATTCCTACTTCCACACCCAATCCTAATATTTCTTCTCCTATTATCTCCCACATTCAACCTAGTTCTTCTTCAGGAACCCATGCTTTAGAGTCTCTTTATCATGATTTACAAGCACAAATTCGTTAGTTGCAACAAACTACTTCTTATTCCTCTCCATCCCTTGATTCTTCACTTCTTCTTCACAGTCCTCTTGCACCCGAAGTGTCTTCTTATTCACTCCCTACCAATTTTGTTTCACCAAAGTTTCCTCTATTCAATGGCCATGGAGACCCTCAAAAGCACCTTATATCCTTTCATGTTGCTTTCTTAGACTATACGTGTGATGACACCCTCTTGACCAAGTTGTTTCCTAGGAGCTTACAAGATTATGCTTTGTGATGGTTCTATGACTTGCCCTTGCATTTTGTTAAATCATTTACTACTCTTGTTGATTTGTTTCTAGCTCATTTTTCTATGAATATTGGAACAAAAATATCTTATGCACAAATGGCTAAAATTAAACAAGGATCTAATGAACATCTTAGTGATTATGTATTGCATTACAAGAACAATCTTTCTAAAATGAATAATGTATTAGTTGAATCTAAATTGAAATATTTATTTATTCAAAGTCTTTTTCCTCCTTTGCAAGAATGTGTGCTTTTTGATTCTTATCATTCCTTTGACCATCTATGTCATACCTTGAAGACTTGTGAGACTAAGATATTTTCTTTGGGAAAACTCAAATATGGTTCTAATACTTCTGATCATTCTTATTCTAAATTTCCAAGCAAGATTCCTTTTAAACCCAAATCTAATGATGTTAAGCCTCTATATTAATGTCGTTTCTCAAACTCCTAAGCTTTAGCTCAAGCCCACCAACATATATTTACTTTATTTACTAATCCTCCACATATGTTGTTGCCCTAACTCATTGAAAGTAATCTAATTTCTCTTCCACCTCCTCTCAAGTATGATCCTAATAGGCCCCATGGCAAGAATTTTGATGAACATGCACATTGTGATTACCATAGATGTAATGGTCATTCTACCAACAAGTTTTTAAAGATTTTCCATTTAATTTAAGAACTCATTAACAATAATGATATCCAATCGTGTGAATCCACTTCTTCCACTTCAAAATCTACAAATGAAAATTAGGTTAAATTTTTTCAATTAGCCATTACTTAAGCATGACAAGTTAGCCCCGAGTCATCTTCCAAATGTTGGAAACACAAGCACTGAGAGGGGAGGGGTGAATCAAGTGCTTCTTTAAATTTTGAAACCAAATTCAAATCTCAACAAGCCATTCAATCTTAACCATGAGGAAACACAACATTCAATCATGAGAAAATAACAAGCAAGAACACATGAAGACCATATTTAATGTGGGAAACCCTTAAAGGGAGAAAACCCATTGAAATCAATGCACTACTTGGACAAATGTCCTATGAAAAATTATAGAGATTTCAATTTTTTGAGCACCCACTCAACTTGAAGCACCCACTCCAAAATTTAGCCAAGCACCCACTTGACCTTTAACAAGCTCCTACTTGCATGGAAGCAACAACTCCCAAGAATTTAATCAAGCACCCACTTAACCTTTTGCAAGCTCCAACTTGTAAGGAAGATACAAATCCCTATTTTTCTAAGCAAAAACTTAGAATTATCAAAGTTTTGATCACCTTCATCTAGTTTTCTGATACAACAAATTGTGATCTCTTATTCAACTCCTATTCTCTCTCTTTCACACCTTTTTCATCACCTATCTTCTCATCACATCATCATGTTGCAAGTATAGTCTTCAAGGCCAATTTCAAACAAGAACTTTGTCCCTCATTCACACATGAAGGAATTCATATTCCTCCTCTCACTCTTCATCATTCTCATCAGCTCATTACACTTTCAATGTACTATTCAAAACCACATCCTTATGCTCCTTGATTCACCTCTTTTACATGTCCTAGTTCGCTCCAAAATTGTAGTAATAAAAAATCCATTTTTACAACACACTTGGGCATGATTATACATGATGATATCATCTCTTACACCTCTTGCAATTCCCATTCTAATCTCTTCACAATCTGACTTCCTCGACTCGTCCCAAAGAAGTTAGATGACATCACTAAAAATTGCCAACATGTAATCATTGCATCTGCAACATGTTGTTCTGTTATTACCTTTTATGGGTTTTTTTTTACACCTATGACATCTATGGAGACATGGAGAACATTCCTTAACTCACTTCATAACTGAAACAACTGATAAGATACCTTTTTTAGTTATGATATTTGCATTTGTAACTGCCACATTCTATTTTGTCTTCTTTCTCGTGTTGGAATCTTTGTTTTATAACTAATATATAACTAATGCCAAGTGTTATGGAGTGTAATATAATGTTACTAAGGTCTTATAAGTTCCTTATAAAGCCTTTAAATCCTCTCTAAATCGCCATTTTCTCAACACACCTCCATTAGAGCTCATATGCTCCATTAGGTGCATGATGTGCACAAACCCATCTTCAACTTGCATGCATGAACTCACTCGGAGGTTCAAATAATGCAATAGAAACAAGGAGGAATATTAAGGATTTACAAAACATCATCAAGTGCTTGGGATAATGCAGGTTAGGGCACAAGACTTCATTTCCACTCTTCTTCTTCTCAAATGGATTCTCACAGGACATGACGATCAATAACCAATCACAAGATCACTTCACAAATACCATTGTGTGAGCTTTCAAAAATTATTAATTCTTGGAGAAATTTTTATGTCATATATAGATAATCTTTAAGGACTTGGAGCAGCTAAAACATATTCATTCTCTCTATGCAACATTGTTTAGGCCAAGGTCTCGAAAGGGTTTTTCATACTCATAAAATCAATCTTCACTATCTGATTTGGTTCACTCAAAAATCACCTGATCATATATCTTAAGTCACTTTTATGGAAATAAAACTTCCTTAGGCATCTCATAAAACCAACAACATGTTTCATTTTAAGTTTTATAGCATGGATAACCTTGCATTTATGGGACTTTGCTCATTCTAGGTTTCGAGTCCTAAAACCAGTCTTGTCTGAAGGCTTCCAACCCATAAAAATTCACTTTCATGCCAAAAATTGCATGAATCACTTCACAAAGGACCTAAAATTAAACTTAAAGCAATCAGTTAAATTTTTATGTGGATAATTTGACATTTGCAACCTAGTTTCTCGGACCTTATTGACTATCCTAAAAGAGGTAGTTTGCACCATTGAGCTTAATCATAAAAACTTCACCATATCAAGGTAAGTGCTTAGATATGTTGTATTGGACCTATATCAAACATACATGCTCATATTTCATTTTAATAGTATGTCATCACATCAAGACCTCTTCAAACCTACATGACTAGTCTTGCCTTGTTAGGCCTTAAATGGTAAACCATCTTATATGACTGTTTCAAAAAAATTTATGCATGGAATACACCTAAAAATATTCATGGAAACTTGGGGCACATCCTAAAAATGATCCCACATCATACCTTTTACCATGAAATTTTCGTCACGTGACTATACCATCAATTTTGTGCAAAACAAACATATTTCAGTGCCTTACCTTACCAAATTGACAAAACAAAAAATACCACAAAAATGAATTGCAAGGAGTACTATACATGCCTAAAGCATCAAATTAGCTTTCCAAGTTCATTTCATGACCAAACACTTGAGTTTTTCTCCATCACTCTAAAGGGAGGTCTCTGTGAGGGTTTGGAGCAACTTAACTTCTTAAGGTTCGTTCATAAAGTTTAGGCCATCATTCTAAATCATTCCTCTTGAAAATTTATCTTGACTCAATGTCCTAACATTGATGAAAGCATCAAACTACCATGCATAATTTTAACATGTAAATGAACATCTCAAACTTCATATTCGAGTTGAAAATGGCCATTTTGGAAACTTGATAGGATTCAAACTTAATTTTCTCACTTTTCCTTTGGACTATTGACCTAAAATTTTATTTGTGACATTGTATCAACCTCCTACACCATCCCAAATCATCATAATGCCCTGGAACATACTGTAACTCTTTAACCCATCTCATTTGGGTGACTAGACCTTAGGGTTTTGCCTGATTTAGGTCATGATCAAGCAAACTAGCACTATAACAACTCATGAAATCACTGAAAACCATATCTACATGCTGAAAATAATGTGTCTTACATATCCTCATGCTTAAAAATCTCACTCACTCAACAAATGATCATTATGCCTTATTAAGCCTTTAAGACCCAAGAGTTAGGTCTAGGTCTAAACCCTCAACCATGCTTAATCCCTGAACTAGCACTTTGAATTACCTTCTTGAAGCTTTTTGCGAACATGCAAAAAGTATGACGTACCTTCTGAAGCCTCCATGGGATCACTTTCTTATACAAATGATCTTCATGCACTATTTGGTCATCACTTACCAAGACTAGGTCTAAGTATATGCCTAGAACACATGACCAAACCATGTGTCTACATATTGAGACCCATGTGAGTGTCTTCACACTCTATGTACATGCGCCAAAACCTATACAAACATCCTCATGCCCCTGCATAATCCTCTTGGCTACATCATGCTTCATTTGGTCACCAAGGACCAAGAACAAGGTCTAGGAGAGACCTATCAATCATGCTCAATCATTGAGCCTACCTCTTGAGACCTCCAAGATAGTCTCTACATCATGTCCATATCCTCTTATGCACCTCAAGCCTTGCCATCACCTGGTGATCTCATCCTTTGCACTTTTTCATTAATGGCTCTCTATCAATGACTCATTTGACATCAATGACAACACATGCCAACAATCTCCCCTTTGTCATTGATGAAAACACATGTACTTTATCTCTCCCCCTTTGACATTAATGACAAAGGGAATGTATATGATCATATTCTTGAGCAATTGTGCCTTCAATCGAGCTTTAAACAATCATGATGAGATACATATGTTCTCTTGACTCTGCTTTTTTCTTCATCACGCATTGAGTTCATTGTAGCTCCCCCTGGACATGTGCACATTCACATGCCAACATTTTTTCTAAGCATAAATCATCACAAAACATCATTCCTAACTCCTTAATCTATCTTAGCTTGATAACGTTCTTGCAGACTGATTTTTGTCATATGAGGACTTTTTGCAACTTCAACACCTAGATCCCTGAATCATCCTTTTAGACCATTTTTGTCAAACTTTGTCATGCTGTAGATGATCACTTATCACATGAAGCTCTACCTTATGCCTACCCTAGGGATATATTATCCTCCTCTAACCGACTATGCAATAATTTGGCCATATAGCTTAATCTCATGTTCTTAAAGATGGGTCAACATTACCACCTCTCTGCCTGAATTGCTCTTTTCAATATTTATAGCCTTCTTTTTGTGATTTGGTGACTAACTTGGTTATAATCCTTGCTCCCCTATCATTGTACTTTCTTACATCACTTACTCTGCCTACTTAGCCTCATTGACACCTAGAATGCTTGAATTAACAAAGAAAGTGAAAACACGACAATACGAGGATCTCGTAGAATAACGTAAACATCAACCAAGATGCACTACTTAGGTAGGCGTGACAAGGTTCCTCGGGTGAGTGAGCCTCAACCATGAAATGTGCATGCAAAGAAAAGGAAACGGTCATAACTTCTCAATCCTCTCTAATAGATCTCGAAAAGGGAAGGGTACAAATATGGGTGTTGTGTAACCCCGATGCCAATCATACCTCCTCAAGTGGAGAAGGGGAGATATGTTCCTGGAATGGAAAGTAACTCCCATATGACACACGACGCACAATGACATATATGACGGAACCGAGAATCTTTCATAACCCCTATGACACCTAAGACCTATGACCTCACCTAAGTGAGATGACTCACCATGTGATGTGTAAAATGGACACACTAACACCCCCTTCATCGTAACTTAGAATGAGGTGGCAAGTCAGAAACAAGAAATGGGTCCTAAAAACTAAGCCTTGATGAGGCACCCATGAACAACAAGGATATCAAACAATGGAGGAAAACCCAATGGGAAAAACATCCACAACAAGAGATGAAAAAAAAACTCTCTAACAATCTAAGAAATATGCCTCAAATGGGTCCCGACAATTGAGGAGCCTGATAAGGTACCCATGTACAAAAGGGCAATATCTTTAGAAGAAGAAGAAGAGAGGAGAAGAAGGAGACAAGAGGAAATGCAAAAGAATCCATAGATGAATCTAAACTCTAAGAACTCTAGGAAGTCTCCAAGAAGAGTGTCGATGATGTGGTCCTCGACCAATGGATTGAAGAAGAACCACCCACACCAAACTGTGTGCCTACCCTTGGGAAGGATAGAAATGGAGTATTGGAAGTCCACCCACTCCACGAAGGAAGCCGAAGGCAACAATACGAAGAACTTTGAATCTGGTCCATGGAAATGTGACATAGGTATAATAAATGAGTGCACAACAACCAAAGGTAATGTCACGAGTGTAGAAATGTTAGGGTGTGAATAAGGAACATTTCTTTGAAAGGATGCCTAAGTGAAGTGAAGGCAATGCATGACCACCCGCGCAACAACAATAGGATCCATAAACAAGGGCGAATCAATGGTGATCTTCAAAAATTGGAAGTGATAAGAGTCCCATAAGGGGCACTCCTAACAAAAGAGATGTGGGACTCCTCTGAAACACCTATAGAATGATGAGGAACTCCTATACTACATCACAAGTAGGCACTGCGAAGAGACGATGAAGGTCTAAGAAATACTCGTCCTAAGCGGGGGCTCAAAAATAGAAGAGCGATGTCGACATATATGAATCATCACATGAAGGAGGAGCGAAAAGGGCCTCATACACTAGAACTAGAAAGGAGGTAGATGTAATGACAATATGAGGATGGGAATGAGACTGCTTAATGTTTGATGGGAAGGGAGGAGTGTTGACATACTCTGGAATAGGGTTGAGAGAAGGAGGAGACGAGTCCTCAATAACACTCTCATCATCATAACTAGAAGCAAAATCCTCATCATCAGGAATAAAAATAAATGATTTTGTGTCAGCGGAACTATCATCATAAGAAGCAGAAGAGGATACAATTAAATCGGTAGAGGTAATAATTGGTAGTATCGAAGGATCTCCAAACAAGGACTAGAAGAAGTTACAAATGGTGTGGGAGGATTTGAGTCTCCGCACATGAAGACAAAGAGGTCTGGAGACATGCAACATCAAGTGACCAACAACATGGTCACATGTGTCTAGATAGTCCTTAAGAAGAGAAGAATCAGTGGGTGCAAGAACTGGCCCATATAGAAAGGGAGTAAGGCCCTCGTAGGCGAAGTAACATTCCATAAAAGCATGCCATGATGTATAGTTCTCTCTACCAAGAAGAAGTGGTGGAGTCTTAAAGTGATCTTGCGACACTCGAGTCTGGAAAGAGCATCCTCCATGGTGCATCCGAAAGAAGTGTAATGTGCACGAGAAGAGGGTGTGTGGATATAAACGAGGTGGCAAGACGTCAGACTTGTCCGAGAATGCATCTGTTTGCAATACAACACCCAATAACAATGTTAACCCCCTATTTGCAACACTTTATAAGTAGTGTGTGATTAGAATAGGGTGTGCTTGTGTGATGTTGGGCAATTGACCACTCACCTTGTAGTAGGCGGCGAATCGCACAAGAGTGGAGGTTGCAATGAGTCCTAGTCGGAAGTAGAGGAATGACACATAATCAAACACAAAAGGGGGTAAGTACAAAAAGGGTACAACATCGCTCAATGTGAGAGAAAGCCTCTCACATCACAAAAAAAGGGCTCTCTTTGCAAGGTTGTGGCGTACACATTCATTAGCCGCAGTGAGCCGGAAGAGTGGCCAAAAAATCCCAATAACACTATGACAAATCCTGGAAAAAATGACTCCCCCTTAAATGATGAATTTTATTAGTTTCCCCTTTAATTATCTTAATTAATTCTAAAAAAGGAAAAAAGCGCAAAAATACAAAGAAAGGGAGAAGGAAGGTCATGTCGCAGAGGGTGAGTTGAAGGGCACTTGACAAGTTACAGGTGAGCCGCTTAATGAGCCGGTGTAATGAGTCGTATATCGAGTTGATTGGTGGTGAATCGGCGCGTTAGAAGGAGTTGATTGGTTAATGAAGATCATGAACCGAGAGCAATCGGAAACGAAAAACAAAGAGAAACACGAATCCTAACAACGTGCTCGATACCATGACGAAGAAAGCAAAAACATGACAACATGAGGATATATGGGATAATGTGAACATCAATAGAGTTGCACTCCGACAACGTGACGAGGTTCCATGGGGAAGTGAGTATAAACCATGAAATGTGCATGCAAAGAATGGAAAGGGAAACATCTCATTGTCCTCTATTATAGATCTGAAAAAGGGAAGGGGTACAAATAGGGGTGTTGTGTAACCCCAAGTGCAAGTAATCATATCTCCTCAAGTGGAGAAGGGAGTTACATTCTCGGAATGGAAAGTAACTCCCATATGACGCACCGACACACAATGATACATATGATGCAATTAAAATCTGTTATAACCCATACGACCCCTAAGACCTATGACCTTGCCTAAGTGAGATGACTCACCATCGATGTGGAAAATACAAACACCAACATGAATAAGGATCAACGTCAACTCTCTTTTCTTCTTGGTATTCTCGGACTCAGTGAGTTACTATTTTAGAGGTCCAACCGCCATTAGTTCCCTAATACTATGTATTGTTCACTCTTGCTAGTCCCGTAACATTTTAAGTGTCATTTCTTAGGGCTAAAGAGCATTGTAGTTCCTTTCAACCTCATTTGTCAACACCTCACTTCTTGAACCTTCTATGACAAGTTTAGTAACAATGTTTTCTATGTTCTTATAATGTCAGAATTATTCCAAAAATGAACTTAGAGTCATACTAAGCATTCAAATGCTTTTGTACAAAACTTCATGGATCTTCATCAAGATTAAAGTCTTCACTCTAGATTTGTATAGTCTTGCAGATCGTCTTGATTACCTATACACTTGTTAGAGACATCACTTCAAGCCCACAATAGTCATGTACAATCTTGTAAACATGCTTACCATCGAAACACTTTTTTCATAGTTTTAATCATGTTTTATGTTACTCCATAGCTCTTCCAATATTTATAAGCACTTCTGAGACATTTCATCATGACTCAAGGACTCGCAAACCCAACATGTATACCCAGTCACTTCACTTACATACCTAGAATGTTTCATTGCTTTGCTTCTGATCATCATAATAAGTCACAAATGCAATAACCTTTGCTTTATGACAGTGACATCTCTTTGATCCAACTTGAACTTCCTCAAATGCCTATCACCTCATTCAAGGCTTCCATAGTCTTGCATACCCTCTTGGACACTCTAAGCTCTTGTTTGAGACAATTCTACATGTCCTGAGCAACCATGTACAGGGTTGACCCACTGTATACCAACTAAAAACCTCATGTTTGATTTTCACAGTCTTAACAATGCCTTACACTTATTTATACAATCTTCATGAAGCATAACCATTTTCAATTCATGACCAAGGCTCATCTTACACCCTTGATGTAGAATTTCTTAGACCTTTGTGACACTTTGTTTGAGAATACGATGGAGTTCATAAAATTTTTAGGCATCTTAACTACACATATGATCATCTATATAATTCTTTTGATGACCATAAATCTTATGCTTGATCAAACAAACTGACAACATGATTTCACTTTGCACAACACTTTGCTAACACATTTAAGATTCTCATTCGGACATTTGGGTATGACTCAACCCATTTTATAGGAGAAGCTTATGAATTTGACAATCCGACTCAACTTGATAACTTGACTCTAAAACCTGACCATGAACACCTAAGATTCACATGAATAAACTTCCTTGACCATAGTACTAACTTGAACTAACATGACATGCATAATTATAAAGATTTCCTTCATACTCGTGCTCAAAGAACATATCTAACTTCTTCATGGGATGATATGAAGCAATGAACAACTAAACCATACTTTAGGATTGTTTCACCTCTCTTGCACATAATTTAATGAGCCTAGGACTCCTTGAGTGGCTACATGACTTAATTATCCTTCATCCTTGCACAAAAGTAGCTTGAAACCAATCATTGTCTGTTAAGTTTTACTTCATCTTTCACAAGACTTTGACTATATCCTTTTCTTCTTCATAAGTTCGACGAACTTTAATGCATTGATGACCATTAAAACATCCTTGAGCAACATCAACCTTATTCATTGATCTCTTAAGAGTCTTTACCTTCATTGATGGATTATATCTTTAACATCTTATAAAACATCTCGCATCTCCGATTAACATTTGACTTGATACTAGCTTCTTAAAGTGTATAACTGGACTAGTTCTTCTTGAAGACTACTACAACCCTCAGTACCATCATTGATTTAATTTAATTTGAATTAAATATTATATTGTAGAGTAACCGATGTATTAATGTTAAAGTACAGTAATGACACAAACAAACTAAGATGTAACGTATGAAACCCTAAGCAAGGAGATGAGATAAGAAGACTTAGTTGATATACATGCAATCTGGAAGTGATCTGAGTAGGGAGAAGTGTTGAACATGATGTAAGAACGTCATATATGACCTTTGTAAATTCTAGAGCTCACGAACAAGGTCGGATAGGGCGCTCATAGCAGCATAGGGGCACTTGGGCGTTGATGACTATATTTGGGTGCCCGTGATTGTAAGGGCTCAAAATATGCTTTCTTTTGTGCTTTAGGGTTTTGTTGCTAATTCTTGTTAGTCGCATGATATTTACGCTTTGATCACCGAGGGTACTTGTAACTGCAAAACAATCCCTAGTTACTGCATGACTCACAAACACATCAAATAGGAATGAAATATGTAGTGTGAAGTCAAATTGACCCCCGACGGTCATCCGATGAGTGAACTTATGATTTATGTTGTATTTGGCTCTAATTACTATTCACAACCATCTAACCATCAAGTTATCACCAAAAAAATTTAAAAAATATTTTTGTGGTTTGTTATTTATAAATTAATAGAAAATATTTATCAGTAACTTCGGAAGACATGTGCATCTCGCACCAAACATTGAATCTGCTTCACAAAATACAACCAATATATGTTCAACTTGATTAGTTCACTTGTGTTAGCATATTAGTAGCGTATGCCAAAACAAGAACTTTAAAACAAGGTATGGACATCCACCAAAGCATAATGGAGAAGGGACCTTTGTCAAATGTTGTAATTGCAAGTACCCTTTAGATATGTATGCAAAATGTGGAAGCATGCACAATGCATGTGAACTTTCAAGGAAATGCCTTAAAGAAATGTGGTCTCATGCACTATAATGATTGTAGGATATGCACAAAATGAGTTTATTGAAAAGGCCTTGGAAACTTTTAAGAAAATACAATTGGCAAGTGTAAAACTAAACTCCACAACCTTTGCTAACATCCTCTTAGTCCATGTCCAAATGGGAGTGACGATGCACATATGGAGGTTGAAGATGGATTTGTCAATGATGTTGTGAAACCCTCCATGGATGTTAATGGGTAGACTAATAGTGCATATAAGGTTTTAGGGAATTGGGGTTTCATTTGCTATCTTGCATGAATTGTTATTGTTTTCTCATATGTTACTTATCTTCACCGAATTTTTGTTGGTTTCTCATTTGTTTCCAATAAAAAATGTTGTCAACCATTTGCTTCACATTTGAACTCGGAAAATGGGGTTTTGTTTGCTATTTTAGTGAGCCTTTTTATTTTTTAAACTTTCAATTTAGAAGAAACGTTGTTTGCATTTGCTTCATATTTAGAGAAATATATATTCTATTTCAAAATTGGGGTTTTGTTTGCTTTATCGACTCATTTGTGGTTTTCTTGTTGATTTCCATTCAAAACAAGTCATTTGGTTTATATCAAGAGAAATATATTTATTAAAATATAAAACTCTAACAATAATTCATTAAGATTAATTCCATGAAGTTCTCATTTGTTAAAACATCTTTGGGTGAAATTGTGTTTGATTTAATTTAATAACTAGTGCTTTAGGTTTGATTTCTAGACTCCTCTTTTACTGATATGATTCAATTCATACATGAAGATGGGTCCAATCGAATCCAAATAGATGTGTTAAAAATTAGTATATTCTCATTTTGTAGTAATGTGCCCACAACACTCACGCAAATGATTCAAATGTTTTGTTTCGTTTTATATAATTTTATTCAAAGTTTATCATTATAGTAATTTTTTTCCGTTTTCCCCTTGGATAAATATGGAGTATATCATCTCCTTTCATCTTGGGAGAGATATACAAGCCTTGGTTGAATATTATGAAAAAAATTAAATTTGTTGTATCGTTTGGACAATCATAAAAGAATATTTCAATATGGACTTGTAAAATTTTGAAAGTTAATAGACGCTCTTGCATGCAATCCTAATTCATTTTACATCATAATGACTACTCATTTCAAAGTTTTGTAAAACTCATTTCATTGGCTTTGTCATTCATTCAGAGTGTTTTTGCTTTGTGAAAATTTTTCCTCTCATTTTATTATTATTTCCCATTTTTGAGAGGTATGAATTTGCTCATTTCCAATGCGGAGACAACTTATTTGACAAACAAACCACGACATATGAGAACGAAAATAAAATTAACACATCAAACATTGACATCCCTTCCGACATAAATTACAACTTTGCTAAAATATCTTATTTGGGAGGATAGACTCTAGGAGTCCCAATCTCACGTCATGGAACGGGGCTGATTTTGACGGCCGCATACATGTATTTAGTCTATTGAACCGTAAATTACAGTCTATTTTTTCCCGTCAAAATAGCGCACAAGTATTGAACGGATAACCATCGTAGAAAAAAGCACCTGACAGGCAAGATCAACCGTCAAAATTACCCAGACTTGACGCATACCCTATTTTACGAATTTGGTGGGTACGACGGATGAAATGCAGACAGAATGACGTCAGCGTAGGAAGATAAGATTTAAAAAGTTTAAACAGACACACGAACTAAAGAATATGGGTCGGTCCCATTTAATAATTTCGTTAAGGAGCCCTACTTCACGTGGGAGCGGGTCCCACTAACCGAAGTTGATAGCGACGCTTTGATACCGTTAAGATGCTTTTCCAACCTAATCGGAGTAAATCTGCAGCGCTTCTTTTAGTGGAAGCAGATGAAGGAAGATTCCAGAAATTATTGCGATGAAATATTAAAAGTTCAAGTCCGCTGAGTATTTGCACCTAATCCGTGCCGGCATGTCCACGCATGGCCTATCAAGGGATGCGGTTAAGGCCGACCGGGGTTAGGGTTAGGTCACAACGAGAGGTGAGGAGAATCGAATCGGGGTTAATCGAAGGTTAATTTTGTGTGGGCTATATATACTGGATGCAGTGAGCCATAGGGTTTCTTGTGCTATTCAGACGGCTCGTGCCGTCCTTCTGGTTCTCTGGTTCCGGGTCCTTTAGTTTCGTTTTTTGTTCTGTTAAAATCTTTTTCATTTTTTTTTCGGGTTCCTGTCTGAGATGGCTTCTGCCGAAATTGAGTACCGATGCTTTGTTGGCGGGCTCGCCTGGGCCACCGACGACCGCAGTCTTAACGATGCTTTCAGCCAATTCGGCGAGGTTCTGGAATCCAAGGTAATGGTGATTTTCATGCTAGATTTTTTTATTTTTTTGATGGAGTATGAGCTTAGATTAGATTTGCTGTAATGGGTGTTCTCTGGTTTTTACTGCGATGAGGATTTTTTTTTGGGTTCTTATATTAGGGTTTTGGGTTTTTGTAGATCGTAAGTGATCGGGAAACTGGAAGATCCCGTGGATTCGGGTTCGTGACCTTCAGCGACGAGCAGTCGATGATCGATGCCATCGAGGCCATGAACGGCAAAGAGTTGGACGGGAGGAATATTACTGTGAATCAAGCTCAGTCGAGAACCGGCGGCGGCGGCGGTGGCGGAGGCTACCGCGGCGGCGGAGGCGGTGGCGGCTACCGCAGCGGAGGCGGTGGTGGTTACGGAGGCGGTGGTGGCCGTGAGAGGCCTGACCGTGGTTATGGCGGCAGCGGTGGTGGTGGCCGGGAAGCGGTGGCTATGGCGGTGGTGGCAGCGGAGGGTATGGTGGTGGCGGTGGTGGATCACGCTATGGCGGCGGTGGCGGAACCGGTGGCTATGGCGGAGGTGGCGGCGGCGGCTCCCGTTATGGCGGCGGCGGCGGCCCCTCTGAAGGTAGCTGGAGGAGATGAGCGTGGGGTTTATAGTAATGGGATGGGGTTTGCTTTGTGGTGAGTTGGTTGGTAGCGTTAATAAGTAAATCTGTGTAAGTGTTGGGTCTTTAAGCTCTGCACGATGCTTCGAAATCGAAATGGGTTCTAAGGTTCTTTGGTGGAAAGTCTTGTCCTGTTTTTGATCTGGATCTTGCGGCTCTGTACTGGCCTTTATACAAGTGGAGTGTTTCTTTAATGGTGCTGTAATCTTACTTGTTACCTGGATAATGAATTGAGGGAGTTTATACATACATCTCTGTTTCTGTTTTGCCATATATAAACACACGATCTATCTCGCAAATCCATGTTTTTAAACAAACAAAACGATAAGAAGCTTAATTTCCATTTTAATTTCTATTCATTTTTCAAGATCGTAATGGTTCTTATATCTTAAATTTGGATTAGTAGGCATAAACATTAATTATAGGAATCATCTCTCATAAAATGATGAATCTGTATTTATCTGTATTCGATTATGTTGTATGGTGAGTTAATTAGGGCTCCTAATTGCAATCACAGTCTGGAGTTGAGTACTGATTTTATTAACATTTTTCACTTACAATTATCAATGTGATTTAGAGTTTCTGAAACATATAATGTCCACATCCTTAATATGTAACCCATGGATAATTACGGCGGATTCATAAAAAGTTTATCAATCTTAATTTAAATTTAGGTTTGGAATAAATCACTGGCTGGTAGTGTAGGAGTTCCTATGGTAAAATAAATGTCAAAATGCACATCCACATCCATAATATATTTTCATGTAGATTGCGTACAATGTAAATGAATTAATATCATTGTTTTAAGTGTGGTAGTTCATCGAAATTTCAGATGTAATGAATAACTTTTAATATAAGCGTTAAATATAAAATCCTATGGTTTCTAAATTTGACATATATGGTTAATGTATCTAAAATTAATTAATTGTAATTAAATATTCGTACACACTCCGGATTGAAATTTCTTTTTTATTTCTATAATGGAATTAAACCAAAATTTGTGGTTTCCCAAATTTTAAAATTAAAAATTAAAATCAAAATTTTGATTTCTCAAAGTGAAATCTATAAAAATTAAAAATTTCAATAAAATTAAAAAAATTTACATTAATGTGCATGGAGGGGAGGGATTTTTATGGTGGGGGAGGGGTGGTTTGGCGTGAGGGATTTTTATGGAGGGGGTGTTGTTTGGCGTGATAGAATTCACAACAATTGGAGGGAGAGGAGCGGACGGAGTAGTTAGAATTTTTAATAATTGGAAAGGGAGGGAGGACTTTTTGATAATAGGAGGGAAGCCTGGGGAGGGACTTACTTTTGTGCCTTATGTCTTTAAATAAAAAACAAAAAAATTCAATTGAAAATGTTTATTGAAATCTCAACTCTTAGGGGTTTGGTGTGTTCCCAAAAAAAAAAAAAAATAGATAATTAGATCACAGATGTGATAAAGAATTGATGTTTACCCTTAGGGTGGTGTTTTATCTTGTGTTTATTTGGGAAAAAAATAGTTTTTGTTTGGATTATGTGTTTTATGAAAAATAGTTTTTGCCCATGTTATATATATTACTAGCAATCGCATGTGCACAATGCAATGTGAACGCCGAATGGTATATGTTATTTGATTTTAGAGGGATAGTTATTAGTTTTGTAGTTGTTATTGATAAGGGGCGTGATTGATTTTGTAAGTGTTGGAATATAGATGAAGCATTACATTTAAAGGTTCTATCTCTACATTTGAAATTTGTTACAAATTCGTACATATACATTTGTAAATCTTATATCATGAGTGGTAGTGTTTTGGAGACTATTTTATTTGAACTAAACATGAATACATGAAAACTTCCATACATTTGTAGATTTTATATCATGAGTGGTAGTCTTTTGTGGCCAAGTATTTTGGCACTAAACATGAATACATTTATACATTTGATATTGCTTTGGATACAAGAAGTTTGAGTAAGGTAGTAGTGGAGGTGCTATCAAAGTAGAGGCTAGTATTTACGATGGGTTGATTTTGTTGAGTGATATTAGTCTCGAATGCTTTAGTTAATGATGAATTGACGTGGGAAGTCTATATGGAGTAGCAGAAAGCATCTAATGTGCTACCTCAAAGAGGTGTTGTATAGATTGAAGCATGCTCCCATAACCTGGTATGCTATGATTGATGACTATTTCTTGTAGAATGGGTTTCAAAAGTCTTCAAAAAATTCAAATATGTTCTTTTTTAAAATTTATGTTAAAAAATAATGATAAACAATAGGCCTTGTCGAGGCCAAATGCAAGACTTGCGAGTCTTGACACAAGACTCGCTAAGTTTGCCAAATTTTCCCCAAGCATTTGCACAATGTTTCATAAAGTTTGTGGATGCAAAATTGAGGGCATGTATTTCTAGATGCCTAGAGAATTTCTTCCCTGAGTTTTAATTTAAGGAAGAATAGAGAAACAACCACCACTTTTTCAACTAACAACCTAAGGAAATACATTCATAAAAACTTGATCAAATTTAAAGCTAGATGCAATACACCACAATGGTTGTTCATAGATTAAATATTGCTCCCGAAAATGAAGCATCCTTGCAATCAGAATTTTGTAGATCATGGTGGCTCTCAGGAAGTAGTGGGGACTTGTTCTCACTCTTATAAGATGTTGCAAGAGTGTCTAAAGTCATCAATTATGTTGTGATGGATGTCCGCACCCTGTTCTAAAGCTCCCATTTTGGCACAGCTAGGAGGATGTGACAAAGGTTGTGGAGTATGGAGTTATAGTTGACAATTGCATTTACTTAAAATCTTCAACAACCTTTTCAATAAGCCCATTTTGTACATATCCTACAATCATCGCATTCCACGAGACCACATCTCTTTGACACATTTTGTCGAACACTTCATGTGCATCGTGTATGCTTCCACATTTTGAATACATATCAGGGCATTTGCAACTATAATATTTGACAAAAAACCACTTTTCATTATGCTTTGATGGATGTCCATAGCTTGTTCTACAACTCCCATTTTAGCACAGACAGGGGAGGATGCATTCGTTTAAATGTTTTCAAAGCCTCTTCAACAAACCCATTTTGTGCATATCCTGCAATCATTGCAGTACATGAAATCACATCTCTTTGAGACATTTTGTCAAACAGTTGACGTGCCTTGTTAATGCTTCCACATTTTGCATACATATCTCCTCAGGGCACTTGCAAATGCAACATCTCACAAGAAACCCTTTCAATTATTTTTGATGGATGTCCATGCCATGTTCTCCAGAACACATTTTGGCACACACTGGGAGGTTGCTGGAAAAGGTAGTGGAATTTGGCTTGATTCTTGCCAATTGCATTTGTTTAAAAGTTTTGAATTACTTTTCAACAAACCCATTGTGTGCATAACTTACAGTCATTTCGGTCCATGTGACTACATTTCTTTCGGTATTTTGTCAACAATTCACACGTTGGTCTCCTTCTATCGCCAAATAATGGTCTTGTGAACAACACTCACAATACACAAAAAATCCATGCTAGTTGACTTGCTGCGCCATGAAACCACTACATGCAAAAACAGGGAACAATAACTTTTTCACGCAAACAATTTCTACTCCACGTTTAAACATTGCCAATATCATGTTTCTGGTGAGAGGAATTCCTAACAATAACAAGTCTTTCCATGCAAGTCCTATGTTAGACTTCTGCCACGTCTAAACAAGACATAAACTTCCTACGCCGAGCAAGATATGTGAACAACTAAATGCCAAAATAGGTCTAAGCGTACAACTTATTAAGTAGTCAGTGAGTAAGGGGCATCAACGCCATCAAAGTCACCTAGGGCACGATCCATGCATCAACCGTTTTGATTCTTTGTGTCAAACCGAGTGTACGAACCTCGCCTCATCCATTTCGATTCTTCGTATTAAATAGTGGATTTATTGAAAATCAAACCACATCATCAATAGACCAAGGGCCCTTCCACATGCGAACATATTTTAAATATGTAAGTCGGAAAAGATGATTAACAAATATTTTACAATCGAAAACATGGAAAACGTGCAAACCGCCGATAAATTCAACACGGTCAAAGTAGAGAAACTTGAAGCATATGCATTTTCGATGAAATGGATCCACAGGGTTCACCAGATCAAACATGTAACCGCACATTACGCGGTCATATATTAAGTGTGTATATATTTACGAGAATTAAACCGGCGCCAACGGATCGATCCACGACATACAAAAAGACACCTACACTAAACAAAAATTAAAATCCCGCCGCACTCAAAGCAGTAACCTGTCTTACGACATATATTAATTGTGTATATGCCTAAATTAAGGACCTTTCTCCTGTCATTAACTATTTGAGCCGTTTCAAAATCGTTTACATCACAGGAACAACAAAGAGTCCCTTGTGGTTTGATCCAAATTCATTCTCCGCCAAATTTGCCAATCGTATTTATACTAAAATGGTTGTTTCGATGATGAAGTTTCCAAAATTAACTTAGGAACTATGATAATATGAGTACGATAGTGAATACACAATTTACTTACCGGTCTTATCAGCAACAAAAAAAAATGTAACAATAACTGTAACATGTTCATGACAATGAATTTACAATCTACTTACCAGATACAATCTTGGCAGAATTTAGGGAAGAGTATAATGGGGTTCACATTCATGCACTGAAATATAGTAAACCCTAACCCTTTTCCTCATATAATGTCCACATTCTGCACGCTTGACTATATCAACACATCAACGGGTTTTCTTAGTCGAGGTGCCTAAATTGGCTACTTCTGCTTTGTAAACACCTCATCCGTATAAACCACCTGTCAGCCGAGTCACATTCACAGTAGTCGAGAAAGCAAACAACGATCTGCAAAAACTACAGCCACTCATCCACAAATGCATCGACACACTAAGAGCCCCCGCAAAAACTAAAACACCTGTTAAAAATAGCCGCATTCAACATGCACCCAAAAAAACAACGATTAAAAATAGGCAAAAAAGAACAAAACAACTATTAAAAATAGGTGAAAAAGAACAAACGTCCAGACGGCCGTCAAACCGTCAAAATTAAGACAGTCGTAGAAACGTCCGGAGGTGCCTTTCCCATAGGGGAATGCCTTCGGCGTAATTATATATATTATTATTGACTCTTTAGAAAGTGTCATTAATTAAGAAGTCAACTAAATGTACATGTTTTGGTGCATCATAATTATGGTGGAGTCCTTTTCACAAGAATGTGCACTTCATTGATGTATGTGCACTCTAATTTAACGCTTGGGTAGTAAATAAGGTAAAAGGAACACATCAAGACAATAGCAAACAACCTATAAATTGTGCCATAACAAAACAACAAATAAGATAGAATATTTGAAGTGGGCATAATATTTGAAGTGTAGATAGATAAAGAAGGGACAACGAAAATATAATGTGTCAATAAAGTAGCGAAATAGTGTAGGTAAATAAAGAAGTGACCATTAGAACATCCCGAACTGAAGCCGAGGGATATATAGCTGGTCCCCTATAGAGGGCCTAAGCTGGTCCCCATATAGAGAGAGGGCCGAGAAACCCATCCAATCAATCTATATAGAGGGGGCCCCCCCTCTCTCTATATGGCCCATCTAGATAGGTCGAGTGCGCTTGAACACTCCCCCTCTCTATATCTATTTCATATGGTGATCAATTCGGGGAGAGCCTAGATCTACATCTATAGTTTGGGCGGGGCCCCCATATAGATCTAGTATATGGTATAGATAGGGCGATCGATCGATGCTCCCTCGTCTTGTGTTGCTGGTATCTATCGCTCCCCATATATGGATAGCTCCACCGGCTCCCATATATGGAGTTCAGGGGGTTGGGTTTCTCGCTCTAGGCCCCCATAGATCCCCTCTAAATAGAGAGGGGGGCCCGGCCCAACTCCTATCTCTCTGGGCCCCCCATATAGAGAGAGGGGGGGGCCTATCCCTCGGCCCCCAGCATCCGGCAAGAGAAAAGAGATAGGGGAGGGCGGCCATATCCTATAGAGTGTTGGTTGCCCCCATATAGACATAGACAGGACCGGGCTCGACCGAATGTTTGTTTGCCCCGGGTTTATCTGGAGTGTTTGGTGGCGGGGTTCACGGGGAACTATGGAGGTCCCCCTATCTATATATGGTGCGCTCGACCTAATGATCTTGCTAGAATCTCCACCGGGCGGGCCTATCTAGATAGAGGGGCCTCCCCCTCCAGATAGAAGATAGAGAGGGGGGGGGAGGCCCGAAGATATGCCCTAGAAATTGAAAGGGCGGGCCCCCATCATAAAGTAATAATTTAAATATATCATTTGAGAAAGCGTGTAGGGAAATAAAGAAGGGATCATTGGGGATATAAATTGTGTCAAAAATAAAATAAAATAATTACGTCAAAGACGTTATCTCTATGGGTAAGGGTTTTGCGGACATTCATGGGACCGTGTCGAATTTGATGGCTTAAATGACGGTTTTGCTATTTTTAACAATTTTGCTTTTCTCTATTGTTAACAATTTTGTTTTTTCTATATTTAACAATTTTGTTTTTTTGATTTTGCATGTTGTTTTGGCTTTACAATTTGTAAATTTTGGTTTATAGTTTTTGCATGCATTAACTTTTAAATACGGTCACTAACACTATAATTTCATTCTTCGTAGGGTCTCCAAGTTCTAGTCAATTCCCTACGTTAATTTACATATTTACGTCGAAGGTGTTCTCATATGGGAAATGGTTTTGCGGACATTCGCGAGACTATGATAAATTTGATGGATAAGACAACTTTTTTGACATTTTTAGTTTGTTTTGCAATTTTTCCCCAAATCAATTGCATGCATAATGGTTGACAAGATTCGAGGGAAGAACTCCAGTTACATAAAGAACTCTAGTAGCCTTCTTAATTGCACAATACTGATGGAAGTGGTGTATTTTCACCACGAAAGTTGTTTTCTATGGAAATTTTTGGTTGGAAGCAAAATTCCCCCAAATTCGAAAGGTGCGGATCCTTGCGGCTCTAATTAGGAAGGGGTTTACTTGCTTCGGCTCCAAAGTTACCTCTTTGTATACATCTTAGGATTCTCTCTCGTAATCATAGAATTGCAGTGGTATACACTCGTTTATTATTCTGCAGTATTGGTGCAAGAGCTTATCAACTATGAATTTGCTCTCTAAGTGACCTCCAATCAATGTAAGTCATGAATTTTACACGTCTTTCCATGATTTGTTTAGTTGTGTATGAGTATTATTATTATCTACCTTGTTATTGGTGAAAACCCAATATTTTCACCTCATATCTACCCAACAAGATGTTTTTCCATTTCCCATTCAATGATGGTTGGAATATTCACATATTAAGTAGGGCCGTTAATTTTACAGTAGACATGTTTAGGTTGTGTCTTCCCTCTTGATGAGTCCCTTGGAAAGCCTCCAAATATTGGAACTAAATGGTACTATGCAGATAGATCCAGAAAATTACCTTACAAATGACATTTGACATTTGCTCTATAGTTTTTCTAGTATTTTGACTAAAAGCACGCATTCATCTTTCAGCACAAATACTTAAACAATGTACAATGTAAGCTCTGAAAGAAAATTAACAAATAGAAATGTTACCAACTGAAGTAAATTTGAGTTAGTGTCCACAACTTCTTTCTCACAAAGAACTCAATAAGAACAATTTCAGAATCGTATACATCATATTTCTCATTAAGCCTTGATGTTCTTGCATATTCAAGGTCAATGTAACCAATGATACCCATGACATAGGTAGAGGTATGAGTTTTGGCCGAGGAAAGCACTCGACAATGCCAAAGTCTGACATACTAAATTTTTGTCTCACATTAATTTAATTCATTTGATATTGTAAATATTTTGTTAATTTCAATACTCTTGTAAATAATTTTTCTTCCTTTGTGAACCATTTCTTTCCAATAACATTCTACATCTCAGGTTTAGATACAACATTATCTCATGTAAACTGCCATTAATTAATTTTCTGGGGTGAATTTCTTGCTTCTATGGCTTGGTTAAAATTGTGGAATCAAGGGAAGACATTAAGTTGAGTTAATGAACTATGATTCGGTATAGTTTTAAGTTGTTTGATTGTGTCGATATCTTGACCTCTGTTTATGCTAGACTCCATTAAAATAATTATATGTTATTTATAATTTTCTTTGAATGCATATGTAGTGCCCACTTCCCTTCGACACCTATTACTTTGTTGATTTCGATACTATCGACTCTACTTATGAACATTTTGTATTATTCTGACTTAGCATGATGTAGATGTTAGAGATACTGAGACTATTATTGGTTTTCGATTCTTAGTATGATGTGTGTGGACTTTTAGAGACATTTTGATATTGATGATGATATGTTTGTTGACATGGTTATATATATTTCGACATGCGATATTTTTGTCACATAGAGTAGACCTTGATAATTGAACTAATTTTGTGATCATATTGATATTCTTTGAAATGTAGAATCGAGATGTTGTTAGAAATTGTAAATGATATTGTAATTGACTAGATGATGATTTGATGCATATGTAGATGATTGTGGATTTATATTGCATATTTTATCTTGGATGTTTTAATGCGGCCACGAGGCCAAAGGAGGTATTATGTGTTTTGCAGGTAAATATATTCACAACAAACAATGGGGGGATTGGAGACCAACCACATTAGAATGTTAGGTGAATTCAACAAGGGTCACCATGACAACATGTATTTTGTTGTGTGTGTGTGTGTTTGAATTATTGTTAGGGGTTCCCATGGGGGGGATTACCTCTAATTGTGACCAAGGGGTTTATGTGTTGTCTTTTATTTAGTTTCCTTTATTTAATGTTAGTATGTGATTTTTAGTGATGTAATTTCTTTGTATTAATTATTTAAAATTTGGTGTATATTCCTTTTATCTTTAAAGAAGGGACCATTGAAACATAAATTGTGCTAATAAAACAATAGTCTAAATATAACATTTGATAGTATCAACACACTCCACCCTATAGGCTAGGGTCATAAACAAGGTAAAATGAATATATGGGGTGAAGTGATAGTGGAATTAGGTTTGAAGGGTTATAAACAAAGTATATTGAACATATGGGGTGAGGAGGCACTTTGGTAGTGTGTAGGGAAGTAAAGAAGGGACCATTGAAACATATATTGTGCCAATAAAGCAATAATTTAAATATAAAATTTGATAGTATTGACACAGTCCACATTATAGGCTTGGAGGGTCATAAATAACGCAGAATGAATAAATGGTGTAAGTTGATAGTGGAAGTGTGTAGGGAAATAAAGAAGGGACCATTGGAACATAAATTGTCTTTGATAAAACAATAATTCAAATGAAGAAGCGTGGCATCGACATTTGAGGATTGGATTCTTCTTATGAGTAGAACATATATGCTCCATTCTATTGAAGAAGAAATCCCATTTCAATCTTTAGTACATTATTATGTAACAAACAATTTGGTTACTTTATATAAAAGAAATATTAATACTTTTTATCGGGATAATCACATAATGTCTAACATATCAAGTGGAGGAATTATGCAATGTCCAACATATCAAGTGAAGGATTATATGGTAGTTGTTGATGAACAATTAGAGGATAATGTCATATGGTGTTAAGAAAAATCAATTATGCTCACAAACTAAATTGTGGTTACTTTTAGGTTGGGTAATGGAGCTCTTGGAAAGTTGCCATTATCTATAAACCTATATCAAAGCTTCTAATTTTCCTTGCACTTTCGGGGCTATGTCGATCCACCATGGGGTCCTAATAATTAAAATGTGCACCAAATATTCTTGTCACGTGGAATATGTAAACAAATTACATTTTATAAATTACTACATCCCCAAGGACAACTTTAATCATTACAATATAAACATTTTCTTTAAAATTATGTAAAGATAACTATATTTTTATTTCAAAGTTATGCGAAGATGAAGGATATTGTATTTACCAAAAATAAAAAGTGAGAACACCTTTCTTAAAAATCATACACAATAAATTCCATGTGAGCCATCTAATGATGTTCCCTTTTTTTCAACCCCTATCAACTCCCCATGTTGTTGGCCACAATAAAATGGGGTGTTGATGCTTTACTGTATCTTCTTAGATGTTGGGTATAATGTTTTCCATGCTCACATCTTAAGAGTTATCTAGCATTGGTATGTAACTTTATACATGGGGATTTAATAAGTAAATCTATGGCCAATCACATGCATTCATAGGATACTAAATAATACCCCTATTTCCAAATCTAAATCTTACTCATCGATTAATAACACCCTCTTCCAATAAAAAAATTTAACTATAAAATACCCATTCTTTTACCATATATCTGCCCATTTTACGTTCACCAATTTTTGTGTTAGAGATAAGCATAAATATATATGCAGATCAATCCCACATAATCACAAAGAATAAGAACTATGAACAAAACAAAATACAAAACAAGAAGACAATATTTAATGTGGTTCACCCAATGTGGCCTACATCCTCCAAGAAACACTTTCTCATATTTTATCATAAGCCAACAAGAGTGTAAGCCACTCTCAAATCAGTCTTCTCACAAAACACATATCTTGTTTAGAGTTGTGCTCAACAAATTCTCTCAAATTTTCACTTGGATTCACACATTCCTCTATATCACTCCCTATCGTATGCCTAACTATTTATAAAGACATCAGTAGGTAACATTTTTACAATATTGTGGGTACCAATACCATGGGCCAAAAACCGACTCATAAACATGTGGGTTAAATACCACCCATATAATTAATACATGAAAAGACAACATTTTTGGGTTACTCTCAAAATTATTTACATTACTTTTAGTGTACAATTTACAACACATATAACATGAAAATGAGCTCCACAACCTAACAAGATCCCACATGGAGATTGGTTTCCTCCGAGCAAGCTTCTTAACCCTTCACTACCGTCTGTGAAGACCAACAAAAGCCAAACATAGCTTCGCCTCCTTGTGACCACCTTGGTCATCATGTTTGCAGGGGTTCGACTAGTATGAATCTTCACTAGCTTCAACTTCTATTCATCCAAATATGTCCTAATGAAATGATAAATTAACTGTATATGCTTCAACCTAGAGTGGAAAGTGAAGTTCTTTTCTAGGTGCCTATCACTTTGACTATCACTATGTAGATTTCCTTCCTCCCGCTTATGCCCCAACTACTCAAACAATCTGCTGTAGCCAAATCATTTCTTTGTTTTCCTCTATGACAAAGAACATACTCAGTCTCTGTGGTTGATAAAGCCACAAGCTTTTGTAGTCGTGAAATCCGGCTCACCGTTATGTCACATACAATAAACACATAACATGTTGTGCTCCTCTTGTTGTCTAAATCTCGACCATGTCTCGAATCTATGAGTAAGGTACCATGGACATCTGGATTCTTTCCTCCTCTATCTTGGGACATTGCTCCTTTTATAGCTTGAAATGGCCTCGCAAAAGGGGTCCCAATCGGTTTAACATCCCGCATACTAAATCTCTTCAAGACCTTCTTAATGTACTCTTCCGAGATAAAATTAGCTTTATTTCCTTCCCATCCCAAGATATTCTCATACCAAGAATTTGTTTTGCTACCCCCAAATCCTTCATAGTAAAAGAATCACTAAGTTGTTCCTTGAGTACCTTTATTTCTTGTATTTTTTATCTGCTACAAGCATGTCATCTACATACGATACTGAGATAATGTAACTTCCACAATCAAACTTCTTGATATAAACACAATGGTCTGAATGACACCTGGAGTATCCTTGCTCCATCATAAAACTATCAAATTTCTTGTACCACTGTCGTGGAGCTTGTTTTAGGCCATACAAGCTCTTCTTCAGTTTGCACACCATGTTCTCCTTCCCTATGACCTCATATCCATGTGGCTGCTCCGACTCCCGGTCAACGAACACTAGGGTCACACATTTAGAGGACAATAATCCCTACACTAAGTCAACCCGGGGTTTCAAGGCCCATAATCAAGATAGCAGAGATAACCCCATTAAGATATCCATAGTTGGGTGAGGAGAGGTATAGATTGATAGTAGATATTCAATGAAATGAAAGTAAAGAGAGCTAAGGATACAATCATAAATAAGAGTACTATGCTAACTAGTATCAAAATACATGTAATACTAAGCTAACCTAGCACAATGAGGGAAGGAAATGAATTAATATATGAAAAATGACAAATATAGTTAGATTACTCACCGTAGACACTAAATCACACACTTTGTGTACATTTCTAGGTCCTAATCACATACTTGCATTTATATGAGTCCAAAGCGAGAAAAATACTAATTGCCCACTTGTTTTTTGGCCTCTTTGCTTTCTTTTGGTTTCTCTATTGGTCTTACACACCCACTCCATGGTTTGACCTTCATCACTTCGGTTTATCTCGAGTCCGGAAACCAACGCCTAGCCAGGACGCTAGTGGCCTCGTCCTCCTAGGTGCCCTCGACCTCTTTGTATCTTACTCGCCTCTTTTGGACCTCTTCTAGCCAGCTTGAGCATCTTGATTTCTTATGCATTGGTCTTTTAGTGGTTAATTACGAAATTCAAACAAAGGAATCATATAAATACAATGCTATGTGATCATAATAAGGGACCAAGCTCTAAGCATCTATTATCATCACCTAAGGTTGCATCCAAGACAGGTTCAAGAGCATCAAAGCATCCATATAACTTCATTCAAGGGACAAAGGACTACATTTTCTGCATGCACCTCATAGGAGGGGAAGTTCATTTTGACATCCACACATTTATTTGCATTATTACATGTAGCTATTACTTGCTACCAAGTGCATATTGCACAAAAGCCTCCTAGGGCACGATTCTTGCACGCACACGCACACGCACACACACACACACACACACACACACACACACACACACACACGCACACAGCACATGCAAGTGTGTACGTGCACGAGAGCTACATGGAGTCTAAAATGTAGTGCAACGCTCGAATCGTAAGTTCACTTTGTTAGGTGATCACCGGGTTAGTCCAACTTCCCATTTGCATCTTTTTCTTTTAAAGATTTTATGTGTTTTGGGGTTTTGTAGGTGGTCATTTGTTTTGTAGGTTATATGTGACTTCGGTGATCTTCCAGGTGACCTATTAGCAGCCAACAACGAACATTAATGAACATCTTGTGACAATGTAAAAATAATTTTCTCGAGGTTATGCGCGATCCACAGTGCCTAGAAGGTTTCGATGCCTAGTGCCCCGACCTAGTCCAGGGGCCCTAGTCCCAACATTTCTGACAATTCTACATTTTTCTCGGGATTGGTTACAACGGTTTGTCTTCCTTTTCCATCGCTTTTCCAACTCGACACATCTTTAGGATTATTGTGAAATCAACTAAGTCTCTTATTCCATCTCTTGCACTTAGGGTTTTAATTTCCAATTGCTTATTGCTTAGGTCAAAGTTGTACTTTATTGTTTATCATTGTGTTGTGACTCTGCAATTAAGGTTTCACAAATTCTTGTATTTGTTAAATCACTCACTTTGTACCCATAGGGTGGTCACCGATGCATATATCTCTCTAGAGAAGCAACACACAAAGAGAATCACTATTAGGTGTGTGCGCATGTGTACTTTGCTTAATGCTAAATCAAATGGAGCAAGAACTACCACCTAAAATAGTTTTACAATCTAGCTAAAACAAAGCACAAACACCATCAAGATAAAGAGCTAAACAAGATCTAAACTAACATTATAACTTTGAAAGCATAAGATCAAAACTAGCATGCTATTTAAAATCTCTACTCTCCTAGATTACCAACAAAATGCATGGACCTATTTAGCTCCAATGACAATAAAAATTGCTTGTTTGATCCTTAAAAATGCAAGAATAGGAAGCTTAGCTCTTAACAATGGTGACCTCTCAAGAAGACAAAATGCAAGCTCTTAGTCTCTTTCTTTATATGTTTTGCATTTGTTCTCTTAAGAAGTTTAGGTGTAGGTATAAAGGTAGAAGGAGGGCTCTTTATATAGCCCAATGGATAAAGGAAACACTTCATCCTTTTGCATGTGGGATAAAGGTAAAACATGATTATGAGTGGATAAGGTTGCTTTATCAAAGATAACCTCACTTTAGAAGGGTTTAATTTATGCTTAACAAGTCATGTGAGTTGGGGGATGTTTTAAGTAATCAAAGGTGATTAACTAATAGGTAGATGCAAGCTTATAGAAGCTAATTAGAGGAATATTAGTATGATTTAGGCTATTAGAAGGGAATTAAATCAATTAAATATTGATTTATTGGTTAAATGAAGTGAAAGGCTAATTAATTAATAATAATTAATTAGTCTAGAGGGAAGGGGTGATTAATCAACGAAAGGTCGTTAATCGGGATGTTAGGCTGGATGGGCGAGTTAATCAATTGGCATATTGTAATTAATTAACGACAATAAGAGGGAATATGAGCACTTTTGATGATATGTCATCAATTTGCGAAAAAGGAGATAATTAGCGCAATTTAAGTATTTAAATTGCTTGAGAGCATAATTATAGGTGTCATAAGGTGGAGAAGGGGAACACCGTTCTTGTCCTAGACTCACTATAGATGACCCAATAGTGTAAACAAACTAACCAAGAAGAAGAGTGTTCAATCCAATTCAAGAAAAGTGCATGATGAACCAAGAGATGAGTGAGTATATGCAAATATGGTGCAAAAGAGTAGAGCAAATGGTAGGTCATATGGTTTTGGATTCCTTTCTCTATGAATTTCAATTTGTGGCAAGTATATATAAGATGTCATCACCCATGGGCGATGATGTCGACCAAGAGAAACATACACAAATACCATCGCCCATGGGCGATGGCATCGACCAATGATGGTAAAAATAGGTGATGTGTCATGCAAAGTGAAAATAAGTTGTTGTAGATCATGAATATGGATGAAAACAGAGCCCAATGGTGAGATAAAGCGAATGCCATGAATGCATTGTGTATGAGACCTAGGAGGACAAAGATAACTAATGCAAGGAAAACTAAGGCCAAGAATAAATAGTGACACTCTCTCCGTGTATTGTCCCTAACCCATAATGATTATGTGAATAACCATTCCCAATTCCCAATAGGCCCCTTAAACACACACTCAATAAATAGATGCATCAATGACCCTAATCAGTATAAGGAAAGTGTTAGTAACATGTATGAAAGATGAAAAATTAGTTGTATACATCTTCCACTCCACCTAATTGAAGTGGATCGAGCTTTCTCTTAATGGGGTATTGAATTCATTGGCATGGTGAACCCCAAATCCAAAGGTGTTGGTCGCAAGTGGGTCCTAACAACCGATTATTTAACCAGTAGACAAAGGCCATTGATATTAAAGAGAACTGAATCAACCATCTTTGACCTCTTGGAGGATATTGTGACAAGATTTGAGGTTCTTGAAACTATAATTTCTGATAATGCCAAGGATTTCTTGGGATTTAAAATCTCTGATTGGGCTGTCAAACATGGTGTCTACCTAAAAAATTCCTTTAACTATTACCCTTAGGGTAATGGTCTTTCTGAATCAACTAAAAAGAACTTGATTAAGATAATGAAAATACAATGGAAATGAACCGGAGGCGGTGGCACACAAAGGTCAAGAATGCTCTTTAGGCCAACATAATTACACCTAAGAGAGTAAGAGGTAAATATTATTTTGTTTTTATATATGGTAGAGAGGCTAGGATTCCATTATCTCTTGAATTTCCTTCATTTGATTAGCCCAACAATTGGAATTAGAAAATGAAGATCAATGAACAACTATGATGGCGGAGTTGCTTGAGCTAAAAGAATTGAGGGTCCATCATGATCAGTTTAGGAGAACATCAAAAGCTGACCAAGCAATGGTTTGATAAGAAATACATAATGCAAACCTTCTAAAAAGGAGATCTTATTTTGAAATGGGATGTAGACAGGGAAAAACTAGGTTGCCACTCAAAATTTGATGCACTATGGAGTGTGTCATACATCATTATAGTTTGTAAGCAAGTACATTTATTTGAGTTGTCAAAACTCAATGGGGAGGTACTCCAAATCCCAATCAATGGGATTTACTTTAAACCATCATGTTGAGTGATCCTGGTTATATCTTGTACATAGTAGTTTAGCTGTTCTCATTCTTTCCTTTGGTTGTTACTTTTTGGTGGAGGGTCCCTTCTTTTGTTCCTTGTTTTGTGATCACTAATTGAGATGCCCTCCTTCAATACTTTTGTGGTGATATTCTTTGAATAAGTGTTGTGTCGCACAAGTTGTTGGCCCAATTTGTAATTTCCACAAGTTAGAGTGGCCACATAATAGGAATAGAAAAGTTGTGGCAAGGAACAAACCCAAAGATCAAAGGAGCGCAGTATCTGCGAAATCCGTGGAAGATCACGGTGAATTTCTCAAGGTTTTAAGGATCAATTGTCGAGAAGGTGTTGACTTCATGCCCAATGGATGCAAAGGATCATTGGTTCGATTCATCTAGCAAGAAAATGTCCCCTAGAAGATGACAAAATGTTGTCAAATAAACACTCATGCTTATCTGGACAACTTACTTTAAATTATAGACTTATGTGGCTTTAGGAACAAAGATGCGGAAAATCAAGTTGATAGAGCCTTAGAAGGTGGAAGCGTAAAACCTTGTAGATCAAAGAAACGGTGCACCACGGAAAATAAAAAATCCATGTAACAAAATAAAAACCGTGGAGGGTTGTGGTGGAAATTATGTAAAAGTAGTAGGAAAAATGGAAGTTCGTGGGGAAATTTAAACCTATGCAAAGTAGAAAAGTTGTAGATCAAAAGGTGAAAGCCATGGAGAATATACGCCTCGAAAAAGGCATCAAAGCCTCTCAAAAACACGTAAAGTCTTAAAGACAACTACAGAGCGAAGGAAAAGAATGGAGCACAAAAGAGGCCATGAAAAATGCTATGGGACAAATGGAAGTCCGTGGGGAAATTTAAACTTACTCAAGGAAAGGAGACCCATGACACAAAGTGGAAGCCGCGATAAACAAAGACTCTGTGAAATAGAAAAGGTTGTGGAACAATAAAGCGGGTAAGGTTGCGAATAAGAAGGAAATCACGGATCATAAGCATAAGGCAAAATAAAGTTGCAGACCATTGCAAGACCGCCAAAACACGATAAGTAGTCAAAGAAGGATCTTAAGTCATCAAAAGTCCACCCAATGGGTGGATGCCACACCCAACTCAATTTAAACGATTGAATAACCCCAATGACTAACATTAAACCGTGTATTGTGCAACCTTCATTCTTAGATGATTTGATAGAGTGTGGTTCGAGACAACCTCTTGTGCTCATATTTGGTCCGCAAAATTGAATGTTGATTAGCCCTTGGTGGTTGACACGGTGGTTGTTTTTCTTCATTTTATGGTGTCATATGATCTCTTCTCTTTTCTTTCTCTATCTCGTTATAAAAGTAATTGTAAGGACATAAGCTAAGGGTCTTTTCTACCTTTTTTAGAGCTCTACCCTTTTGAGTGCTAAGATAATGGTCATGGACCTCTCAGTAACATGTTTGTGAAGTTTTCATGTGCTTTGGATCTACAAGGATTGTGAATGTAAGTACTTGATATTTGTGTGTGTGATCTCTTTCCTTTGAATGCTTGGTTGTTTAATGTGAATATCTTACTTCTTACAAGGTTTCGATCTTACTTTAGCCATTCCTTTCGGTTCTCTTATGCATTTTTGGAACTTCATATGCTAAGTTATATTTGTATCTCTTAAAGTCGAAATGAACCCTATTTTAGTTTAGTGCATCACTTTTTTATTATTTCAATGTTTCATCCTTCCGAGCTCTAGTACCTTGGAAAACTTAGGTTAGAACTAGTTCGTAGTAGTTTGTAATGTTGGTTAGATTAGTTGCAATAAACTAGAATATAAGGGACCAACCTTCTCTAGAGATTGACCTTACAAGGTGTAATTGTCCCACACTTTGAAGGTCATTCCATGTTTCACTGAGGTGTTGAGCCAAACCTCAACGAAGGGTGAAATCTCAAGTGACAACAAAATCCTCGAGTGCTTATGGAATCATATTTTCAATAGGATCTTGTAAGAGTGTTGGTTGAGTTATAAAGTGACATGGACTTGCTTATATAACCTTCTGTAGGCGAAATATTCTAATAGAGCCAACCCTAAGATGATGAAACAACCCATGAAGATGTTCAAATTGACAATAAAGTTAGATAATACAAAGGGGCAGGGGTTGTACATGTTGGCCAAGATCGGACCCACATCACGATCCTTTGTAACATCATGTACATAGAAGATAAAAAGTGAAATAAGTTGTGACATGAAGCACAAAGGTTGTTTACCGATTTGGTTTGATAGTATTTCTTGAATTGATGACATAGTAGAGTGTAAAGATAAGCAAGTCATGAAAGAGCTAGAGAGATGAACATTTGGATTCGAATGTGAGCATTTGTCTTAGTAAGGGAGCATAGTCAAACTTGTCATTGCGAAAAGGATATTACCAAATTTTAGTATCTACAACTATGTATCAATACTCTGAAGAGGGATTAAACCTCACACATGACTCTCTTTCATTATGAATGTGTATGAATGTGCAATAAACATTATATTGGTGAGATCCTAAACTTGACCTTTAACACTGGCGGTGATCTTGGGTATAGATTGTAGACATGTGATGATGACTTAGGGCAGCCTTGCAAGATGTATTTAGACCTCGGTAGATGGTTGATGCTTGATGAGTAATTTTGCAATTGGGTTCGTTGTTGTAATCTCCTAGGTAACCTAAAGATGTGCGACTAGAGGTCCTTTGAAATTAGGGTGGGTAAGTGTGCTTTTATATGTGTTTCCTATAAAAGGTTTTCTTTCTCAATTGATATTATGCTTATATGACTAACTTGTGCATTTGAAAAAGTGATCGTTGAGTGAGTGTAGGACCAAATTGTTAGCCTTAAGAAAAAACTATTGGATGGTTTTGTCCCTCATAAACGACATCGTATCCTGTGAAGATGTAAATTTTGTTCGACAAATTAGAGAAAATGGCCATATGGCTAAAGATGTGATCTATATTTAGCAAATAGGTTTATGACACGTCAAGAATAAGTAATAAGTGTGATGTAGTGGCCAAGGAGTGCTAAATTGAGTGACATGAGTGTAGGAATAAGTTATTTTAGTGCACATTAGGAAATGGGTTGAAACAAATGCTAAAGATAATTGCTAAATGCTATTAGTTTGATTTTAGAGTCTAGTTTTAGGGTGCACTTGAGTTGGCATAATTGTAAAGAACTCGTACTCTTAAAAAGAGGTCAGAAATTCAAATCTTACAAGAGATAGGGTATGTACAACTCATATTTGAAATACACTTAAATGTTTGAAAACTTGTGAAGCCATATTTTAAGAGTGGGCACCATAGAAATATGTGTTAATATGTACTTGTCCACCACCATAAGGAGTCTCTCCATTGTAAAATCAAGGGACATAATGATATTGCCCCCATTGCCGCCAAGGATACATAATAGCAAAGCCATAATGAAGTAGTGATGGACATTACATTCTTTTGATTCTCGAAGTTCATTTCCATGATTTGTGAGGCTTGCTTTGTTGCTAAAACTCATGATTACGTGCTCAAGTATTCATTCATGTTTATGTGCCCAATGTTGATATCATACATTTTCTAGAGGAGGTATGTAAGAGAGAAGCACATTACAAGCATGTATTCTACAAAAATTGTGCAAACTATGTGAAATGCTAATAACTTTCCGTGGCTTTGTTGATACAGTGTAAACCCTAACTCGAGGTAGTGGAAAGCAATAGGGGCGTTGCGAGAATCGAACTCGCGGCCTCTCGCACCCAAAGCGAGAATCATACCACTAGACCAAACGCCCATATACAGTTGCAATCAAATTAAATTTAATACCTTTTATATATAGCTGCTTAGCTCGAGTCAAATGCATTAATGTACGGCTGACCGTTTTTTCCAACCGAAGGCCTCGTCTATAAGCAGAAAATGTGAAAATAAACAATGTTATTTTATAGTTCAATATAAATCAATTATTTTTCGTCCGGCCCGTCTAGCTCAGTTGGTAGAGCGCAACGCTCTTAACCTTGTGGTCGTGGGTTCGAGCCCAACGGTGGGCGTTAACTGTTTTTAAGCCATTTGCAAGGGCTTTAAAATATATGGAAAGGAATAATAAGAATCTCTTTTTTCAGTTTAATGCACCAGCTGCATTTTAATCTGTATTGTATTGCGGCATATGAAGAATTCCTGAATATAATGAACAAAATTTTCACGCTGCTGCAGATCTGTGTTTTCTTCATCATCTGCAATCTTGTTAGGAGATAATTTGTTGTTGGCCTATCTTTTTATTTGTGTATATATGAGTGATGATGGTGTTTGCTTTTACAATCTATGTTTTGTGCATAATTATCTCCACAATATATAGCGCTGATAAAAAGACATATAAGTGACGATGTTTGCTTTTACAATCCATGTTTTGTACATAGTTATCTCCACAATACATGGGGCCGATAAAAAGACAACACATGGTTGAAATGTCTAACCCGAGCCCAAATTTGAACTCTACACATGCTACCAAGAGACCATGACGACCCATGCCTAAGGGGGCAAGTCTTATGCCTTTGACCTTGACATCCACATTCTCCATAACCCTTGGAGGATTTATAGACTCTCCTTCACCACCTCCCGCAGATAAGAATCTTCCATATATTTGATCTTGATACACTTCCGCCCCTACGTGTCATGCCCTCCAACCGATCGTCGTTGTCTAGCTTATTCTCTCCATTTAGGGGCAATATAACATCAACAAAATCAATCAACATTGTTATTAGAAATGTGGATATCCAAGAACTCAATGTTCTCGGACAAAGTATACACCATGTTTTCACTTGTGTTTACCATTTTTTTGTTTTCCTTCCATGCTTATGTTATTAAAAAACATAACAATGTGATTGCAACAATCCTTAAAAGTAGCAAATCCAATAAAAATTAGGGTGTTTAAAGTTTGTGGCTATTAAGTCAAACTTAATGTTCAACAAATATTGCATTAAATAGACAATGTGGTGATGGCAAGAAAAAGTGACACATGGTCCGTATGTGACTTGTGAGAAGATCCAGTACAAAACCTCCCTATCGACGAGGTCAATGCACTACCCGAATGTGATTGATAGTTATAATGAATAATTAGGATTACCTTTTCCATCATGGTACATTAGAGAGGAACATGTTTGCTTGGCATCATAAATAATCATTTTCTTAATTGAAGGAGAATAAATAGAAAATTTTGGTATTATTTTAGAAGGTTAATAATGAAGTGGTTCATGAGATATCCACATAACACCAAATAGGAAACAATTTCCACATGTTAGGAATATGAGATGGCAAAGATAAACAAAACTAAATTTTTGAGCATTGTCTTTTTCATGGTAACCAAAATACTCCTTTTCAAAAAGAGGAAATTATTTTTATGTGGATGGCCTCTCCATGGTTTACAAAGGGTTACTTATTTCCAACATATGCATACGCGTGACACTATTTAATATTCTAATTTTTACAGTTAGTTTTATTTTATTATTTTATTATTTTTAAGAGGTGCCACATTTGGGAAGATATTTTGACCTATATCTAGAAGGTTTGATTAAAATATTTTCCATATTGTGGAGAATCTCTCACGGGCGGTGCACGAATATGATGAAATAGGTATTGAATAACACGAGTCAACTTAAAAATCAATAGTATCAAGCTTAAGAATAACAATGTATTGTGTCTTTTTTAGCCATATGGAAGGGTTGCTCAAAAAGTGCTGTTAACTTGTCTCGCCAGTTGTGGGGTGTAGATGGTTGTCCCTAACACAATTGAAAGAAATAGATTTTTTTGAGAAAATATAGAGAAATGGACTTAATTTTTGTTTTGTTTTGTTTAGTTTATGATGTCAACGTTTTCAATTAAACAAGGTTTAAATATTTAGATAAGATGAAGATATGGATAGAAAATTAGAATGAAAGATTCAAATATGAGAATTAAATATATGTGTGCCCCACACCTATAAGTGCCACAAATAGTTTACATTCCTCATGAATGAAAAAATTGTAGTGGGCACGTTTAGATCTATAAAATACTATTGATGATTTCCATAAAATTTTTTTGGGACAAAGTTGAATATTGTTAAGTATTTTGAATATACTATTGATGATTTCCATAAAAATAAGTAATATTTGAAAATATTTGGTTGAAAAGCAAGTGATTTTTATGGATAGTGTAATTAATTTTTTATAATATATTTTTGGGAAATTTTATTTCATGTTTTTCTTTTATGGTGTCATTTTATTTTTGATGAAGAATAAACATCTTCAATTATAGATTTGAGATGTATTAATCAGTATTTAGTGAGATTGGTATTTGGTGGATTGTATAACACAACACTAAGTGTACTTTCCTATTAAAAACCATGTTTAATTCACACTTGTAATTTTAATAAGATAATATTTACATCTTAATTTGTAATTTAAAACAAACAAATACATGAAAAAACTCGATAAAAATTAAGTATTCTTGCCCACCTTTAAGAAAAGTTAAATCAAATCCCATCCACAATTAAAAACATTAGTACAAATCATCTCATTTTCAAAGAAATCTAGTAGCCAGTGCATTCCAAATTAAATCAGAGCTGGAATTTGACAATCCATAGGCTGTTACTTATGATTTTGACCGTATATAACCGGTAAAAAAATTTGGTGGTCGTAGATGATTAAAGGGTGAAAAGTTATAAAACCGTACACTTTTTAAAAAAATTTCTTAATTAAAATATATGTGATTTTTGAAATATAAAATTTATTTGAAGGAGCTTTAGAAATTTGTACATAAAAATTGAAATTTAGAGTTATGTGAAAGAGTTAAATTGTAAAAAAATAAAAAATTGACACGGACTAATAATTTGAAATTTTAGGCTTGATACCAATCCCTTTTAAGTTTTATAATGTGTTTGCTTTTGTTATTTTTTCATTGACAACAATTTGAAGCACACACAATTTCAAATACACCGTTGAGGGAGATATTCGCAACGTACATGCGTTGACGTCCTATGGTAGATAAGTTATCGGTCACATTGTTGGTGTCTTACATACCTTTTTTGGAAACTATGGTTGTTAGCCTAGTTTTGAAACCTTGGTTTCATTGGCAATGTATACAAAGATCTTACCAAGTTAAAAAATTAGAAT
Source organism: Taxus wallichiana var. yunnanensis (assembly GCA_018340775.1). Classification (NCBI taxonomy): domain Eukaryota; kingdom Viridiplantae; phylum Streptophyta; class Pinopsida; order Cupressales; family Taxaceae; genus Taxus; species Taxus wallichiana. Next base: position 306,437,632 of record CM031234.1, read on the forward strand.
GACACTTTGCAATTGGTAAAACTTGGGGACATACTGAAAGGGAAGTTATCATAATTTTCAAGAAAATAGATGTTGGTGTGCGTCATTTTTTGTTGGTGTGAGTCACATTCCACATCACTAGGTAGGTCATCTCACTTAGGTGAGGTCCTAGGTTTGCGTGTCATTTTAGGGTCATCATGAGATTCCTTTACGCGTCAGGTGCATCATATGCATCATTGGGAGTTACTCCCTATGCAGGGCGTAACTCCCCCTCTCCACTTCAGAGGTCATCATTGCATGCCTGGGGTTACTCAACACCCTCTGTATGTACACCTCTTTTGATCTATAAGATTACTAAGAGTTTTGGATTAGAATGTGAGGTTATGCCCCTTTGTCGAATTTTTGCATGCACGTTGGTTGATGCTCGCTCCTTCACGAGACCTTGTTATGTTGCCGGTTTGCATTTCCGTCGATGTTCACGCTATCCCCGTGATGCTCATGCTTCGTGTTTCATGTTCTCCCTCATGGTATCAAAGCACATGTTGTGTGGATCCGTGCAACTCTTCGGTTTTCGCCGCTCTCGGTTTCGATTAAGTGATATACAAATTTCCCGAGTGTTTGTCGTAAAGGCTATTCCTTTTATGCTCTACTTGCATTGATTCGTGGTTTAAAATATTATTCGAGTGTTTGTTCGTGTTCACGGTTTGTTTTTCAAGTGTTCATGGTTTATAGGCTTTCCGGGTTTGCATATGTTGTTTTGATGTCTCATTTGCAATTTAGAGGTTTTAGATCCGGGTTCCCAAGTTGTTTTTGTGTGTTTTTAAGGTTATTGAATTGTTTTTTGGGCCCAACTCGGCCACACTCACCAAGCTAGGATTTGAGTTGTCCTAGCTCGTCACCTTGACTCCACTTGACATCGGCTCGCCTCTTCTCTATTCGTCCTGGCTGCGTCCACACCTAGTTTTCCACGACTCTTTTCCCTCTCGCATTTTGCATTGCATGAGCTACTTGTTCGACTCGTTGTTCCTTGGTCTCTGCGATGCTTACTCGGTCTTGATGTTTGGCTTGGACCCCTCTGCACTATTTCTTGGATCCTCTTCCATCCATGTGCCCTTGGTCTCACCTGCTACTGGCTCGTGTGTTCCTCTACGTTACGATTGGTCTACGTTGAGTTGCTTCCGAATCATTTCCCACTCACAGATTCCTATCCTTGGTCATTTTCCTTGGATCGCCCGCAGTGACTTGCTCCTGCTCCCGATGTGTTCCTACCTCGCGTTTGGCATCTCTGCACTCACACTTGATTCAATCAGCTCTCCGACCTTGTGTTCCAGCCATGCTCTCACCATCGAATCGATGAGTGCTCCTTCCCACTCCCCCGATGTGTATACATCCTCCTAATAGCTCGACATCCTTTAATGTGTGGTCTTCTTCGATAACTCGACCTCCGCTCGCTCCTCGGGCATTAACATCTCCTGCCTCGTAATCCGATGACCACCTCTAAGGCGACATGTTGCTGCAACTCGGTCCAACACCTTACTCGAACTCTTGCCCGACCGACCGACCCGACACGTCCCGCGACTCACGCACGTGGTACACCGCCCGATGGTTTTCCCGACAACACCGCACTCGAATATTCAACCACCCACCGACTTGCGCCACTTGCTTTCACTCAACGCAATGACCATTACCCTCTCCACTCGGCGGCGAGATCACCCTTCACCGCGGAATCCACTAACTCATCGAGTTAACTCGGGTAACTCACCATCTCATGTCGGTACACAACCATCCAAGCTCGTTGAGCCACCTTGACTCACTTGATCCCACTCACCCATCTCGCCGAGCTGCCTTCGAGCAGACATATCTCTTTACACCCTTCGGGCCTTTCGACACCCCTTGTCACCTTTTTTTGGATTTTCCCTGCTTTTCCACATTGTGTAAACATTGTAAGGGGAAAATATTAAAAAAATCATTGTAATAAGGGGGCATATTTTTCCAGGATCCGCATATAGGGTTATTGGGCTTTCCGGGCCACTTTTTCTAGCTTGTTGCATTATACTGCTCTTCTTCGTTTGCGATTAGTGGACGCGTCCTCCACAACCTTGTGATAAGATAACCTTCTCTTTTACGTCATGAGACACATTTTCTCTCACATTGAGTAGTGTATCCTTGTGTTACTTTTCCCCTTTTATTACGGATTGTGTGTGTTCCTCTGCTTCCGACTATGACTTCATTGTGGCCTCCACTCTCGTGTGACTCGTTGTCTCTTGCAAGGTGAGTGGTTAATTGCTCCGACGTCACATGAACACATCCTATTGTGGTTGTAAGCTAGAAAAAATACACTACTAACAAGAAGTAAAATACCAATGATCATACCTCCTCCTTTGCGTTCTGTAGCAAACCTCAGATTGGGCTAGGAAACATGGATTCAGCCCCGATTGTGTGGCATGTAGGTGCTTTTCTTCAAGACGGAGCAAGGCCTTCCTGCAACAATGATCCACTTACTTTGCACTAGATGGGAAAAAGGATTATGGATTTGGGGTGCTTAAGAATGAGGCTATTTAGGCATTAGGACGAGGCAGAAGGATGTTCTTTGCTCAAAGGATGCAAGAACTTAAATAGGGCATTCAAGCTTATTCTCCATGTCTTTAGAGGGGAGGGGTAAGGCTGTATTTATAGCTTAACACTTTTTGTATGTTAACTTGGTGAATGTTTTACATCTTTTATAGCTGCTGAAATGAAAGCAAACATGTTAAGATATGTTTTGATCTTAAGAGAATGTGTTGCTAATTTGGATTCTTGCATCTTGTGATTTATTACATGGGACAACAAATATTGTACTTGTGTGTTTCTTGATGTGATGACAAATTGTCGTATATACTTGCTAGCTCTTGTTCTTTGATTGACAAGATACCACGAATCAATTCCATTGATTCAAGTATGCTGAGGTCCTCTTGTGATTTCTGTGTCGATTCACACTTGAACCGGACTGAGATTGTTATGAGCGTGCAGCGCCTGATTGCAGGTGTGAACAGCTAGCACGAAAATGCCAACGACAGGGGTTCGATTCTTGAACCCTGTACTGTCGAATTTGGGACCTCGTGAGGCAAGAAATGCCTGGACACGGGTGGCCTTGGCACGTAATCTGAAGGACGGAACGTCCTGCTCTGCATTAACGTGAATGTTAGTAAGGAGGCTGGATGGAAGTTGTTAGTGTTAGTGGTTAGTGTGAATTAAACCTAAACTAACCCTAAGGCCTAACATACATCCTACACTACTATCCTAAGTGGATTTTTAAATTACAAAAAAAAAAAAAAGGGGAAAATAAACCTAAGTTCTAAAACCTAAGGTTAAACTAGGACCTAGGTTGAATACTACTTATGACCTAAACTAATCCTAATCTAAGGGGTGCGCAGACCCTTGGAGGAAAGGGATAAGGATGGGAAGGAGGCATTCATTGGCATTTAATGAACTGTCCCTACGTGGACAGCGCCAGTTTTGGCGGGGCAGGTAAGGAATTAGAGGCATCTATTTAAAAATAGAGCCAAATTCGGTTTGCATGGAAATTTTGAAAATTAGAGTTTGCAACCCAAGTGGCGGTGGCGTGGAAAGTAAGGAAAAGGCGAGCCTTTAATGCATTGATTGTTTCGGTCCTCGCGACCAGCTTCGCCTTGGAAACGACATGAGGGAATTTGATTTTTTTCATTGTTCGATTTGGTTTTGGCGAAGTTGCTCTGCATTTGGTTTTTGTGCAGTTCGGTCAACCACTCTTAACATTTGACATTTTCTTGGAGTTTCGAGGTTTGCTAAGCTTTGAAGAAGAAAGGAGTGCTGGGAAGTTTGTGTTGTCGTTGTGGAAGGAAAAACGCGGCAAATAAGGTTTTCTTTGAGCTCTGGAAAAGAAATTTCAGGCATGTTAAGCCCTTCTCTTTAAAAATCTTTGCTTTGATTAAGTGTTTCATTAAAACAACCCTGCTCTTGGGTTTGGATTGTGTGATTTGCTGTTGAGTCGATTCGAATTGGGTTTCATCGATTCTTGTTGCTTTTTGGTTGGAAAATGATATGATGAATCGTTCTGGTTGCTTGGTTTCGGTGTGTTTTTGCTCGAATCAAGTTGGGAATGATTTACTGCGGTGGTTGTTGACTGTATTGTGGGATAAAATAGACCTTTTCTTCCTCTGTACATGTTGTATGAAGTGGAACAGACTGTTTAATCTTTTCCTTACAGTGTAATCGTTTTCTTTGCTGTTGTGCTTGGAACTGCTATTGCATGTAAAGGGAAAATGGAAATACAGTCGTGATTATATTGCTATGATTGGGAACCGATGACTCTTGCTATTATTTGGAAATAATATGAATCATCGTTATTGGTCGCTGAGTTCGACTGTCCTTGTATTTTATTGAATGAAATACCTTCCTGTCGAGCTAGATGTTTAACAGTAATGGGAAAACGTCATATATATCTTAAGACTGTGCATGTTATATGAGTTGTGTCGCTATGATTTGGGTTTGTCGACCCTTGCTGTCTTTTCTTTTGGAAATGATAGGAAAATCGTTCCCCGTTGCTGTGTCTAACTGTCTTGCTCTTCTTGAATGGAAATACCTCCATGAGGTGCTGGTTATGGGTATTGTATGAAAATTTTAACTGGTTATTCTTGTGGAATGGAAGGTAAAACTGTACAGCTAGTATGGGTTATTCTATTGCTGTATTATTGTTGTTGTCATCTGAACTGCGATATGATTGTATTGGTTGTAAGAACGGCTTGAGGTCGTTTCTCTACTGAAGCTTTCTTTGAAGGAAATAGTTTCCTCCTCTCTCTCTGCTGTGTTGATTGTGATGAATACAACATTGTTTCTTTTGTTTGAGCATACAAATTGCCATGGAGAAAGAAATGATAATATGTCTTTGACTGTTCTTTCCTTTCTTGCTTAAAAGGGAAATAAGACTTCCTCTTCCTTCTGCTGTTTTGAATTATGAGGAAATGGCATCTTGTATTTTAAAAGGGAATGGGCATTAGACTTTTATATGAGTGTTTATGGGAATTGGAAAAGAAATAGCTTTCCCTCTGAAATTGTAATGAATAAGGTGATCTTGCTAGGAAAGTATGAAGATTAGTTATGTTGATCAATGCTGAACGGTCTTTGAGAATGGACTGTTTTGGTGGTTACGAATTAGTTTGAATTGCTGGGCAAGGAATACATGCAATGAAATTTTGTCATGCAATGGGAGTTGCCTTGACTGTACTAGGTTCATATTTTGCCATCCTGTACGGTTATTTTGCTAAAGGTAATGACGTCTGATTTTTGCATTCTGGAAGTTGTGCATACTGTTATGAAACTGGAAAATGGATTGGGTAGAATCATTGTTGGAAGGAAATCCTTCTTCTGCCTGCTGTTTTAACTTGATGAAATTCATAGTCATGTGAATAATGGACTTGCTGTAGGTAACAGCAATGAATAAATGTTATTCTGAACGGGGTACGTTCCTAGAATTAGATAATCATGTGATTAACTGACTGCATGATTGAAATATTGTTTCTGTTTAGTATGCAGCGAAAGAAATATGGTTTCTTTTATTATGGTAAATACATGGTAGGCAGCCTTATATTGTTTGATCTTGGATATACCTAATGTTGTACTAATCTGTTTCGGATCTTTATATGAGTCTGATTCAAATGAAGTATGGATATGAATGGTGAATTCTTCCCTGTTTTCATTTAAAGCTGATTATAAATGAAGTTATCCTTACTGCCGGAAAGTGAATTCCGAATGGATTTTGTAAGTTTCACTCTGAACTGTTATCTTGAATTGATTTTCGTTTGGGTTCCACTGTTAGGACAGTTATGTGGAAGGAAATAGAGATATGAATGAATGACTTGGAAAAGTGATCTTTTCTTCTTTCATTTAGTTGGAAATCTGGAATTCGTGAATAATGAATTTTATAGTGCTTAGATGGGAGCAACTATATGCATTGTTGTTCGCTTTCTTGTCTGTACTTGAATGCTTTGAATTTAATATGCTTCATGAACGGAAAGGAAAGTAATGGATTTATATTTCAGTTAGTTTCATCCTTTGCATTTGTTATTAATGAAAGGCGTGGAAAGGATAATGGATGCTATATAAGCAAACTACTTGTATTCCTAACTTTACAAATATTGTAAATTGATACTTGCAATGATTATGTGGAATGGGACAATCCCTTGGCTGATGTGATGATAGTTTTGATAGTTCGGTTGTTATGCTTGATCTTTCTTACTCGTGCCTATTTAAGTGATTGATGTTTAACTGTCGTTTCATAAAAGCAGGGTTCTTTTATTGAAACAGTTAGTTGAAGCACCCTATTTTAAGGATAAGTGCTTAATATGCTCAGTTCATTGAACTGACCCGTGCAATTCATTTTGCAGATGGAATTTGATTAGAATGAAGACTTGGCTATTTTCTGATGCTTTTGATTTGATAATGAATTGTAATTGTTGCTTTTATTCCTCTTCGAGGAATTGTGAAAAGAAGAAAATATATTCTTCTGTCCATGAGTTGTATGGATGTTTTGTATAAACTATGCCCAATCAGTTGGATTGGCAAATGTACAAATTATGACTTGAAATATTGAATACAATTACAAGTGTGATATTTTCGATAATTATATCAGTTTGATATTGTTGTTAAATTGGAAATATGATGTTATTTCTTGATTTGGAATTGTTTCATTGTCCTTGGATGGATCTTTGAATTGAAACTGATATCTGTTCTTACTTAAATGCAACTTTTAAGTTGAAAAGTGCAATTAGTTCATACTTGGGTAAAGATGAATTTTTAATTGACATTAGAAAGGATTAAGAAGAATATGATTCCATAATCAGAAGGTATTCAGGATTAGCTTAGGAGCTAAGGAATATCAATTCAACTTCGGAGTAATCGAACTTCGCTTTCGAACTCCATTTATGATCCCGTTTGATAAAATTCAGAATAAAGGATATAGGATAAATATATCCACAACTAATGGACCTTAACTATATAACGTTAAGGAGAACAAATGAATTCATTTCTCGAAGTTTAGACCTCGTTTGAATGACGTCTAATAAGTTAATATTCTGAAATTAGTTGCAGTTGGAAAAATCTTGGCTAAGTTTAATAGGTTAAACTTATCACGTCCGTCGGTACGGACTGCTTAATCCAATGATTAAGAAATAAACCAAGTAAGGAATTGTAGCCCTTCGATACGAAGGAGAAGATACATAGCAAACTAATGGATGGTTTAGTCCCTCTTAGTTATATCTGACTTTCAACGGAAACGAGGATCGAGGATCAACACGAATCTTTGAAAGTTGATTTTAATTATTAACTCGTGGCTAAGTCACTTGAGCGGGATGTGTATTCTCGATGGGTGGATTACGCAGGACATTGGCATCGCCCGGCCACGACAGGTGTCCTCATGAAGACGGGGTCTTCATGATGACACAATGTTGCGGTGACATATAAGCAATGCCCTCCCGAATTAAAACATTTAGAATACATAAAGTTTGAATGTGTAGATCTTAGCGGGGGGATAGGGTATGATCTCGGTATACGGAGTGACTCAGGAATACTAAAGACAAATAGACACACGGAGTCGTGGGGTAACGACACCGTATGTCTCAAGCGTATCTTTAGTTACCAGGAGTGCCTTCCTATACCCGTTCATATTACTAGCCTTTGGAATTGAAAGTTTAAAACTAACCTTAAACGATGAGGAATTTGGTAGGAGCCGGGAAAGACCATTCTAGATAACAGGTGAAGTGAAGTGAAGGGCGTATTCGTAGATGTGTATCACATCCAGGAATATGATCATCTGAAAGCATGTGAAAATCTTTGGCCAAAGTATCGCAATTGCTGGTTGCGTTGTCCTTATCACTTAATTTAAGATGCGGGATGTCGAGATGAATATCGATATGAGATATTCGAGATAGGCTTCTTAAATGGATCACTTCGATAACCGGGAAGGTTATGAGAACAGTATATATAATATACTATGCATAAACAAACATGAAGGATCGGTTGTTGCGGATCGTCATGAGCAAAATGAAGGATCGGTTGTTGCTTTATAGCAGTCATGAAATGAAGGATCGTTGAAACTCAGAAATATGCATGAAAATGGAAGATCGGCGAATTTCATCGAGTCATTTATTGGCAGAGATATATTAATCATTTGAATATAGATTGAATGGCATTGAATGTGTTTTTTCCATATTGTGTTAAAATATGCGACAGGGAAAATGATTAACTTTTTAAAAGTAATTGTTTTAAAATGTGATCAAGATTAGTGTTGTTTGGGTGAGGATTTGAGTTTGGATTATTAAATTCTTGAGGATGTGTTTGAGCATTTTATAATTCATAATTTTGAATTCATAAAAAAAAAAAAGATTTTTTTTTTTTTTTCCTTTTGAATTTTGAATTCAATAAGAAAAACATGGAGAATAATGACATGTGGTGGAGGAATCCCATGTGGTGAGGATTGGGTTATTTTTGGATTTAAAATGGATAATTAATCAAATTATATTTGATTAATTTGAAATGTATTTTGTGGGAAATGAGGTAGAGGAATTAATTTATTTAGGACATATGTGAAATTAGGGTGTCTACGGTAGTCACACACTTTCTCATAAAGTTCCGTAGAGAGGGGGTTATCACTATTCTTCTCGGGTGTTTCGTTGCTTGCAGACACATTATCAACTGAGTCTAACGTCTTTCACTCTTACACCCTCTTATTCTTGTGCATCTTGCACTTCTTGCTTCCACTTCCGCATCATGGAGGATGCTCTTTCCAGACTTGAGTGTTGTAAGATCACGTTACAACCTCCACCACTTCTTCTTGGGAGAGATAACTACACATCATGGCGTGCTTCTATGGAACACTACTTCACCTACAAGGGTCTTACACACTTATTTCTTGGGCTAGTTCTTGCACCCACTGATTCCAGTCATATTGAGGACTTTCTTGACACTTGTGACCATGTTATTGGTCACTTGATGTTGTCCATCACCAGACCTCTCTACAATCACGTGGCGTAATCATATCCTTCCCACCGCATCTGGAGAATCTTTTAGTCCCTCTTTGGAGACCCTTTACATACTTATGCCGTTGTTTTTGCTAATTTAGTTGTGTCCCCTTCTTATTCTTCATGTGATGGTAGTTCTCGACTCAAACTTGCTTGATTATTCTTCGATGATGAGGATTTTGCTCCCAGCTTCGATGCCAAGAGTACTATAGAGGATTTCTCTCCTCCTCTCACATTTCTGGAGAGTGTTGACACTTCCCACATCTCATCAGACATTGAGAGGTCTCCATCTTAGCCTTATATAGTCATTGCACCAACCTCCTTTCCACTTCCAATGTGCAAAGCCCCTTTCACTCCTCTTCCTTCATGCATGGATGACTTATACCTGTCCGACATCACTCTTCTATTTGTTGAGCCCCTCATTGGGACAAGTATTTTCCTGACCTTGGTTGTCTTTTCTTAGAGTCCACTTGTGATGCACTATAGGTTCCTCATCCTTCTACAAGTGTTTTGGAGGAGTCCATCATCTCCTTTGTTGGGAGTGCCCCTTCTGGGACTCTTATCACTTCCATTTTTCAGGAGATCTTCATTGATCCACCCTTTCTTGTGGATCCTCTTTTTGTTGTGGGGGTTGTTGTGTTTCCTTCACATCATTTGGACATCCTTTCTCCAAGTGTTCCTCCTTCACACTTTGACATTTCTGCACTAGTGGCATTACCTTTTGTTCCTTGGCACTCCATTGCTAGACCTATGTTACACGTCCGTGGACTAGACTCGAGTTCTTTGTGTTACAACCTTTGGTTTCCTTTGCGGAGTGGGTGGACTTCCAACACTTCATTTCTATCCTTCTTAAAAAGGCGGACACATAGTTCGGTGTGGGTGACTCTTCTTCATTCCATAGGTAGAGGACCATGTCATCAACACTCTTCTTGTAGACTTCCTAGAGTTGCAGAGTTTAGATCCATCCATTTCATCTTATGTGTTAATCTTGTCTTCCTCTTCTTCTCTCTTATTCTTCCTTTCAAGAGATTTTCCTTTTGTACATGGGTACCTTATTAGGCTTTTGTGTTGGGACCCATCTCTGGTGTCTTTCTTACATTAGAGAGTGTGTTTTTCTCTCGTGGTGGATGTTTTTCCCACTAGGTTTTCCTTCACTGATTGGGATCCCTTTGTTGTGCATGGGTACCTCATTAGGATTTTTTTCTACGACCCATTTCTCTTTTCTGACTTGCCGCCTCATCCTAAGTTATGATGAAGGGGGATGTTGGTGTGAGGCACATTCCACATTAGTAGGCATGTCATCTCACTTAGGTGAGGTCATAGGTCTAGCGTGTCGTTTTAGGGTCTTCATGAGATTACCTTACATGTCAAGTGCATCATATGCATCATTGGGAGTTACTTCCTATTTTGGGAATGTAACTCCCCTCTTTACTTGAGAGGTCATCATTGTAGGTACTAAGGGTTACTTAACACCCTCTATATGTACACTTCTTTTGATCTATGAGAGCAAGTGGTGAGAGTTTTATGATTGTAACAAGGTTCTACCCTTTGTCAAATTTTCACATGCATGTTGGTTGATGCTTGCTCCTTCACGAGACCTCGTCACACTATCGGTTTACACTTCCTTTGATGTTCATGTTATCCCTCGTGATCCTTGTGCTTCACGGTTTTACACTCTCCCTCATTTTCCATGCCACATGACAGGTCATCTCACTTAGGTGAGGTCATACGTCTATGTTTCATTTAGGGGTCATTAGAAGATTCCTTAGCGTCATATGCGTTAGTGAATCATATGCGTGTCATATGGGAGTTACTTCCCATTCTCGGGAATGTAACTCCCCTTCTCCACTTGAGAGGTCATGATTGTAGGCACTAGGGGTTACACAAAACCATTTATATGTACACCGCCCTTTAAATCTATGAGATGGATATTTTCCCCTTTCGAATCTTTGCGTGTACCTTGGTTGATGCTCACTCTCCATGAGACCTCGTCTCATTGTCGGATTGTAACTCGGTCGATGTTCACACCTTCCTGTGATCCTCGTGCTCAACATTTTCACATTCTCCTCATGATATCGAGCGCACATTGTGGGATTCCTATTACTCATCATCTATCATTGCTCTCTAGCTCTCCATTTGTGTTTTTTGTTTCATGAGTGTCTTGTTGTAATGGTTATTCCGTACATGCTCTACTTGCACTAATTCAGGTTTCAATATCATCTGTGGGTGTTTTTTCTTGTTTTTGAGGTTACGGTTTATGTATTCTAGGGTTTTACCCATCTGCAAGCCTTACATACAGTCCTAGAAGTGTTTTACAAGATCAAGTTATAATTAGAAGTCTTATATTAGAGTTTAAAGTGTGTTTTTGAAGGCTTTATGAAGTTGGTTCTTGGGCCAACTCACCCCAACTCGCCGAGTTAGGAACCGAGCTACCCGTCGATCACCTTTACATTGATCTTTGCTCGATCATTGCTTACCCTGTCTCCCCATATCGGCCCTTGGGTTGTTTGCAATGGGTTTTACTTTCAAGTATTTGGCTTGCGTTTTGCACTCGCACTATCTCCCTTAGAATCTTCATTGCCTTGTTTGCATTGACCTTGGTTGTTCGAGACTCAAATTTATCTACACTTATTGGTCCCTGCTCACTTAGTGTTTGGCTCTGGTCTCTCCCTCTCATTTAGTGCTTGGTGTCGTCCTTCCATTTGTGCTTGGGCCCCACGTTGCATCATGTTCAACATTCCCGTGTCGGTTTTGGATCGTGCCCCGTGTTACCTCGACCTACCTCGAGAGAGATTCTCATGCATTAAGTTACACACACATCCTCCACATGGTGCATATTCAATGTAAATCTCGGCATCCGACTTGAATTTCAATGCGTGTTGCCCATCACTTTCAGACTCAATGGCTTACTCGAGTTGGTGCAATGCCCATTCCGGCTCAATTTCCGTGTGGACCTACCACTTGGGCATGACCTTGGCGTGCAACCCATCAACACCACAAAACCATCGGCCCATTCAAACTTACCTCGGTGCATCCTTCCAAAACCTTAGTCTATGACTCGGTTGCACCGACCGACCTAACTTGGTGACCACCTTGGATTCTCATGTGGACCTCTGTGTTTCAAAACTAACTCGGCCGCATCATGATGTCCTACATGATGTTGCATTGATCAAATCACCACTTGTCGGATCCCTAACTCGGTGGTTATCGTCGACGAACTTGACTACCCCAACAAATCCTACAGATTCCCTAAACTCACCGACGCCTACACCACCCAACTCCCGATTCATTTGTAGCTTGTCTTGCCGAGCCACAAACTTGTCAAATCGAGTCAACTTGGCACACAACTCACCCTTGAGCTTGCTGAGCTCCCCTAGCTCGCCCCCTAGATCACCGAGATGCCTCGAGATGCTCACCCTTTGATCCTCCAGGACCCTTCTATCTCTCCTCATTTTGGATATTTTCACACTTTTCCCACTTTTTCACATTATATGGACAATATAAGGGGAAAATTAATAAAAATCATTATTTTTAGGGGTATCTTTTTTTGTGCTGCTTGTATAGGGTTACTTGGGATTTCCTAGAAACTTTTTCTAGCTCACTACTTTATAGTGTTCCTCTTCGCTGCGGCTAGTGAGCGCGCCCACCATAGCCTTGCGAAGAGAGACTTATTTTTTGCAATGTGAGATGCCATTTTCTCTCACACTTTGAACAATGTACCCTTGTTTTTATTTTCACCTTTTACCTGATTGCGTGATGTTCCTCTGCTTCCGACTAGGACATATTATGGCCTCCACTCCCATGTGACTCATCACCTCTCTTTGTGAGGTGAGTGGTCAAATGTCTGACATCGCATGTACCCACCCTATTGTAATCACACACTAGTTATAAAGTATTGCAAACATGGGGGGTTATCATTGTTCTTCTCGGGTGTTGTATTTCTTGCAGAAACATTATCGACTCGAGTCCGACGCCTCTTGCATTCTTGCACCCTCTTCATCTTGGGCACCTTGCACTTCTTGTTTTCACTTCTACATCATGAAGGATGCTCTTTATATACTTGAGCGTCACAGGGATGAATTTATACAGCCTCCACCACTTCTTCTTGGGAGAGATAAATACACATCATGACATGCTTCCATGGAACGCTACTTCTCCTACGAGGGTCTTACACACTTCTTGCTTGGGCCAGTTCCTGCACCCACTGATTCTAGTCATCTTGAGGAATTTATTGAAACTTGTGACCATGTTGTTGGTCACTTGATGTTGTTCGTCTCCATATCTATTCGCATTCACGTGGTAGACTCAAATCCTCCCTACCGCATCTAGAGCATCTTTCAGTCCTTGTTTGGAGACCCTTCACATACTGCTTCACTACTTGATTCATTTGTATCCTCTTCTTCTTCGTGTGATGGAAATTCTACCACATAGAATCACTTGGTTCTACTTGATGATAACGATTGTGATTCTAGTTTTGATGACAAGAGTACTACAAAGGACTCCTCTCCTCCTTCTCTTGGCCCCGTTCGAGAGAGTGTTGACACTTACTAATTCTCACTAGATATCAAGCAGTCCTATTCTCACCTCATATAGTCATTGCAGACCGACCTCCTTTCAATTTCTACTCTACGAGGCCCTTCCCACTCCTCTTCCTTCATGCGTGGATGACTCATACATGTCCGATATCACTCTTTTGTTTGTTGAGCCCCCTCATTAGGATGAGTATCTGCCCAACCTTTGTCATCTTCTCGCAGTATCCACTTGTGATACAATACAAGTTCCTCATCCTTCTAAAAGTGTTTTGGAGAAGTCCATCATCTCCTTTGTTGGGAGTGCCCCTTCTGGGAATTTTATCACTTCCACTTTTCAAGAGATCCTCATTGATCCACCCTTGCTTGTGGATCATCTTACTGTTGTGGGGGTTGTTTCATTGCCTTCACATCACTTGGGCATCCATTTGGTTGATGTTCCTCTTCTTCACTCTGATAATTCTATGCACGTTGCATTACCTTTGGTTCGTTGGAACTCATTTGATAGACCTATGTCACATTTCCATGGACCAGACTCATATTTCTTCGTGCTATTGCCTTTGGTTTCCTTTGTGGAGTGGGTGGACTTACAACACTCCATTTCTGCCCTTCCTAAGGGAAGGCACACAATTTGGTGCGGGTGGTTCTTCTTTAGTTAAGAGGCGAGGAACACGTCATCAACACTCTTTTGGGACAATTCTTAGAGTTGCGAGTTCAGACCCGTCCATGGCATCTTCTTCGCATTTCTATCATCTCCTCTTCTTCTCTCTTCTTCTTCTTTAGAGATATTTCCCCTTTGTACATGGGTACCTTATTAGGCTCCTCAATGGCCCCGACCCATCCATAACATCTTTCTTAGATGATAGAGTGTGTTTTTCTCTTGCAGTGGATGTTCTTCTCATGGCTATTCCTCCATTTCTTGAGACCCTTTTTTCACGGGTACCTCATCGGAATTAGTGTCGGGACCTATTTCTCATTTTTGACTTGCCACCTCATCCTAAGTTATGATGAAGGGGGTGTTGGTGTGCGTCATTTTCCATGCCATGTCATAGACCATCTCACTTAGGTGAGATCATAGGTCTAGGTGTCATTTAGGGGTCATTATGAGATTCCTTATGCATCGATGAAGTTAGTATGTCATATGGGAGTTACTTCCCATTCGGGAATGTAACTCCCCTTCTCCACTTGAGAGGTCATGATTGCAGGCATTGGAGGTTAAAAATCACCCTCTATATGTACACCTACCTTCAGATCTATGAGATGGACTAATGAGATTTTCCCCTTTCAAATCTTTGCATGCACCTTGGTTGATGCTCGCTCACCGTGAGACCTCATCATGCTTCCAGGACCAAAACTCTACGATGTTCATGCGATACTAGATGATATTCATGCTCCACATTTTCACATTCTCCCTTAATAAATAGATAAATAGATAAAACATTTTCATAGACCTTCTAAACATGTATTTTAGAGTCCGCACCATTGACATATCAAAACTTTGAAAATCGAATTTGATAGAACACCATAGTAAGTAGATCATAAGACATTTTTCATAGTTCAAATAACTTACATTGGTCCCAAGTTTATGCGCGAGGACTATATCTGTCTTATTGAACCCCAAACCTAACCCTTAAAAACCCCAAATTTAACATCAAGTTAATATGAAGAGTCCACATAACCTAACCCTAGTTCCCCCAATTTTAAAAATGAGATTCACCACCAAATTAAAGCGCAATCAAAGCTAAAACTTTTATTCATATCACAATATTCCTAAATTATTGCTAGCATTTTGGTCCCTCAAATTTAGCAAGTAGAAGTCTAATCACCATACAATATAATCTTAGAGAAAATCTCTACAACATCACACAATTAAAAAAATTATAAAAAAAGAGTAGAAAAACCTATGTACAAAATTTAATTATCAAGGTTTCTATAGACATTCAAATTTGGAAAACTATCATTTGAAAATATTGATCTTGACATTGCACTCTTGTATGCACAAAACACACTCTCTAGACTCTTTCTTCACACAACCTTATAAATCTTCAGCTACTTTCTTATCTTTACACACCTTTTTGTCATAAGTTCCTAAGGTATATAGCATAAAATGCATCTAAAGACATCTACCGTTTGACCTAGAAAGCTAAACCATGCTTTATCCCCTTTGGTCAAAACCGTTAGTTTCAGATTAGGATGTAAAATTATATCATGACCCTACTATACAATTTTGGACCGATATGTTTTGGTCTCACAATTTCAATTCCATCATGTTCACATAGACTAATATTACCTCTTGGTAGGCCTTTCATGACTTAAAAATCATTAGAAACTTATATAAGTAAGTCAATCATACCTCATTTAGGGTCATGAAACTTTATGTTCTCCTCATGTTAAAACAAACATTAAGGGAACTTATTTCTCCCTAACCAATGAAGTAACTGATCCAAATCCATTAGGGCAACATCCCTATAGGTTTGAAGTCTCCTCCCAAGTCTAGGAGTATCCATCTTCTCTCCACAAGAAAGAAAAGTGACCATTCCCAAGTATCTGAGCAAGTGTGAACATTGTCAAAGCACAATTGCCAAATTTTGATTGCACTATGGTAGATATCCCATGCTAGAAGAATGACATGTGGTTTGATCCCTCTTAGGAGTAATGGCAACATCACAGTGCAGAGAGGGTGCATGCACACCACCTAAATTTGTTTTCATGTGAACTCTATCTTTCCCTATGAGGTTTCATGGTTTGATCAAAATTACATAACCATTCCAGAAGAGAGAAAAGAAGACCGACATAGAGAAACTCTCATTTCTAGGTAGGAGAGACACATAGAAAGTTATAGAAGCGAGAATCCAAGTAGGTCCAGTACCAGTAGAGAAGGACTAGGACCATATAAATGGTTTTGACCTAGTCGTATTTCCATTTTGATCAAGTACAATTTCAGGTGCCAATCTCAACAACGAAGCATTTTCAATATGAGATCAACATGTTCCCGCATTCGATCACTCAATCTCCCGCATCCTCATGTAGAATCAACTAAGTGCAATTTCTCCTTTGTGTTTTGATAGCTATTAGATTAATAATCACTTTGTAAAGCGTTATTCGATTTGTGAAATTAATATTGGAAGTTAATTAAATAAGAATAGCCTCTTGTTGTAATATTTCATCCAATTTATGTATATTATTTAGAAATAAATATAAAATATTAAAAGGGAATAAAATGAGATTAAATCACTTAAAAAGTGAAATCATTTAGTGAACTTGTCTTCCTAATTGAACATCATATCCCTAACCCTAGTGGCTCGAGAGTCTTATTTGATATTTAGGTTTGATTTGTTTTCATTTGGCTTATCATGTTGTTAATTTCACCTATGCATCTATTAAGCATTCTAAACCTAGTTTTATCTCTAGTTTATACGATAATTTAGATGATTTTACTATGGTCTCTCAATTTGGCTATTCAGACACATATGATGATGATGTTCATGAGCCGCACTATTCTGCATTGATGATCTATTCTCTAATGCTATCCTCACTCTTCACGATGACCTTATTCAAGGAAATGGATATAATACCAATTTTGATAATCCCCATAATATCTCCCTAAAGATGAGGTCCAATATATGTGGTAATTCTTGCATGATCATCCCGATAACATTGATCTTCTTCTATGCTACTAGAGATCAACTTAAGCATGTTTTTGTGCAAACATCTATTGTACCCACATCATTTATGCCTACTTCCCTCGAGACATTATCGTACCCATGCATAATGTACTTATGCCTATTCATACAACCATTATTGCTATTACACCTCCTACTTATCATCATAATGGCTCACATGCATCTTCATCTAACACACAAACTCTTGAGTCCCTTGTGCATTCTCTTCAAGCAAAATTTTTGCAATTGCAACAAGGTGTCTCTCATACTTATAATGCTATAGAATCTTCTCAAGTACTTCATAGCACTGCTTGCACTTGATGTCTCATACCCCTTGCCTATCGGTTTGAATGCACCTAAGCTTCCTATCTATGATGACAAGGATGATCCATAAAAACATCTTTGATATTTTCATGTTGTTTTTTTACAATTCATCTCATGATATATTTCTTACTAAGCTATTCCCTAGTATCCTTAAGGATTTTGTGTTGCAATAGTTCTATAACCTCCCACTTAGTCCGTGCATTCTTTTACTACGTTGGAAAATTAATTATGTATAATTTTCAATCAACATCGGGGATAAGTTATCTTACGCACAAATGTCCAAAATCAAACAAGGATATGAAGAGCATATTAATGACTATGTCTTGTGTTATCACACAATGCTTACTAAAATGAGCAATATCTTAGCTAACAGTGAATTATAAGTCCTTTTAATTCAAATTTTGCTTCCTCCCTTATAAGAATCATTCATATTTGACAAGTTTCAATCTTTTGATCATTTATTTTATATATTGAAGGAGCGTGAAGATAAGCTATTACATATGAATAAAATCAATTATGTTGTTAGCACCTCTAATTCTTCCAATGCTAAGTTCCAAAGTAAACCTAATTTCAAAGGAAAATCTCATGATCCTAAGGTTTCTTATAAAGACACTATCAATGTTGTTTCTCAACCTACTAAGCTACAATTACAACTTAGTAAGATGACAATTTACATGGTTACCTTTTCCTTCATGCATGGTTCTAAAGAAATTACTTGAATGTAATCTCGTGTCTCTCCCTCCACTATTTAAGGTTGATACAAGTAAGCCCCAAACTAAGAGCTTTGATGCTAATGCCTATTGTGATTATCGTATATGTATTGGTCACTCTATAGATCACTATCTTAAGTCTGTGACACATCATTCAAGATCTTATTGACTTTAATGTAATTGAATGGGTGGAACCCCCTAAATCTTCTAAGACTATTAATAATAATGCAAATTTGTAAATATTTAATGACCCACTTCCTAAGCATGTTAATAATCCATCTACCTCAAAATTTCATAACACACATCGTGTAGTGCCACCACCACCTTCTTATGATCACCCATTATATATTATGATTGGTACTATTTATCACACATCATCTCCTATATCGATCATTTATTTTGATGATTCTGATATAGACGACACACTTGTCTTTGATATATTTTCCATTCCAGTCTCTATCCATAAAATCTATATACACAATGTTTTGGTAACTCCACATCATACAAATAACATTATTACATGGCCCTTTCTTCAGTCTCTTGGTATTTATTTTGAGAGTATTGCACTTGATTTTGTTCCACTATTTCATCACATTACACTACTAATCATAGTTAGATCCACCACTACACATACTTCATTTTTAGTTACTAAATCTATCACTACTAAAATATTGCATTTAGTTCTTCCCTAGCTATGTGCTCTTAGGACTATCCCATCCATCGTTCATCGCTGCATCAAGTTTATTTGTCATAAAAAGTTTTCACTCTCTGTGGTGTTCCTTTTAGGAATTTCTCCCCTTATATGCCCCACTCTTTTGCAGCTTTCCCTCTTGCTTTCTAGTACATCTACACATAAGCCTATTGTTTCACACACTCCTTCACATATTTCTAATCCTCCTAGGTCTCGTACTTAGGAATTTGATTGCACACACATATTCACATCATCCGAGGCCTCTTGATAGGTCTTTATTTCCACATGTTACATCAAATCATTCTTGGGCCTATAGGTATTTACCTAAGCATTCTTATGTGCATATCATCTCTCACAATTCATATCCTCATCCTATCATACGTAGATATTTTAGATTTACGAATCACACTACCAATTCTAGTTGGAGTTACAGGAGTTACCATTACTCTAGTCCACCCCGCAGATGTGACACATTATATTCTACTTAGTGTTATATTATTTCTAGTTATCCTCACAGAACTTTTTTGGCCCATATAACCACCATGGTTCGACTTGCACTTGAGTCACATTTCATGACACATTCAAGTCTTGACCATGCATTATCTTTGGCCATTTCTTCACCACCTTGTAAGGTTCCCTTGGGTTAGTTCTCATACTATCTTGCCATTCCCTAATAACGCAATCGGTCTAAAGGTTTAACTCGAATTTTGAGGGAGCGATATCTACACATGAACCTCATGTTACACTAACACATTGGGAGGTAATTTCTATTCCCACCCTTTAGTTACAATATTTATCTCCACGCCCGCTTTATGGGGAATTATTAGATCAATGTTATCCAAAATTAGCCCCAACAAATTTGGTCGAACGAGCCCCACACATAAAGAAAACATAAAGGAAAACGACTCAAAACCACGAGCTCACATTCCAGGATGACAAACAAGGTTGCAGGGAGACTCTATAATGGAATGGTGGGGCTTGTGAAAGGTTAAACAATCCTGTGCAGTAAGAAAGAGAAGAAACAACTCTGTCAAGTGAACCTATGCCTTAAATTCATCAAACAGGTTACAGGTGGGCTCGGAAATGAAGGAGCAATGCTGTAGAGAAACTAGAAACAAGAAAGGGAAAAAGCGGCGAAGATCCAAAGTCCTTAGGCTAAAAAACGATTCAGGAAGAAGCCCAAAAATGACTCAGTATGGAGGAGGCAGCAGAAGATACCATGTGTCAGCCTGCCACATTTCCAAGAGTTGGTCCAAAGGCAGAGACCCAAACAAGCGTGGTACCTCCACGTGTTCCATATCAAAAGGGGACCCATTTTTCAAGCTGTTTTCCCACCCTCCTGTACGGACCCAATGAAAACTTTGAAGGGGCATATATTTCGACTCAGGGCTCAAAATATTACAAATTTGACACCATTAGAAAGATCTCGCCTCACCTACACCATGGAGGTCTGAAACTTTAATTTTGAGGAGGTTAGGTAAAGGAAAATGGAGGAAACATCTTCGGGCCTTCAATATAGGATCCATCTGTCTCAACAACCAGATCGGATTCGATCTGTTTCTGTCGTTTCCTCTTCTTTCAAGGTGCCGAATAAAGGATTCATGTAGTAAAGATGATTCGGGGGGCGATTTATTAGAAGCATTAACAACAATGTGGTTGAGCTTCACCGCATTTTCACTTCTCTCTCTCTCTCTCTCTCTTCTCTCTGATCAAATCTATAAATACGAGGGCAAGATTCATTGTAAAAGGTTGTTGTTCATTCTTTTTTCCCTGCCCCACTCTCTTTTTCTTCTTTAGGGTTGAATGTGGAGTTTAAGCCTCCTCCTTGGATTTGTAATGGCATTTCCTTACCTCTTGCCCATGAAATGGTGTATCGTGTGAACTCCTGGAGCAATAAAATCTATTTTCGTGATATGTTTTGTCCATCCTTTGCTCATTTTGTTATCTCTTCTTGCCTCTCACCATTGCAGCAGGTATATTTTGCAAATCTCTCATGTCCAATGCAAAGGGTTTTGGGAGTCAGTGTTTAAGGGGTTTGAAATGGTGTTCTTGTAAACTTTATCCTTGGTCCGTGATGTATCCGTCCATCCTCTACATTGCTCACCTCTCTCCATTTTAGGCAGTTTGGATTGTGATCGCTAGTTCCCTTTTCTCGTCTATCACCTTTGTAGTGTAGTGTTGTCTACTCAAAATTCCCCTCCCTAACAAGAGCAAATTTCGAAAATTTTGAGTCCAAGTGCTTTTCTCTGAGGTACCTAAGTCATAAAATTGAAGAAATCCAAGTATTGGGCCTTTCTCGCATGTATTTCGGCCTGTCTTTATTTTGTCCCGATCGTCCCAAGTTCCCAAAGTGCAAGTTGTTCCCGATCGGCCGAAATCCCGAAATTGTCCTATCTTGGGCCCGTCGGAAGTTTTTGTTCCAAATGTCCCAAACTTTTGTGCAAATCATTTCATTTTCTAGAACCGCCTTGAACTGCGTACTTTCAGCGCCTTTTTTGCCCCAAATATCCCAAAGTCAAAAGTACGAGCTTTCTCTTTTTAGTAGAAGCTTCCTAGTCGAGTACTTCAAAATTCTTTGTCCCAAATGAAAAATGTGCCCCGCTTCATTTTCGGCCGAACAGTCAAACTGTACTCAGGAACTTTCGTCCCAAAAGTCCCAAGTCCAAACGGCCCATTGCTTCCAATTTCGGTCGAAATGCCCAACCGCGTACCTCGCGCATTTTCGTCCCAATTGTTCCAAAAGGCTTTTTGTGCATTTTCTCTTCATTTCACCCGAGCCAGCGTGTTTCATTTCGCGTCTCACTTGTCCCAAGCGTGCCTAGTGTCATCCATACTTAGACGCTTTTCAAATTGGTGGATGCGTAATTAAATGCGCATTGAATTCTCTCCGCTCCCCAAACGGCTATATAATGAGCATTTCCCCTTTGCATTTTCCCACATCTTCCTTGTTATCCTTTGCTCAAACCCTTGCTTGCACAACTTGCTTATTGCGCACGTTCTCTCGCTTCCTTAATTCCATTCCAGTCTAGTTTCAGAAACCTTGTTCCCCCGAAACTATCACATGAAGATCAAATTTCAAGGACAAGAACGATTTCTCCACTGAGTCTCGCTTGTGTAGAAGCAACATTGGAGATAGCGAGGCCCGACATCTCGATTTCAGCGATTTTTGGGCAAGGATGGAAGATGCAAATCCCTCACCAATGGCTCAGACAATTCATGACAGTGGTTTGGCGTACGCTGGAGGATTCCCATTTGATGCAAAGTGTCTTGTCCGATACGGTGCTTGCATGCGGAGCTCACCGACCGATTCGAGCGAATTGACAAACGTGTACGGGGGCTCATTGCCAGCTAGGCCGCTGCCGCCATTCTTTGCCGCCGCTCTGAAGATCCGGGTTGGACAATTCCATAGTTGTTTCCCAAGCCCAAGCGCAAGCCATGTTCGATCGAGAAGGTGGCACTTGGCGAAGTCACTCGGCTAAAAAACCCTAGGAAGGGAGCTTCCCGCCTCACCAAAACCCTCATCCGAGCAGACTTCAACGAAGAACTGTCAGATTTCATAATACTGCTGGCTCGGGTCATGGGTTTGCCTTCCACCAGCGAGTTCCATTTCTGGATGTGCCCGCTCATCAGTATGGTGTGCGGGTACAAAATAATCATCAACTTGAGATCATCAAGCATGAATCGGCAGAGCAGCTATCCAACGTCTGCGCAACAAAGAAGTTTTCATGACTTCATATCCGATGTATACTCTGGCAGCATCAAGGCAATGGTTTGGATTCTCATATATAGACGCCCACAAAGGCAACCCAGTGTATGCCTATTGCCCGCAGTTTACCTTGGAGACCAGCAACCGCAATTTCAGAAGGGTTAATGATGCTTTCACTATGTACGTGGTCCGATTGCTCGAGGGTGACACCGCCAGGAGGTTTTCAGATGAAGCCATGAACTTGATATCACGGTATGGGGCCTACTTCATCCAATTCAGGAAATTCTCATACATCAGGCTTGCTGGTTATGAGAGTACTCCTTTGCGGCTTCCCATGTTCTGCAATGACAAGATGGCCTTGATCGAAATATGCAGGCAACTGGACAAGTTGCACAGAACTTGCAGAGACAAGAAGATTTCTGGCTTACACTTTCCCATCTCTCTGGGAAATTACACATGTAAAACAGCCCTGGATGCCCAGAATATAGAAAGAACTTTGGTCCCTATCACCGTGCATTTCTTCAAGCCAAGAACCTGCTTTGACTTGAAGAAGTTTATTGAATAGAATATCAAGATAGCCTATCACCATGTGGCAGAGGCAGAAGACTCACCGGGGTCAATGCAGGGAGATTTGACTTTGAGGCCAGAAGAAGGCATTATGGCAGGTTCTCCTTACAATTGATTCAAGAACTTGGTCTGTACCAAGTTCCTGAAGGTCTCGAAGATGATAATTCCAGAGCTATACTCATATGAGTATGAAAATGTGATCAAGCACACCCCTCTCCTGGAGGACTGGATTGGAAGAAAAGAGAGGATGATTTGGTCAAATCCTTGCTCTGTCTTGAGTCGGGACTAAGGTTTGGTTGATAAGAAAGTCCGAGAATTCGGGAGGCACTCGGGAGAATCCTCCTCCAGGATGAATCGACACCAATAAGAGAAGCACCAGTTCCAAGGTCCGAAACACCAAAGAAAACCCTCTTGCCTCGGCTCTCGGGGACTGTGGAATCTACTCCTTCTCCATCCACTCGGGTATATAAGAAGAAGCTCAAGGAAGTAAAGACGGAACCTAACCGTGGAAAGAGATCTTCGGAGAAACAGGCGAATTGCCTATCGGACCAGAGAACATCATCATCCTCAAAGTGAAAGTGAAGAAAGTGAGAGGCAAACTCCTACAAATGTTCCTGAGGACCCAACAGATAAAGACAAGGAGGTCCAGAGCACCTGAACTTCCAGTGCACTATTGATTCTTCTCTGCCATTGTCTCCAAAGGTGCTCCTTCCACATCCTGGCTTGAGTCAACAGTACACCATTGCACCACAGTGTCATGAGCTCCCCGTCTCTTGGTCCCCTTTCTTCGCCTAGGCTTTCTTCTTCCTCTTTTGCATAAGGGCGAACCCTTGGTTGACAAAAGGAAGAGAAAACCATCCTCCCAAAACTTGGGACCAAATTTTGATCTTTGTTAATGGCCATGTTGGGCACCACGCCTTCCCGTGCCAAGAAAGCAAGAAGCAAGAACCACCTCCGAATAGTATCTCGATACTCGAGGTCAAGCAATTCCACTGGAGATTGCTAAGCTCTGAATGGACAAATCGTAATCAGGACTTGCAAGTATCTCGACTTGAGCTCACCGAGAATCCCAATGGGAGAATCTACCCCTGAAGGCGAGATTCATAACCTCCAGAAATGGGATCCACAAGAGTTATTGGGAGAGTGGAAAAAGGACAACAAACTATCGAACAAATTGGAAGAGCAAGCCCGAGTTCTTACGGGTTTCATCAAGTCTCTTCTATCTAAAGACAAAGTTTTGGATCCCACTCCTCTTATTGCTCTACCTCCTCCTGTAACTCTAAGCCAAGATGAAGTGCGGGGTATTAAAGATATGCACAAGTATTCTGTCTATGGTAGAGCTATTGAAGCCATGGTAGATGACATGCTTGTTGCTTGGGCTAAACTTCATCGATGAAGCCTTTAAGCTACATGGAAAGGTAGATAATTCGCAACAGAATGTCCTCTCTACCATTGGGGTTATGGACAAAGAGCTTAAACTGCGGGCGGTTGTATGTAGACCTTCGCCTCATGGGACGATGCAGATGAGAATATCTTATCGGCAAATAAGATTTTCGATGATGCCAAAGACAATCTATCAAAATCTTGGGTCTCACAGCGTAGAGTGGAAAATCGAGTCCTGGAAGAAGCCGTAGGTGAAATGAAGAATAACGGCAAAAGGGAGAAGCTTTCAAGACATTGCAGTTGGCGTTGAAAGATATGCATTGTCATCTTCAGGATGAAAACTCTGGCATTCCTTGTCCAAAGCTCGGTTGAGCTTTTGTCAAAGAATAATCTTTTCAAGGAGGACTCCATCTCTAAGGACAAGATAAAGGAAATTTGTTCTCTTGATCTTGCCATTGAAGAAGCAAACAAATACTATCATACTCACATCGAGTTTGATAAAGAGATGGAGAAATGCAGGATTTTGGACTCGATCTGCAACCACACATCAGGTCCCCGTGGTAGAGATATAGCCGAGTCATCAAGAAGTTCAGTAGCGGATTACAAGACAAGTGGGTCCCTCCCGGTGAGCTCAAGCTTTTCGTATTCTTTGTAATTAGTTAAGGTATTGCATTTGGCGGTACTTAACTATTCTTGGTTAAAAGAAACGGTTACAAAGAGTAACCGACTTGTAAGCTATATAATGGCCTTTCCACGCCATTTTGGGGAGGAAGAACTTGGAATTTTTACTGAAAGTGTAAATAGATCTTAAAGAAATCAATACAAAAGGGCTTTTCATTCTTTGTCTATCTGATTCTTGTCATATCTGTGTTTTCCTTTAATATTGTGAAGATCATTTTTGTTCTTAACTCGTTTAGTCTCTCTGATTGCATCTTTGTTTCGGTTTTAAGTACAATGGCGATCTTGTACAAAGAAGGAACTTTGTGTCCTTGATTTATAAATCAAGGAGGTTATTTATAGAACTTTGTGTCTTAAATTTAATCTCATGCAAATGATCTTGTCTTAAATCCTTTGAAGCTTCGTATACACGAAGAATTATTCTGCTATCTATAATTCAAATGTTGCTATTCTCTCATCTTCTTATTCCTTTTCCTCGGTCCTTGTGTAATCCCAGATAATCCTTGTGGAAAACACTTTCGTAATATCCAAGTTCGACCATACCATGACGTTCTATATATTTGTAAATAGGTTTGTTTGAGATAAGGGAACCTCTCCCATTAAAGAGGAGGGACTTTTCGTCCTGTCATGCATTTTCTCTAAAAAGTCTATTGACGACCAACTGTGTAGGGATTTCTTTATTTTCATGCTCTCTCTCTCCTTGGTCCCTTAGAATTGTTAGATTAGGAGTAGATAGTCGCATTTCCTTCCTTAGAAGTAGTTTAGTGCTAGGATTAGGAAGAGGAACCAACCTTCTCTGGAGGGTCATTCCCATTTGCAAGTCCCACAGCTTGGGAATGATCCAATCTTATGCAAATCACACTAAATGACCATGCCTTAGAAAAAGCAGATCCATGAATCATTTGGGGGAGTTGTGATTTCACACTAACAGTTTTGGCACGCCCGGTGGGATAGGTCTGAAGCACCTTACCACTTCACTTCATCAGGTTCGATGTGCTCTTGGTGAAGGTTTCATCCTTTGGAGGCACTTTCAAGCACATCTAGTGACTCCATCTGGTCAACAACCCATCCTCTGAGTTGCAGACCTTTTCCATCCATTTCCAATCATTTTCATCTATTTTCTTCTTCCATCTCTTTCATTTTCTCCCATTCCATGAGGTTGTGCAATCATGACTTCATTCCCTCCATGGAATTCATATCTACAATAACAACAATACATTCCACCTCCAACGCATTTTCAAACTCCTCCAAATCAACATTATAATCAGATCTAGAACCATTATGCTTACCCATATGAGTAGAGTCAAAATTAGTTTGGCCATGGAGCTTATCAAGAACAAGGGGACACATATAATGGTGATAGTTACGTAGAGAATGCTGGTTTGCTGGAAAAGATCCAAAATATGGAGGCTAGCATGGTGTAATCAAGGGAAACAACTCAAATGAAAGCTTTCAGAATTGGTTGCAGGCACCTTGTCCATGGGAAGGCCCTTTTCCAAGACATTACAGCCCTCAAGAGAAGCTTGACTTCATGGTTGAAGTGTTGCCTCAGCTTACACAGTGGATTGAGGACATTGGGGCTTATGAGCAAAGTGCGGGACAACCTTGTCAATGGGTAAGTCAATCACCAACTCCCTGCCTTTCATTTTCTCTCCCTCAATCTTTATCATTTTAGTAGAGGCAAGAGTCAAGCCCCTCACTTGCTGCCCCAAGTGTTGATTTCATTTCTCCATCTCCTAGTCTTCCACCTCATCTAAGTTATTTTGTCCTTTTCCCTTCCAAATAGTCATCCCCTCCAAACAAACAAGAAGTTCCACCTCCCTCCCCACCACAAAAATTGCAAAGCTGGTTGAACCCCAACTTGCCACTCCTCTTACTTTCCCAAGTCCATGTTGGGAAGATACTCAAGAATCTAGTCAAGGAAAACAAGAAGAGGAGCCCAACATAAAAGAAATAAAAACAATCTAATGAGTTGGGCTACTAAATTTGGGTTTACAAAGATCCCTTGATGGTCAAGCCAATAGAGGAGGTCAAGGTTGAAGAGCCAGTGGTGGCTGAGTTTGAATTTGCAGCAGAGGAGGAGGACCATACAGTTTCAGAGGCCCCAAGTGTGGAGCAGGCTACAGAAGAACCTTCAGTTATTCCTCCCACTTCATCCCCTTGAGCTCTGATGTTGAAGAAGAGTTTGATCTTTCAAACTTCATGTTTGAGATTGAAGGAGCCATGGTGATCAAGTTGTAGATCGGGAAGGCACCATGGAGGAGGTAGAGCACATGCAACAAGATAAGAAGGAGGCATATTACCTATCTAACTTGGAGGATTTCCTTAATGGAGGGGAACCCATGGAGATCACATCATTTTCTCCTTCATCATCCACCTTCCAAGCACATGAGCCTCGTTTGTCATGGAGGAGAACTTTCAATTGCGCAACAACTCGCATCTTATAGCAGTTCTTTGGAACCAAGGTTGGAAGATCTTGATCTTTCACATTCTTCAAAGGAGGAGGAAGAGAAAAGGAAGGAGGATCTCATCATCTTTCTCACGCCATTCACCCAAAGAGGTCTACAAGAAGGCTCCATTCTTAGAGTTAAAGTTTAGAACCATGGGTAGATTCAAAGGACCATACCTTGCCCAATAAGGTACTTGGCTTCATTGGAGCCAATGGAGAAGCCAAAACCAGTCATGCCTACTCCAGGGCATGAGGATGAGAATCAAAGTACCAAGGGTCGTCATCAACACCTCCAAAAGTTTGATGCAAGTCAGCTTGAGGAGGTATTTTCCATTAATGTTAATACCTTGATGAAATGGCCGGAGGACCACTTATTGTTAGTTTTTCACTCATACAGCAGCTATATTTAGTGTCAAATCATTTGCATGGATTCCCCTCTTGAGAGAGGGAAGGCTACTTCTCCTAACTTGAGCGAGGCTTTGTTTAGCATTCTTTCTCTCTGGTTAGTGTAGAAGTAGGAGTAGACTTTGTTTCTAGCGAGAAGTGCTTATGCACACTCTGCATTTCTCACTTAAGGCATGTATGATTTGGTCTTTGTATATAAGTTTTGTTCGTTTTGCTCCGAGGGTGCATAAGGACGGAGCTCTTCAATATTCATGGAAAGAAAACTCATAACGGTCTATAAGCTGTTGCTAGCTCCAAAAGAAAACCAATGCGAAAAACTAAAGTCATTTCAAGAAAGTCCATTTGAGGGACAAATTGAAGCCCCGGGTCAAAAAAAAATTCTACTCTCAGAAACTCCATTTCCAAGATTTTCTTATGAAAATTGAGGGTGCAGATGCATGGGCAGGCTTAGGGACAAGGAAAACATAGAAAAGGCTTGCAGTCAAGCTCGCAGTGGCTTAGAGATCAAGTCTTTGAATTTCAGATTAGTTTCATGTTTATCAAGCAGACTCCATGCCCAATGGATGCTTCAAGGCCACTGGTCTTTTCATCTAGTAGGTAGATGTCCACGTGAGTCGCTAAATTGTTATCCCAAATTCACCCCCTCAGAAAATTTGGTCAGAATGAGCCCCACACATAAATAAAACACGAAGGGAAATGACTTAGACCCACGAGCTCACATTCTAGGACAACAAACAAGGTTACAGGGAGACTCTACAATGGAATGGTGGGGCCTGCGAAAGTTTAAACGACCATGTGTAGTAAGAAAGAGAAGAAATGGCTCTGTCAAGTGAACCCATGCCTTAAATTCATCAAACAAGTTACATGTGGGTTTGTAAATGAAGGAGCAATGTCACGAGAAACTAGAAATAAGAAAGGGAAAAAGCGGCGAAGATTCAAAGTCCTTGGGCTCGAAAATGATTCGTGAAGAAGCCCAAAAATGACTCAAGATGGAGGAGGAAATGGAAGAGACCATGTGTCACCTGGCACATTTCCAAGAGTTGGTCCAAAGGTGGAGACCCAAACAAGTGCGGTGCCTCCATGTGTTCCATATCAAAAGGGGACCCATTTTTCAAGTTGTTTTCCCACCCTCCTATACGAACCCGATACAAACTTTGAAGGGGCATATCTTTCGACTCAGGGCTTGAAATATTGCAAATCTGACACCATTGGAAAGATCTCGGCCTCACCTATGCCATGGAGGTCTGAAAATTTAATTTTGAGGAGGTTAGGTAAAGGAAAATGGAGGAAACATCTTCGGGCCTTCAATGCAGGATCCATCTGTCTCAACAACCAGATCGGATTCGATTTGTTTCCGCCGTTTCCTCTTCTTTCAAGGCGCCAAATCAAGGATTCATGTAGTAAAGACAGATTCGGGGCATTTATGAGAAGCATTAACAACAGTGTTTGAGCTTTGACTTGCATTTCCCGCTTCTCTCTCTCTCTTTCTTCTCTTTGATTGAATCTATAAATACGAGGGCATGATTCATTGTAAAAGGTTGTTGTTCATTCTTCTTCCCTTCCCCCTCTCTTTTTCTTCTCCAGGGTCGAATGTGGAGTTTAAGCCTCCTCCCTTGGCTTTGTAATGGATTTTTCTTTCCTCTTTCCCGTGAAATGGTGTACTTGTGAACTCCTGGAGCAATAAAATCTATTTTCATGATGTGTTTTGTCCATCCTTTGCTCATTTTGTTATCTCTTCTTGCCTCTCACCATTGTAGGGTATATTGTGCAAATCTCTGATGTCCAATGCAGTTTTTGGGGAGCTGTGTTTAAGGGGTTTGAAATGGTGTTTTGTATAAACTTTATCCTTGGTCTACGTGATGCATCTGTCCATCCTCTCCATTGCTCGCCTCTCTCCATTTCAGGTAGTTGGGATTGTGATCAACAATTCCCTTTTCTCGGTGCTATCACCTATGTAGTGTAGGATTTCTTTATTTTCATGCTCTCTCTCTCCTTGGTCCCTTGGAATTGTTAGATTAGGAGTAGATAGTCGCATTTCCTTCCTTAGAAGTAGTTTAGTGCTAGGATTAGGAAGAGGAACCAACCTTCTCTGGAGGATCATTCCCATTTGCAAGTCCCACAACTTGGGGAATGATCCAATGTTATGCAAATCACACCAAATGACCCCCGCCTTAGAAAGCAGATCCATGAATCATTTGGGGTACTATGATTTCTCACTAATAATCACCCTTCATTGCCTTCAAAGAATAGGTTTTCATCTATGCCCTTTGAGGGCCTAAACTTCAAAAACATCAATATATTTGCAAAATTCCAAAATCAAGAACTATTTTTGTAACATACATTGTTTACACTTTACATTATACATGTTGTTTATTCCTTTGGTTTGATAGATAACATTTCTTATTTATACACACATGTTCACGTGGTATATTGAGCATGATGCAAGACATACACAAAGCGATACATGATGATAGGTGCTGACATGACCTTTACCCATATTACTAACATCTAGGTGAATCTTTCTTTTGCATATTACATCCAGGTGCTATATTTCTATTATAGTTCCCTTTTTCCTCATTACACTGATTACATATATATCTTCACCCCGATGATGGCTCTGGTATTGGATTCAAAATTTCGCATTAATCCTCCCTATGCAATGTATCTCAAAGATTACATTTGTTCTTTGACCTGTGATATGAATCTCAAATATTTTACATATATATTGTGTATTTGTTATCTTTTGGACTAAAAGGACTAACACATGTGTCTTGTGTAACGTTTACAATTATTTCTAGCTCTTTTATATATTATATATCATATGATTTTCATTACATATTGCTACACTTGATTTTCATACTTTTTGCTAGTTGTGTGTGTGTGTGTGTGTGTGTGTGTGTGTGTGTGTGTGTGTGTGTGTGTGTGTGTTTGGTTTCTACTATGGTTGTGGCCTAATGGAATTTATTTTCTTGTAATACCGTGGGTGTCCCATGTTTCCTACATATTTCCTTATGTACGATTGTGTACCTATTATTTGTAGGATTAAGAGCCTTAATTGTCTTGTGATATCGTGGGCATCCTGTGTTTCGCAATTAATTTTTCCTTTGTTATGACATTGTTTGCCATTTTCTCTCTCCTACATTTCTACATTGTCTACACTTTTTTCTACTAACACATCATCTTATATTGTTGTTATTGATATTTTATTGCATTGACATTGTTCTTGTTATCTTGCTTCTTGTTCTTGTTGCTATTATTTTGTGCCATGGTTTCTACCATGTGCATCCCCTTTTGTAGGTACAATTTTTACATGGTGGCCACCACATCAGCTCTTCATAGGTTATTTACAGGTTATCAATATCTAAACTATGGGTATACATATTTTATTTTGATTCACGTGCTAAAATTCTTCATTGCACACACCTCAAAAGTGGGGGCAATCATTTGTGACTTTATTCTAAATTTCGGTAGAGAAATGTTGAGTCAGGAGATCAACTACTTGATTAGCATGCAATATGAAACTTATAATATTACACAGTAACTAACATCGATTATGGAGGAACCGGCATCGGTCACCTATGATCGACATCGATTAGGCAAGGAGTAATCAACATCGGTCAAGGCTAACCGACGTCGGTTACTCTGCGGGAGTGTTTTATTTAACTCTCGAGAATTGGATCTAATTTTAGTATTAAAATAGATTTATTGATTGTAATTGCATGGCTAAGTGCCCTAAGTTTGTATATGCCTATATAAGCATGAAAGCTAGGGTTTAGAAGAGAGAGGAGTGTGTGTAAATGATTATTGTGAGAATAATTGTGAGAGAGAATTCTTAGAGAAGAAGCAGAAGATTGAGAGAAAGAAAGTATTGTACATCTGAGAGGTGTGGAAGGTTGTAAATCTTCAATTGTACATCCGAGAGGTGTGGAAGGTTGTAAATATTCAATTGTACATCTTGTGAAAGCTTTGGATAATAGTTTGACTTGTTTCTTGGTGGATGTAGCCCACACCGAGTGAACCACGTTAAATTTGGTGCTGATTTATATCTTTGTTTTGTATATTTCTTCTACTAGAATACATGCTTTTATTGCATATATGCTTAAATATGATATATAATCTGTACAACCTTGTGCTAACCCCAACAACCGGTATCATAGATTTGTTTTAGGGTTTTATGTGTTGACAAATTTAGTCACGAGGGTTTTCTCGATTGAGTGGGAGCTACAACAATGACAAGAAAAAACAAAGACAAGGTGAAGAAGTTTGATGGCCGTAATCATCAATTATGGAAGATGCAGATTGAGGATTATCTCAGTATCAAAGAGATTTGTACTTACCGTTGGATGAAAAGACTAGATCTACGAAGATGACCGATGAAGAATGGAAGATTCTTGACGAATGACTTTGGGATCTATAAGATTGAGCCTGACAACATTTGTGGCTTCTAATATTACGTAAGCAACTTCTACGGTAGAGTTAAGAAATCTCTTTGATAATTTATATGAAAAACCTAGTGCTTCAAATAAAGTTTATTTGATGAAGTAACTACTTAGTTCTAAGACATGAAGGTGGATCTCGCATCTAGTCATTTGAATGATTTCGATCTATCAGTAAATCGCTTAAAATCAGCTTGATATTCCATTTGGCGATGAAGTGAAAACACTCTTATTCTTATGTTCTTTTCCTGATAGTTGGGATAACTTGGTAATGATTGTTAGTAATACAACATCTGCTAATAATATTTTGAAGTTTGATGATGTGGTTAGTATAATCTTGAATGAATAAATTCGCAGGAAAAGTATAGAGGAATCATCATTTGGGAATGCTTTGAATGTAGAAAGCAGAGGCAGGCAGAAGGAGAGATCCAAGAGTAAGAATAATGGGAAATCAAAGTCAAGGGATAACATATCTAAATCCAGAGGTAAGGGAATTACCTGTTGGAAATGTGGAAAGAAAGGACATGCAAAGAAATATTATTGGTCAAAGGATAAAGAGAACCAACACCTAGACAAAGGTAAAGAGTCAAATAAAGAGGCAAATATTGCAGCAGAAGTAATGCAAGATACTCTTATTATTTCTTTGGATAATAGAATAGAATCATGGGTTTTATATTCACGAGTTTATTTCCATGCAACCCCTAATAAGGGTTATTTTAGAAATTATGTCTAGGGCAATTTTGGGCATGTTTATTTGGGTGATGATGAACCTTCCAGTATAACTAGTAAAGGGGAAGTTCATCTAAAATTGTAGAATGGAAATACATGGGTATTGAAAGATGTGAGGCATGTGCCAAACCTCAAGAGGAATCTTATTTCTGCAAGGCAACTAGGTGAATTTGGTTGCATGGTTACTTTTACAGGAGACTCTTGGAAAGTCACCAAGGGTGCTTTTGTGGTGGAAAGAGGTAAGAATGTAGGAACGTTATATTTATCTACATGTATTACTGATTCCTTTTTTTGCATTATCTACTTTAGATTCAGATGCATGCATGTGGCATAATCGGTTGGGCCATATGAGTAAAAAAGGAATGCATATCTTAAAGGCTAAGGGTAAATTATCATATTTGAAAGATTTAGATCTTGATTTCTGTGAGCATTGTATCTTTGGAAAGCAAAAGAGAGTGAGATTTCTCAAAGTTGGGGCAACTAAGAAGGAACAAAAATTAGAGCTTGTACACTCAGATGTGTGGGGACCAACTCAGGTAGCTTCTCATAGAGGATCCCACTATTATGTTACTTTTATTGATGATGCTACAAGAAAGGTATGGGTTTACTATATTAAACGTAAATCTGATGTTTTTGATACTTTTAAAAGATGGAAAGCTTTTGTTGAGAATGAATAAAATTCTAAGTTAAAGTGCCTTAGATATGAAAATGGTGGTGAATACTGTAGCAAGGCTTTCAATGATTATTGTTTAGTGAATGGAATAATTAGAGAAATAATGGTTCTAAGAACACCACGAGAAGAATGGTGTTACGAAAGGATGAACATGACAATCATGGAACGTCTTGAAGTATGAGGATACATGCTAGATTGCCCTTTTAGTTTTAGGTAAAAGCAATTGATACGACATTTTATTTAATTAACTGTGGGCCTTCAAGTTCACTAGATGGAGGAATACTAGAGGAAGCTTGGACCATAAAAGAGGTAGATATTTCTTTTCTTAAACTTTTTGGTTCAGAAGCTTTTGTGCATATTGATAAGGAAAATAGAAAAAGTTGGATGCAAAATCCAAGAGATGCACTTTTATTGGTTATGGATCTGGTGATTTTAGATTCTATTTTTGGGATTTAGAGAATTCTAAAATTATTAGGAGTCATGACATTGAATGCAATGAAAAGATAATGTACAAGGATCAAATTTTGGTACCTAAGGACGAACCGATTGAGAAGTTTGTGAATGAAAATGAACTCTCGGATTCAAAAGTCATACCTACAAGGTTACATAGTAACCGATGTCGATTGACCCGACCGACATCACATCGTCGGCTGAATTGGTATCGGTTGCAAAAGAGCCAAAACAACATCAATTAGCGAATCGACATCAATTTTAGGTGACCGACGTCGGTCACTATCGAATTGGAAACAAATGTCCAGGGAGGTTCGAATGAGCCTTCGGTACCCAAAAATTTTGTGATAAGGTCACAAAGGGTAAGTAAATATGTATAAATATTTACACCTATATCTTATTTATTATTGACTAATAATGGTGAACTAGAAAGTTTTGAAGAAGCAATGCATGATAAGACCCACGTGTAGTGGGAACATGGCATGGATGAGGAGATGGACTCTTTGGAACAAAACTAGACTTGGGATTTAATTAAGTTACAAGTAGGTAAGAGAACATTGTAGAATAAGTGGGTTTACATGATCAAGGAAGAAGAGGGTGGACATAAGAGATACAAGGCAAGGCTTGTAGTAAAGGGATTTGCATAGAAATCATGTATTGAATTTGGTGAATTTTTTTTTGTTGTTAAAATGACTTCCAATGTACTGTGTTGAGTATAGTTGCAGATGACATGATTTGCATTTAGAGAAACTATATGTAAAGACGACTTTCCTTTATGGTGATTTGGATGAAGAGATTTATATGCAACAACCGCTTGAGTATGAAGTTAAGGGTAAGAAGAAATTAGTGTGCGGGTTGAAAAAGAGTCTATATGGGCTCAAGCAAGCTCCAAGGAAATGGTACATGAGGTTTGATAGTTTCATGCATGAGCATGGTTACTTGAGATGTGGATATGACCATTTTGTTTATTTCAAGAAGCTTAGAAATGGGAGCTATATTATTTTGTTACTATATGTGGATGATATGCTTATTACAGGATCTAGTATGGGACATTGGTGAGCTTAAGGAAAGCTAGCTCACACATTTGATATGAAGGATTTAGGAGATAAAGAATCCTTGGCATGTAAATACACGAGATAAGAAGAACAAAAAATTGTATTTGTCTCGGGAGGCTTATATCAATAAGGTGTTGGAAATGTTTAACATGCAAGATTCAAAATTGAAGAGCACACCTATGACTCGAACACTTCAAAATGAGCAAAGATCAATGTCCTTCATCACATAAGGAGGTCAAATACATGACACAAGTACCATATGCTTCATCAATTGGGAGTCTTGTAAATGCTATGGTTTGTACTTGCAGACCAAACATTGCATAGGCAATGGGAGTTGTGAGTAGATTTATGTTTAATCTAGGTAAAGAGCTTTGGAAAGCGAATCCATTGGATTCTCGGGTATTTGAAAGGGACATCTAGCATGTAGTTATGCTTGGAGGTTCAAATATTTCTTTATGTGGCTATGTTGATTTGGATATGGGTGGACATTTGGATGGTAGAAGCAACACTATTAGATATATTTTCACAAAGAGGGGATGATAATTAGCTAGATTTCGAGATTGCAGAGGGTGGTGGCTTTGTCCACTATAGCGAAAAAGTATGTTGCAGCTATAGAGGCTAGCAAAGAAATGATATGGATGAGTAGGTTCATGGAAGAGTTGGGAAAGGAGAAAGGTGATTGCAAATTGTTCAGTGACAGTCAGAGTGCAATTCATTTGGAAAATAACTCGACATTTCATTATAGAATGAAACAAATTCAATTGAGGTATCACTTCATACGGTAGGTATTGGAGGATGGGCAGGTTGAAATTGGAGAAGATTCATACGAGTGAAAACCCTGTGGATATGCTAACGAAGCCATTAGCAAAAGAGAAGTTGGAGCTACACTCCACTTTTGTTGATATTTGAGTTTGAGACTTTAAGAGGAAGAAACAAAGATAAGGAAAGGATCCAAGAATGACATTGTACGTTTATAATGTAGTAATTAATCTCCAAGTGGGAGATTGCTGAGTTATGGAGCTCAATTACTTAAGATTAGCATGCAATATGAAACTTGTAGGATTTCACAAAGAACCAACATCGATTATGGAGGAACCGACATTGGTCAAGCAATGAGGAACCGCCATCGATTAGGGCTAACCGATGTCGGTTACTTGTGTGGGAGTGTTTTATTTAACTCTCGGAATTAGATCTAATTTTAGTATTAAAGCAGATCTATTGATTGTAATTACATGAATAAGTGCCCTAAGTTTGTATATGCATATATAAGCATGAAAGCTAGGGTTTAGAAGAAAGAGGAGTGTGTGTTAATGATTATTGTGAGAATAATTGTGTGAGAGAGAATTCTTGGAGAAGAAGCATAAGATTGAGAGAAAGAAAGTACTATACATTTGAGAGGTGTGGAAGATTGTAAACATTCAATCGTATATCTTGTGAAATATTTGCATAATAGGTTAGATTTTTCTTGGTAGATGTAGCCCACATTGGGTGAACCACGTTAAATCTGGTGTTGATTTATATATCTTGTTTTGTATATTTATTCTGGTAGAATATCCACTTTTATTGCATGTATGCTTAGATATGATATATAATCTATACAACCTTGTGCTAACCCCAACAAGAAAAGCATCTTTCCGGGCACATACATATGCATGGGAAGATTTTTTTCCACAAAATCAGATTTTGATACAAAAATCAAGAAAATTTAGAGAGGATCAAGACCATATAGAATGGTCGGGATCGTAGAAATGGTTCTCCGACCCTACCATATGGTTTTTCTCAGGGGAAATTTCTATAGATTTTTCAACATTTTCATCTTTATCATCATTATTTCAGCATTTTCACATGGTTTTATATTCATATTGACTCATTTGGCATAGTTTTAGGCGGAATGTAGTGTTTCATTCTCTCTTTCTCTACATGTGCAAAATTGGGCTTATATCCATTTACAACTGTATGGTCCTTGGGGTTATGGAAGGTAGGGAAATAACTAAGTTCTTTGTGGGAAGGATTTCTTATTGTCTTTACAATTTAGAGGAAGAAATTAGAGTTGTTGAATGTATTTGATATGTGGTCTTCTTCTTTGGCGGGGTGCTTCATCTCCTCTTTTTGGTTCTTATTTTCAGCATCGTGTGTTGGGTTGGTACACCTAACACATTGAACTCTCTTTAACACAAATGGGGAATGATCACCTCTAATTCCTCATTAAAGTTCAACAAATTCAGAATATTCAAAGCACAAGAATGGTAGCATATTCCCTCCACAAGAAAAACATGTGCATTCCTTCCATTTTTTGCATATCTTTTGACATTTTTTGTTACATATTTATTTATAGAAATTTCATTACATTTGGAGTTAAAGATCAATTTCCTATCTTGGGTATTGAATACAATCTGTGTTGTAAGTTTCATTTTAGAGCGTATTAACACCAACACAATGGCATACTGCAAAATAAAGTCATTGCAAGAAAATAAAAAGTGTATCTACACAGAATCAAGTATATTTACATTTTAAGCATGAAATTTTAATTTCATACTTAAAGGGGGAAAATGTAGAGACTCATATTTGGAAATCTATCCTTTGATAATGTTGATCTTGACATTACATGCTTGCATGCACAAACACACTCTTCACACTCTTGCCTTACACACCCCGATAGCCATTGGGATACTTTCTTATCTTTGCAAACCTTTTCATCAATTCTCAAGGTTTTATAGCATAAAATACATCTAAAGACATCCAACCTCTGACCTACAAAGTTAAACCATGTATTTTCCCCTTGTTCAAAACTGCCGATTTTGGTCAAGATGTAAATTATATCCCGACCCTACCGTATGATTTTGGACTAACATGTTTATGTCCCAAAATTTCAATTCCATTGTCCTCATATGGACTAATATTCCCTCTTGATCACCCTTTCATGACATAACAATAATCAAAATCCTATATAAGAAAGCTAATCATACCTTGTTTAGGGCCTTAACACTTTTATGTTCTCCTCATGTTAAAGAAAGTATTAAAGGAACTTATTGCTCCCTAAAAAATGAAGTATCTAATGTAAATCAATTAGGAAACACCCTCTATAGTGAAGTATCCTCCTAGATACAGGAATCTCCATATTCTCTTCACAAGCAAGCAAAAAATGACCATTCCCAAGTATTTGAGCAAGTGTTAAATTCAAGCAAGGGATTGTAAAAGCATAATTGTTGAATTTTGATTGCATTATGGAAGATATCCCATGCTAGGAGAATAACATGAAATTTGATACCTCTTTAGAGTAGTGAAAACGCCGATGGTGCATAGGGGTGCCCACAATCCACCTAGATTTTTTTGTAGGAATTTTATCTCGCACTATAAAGGCTTGATCAAAATTACATAGCCATTGTGAAGGAGAGAAAAGAAGACCGACAAAGAGAAACATTCATTTATAGGTAGGCAAGGCACACAAAAATTTATATAAGTAGAATCCAAGCAGGTCCAAGACCGTATAGAAGTGTCATGACTGTACAAACAATTTTGACCTAGTTATATGGTTTTGACCAGGTATAGTTTCAAGTGCTAGTCTCAACAACAAAGTAATTTCAGTCTTTAATCAACATATTCCTACATTCAGATCACTCAAAATCTCCTAGATCCTCACATAATCAATTAAGTACAATTTATCCTTTGTGTTTTGATAGTTTTTAGATCAATAGTCACTTTGTAAAGTGTTATTTTGATTTGGGAAATTAATGTTGGAAGTTAATTAAATCAAAATAGCCTCATGTTGCAACATTTCATCCTCTTTATGTATGTTAGGTAGAAATATATCTAAAATATTATAAGGGAATGAAAATAGGATTAAATCAATTAAAAATGAAATTAGTTTCACATAATGAAAAGCGAGTGTGTAATTTCTTCATGACCCTTTTCAAAAGAAATTGAATTCTATAAAAGTGTAGATTCCCTCAATCCATTAACACAACCACTTGTCATTATTGCTCCATCTAAAACTACCCCAAAATTTCCCATACCCCTATAAATTTAACTATAGAAAAAGAGACCTATTTCTCATTCAAATCCCAAGGCACCATAGTTGCAATTTCAACATCCAACTCTCTAGATGTAAAAAGAATGGTTTTTCATTCTCTTTTGAATTTGCAAATGAAATGAATGAATATAAAACAAAAATGAAGCAAATTTGGAAGAAAAATAAAAGAGGACTTGGAAAACAATCTACCTTTCTCTCAACCCATTAGGTAATTAATTATTCCTTTAAAATTTATCTTTGAAGAAGCAACAAAGTAATGCCACCGTATCTTTCCCTTGTCTTGGTTACACCCATCTCTACACCATTGACACAATCACATCTATGGAACCATGATAAACATGGTGCGAACAAGTATTTGACAATGTGCAATGATAAAATTCCAATGGGATTAGGGTTTCAAATTACATCGATGGCTAACATAATGTTGTACGTTAATGTCCTCTATCATGAAATCATGATCATTAGTTTTTGAGGCGTGTCTTGAATGCTACTACCTTCACTTCCATTTGGTAGTGCCTTCAACATAATTAATGTATTTGTGTTTATTTATTATTGGTTTGAAATGCCATTTCTATTATCACAATTTAAATACAACAAATGAACTAATATTCAATAAATAAACTTTGTACAATTATTTACCCTAAATTGTACTAGAATTAGAGGGTCTCTAATTAAGATTGAAATATTAAATACATAAATGTGAAATCCAATTACTAAATTAACTAATCCAAAATTCATATTTGGTAGTACATGTAAAGAAATGTAACTAAGTGAAATTCAAATAAGGCACATGTTAAATACAAGGGAATGAGTTCACTTAGATTTTTTTCACTTCATAAGATGTTTTGTATCTAGAACTAGATCAACTCTTTGTGGCATGGATGAGTTTGATTCGTCTCTAAAAAGAGCTCTATATCCTCACCGGACACTAGTGTCGCATCTAGATGATAACCTTTGTGGCACTTCTATAATTTTGTTGCTAGTGGTCGACATAAATTTGTAATTCTTTGTCAATTCGGGTTGTTTTGTATATGTCTTTAACTACTTCCTAAAATTTGGTTTCTCCCAAAATCCTTGTGCATGCACATGTTACGATCAAAATATTAGTTTCATGTGTTAGCACCCAAACATGCACTAGATAACAAAAATGGTGTGCGGTAAGTTGGATTTTCCTTGGTAGCCAATCCCTTGTTGATTCTAAACAAACAATACACTCTATTTCCTAAATTAGGGCTTATACTCTATGTAGGTCTCTTAAATCTCATACAATATTGAATGAAAATATGTAGTTGCTTCTCCTATGTTTTCCCTTGTGCATCAACACTAATAGCGAACATAACTATATATACTTCAAAAGGTACCCTTTGTGAGTATTGAATTGATTTCTAAAGTAGAATGCCAAAATACAATGCTTATAGATAGATTTTCTCTAGAACAAAAACCCTTTAGAGTGCCCTTTGGTGTATAAGAGATTGATTAGAATTTGAAATGCTCTTGAATTGGTGTGGTTTGTGCTTAACCAATTTTAGAGTGCTTCATACTTGTATAAAGGATACTCCTAATGTTTACACTTGATATATGGAAGATTATGACAACTTTGCATAATATTTGATAGGTATTTTCTACAAGAGTTCTTGAGAATGCTAGTTGAGTAAATGAGTGTGGTAACTTGATTTTATTCCACTCCACACTATATAATTTCACCTAAGGATAAATAAGATTAAAATAATAAAATTTGATTGTTACCATTTGAAGGGAAAAACATTAGAAAGGGATAAAGTCATACAACAACTCTGTCTAGATGTGGATACTAGTGTCTAAAGAAGTGGGGGTATGAGAAGTTTGATAGGATATGTATGACACTTATTGGCAATGAGATCTGTCATGTAAGTGTCTAAGTGGTAGAGTGAGAGAATAAGAAGTATTTACAAGTCTTAAGAGAGATTAAGATAAAACAGTTGTAATCTATTTGTGTGCACAAGTTGTAATCAATGGATATAAGCCAAATTAGTATTATCAAGCATCTATTTACCAAATTTAAGTGTCTACATTCCATCCCTCCTCCTAAAGAAAATAAATGAAAATTTCTAGATTAAAGGAAAAACATACCTGAATGTGTAAACACACTTTGTATTTGCTTGATTTCTTGATTGTTTGAATGCTTGAATGACCATAAGAAGCCCCCAAGAGCACAACCTATAATACAAGTGTATTCAATGCCCATATGTTGGTTAATTTTTAAATGTGTTAAAATAAAGAGAAGCAAGGTAGGAGTACACATGTGTGTATAAAAGCCACTCTTCCTGTAAATTTAGAAGACCATACCCCTTGTTAAAGCATGTGGAGATGGAAACTTGTAGTATGAGGAATTAGGGGTGATTAAATTCTCAATTACAAGAAGGTTTGAGGTGTAACTTTTCCAACTATAAATACCAATAGAGATTTAGGGGACACAAAAATTCAACATCTACATCTAAAAGAGTAATACTAAAGGTAAATTGGGAGTTTTAGGTACGAAGTCCAACACTTGATGAAAGGATAAACCACATGGGTCCCACAAATGTAATTCATTAGGATGAAACATGTCACTCAAACCTAATGTGCCTTTCTAAACCACACCATTGTAATTAGATATAAGTTTGTAATTCTTGAACTTCTTGAAATATAAATGCTTAAAATAGAAATAACAATATATAAAATGATTAATTTGCAACATGTAATTACCATAATAATCATGTCTCATGTATTTTTCCATAAAATATAGTGAATCTATAATAGAATTAACCATAACCCCTACATTTACCATGAAATGTAGTTGATATACTGATGCAATATGTATTATCGTATGTGATTCCCTACATGAACCAAAGGTAAAATCTGAATTTTCTCTAGAATTGGTATTTTTGACTATTGAAATTAAGCTAGATAGAAATTTCAAAATTTAGGACACTATTGACCATAATTTTTCCAAGTGTACGTATTGTCCATGCTGTTGTATAGGAAACTTCGTTCTCAAACAGGGTGAAGGCCGATCTTGAGCCACCAGCAACTTCGAAGGATGGAGAACTTAGGACCTCGAGATGCGATGTGGATATACGGGTGAAAAGAAGACATATGTATGATATAAAGAAGCTAGATTTGTAAGACTCAAAACATATAAGATTAGATCACAATATGTGGGGTTTCTTGGATAAGCCGGTTCCAAGAGGATATTAACTCCCTTGGAGGATGTCAACCCCCATGTTAGACAAGATAATAATAGATCATGAACAATAGTTATCATGCAGAAATAATGGAATATAAAATGAAAAACAAATGAAATAACAAGAGGACTTAGCTTGTGTTCCGATATGGAGATGGAATAGGCATCAAGATGGCAGCATAACAAACAAATGACAAATATTTCTTCTTCAAATTTTCTTAACTTGATTAAGCTCTTCCTTCTCCTCTTTGGGCCTAGGTCTTTTTTTTATATTTCCGTCTGTGTCCAGCTCTTTCTTAGGTTCCAGTCCTCTCAAATATGGGGAAAACCCATATTTATAGATTAATGATGAGGTTAGACTGTGAGTAAAAGAGTAACTGTGGTTGAGTAAAGTAACCCCGATTAAAGAGGTGATGTGATCACGTGGGGATCACAATTTGACTTAAAGTAAAGAAAAAGATAAGGATGTGATAAAAGGTGGGGATGTTAGGTGAAATAATGCATTCTCTTTTGAATTTTAGAAAAGGGTGTCGATGGGTGCGTTATTAATACCCATGAATTAAATAATTTGTGAGAGATGGCGATGATGCCAAAATCTAAATTATCAAATGGGTCTATATGGATCCCATTGATAATCAATTAAATAAGGTGAGTAAATAGATAAGATTTAATTAAATTTAAGAAAATAAAAGTGAGAGTGAGAAGTGAATGGATGTGAGATGATGGAAGGGTTACACCCAAAAATAGGTGTCTACATTTGCCCCTTTTTGTTGATTGGTTTGCGATAGCAAGCCACAAGACGGTTAGATGAAATATGTGTCCGAGGATGGATGAAGACACAACCAAAGGCAAGATTCCTCATGCAAAAAAATATTGCAATAATAATGAACAAACTATGGCGGTGACTCAATATCACATCAAGTAGAGGAAAATTGTAGTCTCAATGGAGACAGACGACAACATTCTATAGACCGTGAGTGGGTCAAGACCACTTTGTAGTATGGATATAAACCAAGAT
The DNA here is from genome assembly GCA_018340775.1 of Taxus wallichiana var. yunnanensis. Classification (NCBI taxonomy): domain Eukaryota; kingdom Viridiplantae; phylum Streptophyta; class Pinopsida; order Cupressales; family Taxaceae; genus Taxus; species Taxus wallichiana. The sequence goes on from CM031234.1 coordinate 306,481,340, forward strand.
GACCAATGGGTAATAGGAAAACATCTAAATATGAGAAATTGAATGTGAAATAAGTGTGCAATCCTTTGTCTCATGCGAGGAATCATGTGAAAAAATCATGTGTCCACAAAAGGGACAAAGATGAAGATAATGATGCCCTAAAGACTCGGGCACGAGAAGGAAAAATATAGAGTTATATGCGTTGACAAGTACAAGGATGAAAAGGCACCCCAACATAATACATAGATAGATTTTGAAATAAGATATCCTAGGGGGAATAATCATAAATGTGGATATGATGAGCAGATAGGATAGAAGGGTGAGATATAATGTCCTAAAAGGGTGATAAATATGATGGTAATCATGTTTCATAAGAAATATGTATAAGTGTTAACAAATTAGAAGGTGAAGAAGACAACGAAGTCTGGTTTCTTCCATAAGTAGGATAAGAAGTCAAGATACTTTTGTGACAAAACAAAAGCGGAGCCAATATTCATGGAAGAGAACAAGATCGATAGATGATGGTTGTTATGTTATCTTCCAAGAAAAAATGTCAAAGGAAGATGGGAATAGATTCTTAGAAATGGATATGATGATGTCCCTGCGAGAGGAACGATGAAGATAAAAGATGTGACAGGTTCTCAAAAAGAGAAGAGGTCAATGTTGCGAGACAAGAACAAGAACGGTAATGAAATGGATCGATGATGGTACATAAACGGAGAAATATCAACATTGATTGTGAATGCCAGTGTGAGGGATGTTGAGAAAGAGAAAAGGGAATAGACAAGAGGATTGGTTGATTATGAGAAGAGTAAGAAAGACCGAATGTGAAGGTGACAGGGGTATGGAATAGAGGGACGAAGATGAAGGAGGAGAAAAGAAGGAATGAAAGGGGAGGAAGAAGATAACAAAGAAGGATTATAGAGAAAGGGGGAAATGAAGAAGGACAAGAAAAGAGAAGACAATAAAAGAACAGAGTAGAGGGTGAAATTATGAAAAAGAGAGAGAGTTATTTAAAATGAAAGGTGTGAAGGAGGATGAAGTAGAGGAAGGCAGAGAGGTAATGGAAAATGAAAGAGATGATAGAGCAAAGAAAATTGAAGGAAACAGATCATAGTGAGGAAATCCAAGGAAAAGAATATGGAATTGACCGCATGGAAATGCATGTGGATGGTGGGATGATAAAGAAGATGGGACAACGCTGAAGAGTCAGGTTATTGATGGGGAAGTAAGGAGGAAGTGTGAGGTAAAATGAGGAGGAAGATGATAAAGAGGAAGTGAAATAGGATGAGGATGAGAAAGGAGGAGAAGACAACGAAGAAAATTATGCAGAAGGAAGGGAACCAAGAATGGAGATATTTGATAAAGAGTGAGAATCACAAAGAACGTAAAGAGAATCTTGAGGGAAGGGAATGCCATCATTTAGAAAAGATGCAGAGATGCATGAGATGAGGATAAGTTGATGACAAGAAAATAGAGAGAGGGTGCATGGTGAAGACAAGTGAAGAAATTGACAAGGAAGAATGGAAGAAGGAGAGATGGCAAGGAAAAAGAAAGGAAGGGATATGAGAGGCAATGCCGATGAATGGATGTTAGGAGAAATCCACCGATAATGATCATTAGGTAAGGAGAGGAGTAAAGATGAGACGAGGTGAAAGTAATCAAGAATGGGAGGGGGAACGCATATGAAGGGACGTTAGGATAAGTCCACCGATAATGATTAGAGGACACAGAGGAAGGAAGGAATGGAGATAGGATGGAGGAGGTCAAAGAAAAGGATCTAGGCTATGCGAATGGGAATGAGTGATTTTTAGGAGAAGTCCATCGATAATTACTAGCGCGAAAACAAAAGATGATGATGAAAGAATGTTAGGAGATGATTAATGAAACCGATGGATAAGTATGGGGATAGATATGTGGGAGAACTCTAGAAGATGGAATAGAAAGAATAAAGAAAGGAAAGATAATGATGTGTAGGAAGATGAAGACGATGAGAGGATGCAGTGGATGAGAATGAATGAGAGAAAAATGAAGAAACAAGACATGAAATGAATGGAGAAGCAACAGTTAAGTAAGATTACCTAGCGGTGGATGATGGAGATGAAAAAGGGACTAGTAGGAAGTGGTGTTTGTGAGAATGAAAGAGAAGGTGAGAGGATGTGATGATGGGGAATGGCGATAAAATGGAGATGGAGAGAATCTAGGGTAGTGGACAAGTGCAGGATGATTGATCATGCTTAAGAGGGACTCTTAAGTAAGATCGCCATGCCACAGGAAAATTTAAATAAGATCACCAAACCGGCAGTAACGATATGGAAGGAGAAAGACAATATTGTATTAGATATGGGTGTGGAATGGTTGGTTGCAATGGATGAAGATGATGAGAGAGAGGTGAGAGACAAAAGATGAGGAAGATATGATGGGAGGTGGAAGTGTTAGACAATGAACCATTCTTAAGAGAAACTCTTAAGTAAGATTGCCCTGTGACGGGGATGGTTAAGTAGGATTGCCAAACCGAAGAAGAAGAAGAATGATGAAAATACTGAGCAGTGCAGGAAACAAAGGAGTGTGAATGAGTGGATGAAGGAAGATATGTAGTGTAGATGGATAGTGTAAGGGAAATCCTTAATTGGGATGCCCACATGGTGGGAGTGATGATGCAAGAGTGTTAAGTGGAAAAAGAGGAGTGGAAAGACATTTGTGGTGGTGATTGTTGTCCGCTGAAAGAGGAAATGGTGGAGAAGCTTCTACAACGAGAGGATCCAAGGAAGAAGATATACCTTAACTAAGATTCTTTGGCTGTATGGATGGTTAAGTAAGGTTGTTAAATTGAAAGCGGAAAAATAAAAGGGAAACTCAAGAGGAAAGACAAGTGAGATATCTTTTGTGGTGCAAGGGGACATAAAGGTGAGAAGGATGATGTGGAGACAAATGGTGATGAGTGGAAATGGAGAGCGAGGAGCAATGGATCAAAGACATTGTTGAACATGTTGAGAGATAAGGAGCTACAAGATAACAAACTTTCCTTGAGAAGGATCCTCAAATAGGATTCACAAACTACAATGAAAATCAAGTAGAATTCACAAACCGAAAAGTGTATTTGCGAGCGCATTCATGGATATTATGGATATATAGTGTGAAATTTGATATGATGTTGATAAAAGATGACCTTGATGAGATGAAGGGAACATAGTTGTAGCAAGGGCATACAAAGAAACTATGTTTTGAACTCGAATTGAGATAAACAAGAAAAATTACCACTCAAAGCATTGCACTTGTAGCCAATAGCGGTGTTAACACATAACTAATGATAACTAGTTATAATGAAAGACCATGAGGAAAATATGGATGAAAGATGCTCGTAATACTAATGTTGACATGACAAAGGGATTTCAGATGTGACTTGTATAAGGGAATAAGGTTCTCCAAAGGTGGTGTTCCTTAATTCTATGCCCTAGCTTTGGGAAAGGGAAAGAACAATAGCGAGAAAGCTTATCAATATGGGAAGCTTTCGTAAAATTCTCGATAAAGGAAGGCTAAGCAATGTGGAAAACCTTCCAGATGCCATAATAAAAGAGTATCCATCCTTTGAGGGTATGGTCTACTTTATACATAACATGGATAATATGATAGCCATCCTTCAAGGGATCGGTCTATCTCCTTTGATTTTTTTTGATTTTTGATTCGTATGCTTTTTTTTTTTTTCTTCTTTTTTTCTTTTGCATGAACAACTTTCCTTCGAGGGATCAATATATTTTTGATGACTTTGATTTTGCCTTTTGCATACATGAATTTGAGCTTCTCATGGGGGAGAGCTAGGAATAGCTAAGTAAACCACTTAGGAGGGGATAATGAATGTACAAGAGACATCCCTATAACCATTTGCATGGCTACAATAGGATAATGAGAAGGTGACAAATGTAATGGTTATGGGGTCACATCAAAGTAGTGAAGGTAGAACGCATAATTCAGATCAATAAAATGAAAAATGGAAGGGGCTAAGGATGGAGGAATAATCTAAGGATATAAATAAGTTCTCATTGGTAGATATGCTAACAAAGAGACTCGGTCGTAAGTACAATGCATTAAGATGTTTGTCTCTCGGTTTACCACCGGAGAAGGAAGACATTAAGTTACCATGGATGAGATGATAGATAAACATGAAATAAAACCATGTCATGAAGGAAACAAACATATGACCACAATGGTGGATTTTGATGAAAATAAATGGTGCCCCAAGAGAGACACAAATATAGAAAGACAATCATGGCCTCAAAGGAGGACTTGATGAAATAAACAATGTCCCAAAAGAGACATAAATATAGCCACAATGCTGGACTTCATGAAATAGATGATGCCCGAAAAGAGCCATAAATATAGCCACAATGGTGGACTTTGATAGAAAGGTCCCTTAACAGAAAAGAGTTAATGGATGTCGAAAGATTTTAGATGAGATCGGTTTGGATTTAGATGGGATAAACAAAACAATGTCAAGGGGCAAAATTCCCTAATGACAAGTGAGTTGTACGGATGATGTGCTCAAGGGTGAGGGAAGGCCACTCCCCAATAGCATAAATGTGAAGGAGTTAAAGGATATCAAAATAGAGTTTAGATGAGATTGTTTTAGATTTTGATGGGATAAACGATTGGAGACCACAAGTGGGTTTAGCAAGATAAGCAGTATTGATGAACAATGGAGGACCTTCCTTAGAAGGAATGTCGTGTGCAAGAAGGATGTTAAGGGATGATATGGATGGAGAAATTGTAGGAGACCTGACATATGGGACATGAATTGGATTCAATGTAGATGGAGAAAGAAATTTCCCCGAATGAGGAAATCATATTTCTCAATAAGATTGTGGATGATTGTCCGAAATGCCTTACAATGTTTGATGTCATAGCCTGGGGTACGATGATAAGTACAACTGCAATTAGGATTGAACCATGATGGATTGGGACTATAGGGATTAAAAGCTTTATGTTGGGGTTAGCTCACCGGTTGTACAGATAATATATCGATCTAAGCATACATGCAAATAAAAGTGGATATTCTACCGTAAGAAATATACAAAACAAGAGACATAAATCAACACCCATTTAACGTGGTTCACCCTGTGGGATATGTCCACTAAGAAACAAGCCAATATGTTATCCAAAGCTTTTGAAAAGATATACAATGAAGATTTGCAATCTTCCACACACTCTCTAGATGTTCAAGTACTTTCTTTCTCTCAAGCTTTTGCTTCATCACCAAGAATTTTCTCTAACCAACTTTTTCAAGTTATTTTAAATTCTTACTTCTAAACCCTAGCTTTTATGCTTATATAGTCGTTTATAGACTTAGGGCACTTAGTCATGCAAATACAATCAATAGATGTATTTTAATGATAAAATAGATCTAATTCCTAAGAGTTAATTAAAACATCCTCGCACAGTAATCGATGTCGGTTATCTCTAACCGATGTCGGTTCCTTCCTCGCCTGACCGATGCTAGTCCCAGGTGACCGATCTTTGGTTCCCACTTAACCGATGACGGTTATTGTATTTTCGCAAGTATCCATTGCATGCTAAACTAAGTAATTGAGCTCCATAACTCTAATCTCCCACTTGGAGATTAATTATCGTACCATACCCTGACAACACCATTCTTGGATTCTTCCTTAGCTTTGTTTCTTCCTCTTCAAGTCTCAAACTCAAGACCAACGAAGTGGCATGTAGCTCCAACTTCTCCTTCGCTAATGGCTTTGTTAGCATATCTGCAGGGGTTCTTACTCATACGAATCTTTTCCAGATTCAAATGTCCGTCCTCCAATACTTGTCGTATGAAGTGATACCTCAATCCGAATGTGTTTCGTTCTCAAATGAAATGTAGAGTTCTTTGCCAAATGAATTGCACTCTGAATGTCATTGAACATTTTACAATTACTTTTCTCCTTAACCAACTCTTCCATGAACCTACTCATCCATATCATCTCCTTGCTAGCCTCTGTAGCAGCAACATACTCTGCCTCTATAGTAGAAAAAACCACAACCTTCTCGCAATCTTGAAATATAGCTAATCGTCGCTCCACCTACCGTGAAAATATATCCAGTAGTGTTCCTTCTACCATTCAAATCTCCACCATATCTCGAATCGACATAGCCACATAATGAAATATCCAAACCTTGATATCATAATCGCATGCTAGATGTTCCTTTCAAATGCCCGAGTATCCATTGACTCGCTTTCTAATGCTCTTTACCTAGATTGGCCATATATCTACTCACAATGCCCACTGCTTGTGCAATGTCCGTCTAAAGTCATTTTAACAACAATGAAAATATTTCACCAAATTCAATACCTACTTTACTGCAATGCAAATCCCTTTACTACAAGCCTTGCCTTGTATCTTTTCTCTCCAACCTCTTCTTTCTTGATCCCAGTAAACCCACTTGTTCTCAGTAATGTTCTCTTACTGCTGGCAACTTAACCAAATCCCAAGTCTAGTTCTTTTCCAAGGAGTCCATCTCCTCATCCATGCCATGCTCCCACTAGACGTGGGTCTAATCCTACATTGCTTCTTTAAAGCTCTTTGGTTCACCATTATCAGTCAATAATAAATAAAATAGAGAAGGTGTAAATATTTCTGGAGGTTTACTTACCCTTTGTGACCTTCTCACAGAGTTTGCGTATCTTGGAGGCTCAATCTGGACCTCCTAGACATTCCTATCCAAATCTGAAAGTGACCGACACCGGTCACCTCTAACCGATGCCGGTTCTGCTAACCGATGCTAGTTTGGATCTTTTATAACTGCGATACTGTTTTTTGACCGATAGTGGTCGTGGGTAACCGACACCGATTCTTTGTGTAACCATGTAGGTAATTCTTTTAAATTTGAGGGTTCATTTTCATTCACAAACTTCTCAACCGCCATCCTTAGTACCAAAATTTGATCCTTGTACATTCTCTTTTCATTCCATTCAACATCACGACTCCTAATAATTTTAGAATTCTCTAAATCCCCAAAAACAAAACTGAAATCACCAGATCCATAACCAATGAAAGTGCATCTCTTGGATTTTGCATCCAACTTTTTCTATTTTCATTATCAATATGCACAAAAGCTTCTAAACCAAAAACTTTAAGAAAAGAAAGATCTACCTCTTTTCCTACAAGCTTCCTCTAGTATTCCTCCATCTAGTGAACTTGAAGGGCCACAGCTTAATCAAATAAATCGATGTATCAACCGCTTCGCCCAAAGCGTAAGGGCAATCTAGAATCTATCCTCATACTTCTAACACGTTCCATGATTGTCCTGTTCATTCTTTCTACAACACCATTCTCTTGTGGTGTTCTTAGAACCATTCTTTCTATAAGTATTCCATTTACTGAACAATAATCATTGAAAGCCTTGCTACAATTCACCACCATTGTCGGATCTAAGGCACTTTAACTTAGAATTTGATTCATTTGTAGACACCTAAAATTGGTTATTCAATTTAGTGTCCCCCGTGCGCGTTTGTCTTCTCGGGTAACCTGGGGCACGTTTACATCACCATTTCTCCCTTAGGGTATTATTTAATATTTGATTTAAACATCTATCCTAAATTTATTTCACCCCGTTATGTTTTACCCATAGATAATTAAACGTTTAATTATATTTTCTACATATATCTTAACCACTTATCTACCCCATATCAATTCCTAACCTCCCATATCTATTTTATCCATCTATCCCCCCTATTTCTCCTCCTCCCAAACCGAGAAGTGGGATATTTCTCATATTTGAGGTGGAAGGATCACTTCATCTTTCCAAAAATTGTCCCTTTTGGCCATTTCGGGAGTCTGTTCCCTAATCGGCGCCGACCGGTACTCGGTTGATGCCAATTTTTCGGAGCGGCACCGATTTCATCTCGGTCGGCGCCGATTACAAATACAGGGGCTTTAATTCAATTTTGGGAGATAAAGAATGAGAGAGTTTTGAGCATCAAGTCTGAGCATTATCTATCAAGTGAGAACGAATCCTATCCAAATAAATCCCTGAGAGGAGTACCGTTACTCTGCTCCTACCACATCGATATCATGAGCCTCCATCGATCTCTTGGTGACTCTGTTTCGCATCTAGTACAGGTGGAGCCTTTTCAGTATCCCTACGGCTCTTACAGATCAACGGAGATCGATGATCTAGCTTCCACTGTCTGTTTCTCAATCTTCCTGCAATTTTCCCCAAGTCGACACCGACTGTACCCAGTCGACGCCGATTCTCTCTAGTTGACGCCAACCTATCTCAGTTGATGCCGATTCTTCTCATTCGACGCCGATTTTCCTAATCGACGCCGATCTGCCTGCAGACAGTAAAATAATTCAGGGAACACAAATCTAGCATTGTTTTCACACTTTCCCATTTTTATTGGTTTCTATCTGCTGTTTACTTTTATGTCTGTCATTTTTAATCAAAATATAGACATTTACTTACATCTTTTATCATGTATGCTTCTTTCCTTAATTGAAAACGTGGACTGACATCCGCCGAGGGAGCTTATCGCTTCCTGGACCCGCTTTTGGGTAGTCCACCCAAATATCTTTTAACGTGGTCTTTTTCTGTCAAGCATCTGTGTCTCACAGGTTTCTTGGATCTACTTTGCAAGATTGCTCGTGTGCGCCCATCTTGTCTACATCAACTTTCTTTTCCATCTACATCTTCGAGATCTTGTCTTTTCTATCAGGTATCGATTTCATTTGAGTTTTTCAAGGTTTTTGTGTTTAGTTTGGTACATTAACTTGGACAGGTAACAAGCACAAAATTCTTGATCTACATTTTGGCACACTCGGTGGGACCCAACCAAAGTCCCTTATTGGTAAGTTCATTTCTTTTCCATTTTTGAGCTTTTGTTTTGTTTCTTCACTGCTTTTCATCAGTTCTCCGTAGCATTTCCTTCCTTCATTTTGATCTTGCTTCTTTCATTCATAATTTGCAAAGTTAAAGTTTCTTCTTTCTTGCAAAACTAAATTCCAATTCTAATTCCTATTCCAAAGATCAATAAATCTTTCATTTGATTTCAAAATTGCATTCTTGATCCGTCTTTTTTTTTGCAAAATTGTTATTTTATTGAAAGTTTTCTAGTTCTTTAAATAGAAATTTTCATTCTACTATCATCTGGATATATCTTTCTAGATTTGTTGGGTGTTTGCTTAACCTTTTCTTGCGGAGCACATTACTTGTTCGTGGGATTGTTTGAGGGGAAGAGCTCAACAATGCGCTTTTTGAAGTCCACACACCTTGGAGAGCTAAATCTATAGGTATTTCTCTTTTACGGTGTTTTCTCCTTTTTAAGAACTTAAAAAGAACTTGTTTGTTTGTTTTCTATCACATTCAAACATTTCAATTTTGGTGCTTAAAAAGAATTTAATCACATTTGGGAAAGAATTTGTTTGACTCTGTCTTCATCGAAATCCAACACTTCGTTCTTAGTGCTTAAAAAGAACTTTTCCTTTGTCATTTCTGTTGTATGCTATTCATCTAGTTTTCTAAATAGGCTGGAAAAATTAATCAAAATCGGTAGTGACACTATTTGATTTTTATTTTTCACCCTTGCACACAAATCCAAAATCACTAGGTATAAAGCATCAAAACAAAAATTCCTCCCCTGGCCTTGCCTACTTGGAAGTGACATCCAAGAGGAAGAGCCTACGTGGTACTCGGGCCGCGCTATAAATTCATGGAAGTTCTGGTATATATTGGCAAAGCACCCGACTCCCTTATCGCAACGGTGTGTGAAGTGCGGGGTAGGCCCCTATATCAAGCCACGTACTGGTCTTTTACTGAAGTGCCTTCGGGACTCCTCACCAAAACATTCCCCAAACCATCCTTAGTTTGGCTATCTGAGTAGTTCTTGTTCTAAAAAGCCTTCCCTAATATTTTCTTTCTTAAAAGTAGGAAAATTTAAAAGAGATAATCACCTACACTGCTTGAATTGTCTGTGCATTAGTTAGGTCAATCTTCTTTTTCTATATTTCTAGCTTGTTTATGACGGTCATCACTCGGTTACAATCTAGAAGAATGGCTCAACTGGCCCCTTCTTCCTCTCGAGATCACCACTAGTGTGGATGTTTCGGCACCCCTCGGGTCTTCCTCAGGACCGCTATTAGTTGGTTCCCCATCTTGGTCATATAATCCTTTCTATCAGCCTAAAGCAATCCCATCACGTCCAGCTTCCCCCAGTCCTTCAGAAATATCATCTACTTCTGATATAGAGTATGTTCCTCGCAGGGATCCTGAATTTTAGGTGCTCCTTGATCGCAATCCGGAGCCCCTTATGGACTACCTAGTACATAAGTCCATTCGAATATCTGATCAGGGACCACCAATCCAGCAAGTTTACGATTATCCTCGTGAACCATCCCAAGCTTTTGTAGAACAATTAGCATTCTTTTTCTCGTCTCTCGAACCACTAAGAGGGTGGCGCACCCGTGCCTCCTTTTTCTCTTCCACCGACCATGTCAACTAGTTCTCAAATAGTCTTTCCTATTCCTTGCGCCGCAATTACATCGACTATTCCACAACCTACTTCTGAGAAGTCCTCTTCTCTAGCTATAATGGGCGCACTTGCGCACCCACAAATTGCTATTAATTCTTCTATGCCATCCATTACGTCCCAGGGTTAGTACCTCTTTATGAATCAACCCCCTTCTACGAGTCAGTTGGTTCTTGCTTCTCGTCCTCCAGTTGATATTTCTTCTAATGTTCCAGCGACAATGACCTTCGCCCATCCTCTAGCGTCGGCACCCTTAATAACCAATCCGGCAATCAAAAGCCTCATTCAAACCTTGTTCCCCACCATGTCCAATCAAATCAATACCCATGTTCCTCAATCCATTCCGATTCAGTCGACAAGTGTAGGAGCCCACCAATCACAAGCTTCGTCTTTCATTCAACCACCTTTTTCTCAACCACTTGTCATCTCACAGCCTGTTTATACATAGGATCCTTCACAACAAATACCTCACCAGGTGTCACCCAAAACACCTAGTTATTCCTCTTATCATCTTGTTAATCAACAGATGAATCCCCGTTGACGCCTCAACAAAATCCACAATTCACTTCTTATGTAGGACATACCAATATGCCTCCTCCTCAATCTGACATGGTCCAAATTCTTTTCAAGAAAATCACAGATTTAGAAGCCTCCACCAAAGGGGCTCTTCCTTCATACTCTTTTGAAGAAGTGTGTAATGAACCCATTCATCCATCGGTGGCTTTTAAGCATTATCCTCCCCAATGGGAAATTCCTAAGTTCTCAAAATTTCATAGTCGGAGGATCCTCAACAAAGACTCCTCAAGCATTCAAACACGCTTGCTACCGATAGTCCAGGATTAAGAGCTTATGCTCCGTACTTTTCCTATGTGTCTAGCAGGGCCTTCTTTAGACTGGTACAATAACATTCCTCAACATTCCTTTCTTTTCTCTCAATCGGCCCGTATGTTTGTTAAAAACTTTTCAATAAACATCATAAGATCTCGATTGAGATCTTTCTAACATTCGTCAATTCAATGATGAATCTATTGCAAACTTTTTCACTCATTGGAGAGGGATAATAAACCAATTGTCTTTCTCCTTTCCTCAATCTCAACAGATTGAGTTGTTTACTCGATCTTGTGCTAATCATATTTCTTCCAATTTAAGGATCTAGACCTTTCACACATTTGAAGAAGCCTTTATGATGGCATGCAAACTTGAGTCTTGCGCCATTGAACAAGGGAAGTTAAAACTTCGCTCTAAATCTAAACCAGATTTTTCTCGGTTTACAAAATCAAACCCTTCCACTTCTAAAGACAAAAATCAGGGATCCACTAACGCTATCATATTAAAAACACCACGTGCCGATAACAGTTCTAATCAAACACCACGGAGAGACTCCTCATCTTCTTGAAAAGGACCCTCGTCATCTCGATCTTTTACTTTGTTGGGGGAATCATATGCTTCTATCTTGGAAAAAATGTTGGAAGTTCACATGATCGAACTTCCCCTATTAGAAATTTTGATGAAAACCAAGAACTTCCATTCTGGTATAGGGAAAATGACTTCTGTCATTATCATAGAACCAAAGGCCATGACATTGAACGATGTCAGACCTTTAAAAATCTTGTCCAGAAATTCATTGATAAAGGTGAGCTCATTCTGATAACCCAAATGCTCCCCACAGAATCAGCGCTTGATGTTTTTAAACAACCTTTTCCCAATCATTCCCGAACCATGATGCTTTAGAGTCTCAAAACCAAACACCCATACTATCAGCTTCATCTCTATCAAGAATCTTCTTCTCGAACCTAAGCCATCTGCGAACACATTGACCGAATCAGAACCTCCTGCCACTCCGCTAATCGTTGGGATTCCACCATCTTCAGACACCCCGTCTTTGAATATTCCTACATTGTTAGAGATGGATTCATCTCCCTCTGCCTCTTTATCTGATCTTTTGTCTATACCCGAGACAATGTCATCCTCATCTGTCTCATCATCAGATATTCTTTCGATGCTCGAGGCAATTACATCTCTTCGAGTTTCCACCGCGAATACATCTACTTCTGTCTCTCCCATTTTTACTGCAACTATGCCATTGGTAAACATACCTATAGTTGTACCAACTTCAATGGAAGTGTCTTCAATTTTGAATCTTCCTTTCCTTTCCCACAGTAGTTACACCCACAATTACTTGTACCAGAAGTACCTCCCTCGCAAGGAATTGCTCCATCATCCACTTCTTCCATCACCGATACTATTTTGCCTATTAAGGGAAAATCTAAAGAAATAGCACCTAGCCTACACTCTCGGTTCCTGGACTTAAACCAAGACAACTAAAGTCTAACGTTACATCATCAACACCTCCTCATCTCCTTCCCCCGAAAAGGCTACAATCACCTTATGCGGTTGAAGTTGTCACCATCCCTGAAAAAGGAAAACCCATATTTCGGACTATTAAGACCCTTGGTGCTTTCCCTCAAAAATCTCTCTCTGCACCTCATAAAAGATTGGATTTATCTACTGGGAGGGCGTCTTCTTCTATAAAACCATCGAACCATCATCTTCTTCTTCTACAACACCTTCTTCATTAGTGCCTTGTAAAGTGAATTCATAGACTAGAGAGGCATCACCTCTTTTATCAGGACCATCATCTTCATCACCAAAAGCCAAGGCACCCTCTGTTCCTCCAATCAGACCTATTTTGGGAGCTCCTCCCTCATCTAAATCAGCATTATCTAAATCATCATCTGTTTCGATCAAGCAACCTTCCCTATCTCTGAAGACCACAACACTTGTCACATCTTCATCTTCTTCAAAATCTATCTTAGGAGCTCCTCCTCCACAGAAATCAATCATGCCTCACTTGCTTCCATCTCAAGTGTCCAAGGCTACTTCTCTCGATGTCCAAAAAGTAAAATGATCCCTAAAAATACTTGTCAAACCAGATATGTAGATTCTTTTACCTCGGCAGTCCGTGGAGGTAAAAGAGGCACCTCCGTCATCTCTGTCCTCATCTTTGTCTACTGGATTCTATACCAAGATTCTTCACCAACTTATCCAGTCTTCATCCATATCCCTTCCTCCGATCAAACCCTATAATCCTAAAGGAGTAAAACCTTCTTGGTTCAACTCTGATTTGATTTGTGCTTACCATCGCACTCTAGGACATGACACCGAGGGATGTAAAGCCCTTCAATCTGTCATTAAGTCTTTTGGAAGAAAGTGATCTTCTGTTGGAAGAAGAGGAGGAACAAGTATCTCTTGTCATCTCAACCACATCTAAGCCTCAACGATCTACTCAGGCCTCTAGTTCTATTAATTCCACGCCGGATGGTCTTCCACCTTCTCAAATCAACACGATTCATATCGCCACTAGAACACAACAATATGATAATCTATCATCATCTACATCTCGGCCACAGGTTGTCATTTCTATAGCCCCTAAAGGCATTCCTCCTTCCACATCAGCCTCGAGACCTAGGGTCTCTATTCATGCTTCACCTCGGGCTCAGATTCCCGTGTCAGTAGAGGAGAGTGTTATGAAACAACTTACCCATGCTCCGGTCAAAATGTCTCTTTTTGACCTCATTCAATCATCTCCATAGCATCGCCAGGATTTGATTGATAATATGCGTCGTATCGTAGTGAATTCAGATGAGCCCCAACCGTCGAGATGATTGTTGGATTGAATAAACCGTCAACCGCCATTTCTTTTGAAGATTCAGAAATTCCTTCCCTTTCTTCCAAGGATTTGGAGGCTCCCCTCTTTATCACAGTTCAAATCAACAACACTACGTTAAAACACACTATGATTGATAGTGGTGCTACACTCAATGTCATTTCCTTGCACACATTTGAGCAACTTAAGTTACCAAAGAACGTAGTGTCACCCCCGCCTTTCGCTCTTCGATCATTTAATGATCACCGGCGCTTACTTTAGAACCGTGGTCCCGCCATTCGAGTAGGTAAGAAGTTGCTTCATGAACTCTTTTACATTGTTGAAGGGAAATTCCACTACAATATGATCCTCGACGCTCCTGGATTTATGCAATGCATTGCGTTCCATCAACCCTCCATCGATGTTTAAAATATCAATATGAGGGAAAAATCTATACTCATCCAGGAGATCCTTTTCCTTCTGCACAATGCGACATGACCACAGGGTCTGCCCCTCTAAAGGAGAATGCTTGTTCTCCTGACAAGGCTTCATCCTCTTCCATACCTACAACAAAACTACCAGATTTACAAAATCTAGAAGAGACATTGCAGCGTTTCTCACTAGGAGAGCTTCCTCTTCTCTCTTTTGACACCCATCTCAAACCTAATGAGTATGGTAGACCAGAAAACAACTGAATATCAGCCAGGTCTCGGTCACGTCATCACCATTGGTCTACCCAATCAACAGACTAACTTCATTTATGGTGGTCTTGATACACCTCACTATTGCCGGATTCTCCTCCTAGGGCCAAACCCTATTCAGCAGGGTTTGATTGTCTACGAATCCCACATTTGCAAAAACTTATTTATATCGATGCGCGTGGAAGGGTTTTGGCCTGGGAAAGTATGAATAGGGTGTGCATGACCTCGCATCCATTCCAACTCTCAAACCACATCAAAAATTTGGTTTAGGATTTAAACCTCTTTCAAAAGCCACCATCACTATTCTCGATGAGCCTCTTCCCATTGAGGAACCATCTTCTCCCGCTAGGTCAGAAGCATCATTTGATGTGGATGACACCATTTCCATCCCGTCTAACTTTTTTTTTAGTCAATACCATTTCCTTAGGGCCACTGACCTATAAAACTAATAACAAATCCACTTCCATACCATTAGTCTTCCCTGAAATAGTTGGAGACGACTCTCCTACTATCAACACTATCCACTGTGCGGATGATGATTTTGTCCTCACCTATCTGGGGGTAGAGGATTCCTATCTTCCTAAAACCATTCCTTCTGACACATCTACGCTTCTTAATGAAGCCACTTGTCGATCTTAATATAGGGACTTCTAAAGACCCTCACATCATTAAGGTCGGCCAATCTCTTAATCCATAGGAGTTAGGAGACTTTACCACTTTTCTTTCCAACCATCGTCAAGCCTTCGCTTGGTCATATGAGGATATGCCAAGACTCGATCCTGATATCATGGTCCACAATATCGTTACTCTTCCCGACATCAAACCGGTTAAGCAAAAATTACGTAAAATGCACCCTCGAGTAGCCCTTCTTGTTAAAGAAGAGTTGCAATGTTTGCTTTCTGCTAACTTCATCCAACCCATTGATTATCCACAATGGGTTTCAAACGTAGTACTAGTAACCAAAGCTACTGGGAAGATTTGAATTTGTATCACTTCCGGGATCTTAATCTTGCTTGTCTAAAAGATGATTTTCCTCTACCTAATATCGACCAACTCGTGGATTTAACGGCAGGTCACGAGATGCTTTCTCTTATGGATGGTTTCTCTGGGTATAATAAAATTCTCATTGCACTAGAGGACCAACATAAGACTTCCTTCATAACTCCTTGGGGGACTTTTTGTTATCGTGTCATGCCTTTTGGTCTTAAGAACACAGGAGCAACCTATCAACGAGAAATGACCTACATCTTCCATGATCTCTTACACAAAACTATGGAAGATTACGTCGATGATATCCTCGGTAAATCCAAACGTCGTCAGGATCATCTTTTCACTCTTGCACCTCTCTTTAAGAGGCTCATTCACTTTTGTCTTCGCCTAAATCCATCTAAGTGCGTGTTTGGCGTTCTCACTAGTAAACTCTTAGGCTTTATCATTTCTATTAGGGGTATTGAAGTGGACCCCGCAAAAATAAAAGCTATCCTTGAGATGCCTCCCCCTTCTAACTTAAAGAAACTCTGCGGTCTTCAAGGATGCCTTCAATCAGTACATCATTTTATCTCGTAATCGTTGGACTATTGTCAACCTTTTCATCATCTCCTCCATAAGAATGTTCATTTTGAATGGGTTGCCAAAAGGTGTTTGATGATCTCAAAGCTTATCTTCTTTCCCCACTGTGCTTACACCTCCACGCGGGGAGCCATTCTATCTTTATATTTCTGTGATTGACCATGCTTTGGGAGCCATGATCTCACATCGGGATGCTAACGGTAAAGAACAGGCCGTCTATTACATCAGTCACACTCTCCATGAGTATGAAACACGTTATTCCGAAGCTGAAAAGTTGTGTTGTGCTCTCTTCTTTACAACTTCTAAGCTTCATCACTACCTCCTAAATCACAACACTTACATTGTCACAAGTGTCAATCCACTCAAGACAATACATGTGAAGCCTTATCACAATGATTGTATCACTCGTTGGCTCATGCTCATGACAAAATTTGATCTCAAGTTTATTCTGCAAAAATCTATCAAGGGTCAGGTCATTGCAGATCAATTAGTTGATGCTCCTCTTCCGACACTCAATTCCCCCTTGCTCAATTCCCCGATGAATATATCCAACAAATTGATTTTCGTCTTTTTCCATTTAAAGTAAAACTCTTCTTTGATGGATCCAAATGTCAACAAGGGGGAGGTGCAGGTTTCGTTATGATTCCTCCTTGGGGTGCACCTATCTCACCACACACAAACTTAACTTTGAGTGTACCAATAATATGGCTGAATATGAAGCTCTTGTTTTAGGTCTTCAAAACACCATTAATCTTGGCACCCGCCATATTGACATCTTTGGTGACTCTGAACTCATCATTAATCAAGTCACGGGTTTCTATCAATGCAAGAATGATATCCTTCAAAAATATCGTGATATTGTTCTCTTTCAACTCTAATATTTTGATAAATTCACTATCCAAGCTATTCCTCGCACTGCGAATCAATTCACAGATACAATGGCTTCGTTAGCCTCGCTTATTCCACCTTTTACCGAAGACTCGTGACTTTATGTGGCTATGCAGCGATTAGATCAACCATCTCATCTCAGGCAACTAACTTCAATCAATTCCGTCACAACCAATACTCAAGATGAGTGGTATCAACGATCGTTGATTATCTATCTCATTTAGTGCTTCCTCTAGATCTGACTTCCAATGGTAGAAGATATTTTATCCTACACGCTAATTGCTATACTATTTTAGGTGGAGTCCTCTACAAACATGGCTTTGATGGTATTTTGCTTCGGTGCCTCAAAACCCCTGAATCATCTAAAGCCATCCAGGAAGTCCATGATGGTATCTGTGGTGGACATTTTAGTGGCTTGGCCATAGCTAAACACATCTTACGTTTAGGTTATTATTGGCCTTCTCTTAATCGAGATTGTTGTGAATACACTAAGAAATGTGTCAAGTGTCAACAACATTCCAATCTCACACATATCCCCAGTCAGGCTTTGTAACCTGCAGCGGATTTGTGGCCTTTTTCGCAATGGGGTCTTGATCTCATCGGTCTCATCAATCCCCACTCTTCACAACGTCATCATTCTATCATTACTACCACATAATACTTTACTAAGTGGGTGGAAGCTATTCCTCTTTCATCGACCAAAGCTAAACCCATAGTTGATTTTGTCTATCAACACATCATTTGTCACTTTGGTGTTCCACACAAACTCATCACAGATAATGGTAAATATTTCAAAAACATCAATTTGCAGAACCTCTATGATGCTTTCAATATCAAACTCAGCTTTTCTTCTCCATACTATCCCCAAGCTAACGGCCAGGCTGAGGCTTCTAATAAAACTTTGCGTAATATCCTCACAAAGGTAACTAGTTGGGCTGGTAGGGATTGGCATTTACATATCCCTTTTGCTCTTTGGGCTTATCAGACTAGCATTCGTACTCCTACGGGTGCTACTCCCTTCTCTCTAGTCTATGGGTCAGAGGTTGTTCTTCCTTTGGAAGTCCAGATCCCATCTCTTTGTGTTTCTCTCAGAGAATTTGTCTCTGATGAGGACTATCGTCAAAATCATCTAGCGTAGCTTGAGTTGCTAGATGAGCGGCGTCTCAATGCTCTTGAGCATCATCAAATCTATCTTGAGCGTGTCAAATGTGCTTATAACAAGCATTTGCAACACCGTGACTTCAAAGTTGGTGATCTTGTTCTTAAAGAAAACCAAAATGTCACTATGCTTTAAGCGAAGTCGCATGGTAAGTTTGCTCCTAACTGGATGGGTCCGTACGTAGTCACTCATAAATATGGGTCTAGGGCTTATCGTCTATCCTCCATGGATGGTGTACCTGAAATGGAACCTCTTAATGCCTTGCATCTAAGGCCCTTCTACTGTTAAAATTTATCTTACACGATTTTAGTCACAAAACAGATCTTTCATCCATCTAACAACCAACCATATATTTTCATGGTGATTCAGAACTATGTGGTTCTCTGCGTTATGTCTTTTCTACCTTAAATATGAGTATCACGGCTCTACTCATGGCATTTTTCTTATGGATATGTTCCTCCTCCTAGTAGGGACACCTTAATCACTTCTTCATCTGTCCCAAGTATCTATCTTAATCGAATCTACTCGGGGCATGAGTACGTGTTTTTATATGTTTTCTTCCCCTCTATCTGATCTATCTGGTCTACACTCAGCTTCTTTCAAAATCTCCAAAAGCTCCAAAAGCTCAAAAAAAAAAAAAAAAAAAAAGGGGGTGCTATCCTAAAAATTCCCAAAAGATAGACTGATCCCTCAAAGGACAGCTATCTATGCATTTTCAAAATGAATCAAAAGATATAGACCATGCCCTTGAAGGATGGCTACATTTGAAATACAGACTGTTCCCTTGAAGGACGACTATTTGTTTGCTTCTTAGCATCATTGAAAGACTTCCCGTATCGATCAGTCTTTCTATATCTAGCAAACTTCCCACATTGATCAGTTTGCTCTTCTGTCAAAACAAAAATCATGAAGCTGAGACATAAGACCTTTTGTCGATCATATGGAGAACCCTATTTTCCCAACGTGAGCATGTATTCTGTCCTTTGTAAATTTTGACAAGATAAATACTTACTTCTCCTTCCATTTACCTTCTAGATCTGGTTTGCGACTAGCTAGTGTCAGGTTTATTTTAACCTCATATATGGCCTTGTATGCATGGTCTTTTGGTTTCTTATCAAAGTCTCTATTTATGGTTGGTTAGGGGCCTAGCTTATCATTCTTTTCCTTATCTAGGTGTATTTCCTTTATTTCTAATCAGGGTCATTTCATTATGTTCTTTGCTCTCACAGAGAGTATTTCCCATTATTTGTTATTCATCCAATTAGATTGACATTTAACATGTTAATTTAGTCAAAATCTATCATCTATCTATATTCTTCTTATCTACTTTTTCCAAAAAAAAAATATCCAAACATGTATTGCAAACACATATACATCCATCTATATCTATTTTTCATCAAAATTAAATTAACATCTTAAACATATCAAATCTATCAATCACATCTATCCATTTATCCATCTATCATCTAAAAAACATGACCATCCAAGTTACACTATATCTATCTATATCTATTTTTCATCAAAATTAAATCCACATATCAATCACATCAAATCACATCACATCTATCTATCCTCTATGTCTATGTCCATCAAATCACATCTATTTATCATCTATCAACATATGTCTATATCCATCACAATTACGCTACATCTATCCATGTATATCGAAATTAAAAAGCATGAGTACAATCATATGACAAAGAAAATGATGAATCTATATATATACATGAGTATCTGTACAACAAAGAATGGATGGCTTTCAATCAAGCCATCTATATCATACATCAAAAATGCCTTCAAATCGAGGCTACATCAATATATCGATATCAAAATACACCAATCTCTATATCGTAAAATCCGATAAGTGGAAGACGCTATCTCCTCCACCCTCCTCTGGTCCAGGCTGTCTCTCCTGGTCACCACCTATCGAGCTCAAAGCACCTGCTACTGGGGCCTGCCGCCACCTCGGTCTCTCCGGTGCTCCCTCCCTCTAATGCACCACTAGCTGCAATTGTCGCTGATCTCCTCCTCGCACCGTAATGGGGCACATCAGGGGCATGTGTGTTAGGGCATCCTCGTAGTATCTCACCTCGGTAAGGAGAGACTGATAAGTACTCAGGCTCACCGTACCAGGTGCTTGTAATGGCGCTACTGGTGCTGGTGGTGGTGGCCCTCCTACGGTCGTACCCTGTGTCCCGGACTCTGACATAGTACCTGTATCACCATATTTGGCCCTAAGGGCCTCTCTATGCCGATGGTAGTGATCCCTCTGTTGGATCACTGTATCTCACTCCTGACGAGCTGTGTCTCTCTCCAGTACCAGGGCATCCCTCTCCTCTGTTAGAGCTCTGATCTCCTCGAGGGAAACATGGTGTGTCTGCATCATGGTGGCGTGCTCTCCCTCCAGGCTCTCCAACACTGTGGCTATATCCTCCTCGCTTGCGCCTATAGATAGATCTTTGGCAGTGTCGTGGTAACTCTGTCGAATACCATGCCACATAGCCGTCATCCACTCTGGCATCATCATCACTATCTGTGGAAGGTGGGGCCTCCCTCAATGGATCTGTCGGGATCAAAATCGGCAGATTAGTCTCTCTGCTGTCTCACTTGTATGGCTTATAGGTGGTCGGCACTGTCTACACTAGGCCGAACTACCTCAATACCATATAAATGGGATGCGCTCCCACATATCTGGCCTGGCCCCTAACCACCTTGCTCCATCTCAACCCCACCAGGTGAGCCTCCTGACCGGCCCATGTCGGATAGACCCGATATGGTCTCCAAATGATCTACTCTGGTGTCAACATCCTAAAATGCTCAACATACCACTCCACAGATCTCCCTATATCTCCCGGGGCCATGTCAACCCGCCATCGCCAGAATCCATAATCAATGGTCCCCACTGCTCTGCTGCATCCATGGAAGCCCGGATGGCCTGATCACTGCTATGTGCTCATATGCCCAGCAATGGAGCACAAAACTAACATCAATGCCTGTCCTCCTGCCGGTGGTGTACATCCATAACTCATAATATATCTGAGCTATCAGGGCATCGAAAACGTGAACACCTATCTAAACTACAGGATGTCACAAACACAATCTAGTAACAGCAACGAAAATCTCCCACCTCCTGAATCTGGTAGAGAAAATAGGAGATCTCCATCTGAATCAACACTATCTATCTGCTCTTGGCATCATCCTGTCTGTACTGAGAGGCTATCCTCACCGCCTCGGACACTATCTCTGAATCATCCGCCCTATCCCCATATAATCATCCTAGGGCCCTCTGCTGCTGCTCTCGTGGAGTAATCTCAATCGGGTCCCCGGTGATCGGCAGCCTCAGGATCCTATATATATCCTCATGGGTGATGGTCATCTCACCCGTCCTGAACCAAAAAGTGCAAGTCCAGTTGTCCCATCGTCGTACTAGTGCTCGCAGCAACTCTACATCTTGAGGCACTCGTCGGTAGTACTGGAATCCCCGAGCCCAGCTAGCTCTAAGTGGTGCCAATCTACGTCAGTGACATCGGGGAGAATGGTCTCCAGTAGCTCGGGAATAGCATCCCGCATGTGTAACACCTCTCGTGCCTGCATCCATAACATCAAGAGCAATGTTAGCTTCCTATTTATCCAAATCAGAACATCCAAAACACATTTTATCATCTTATCAGTTCATTCGGTCCAATCGGTGTCAATTTATTTTAGTCGGCGTCGATCAACATATAGTCGACGTCGATTGAAGTGAATTGGTGCCGATTTAATCTAATCGGTGTCGATTTTTCCAATCGACGCCGATTGGGAGGCAGCGGGTCAAAAACACTCTGGCCTCCCACCGATTCCATTTTTTTCAAAAATAAAATAAATAATAATAATAATAAAAAATTATTATACTATATGACAAGTTTAGGTAGAACCACTTACCCCAGGTCGTGTCCTCTTCGCTTCTGACTGCTCCCAGAGGCTTCCATGTTGTTCAAAATTAGTTTTTAACTCTCTCTAAATCAATCGCATGTCTAAATAAATCATTCACGTTTTCCATTCACATATTTATATGTGCTCTCATACGGCCGCACCGATTGGTATGGTTGGCGCCGATTTAGGCCCATTGTTGCCGATGAGTTGCAGTTTGGCTTCTCCATGTCGCTTTCTTCCATCTCCTGATCTTCTTGCCATAGTGTTGATGCTTGGCTTATTTATCTGGTCATTCTTGTGCCCTGAGTGTTCCTTTTTGGCACATACTTTCGATATTATCACCCATTTCGAGCCTGTTCCCTGTACATGGGGCACTCGCATTTTTGGCAGCTTAGAGTTAACGGGTCTATAGGCACTAACGTCATCTACTTCGCAGACCGTCTGGTTGTCCCTACCAATGTGTCTCTCTTTAGGTGCTACTTATTTTACAGCCCTCCTTACACTCACGGGTCTGTAGGTACTAACGTCGTCTCTGCGAGACCGTCATTCTACCCTACCAATGTGAGTTCCTTAGGTTCTGTTTTTTATTATATTTTTGTGCGTCATTAATGATCAAATCTACTCTAGGCATCTAGCTGGGGCATCCTGCGTTTTCATCTACCTTTTTCAAACTTGGGATCGGTTGCTCTTTTGGGCCCATCCCATCCCTAGTTTGAGGGGGATCACATCATCACTTTTTCTTCCTTTCTTCCAACTCCTTGTTTTTGTCTCGCAACTTTGCTTATCGCAAGTTACTTGACAAAAAGGGGCAAAATGTAGACACCTAAAATTGGTTATCCAATTTAGTGTCCCCCGTGCGTTGTCTTCTCGGGTAACCTGGGGCACGTTTACATCACCATTTCTCCCTTAGGGTATTATTTAATATTTGATTTAAACATCTATCCTAAGTTTATTTCACCCCATTATGTTTTACCCATAGATAATTAAATATTAACTATTTAATTATATTTTCTACATATATCTTAACCACTTATCTACCCCATATCAATTCCTAACCTCCCATATCTATTTTATCCATCTATCCCCCTATTTCTCCTCCTCCCAAACTAAGTAGTGGGATATTTCCCGTATTTGAGGTGGAAGGATCACTTCATCTTTCCAAAAATTGTCCCTTTTGGCCATTTCGGGAGTCTGTTCCCTGATCGGCGCCGACCAGTACTCGGTCGATGCCGATTTTTCGGAGCGGCGCCGATTTCATCTCGGTCGGTGCCGATTACAAATACAGGGCGAGAATTCATTTCTGGGAGACAAAAGAACGAGAGAGTTTTGAGCATCAAGTCTGAGCATTATCTATCAAGTGAGAGTGAATCTTGTCCAAATCAATCCCTGAGAGGAGTACCATTACTCTGCTCCTACCACATCGATATTGTGAGCCTCCATTGATCTCTTGGTGACTCTGTTCCCGCATCCAACATAGGTAGAGCCTTGTCAGTATCCCTACGGCTCTTACAGATCAATGGAGATCGACGATCTAGCTTCCACTGTTTGTTTCTCAATCTTCCTGTAATTTTCCCCAAGTCGACGTCGACCATACCCAATCGACGCCGATTCTCTCTAGTTGACGTTGACCTATCTCAGTCGACGCCAATTCTTCTCAATCCGACGCCGATTTTCCTAATTGACGCCGATTTGCCTGCAGACAGTAAAATAATTCAGGGAACACAAATCCAACATTGTTTTCACACTTTCCTGTTTTTTATTGGTTTCTGTCTACTATTTACTTTTATGTCTGTCATTTTTAATCAAAATATAGACATTTACTTACATCTTTTATCATGTATGCTTCTTTCCTTAATTGAAAACATGGACTGACATCCGCCGAGGGAGCTTATCACTTCCTGGACCCGCTTTTTGGGCAGTCCACCCAAATATCTTTTAACGTGGTCTTTTTCTGTCAAGCATCTGTGTCTCGTAGGTTTCTTGGATCTACTTTGCAGGATCGCTCGTGTGCGCTCGTCTTGTCTACATCGGCTTTATTTTCCATCTACATCTTTAGATCTTGTCTTATCTATCAGGTATCGATTTCATTTGAGTTTTTCAAGGTTTTTGTGTTTAGTTTGGTACATTAACTTGGACAGGTAACAAGCGTGGAAATTCTTGATCTACATCATTCTCAACAAGAGCTTTCCATCTTTTAAAATTCTCAAAAACATCAGATTTACGTTTAATACAATAAATCCATACCTTTCTTTTAGCATCATCAATGAAAGTAACATAATAGTGGGATCCTCTATGAGAAGCTACCTAAGCAGGTCCCCACACATAAGAGTGTACAAGCTCTAATTTTTGCTCCTTCTTAGTTGCCCCAATTTTGAGAAATCTCACTCTCTTTTGCTTTCCAAAGATACAATGCTCACAAAAATCAAGATCTAAGTCTTTCAAATATGATAACTTACCCTTAGGCTTTAAGATCTCGCATTCCTTTTTGAATCGTATGATCCAACCGATTATGCCACATGCATGCATTTGAATCTAAAATAGATAATGAAAAAAGGAATCAGTAATACATGTAGATAAATATAACGTTCCTACCTTCTTACCTCTTTCCACAACAAAATCACCCTTGGTGACTTTCTAAGAGTCTCCTGTAAAAGTAACCATGCAACCAAATTCACCTAGTTGCCCTGCAGAAATAAGATTCCTCTTGAGGCTTGGCACATACCTCACATCTTTCAATACCCATGTATTTCCATTCTACAATTTTAGATGAACTTCCCCTTTACCAGTAATACTGCAAGGTTCATCATCACCCAAATAAACATGCCCAAAATTGCCCTGACATAATTTCTGAAATAACCCTTATTAGGGGTTGCATGGAAAGAAGCTCTTGAATCTAAAACCCATGATTCAATTCTATTATCTAAAGAAAGAATAAGAGCATCTTGCATTACCTCGATAAAGAAAGATTTTCTTCTTTACCTTTGTCTAGGTGTTGGTTCTCTTTATCTTTTGACCAATAATATTTCTTTGCATGTCCTTTCTTTCCACATTTCCAACAAGTAATTCCCTTACTTCTGGATTTAGATTTATTATCCCTTGGCTTTGATTTCCCATACTCTTACTCTTGGATCTCTCCTTCGCCCTGCCCCTACTTTCTACATTCAAAGCATTTCTAGATGTTTCCTCTGTTCTCTTCCTACGAATTTCTTCATTCAAGATTATACTAACCACATCATCAAACTTCAAAATATTATTAGCAAATGTTGTGTTACTAACAACCATTACCAAGTTATCCCAACTATCAGGCAAAGAACATAAGAATAAAAGTGCTCTTACTTCATCATCAAATGGTATTGTAATCAATTTTAATTGATTTACAATAGACCGGAAATCATTGAAATTACTAGATGCAGATCCACCTTCATGCATCTTAGAACTAAATAGTTTCTTCATCAAATAAACTTTATTTGAAGCACTAGTTTTTCATATAAATTAGTAAGAGATTTCATTAACTCTACCGTAGAAGCCGCTTCTGTAATATTAGAAGCCATAGATGTTGCTAGGCTCAATTTTATAGATCCCAAATCCTTTCTGATCAAGAATCTCCCATTCTTCATCAGTCATCTTTGTAGGTCTAGAATTCTCATCCAATGATAAATACAAATATCTTTGATATAAATAATCCTCAAGTGCATCTTCCATAATTGATAATTTTGGTCACAAACTTCTCTACCTTGTATTTGTTTTCTTCTGCCATTGTTGTAGCTCCCACTCAATCAGAAAACCCTCTGTGAGTATAAATATTGTCAACACACAAAACCCTCAAACAAAGCTCTGATACTAGTTGTTGGGGTTAGATCACCGGTTGTCACGGATAATATATCGATCTAAGCATACATGTAAATAAAAGTAGATATTTTACCAGAAGAAATATACAAAACAAGAGACATAAATCAACACTAGATTTAACATGGTTCACCGAGTGTGGGCTACGTCCACTAAGAAACAAGCCAATCTATTGTCCAAAGCTTTTCAAAAGATATACAATGAAGATTTGCAATCTTGCGTACCTCTCGGATGTTCAAGATTTTCTTTCTCTCAAGATTTTGCTTCGTCACCAAGAATTCTCTCTAACCAACTTTTTCAAGTTCTTTTTAATTCTCACTTAATTCTTACTTCTAAACCCTAGCTTTTATGCTTATATAGTCGTTTATAGACTTAGGGCACTTAGCCATGCAATTACAATCAATAGATATATTTTAATGCTAAAAATATATCTAATTCCCAAGAGTTAATTAAAACATCCTCACATAGGTAACCGATGCCGGTTATCTTTAATCGATCTTGGTTCCTTCTTTGCTCAACGATGTCGCTCCTTCCCCGACCGATGCCGATCTGGGTGACCGATGCATGTTCCCACTTAACCGATGACAAAAACTATATTTTCCAAAGCAATTTTCCATTGCATGCTAAATCTAAGTAATTGAGCTCCACATCTCAACACTTTAATGGGAGGAAGTGTGATGGTAGATATTCAAGTTAAATGTTGAAAGATATCTACGGAAGACCCCATTGAAATGTCATGGGAAAGGTAACTCTTTTGGGTTTTGATAGGATATCTCAGCTTAAAGTCAGGAGAAAAAGTGGATGTAGATTGGATGGGTGAATTTCGTGTTTTGGAGGACAAATCAAATTTGGTTGAAGGATTGTATTGTTGGGATGTGGATTGCTTGTTGCAAGATATCGTAGATGGAGAGACTGATTCTAAAATAGATGTTGTGGCGTTGGATTGTTGAGAAGAAGGAGAATCTGAATGTTTTCGAGGATGTGCAGAGGACTGCTGTCGGGATGTTTTCCTCGAGCCTTAGACTTTGATCGAGAAGATTTAACTTTAGCAGGGATGACAATAATCTCAACCGGAGGATCAAATAGTGGTGGTGTGGCTATTAATGGAGAAAATGCCCTAAAACAAGACGAGACGGTAATAGAGAGAGAGGTGTTTGTATGATGCGATTAATGATATCTATGTGAGATGTGAATTGTTTCGGTTTTAGTATGGGAAGATTCGATTTTTAGAGAGGAGAGGGTAATCCATCTTTCTTTGATTTAGGTGGATGTGTTGGTTTAGTAGATGTTTGAAAGGGTATCTTAGATAGGGTTGCGAGATCGAGAGGATTTGATTGGTGTGATAGAAAAATTAGGCAAAGAGTATTGGGATATAATCGGTGATGCGCCATGGGCAAAGATATATGTAAAGATGCCAAGGTAGGGATAAGTGGATTTGTTGATATGTTAGGTATATGGGTAGTTGAGATAGATAGGATGTAAGCATATTTGGGATAATTCGATATGTGGGTGGTATGATAACCAAGGGGTAGACATTATGGGTAATGCAACAAATGTAGGAGCATTTTCTGGTGTAGAAGTAGATGGGACCAAGGTTGTTTTATAAACGTTTCGAGGGGCAAGAATAATATGTTTGATAATGGGGTTGATGTCGAAGGTGGGGTTGTAAGGGTGCATGTAGCGAATTGGTTTTAGTTGGGACGGTTGTGGAGATAAGTGATGTAGGTGTAGTAATAGGTGTGTTTGATGAAGATGTGGGCGAAGGAAAAGATGTGAGAGTTGTAGGGATATGTGTGGATATGGTGGGGCCAAAATAGGTGCTAAAGATGAATTGAATGTGGTATATTGGGGTATATTTGAATTGGAAAAAGTGGATGGTATAGAAAATTTTGATGTGGATGTCGTTCTAATAGAAGAAGGTGTAGGTTTAAGATAGGTAGTGCAAGTTGATATAGGTGTGACAGTTTTGAATAAGAGGTGGGACTAATTTCCACTATAGGGACATGTGGAGTTGGTGATAATATGAGATCTTGACTGAAAATGTCAATCATATAAGCATTTTATAGTTGAGATTTTGAGAGTGTGGCTTGATTTGTTGGTGGTTGATTAGTTTGCATAATTTTTATAGTCGAGTTGGATAGAGTTTATAGTCATTAATTTGTCAAACGCGGAATGTATGATTCTCCTAAAGGAGTGTAGTTGGCTGTTGATTGAGGAGATCATTGTTGAGACCATATGCTTGATGTAGATGGGGATGAGGGTTTAATGACCATAGTGTTGGCCACACCCTTAAACTTGTTGTTATGTGTGAATGGTTTAGTAGATTCAACTTTAGGTTTAGCAGATCTGAGTTTGAGATAACCTTGCTCAATGGCACGGGTTTCAAGTTTACGAGCCATTGTGAAAGCTTCATCAAAGGTTCGAATGATTGGATCTGCAAAGTAGAAGATATATGTTTTACACAAGAACGCAAGAATAATTTAATGAGTTTGATTTGTGGGATAATGAAGGATAGTTGGTTTATAACATCATGCCATCGTGTGACGAAGTTGGCGATGGGCTCGTTTTCAAACTGTCAAATGGTATATAGATCAGCGATAGTGGTTTTGCATGTGATATTGATAGAAAAGTGTTCTAAGAACAACTGTGCAATTTGGGTGAAAGAGAATATGGAATGTCGTGGGATACTTTGTTGTACCAATCCAATGTAGGACCAGACAAAGACATGGGGAAAGTGTGAAGAAGTAGATCGTGATCATGCACAATAAGACAACATGTGTGTTTAAATGCGAGGAGATGTTGTTGGGGATCTTCCTTGTTGTTGATGTTAGTAAATGCAGGAAGCTTCTAATGAGGAAGGTAGGGTTTGATTAAAACCGAATGATGAATCGATTCATTACGAGACTTGTTCATAGGATAAGGTGTTTTTGGGTGCTACGGTAAGGGTTTCTAAACTGGCCAACCGATTCATTAAGGTGTGAATTGGATCACTAGAGGTGTTGTAAGGTTTAGATTGGATTGGCTGTGTGGTTTGAAAATTAGTTTGATAAAGTGATTGATGTGTTTGTGGGTGTGTGGGTAGTTGGGGCAGCGTCTGATAAGGTGGTTGATAAGTTTGTGGATATGATGTTTACAGAATGGTTTGATAAGAAAATTGATTAATTTGTGGATATGTAAGTGTTTGGGGAGTCATCTCAAGGACTAACATGTGTCATAGGTTAGGATTGTCGCATAGGCTGACTTTGGACATTAGGGACATGATGTGTTTGTTGAAGTAGGGTAGGTTGTTGTGGTAAAAGATAAGCGGGGATATGTGTGTTAATATTTTGAGATGATTGGAGCATACAATGGGCTAGGAATGTAAGTGTGAAGAGGTTGAGATGGTTGGATAGACCTATTAATGGAATTGTCAAAATGGGATGTGGGTGGAATGCGATCCACCAATTTTGGAGATTGGGAGGATTGAGAGATTATAGGATATTTTTGGAGTAAGAAGTCATATATGGGGTTAGGAGGAGGCCCAAGTGTCTCGAGAGGAGCGGGAGATGGTGGTGCGATCGGTTTAGGAAGACTGGCTTGACGAGAGATATGAGGGTTGGTGTCAAGATAGGGACAATTTTGGATGACATGGTTCTCATGAGGTGAGACCACGGAGATTGGAAGTTGGGTGAGTGACGATGCAGTTTTGAGTTTAGAATCCTGTTGGGTGAGATTGTTAAAAGAGGTAATATCATTGGATAGAGCAGATTGTTTGTTTGTCTCAATTTGAGAGAGAGTGATAATAAGTGTGAAATAGAGAAACATATGTTTATGTATGTTGTTGACAAACAAATCAAGCAACATATTTTTATCATCATGATTAATTTCGAGGTGTAAAATAAAAGTAAGAATGATAATGAAGGTGCCTAAAGGAGTCTAAGGTTGGTTTCAAGTAGTTATGGATTAGGAGATGTCTGCGAGATGGTTGCGTATGTTGGTGTTTAAGTCCTAATCAATTAACTAGGTGAGAGGAACATTTTGATGTGTTAATTATGTTTGTGCAGTCTCAGAAAGTGTGTGATAAGTGAAATGCAGAGAGTTAAATCTCTTACTTAGGCTATGTGATCGTGCAAGATGCGTAAGGTTCATTTTAGACCAAAATGAAATGTGATATTTGATGCGGACATAAATCACTCGAAAAGGGAAAGTTCAATGCAGAAAAGAGAAAATAAAGAAAAATGAGGAATACCTAGAGAATCGCTTATCGTTGTTATTTAAGTGCGTGTGATAGTGATGTATTTTGAAAGCGCCAATTAGTGTCCAAGAACGTCCGGGTACCCTGAAATTAGATGATTCACGTTCATAGATGGGGTTGATAAGAGATGACTTGCGGTGTGTTTTGGTTTCAATGGTTGTCTTT
Organism: Taxus wallichiana var. yunnanensis; assembly: GCA_018340775.1. NCBI lineage: Eukaryota > Viridiplantae > Streptophyta > Pinopsida > Cupressales > Taxaceae > Taxus > Taxus wallichiana. The sequence continues at coordinate 306,511,955 of CM031234.1, forward strand.
GACACATAATGTTGTTGTCGTGAGGTCATAGACATTATCCTGCAAGAAGATAATAAATGTTATTAGTTAAGGTAGTTAAAAAATGACTTAAATGTCGTATAAATTTTACAAATGGTGTCGTCATAAAAATATAAAAATAAAATAAAATTAATTAATCTAATTAATTAACAAAATCGTAGTTCAATGTTCCTATTTCATTCGAGTAAATAAGCGACGAAAATTAAATGATAGACTATAAAATAATATAAGGGAAGCAATTGAGTCGAAAAGATAGACTAAATTAATGAAATAATAGCTTATATAAAAGCTAAACTAATGAAGTGATATGACTTATAAAAGCTCAACTAATAAAATGCCATGACTAAAAAGCCCAACTGATAAAATGACATGACTATAAAAGCCCAACTAATAAAATGACATGACTATAAAAGCCCAACTAATATAATGTCAAACCTACCTAAAGGATGAGTGGATTAAAATTGGTGGGTCATACCGCACATGGATATGGCTCTTCACATGTACAATAGCGTAATGAGAATTACAAGAACCTTAAACAATAAATAGATGATTGGCTAAATTGTGAGAATCACATAAAATATGAACAAGAATATATAATTGGATATTGTGTTATAAACATTTTGTATCAAAGGAACTGTTATAAACATGTTCTAAAGATTTGGGATCCAACTTGCTATAACAAGATTGTATAGTCACTTCCTTAGAGATGGTGTGAATTTGAAAACAAAAAGAAAACCATCGATCATTGTTTAAATGTGTTCCAAAGAATTGTAAGCCAATTGTTGTAGAAAGACTATAGAAAGCATATACCATCGCCACCGATTACTAGAGAGAGATTGTGATGAATCACTATCAATGGAGCTTGCGTGAACTTGAAACCATGCTTGGACATAGTTAGAAGAATCGTGGATCGGAAGCTTATGAGATTATTGACAACATCAAGCATCATAATCATGTGATTTAGCATGGATATTCACTTTCTCTACATGACAAGTCATGGTAATCCTACCTACGTGGGCAATATAAGTAGTCCGCCAACGTAGGAGATGGGAACTTGAGTAGGGATCATTGGAAATGGCGTGGCTGAAGTTGGGACTGTGGGAGTGTTGGGAAGGAATGGGATTTGGTGTGAATTGGGTCATGGAAGGGAGAAATAGAGACAGCTTGAACAAAGGAGGATGGAGATCGGGTCAATGGAGAGCGGCAGAGGAAGGAAGTGAGCTTTGTGGGTGGAAGAAGACGATGAGGCAGGGGATTGCTCACTATTGGTGTGGAGGAACCATGGCTCGTGGAGAGAAGGGAGGATGGTGGGAACTCGGTGAGGGAGTCGTGGGGAAAGAGTGGGAGATGACCGAGTAAACTGGAGGGAGTCGCGGGGTAATAGGAATGACTCAGCCGAGGGAGAGGTGTGTGGGGGTGGTAGCTCAGTGGAGTGGAAAGGAGATGGGAGCTCGGGTAGAGGATAAGTCCAATGGGAGCTCGCAGAGTTGAGAGGGAAATACGTGGGAGTCGAGTTATGAACTCGGTGTCGGATGGGGTTGAGTAGAAGGGAGATGGATGGAGGATTCAACAAGTAGATATATAGGGAGCTCCATGAGGGAAGCGGTGAGAGAACGGGTGAAGTCAGGTAGGGAGATGGACGGGTGGGTGTGGAGGATGGTGGCTCGGGGAGATGGGTAGGGAGCTTCGTGAGGGAAGTAGTGAGAGAACGGGTGAAGTCGTAGGAGATGACCGAGTGGGTGTGGAGGATGGTGGCTCGGGAGATGGGTAGGGAGCTCTGTGAGGGAAGTGGGTGAGAGAACGGGTGAAGTCGGGTAGGGATATGGCCAAGTGAGTGTGGAGGTGGTGGCTCGGGGAGATGAGTAGGGAGCTCCGTCAGAGAAACAAGTAGATAAGTAAGAAGTTTAATTTAGGATAATAATAATAATTTTTTTTTTTTTTTTTTATTATTCAAATAAAAATATATATAGATGCATATCTAAGATCTTAGATATATAAGATCAAAATAGAATAACAATAAAAGATTATATATCATGTTTAATGTAAAATAAGATCTATATATACATCTCGCATCTTTGTAAACATAGGTCGAAAAGTGTGATTTTGTTGAAAGCAAAATATATATTAATTGTAAGGTTAAGACTAAGAGCAGAAGCCAAAAAAAAGATCAATTTCTGGATTCGTTCCCCATGCGGGTAAACAGAAAACAAAGAGCATGTACCTCTTAGTGATTTTGAGTGACCGTATTTAATTCGAAATTGACAAATACTAAGATGTTGCAAACAAGCAAGTTAGAAAATATGAGTAAAATAACAAACAAAATGACCATATCTAGGATCTGGTCCCATCGGGTGTGTCAAATGTTGTACAGGAAACTTCGTTCTCGAGCGGGGTGAAGGCCGATACTGGGAGCCATTGGAAACTTCGAAGGATGGAGGGCTTAGGACCTCGAGATGCGAGATGTGGATCTACGGGTGCAAAGAAGACATATGTATGATATAAAGAAGCTAGATCTGCAAGACTACAATAGATAAGATTATATCACAATATGTGGGGGTTTCTTGGATAGTGCCGGTTCCAAGAGAATATTAACTCCCTTGGAGGATGTCAACCCCCGTGTCAGACAAGATAATAATAGATCATGAACAATAGTTATCATGCAGAAATAATGGAATATAAAATGACAAGCAACTGAAACAACAAGAGGACTTAGCTTGTGTTCTGATACGGAGATGGAATAGGCATTAAGATGGCAGGATAACAAACAAATGACAAAGATTTCTTCTTTAAATTTTCAGAACTTGATTAAGCTCTTCCTTCTCCTCTCTGTGCCTAGGTCTTTTTTTTTAGACTTTCCATCCATGTCCAGCTCTTTCTTAGGTTCCGGTCCTCTAAAATATGGGGGAAAACCCATATTTATAGATTAATGACGAGGTTAGACTGCGGGTTAAAAGAGTAACCAGGGTTGAGTAAAGTAACCCTGATTAAAAGAGGTGATGTGATCACGTGGGGCTCACAATTTGACTTAAAGTAAAGAAAAAGATAAGGATGTGATAAGAGGTGGGGATATTAGGTGAAATAATGCATTCTCTTTTTGAATTTTAGAAAAGGGTGTCGGATGGGTGCATTATTAATACCCATGAATTAAATAATTTGTGAGAGATGGGGGACGATGCCAAAAATCTAAATTATCAAATGGGTCCGTATGGATCCCATTGATAATCAATTAAATAAGGTGAGTAAATAGATGAGATTTAATTAAATTTAAGAAAAAGAAAAGCGAGAGTGAGAAGTGAATGGATGTGAGATGATGGAAGGGTTACACCCAAAAATAGGTGTCTACACATGCATGCATAGAAATTGTACCTATTTTCTTTACAATCCCATAAATATGTTTTTGTAACCTATTCCTATATCTTATATCTTATAACCCTATGTATGTATCTATTTTACATGATATTTTTATGATAACCCCATTGAATGTCCCTCTTTTGAGGTTAGTGAGATAGAGTGTCGATCATTTGACTCAAAGGAATTGAAGTGTGTCCATGTCAGATATAATAAATAATCATCATTGGAACATATAGAAGGTGGTGGTCAGATGTTAATATTGTAGAATTGAGTCGAATAGAGAATATATGAAATAAATCACGATACATAGAGAGTAGAAAGAACAACAAACATATGAGCTTACACATAAAGTCATACACAATGCCACATAAAAAGGCCAAATAGATGCATATAAGGGACACACAATTAATGTACACACATAATAAGCCAAAATTGCATACAAGAAAAGGCTATTGATTTCATAAATAAGGGACACAAAGTTATCAAATACACATAAATAGGAAAATATCCACAATAAAAGACAATTAATAAGTAATCTAATGTGCAAAGAAGAAATATAAAGTAGCCTATAGACACACAAAAAGAGATATACTAGTCCTATACACTCCACACGTGTTAGTCTCAAAAATCGTGATAATAACATATATCACAATGTATACGTTAGAGAAATAATTTGTCACAAGGGAAAATTAGGGGTTTTCACCAATGCTTTGGGACTAGGTCCCTCTGCTTAGGAATGGGGTAGCTCCATTTATTGAAAACATGAAATATATACACTACTCTAACCATTGTGGGTGGCCTTTCGATCGGGGATCACACATGAATACTCCACTAAACCTGTGTGCAAAAAGGAGGTGGAGGAAAGGTGTGTGTATGGAGAGAGGGGAGAAAGTGAGAAGGGGGTTTTACTCAATAAATAACAAGCTAAGTTTATTGACATAAAACCAAAATATTTCCAAGTTAACAATGAGAAGACACCATGTCAAGGAAAGAGGAACAAAACACAAGTAAATCCAAGTTTATTTGCATTATAGTGCATAATTAACCATGCTCATAGAATAAAGTTTAGATGGAGAGGAAAACATAAGAAAAGGAGATAGAAGAATTGTAGTTTCTTGCTTGTAGTAAGACAATGGGAGCTATCAACCAAGAAAAACTAACCCTTTGGAATGTAGAAGCTATTCCAATTTATAGATTTACAATCCATCTCTTCATCTAATCCCCACATGACCTTTCATAGTCCCACCACTTGTGACCTTTCACATTCTTATAGGAAATAAAAATAAGCCCCTTTCTTATTAATGAAAAGGGGACTTTTACAATGAAAATTACAATTATCACTTAAGGAATAAGATGAATGAGCCCTAAAGTACAATATATAATGGAGAATTAGAAAGTAGAGAGAGAGAGTAGAGAGAGAGAGAGAGAGAGAGAGAGAGAGAGAGAGAGAGAGAGAGAGATGTGGAATGAAGAAGGATGAAGAAGCTATGAAGAAGGATGAAGAAGATATGAGTTACTTTTATAGAGATGCCCTCCAATGAACTCCCGATCCTTTGACCACTTCTTGAATTTGATCAAGCCTCCCAAAGTGCACTCGGTCTTTCACAAACCTCCTCTTTGGGGACTCCTCGAATGATTAACTTCGTAGCCCAATCAGTACCTTGAGATGACAAGTGAGAAGCCCATGATCAATAGACCACTAAAACCAAGAGAAAATCCTTCTTCCACTTGAACCAACCTTCTAATTTCTGAAACATTGCCATGTCTCTATGATATTTCTTGCATTTGATGCACATATTGTGCACAATGAGACAACTTTCTCACACAGGCTGATCTTGGTGATCCTGTCACCAAATGAACATGCTGACCTACGAGACAAAATGGCACATAAGACCAAATCATCTAATATAAGATGGGTGAAGGAGAGAGACTGAAGTAAAAATTCTTCCATCGTTTGATCACCACGTCTAATGAGGTGAGAATCACTCTGAGACCAATTTTAGGGAACCAAAAGGGCTTCCCTTTTGCCTAAGCCACAATTAAACTATCAATCCTTTGCAAGTATGAAATTTTCCATGTCCATTCCTATGAGGCAATCTCCTGAGAGGTGATCACCACATTATTACATATGGGAATTTGCAAGCATTGAGAAAGACCATTCGGAATGAGGATTTCCATAATTGGACCGCGTTCACTGAGATGTTTTTGAAATTATTTCAAACTTATCCAAGTTATTTTTCTTCAATATGATAGGCTCAAAATCCTTATTTCTTAATTGATAACCCAAAACTTACTATTATAAACAAACCTTATTTTGAGAAGTCCATTTTAGTTATCAGTTGCTTAATTTGGCACTTTTGAATTTCCCGATGTTCAAAGGGTAATGACACTCAAAATGAATGAAGCTGTTTTGTAACACTCGCTATTTATACATAACGAGGCTTAGGAAGGATTACTATTTTTAGAAGTGGGTCTTCCTAGTGTCGGAATGGAACGAAAGTGGTCTCAAAAGTTTTGTTTTGCAATGTGAGGCTTTGCTCCAATTTTTGGAGGATTTCAATCACGGGTTTCCGTAGATCTGAGAAAACATATTTTTGGTTGAATATTTCAAATGGATGTATAAAATGATATAGAGCATCAATGAAGGCATGCAAATACTCTTCTTAAAGGTGTTTTTGTAAGGAAGCTACAATCAAAATCTCATGGAAAACAAACATGGGGTTTGGGAGATATGAGCAAAAGGGTTTTGACATGGAGGATGTCTAAAGAAATTTTGGTAGCATAAAAAAGCATAAGCAACAATGGGGAGAAAAATCACAATGAAATACAAAAAATGGCTAAGTATGAAGTTATACCTCTTTCAAATTCATTTTCCCTCTCACTAGCTCCATTTAACTCACCTTAAACTCAAACTAGCTAACCTAGGTTTGGTGGAGGTTAGAGGTGTGGATGCACCCTAAAAATATATGGGACAAAAGGAAAAATGGGCATAAACCTCTCCAAAATGAACCATGGGTGAAACTCTCATGAGAAAGTGGTCAAGTTTTTGAAAAGAGTGAGTTGTTAACACTTCCCTAACACCCAAGTTGTCACTTTTAAGTGATGAAAGTTACCTCCATAGGGGGAGAGCACTTTTGTGTCCCCTAAGTCCCCTTATATATAGGGAAAAAGGGACATAAAGCCTAAAAAAATTCCACCATGGGTCAAATAGTCATGAAAAAGTAGTTAAACATCAAGTTAGATGAATTTATAACATCTTCTAACCACTTAAGTTGTTAGTTTAAGTTGAACAACCAACTCCTCCATAGGGGAACACCTTTTTTAGGTGTCCACCATGTACCCTTATACCAAGGGAAAAAGGGACAGGGACATCAAAACTCCAAAACTCTGCTCAAAGCTGATTGGCTCATGCTGATGTCATCAAACTCAACGTGAATATAGACTACAGAGTGTTTTTTTGGGTATGAGAGAAAGAAAGGGAGTTTGAAGGGACAAAATTATATTATTTTGACTCTAAAGGACCCATTGAGTCCATTACCACAATTTTCAAGACCTTATTCAGGTTTGAAAATTTTCATTTCACCACTTTCCCCTTTTGCCTACATGCGTGAGCCAATAAGCGAGAGTTGCCACCGGAGTCCAAAATGAGTATGACCAAATATAACACATATACCATGACTAGGGTCCAATGGAATCTGATTTTACCTTTTTAGGCTCCTAACTCTTCTCGAGGTGTCTGAAACCCTTTGAGAAAGTTCCACCTTTTAAAAAGACTCTTGTGTTGCATTGATGGACAAGTTTCCACATTTTAATACTCCCAAAATTCTATCTTGATTATTGCACCATGAAGTAGGCTTTGTCATCTTTCTAATGCCTATGATATGGCTTCCCAAGACCTCCCAAGGATTCTGAAACCTGTTGATCAAGGTGACTAGCTCCTTCGAAACATGCATTCCCTAGTGCCATGCCCAAAAAGACCCAATTTTGCTTGAAAGTTTCCCAACCTCTCATGGCTTCCGAGAGATGTCCTCTTGTGACAAAGGACCAAAGCCCTTTCAAGCCTCTCAGGGAGCACTGTTCTTTCATAGATCAAAGTAACTTCAAGAATCAAGTTAGGTACACTTCTCTGAACATGAAAAACACTTTAAAATCATGTTATCATGTTCCTCTTGACCATAATGAGGGTGAAACAATTGAAATGCTAGTTGGAAGAAAGGTTTACATTGATCGGGACATGGAATTTTGAGTGTGGGTTTGGTTGTCATGACTCATTTTTAAATTTTGCATGCTATACATTTAGCATGACAACAATATAATATGAACACAACTAGGATACATAAAGTAGAAATGGAGAGAGTTGTGTAATAACTTAATACAATACCACTTGATAGTGTAGAAGATGCCTTCGGATCGATCGAAAGACCAATAGGAAAAGGGCAAGTCTAGCATTTGAGATCATGTAGAGTCATGTGTATTCTCAAGCATATGCTCATATACCTCATGAAATGCACATATGTATGGAAAATATAATATGCTATCAATCAAATCATGTGGCAAATGACATATATAAATTGGAAATTAGTACCTCAAGTTATGCTTAGGTTTTGTTTTTATATTTTTGAAATATTTTGATGTTTTATTTTTAATTTGTTTAACAATATTTGAGAGCATGTTATCGATAAAATAGTCACACAATGGGGTAGGGGAGAGTGAGGGGAATCAAGAATTGTTTCGAGTGTGCGTGATAGTTTGGAATGACATCATGTGTTATATCAACAAGATGTCTTGATACAAGGAAAGATGACATCGTCCGAATTAAAAACGAAGGAGCAAGTATTGTATGGGAGGGAAACACATCACTCTTTCATAAAGACATTAGTCATTTCCGTAAATAAACTAACCAATCACTACTTTCACACAATATAATGCATACTTTTTTTTATCGTTAAAATTTTAATTAGTCAAAGAATATATTCACTACAAATCGACAAATAATTTTGCACATAAATTTGTTAACGAATAATCATTCTTTACAAACAATAACATAAAATAATAAAACCAATCTTAAAAACATAAATAAATTAAAAACAAACCTCCACGTGGATGAAAAATAATGAAAGAAACAATTACAATTTACATTAAGAGCATTTGCTCATTAGTAAACGATAAAAACAGAAAATACACATAACTTTACACATGATCATAATTGTAATGTCAGTGGTTTTTGGTATCCACGTTTTGGTTCCATTAGACTGTTGTTTTCACAAGCATGACGACTTTTTTGAAGGTAGAGTTTCCTCAATAAAATAACCTATAGACTAATAATACTTTAGAGGCCTTGAAAAATGACACTTGTATTTCAAATATTATAATTTTTCTACACATTAAACAAAAACTATGTATAATTGATACTCTAAAATACTATAGCCCTTTTGTTAGTGTTTGAATCCCAACTACCTACCTTTATCTTTTTGTTTTTTTTTTATTACGAGGAATTATTACATTTTACATTTTAAGCTCAGTCTCTTAGCCTCGGTAAACTTTAGCTTGGTGTGAGGAAGGGACCACCAAGTGTACACGTTTCCTACTTTGCTTTCATACAATCCCGAATCCTGTGTTTCATAGTGCCTTCGCATAACAACCGTCACACATTTAGGGACGTTGGTCGGATTACTTCCGCATCACGCGAGACTCCGTCGATTAATCCTCACGCTGGGGCTTGCCAATGGGGTTTGAACCTTGGACCTCCTCAACATTCCATTTATCAACATTTTTCATTTTTAATGTATTTTTGCCGATAGGCTTCTTAGAGACAACTTTCTTTGTAACTGAATTTTTTTGGTAGTCGTCCTTTATTTAAAATTATTTTTAAAAATTACATGTTTTGTGATGCATGGGAAAAGGAAATGGTTCTATTGGCATTTTTCATTGGTTATCAAGACTGTTCAACTTTCACCTCTTGTCACTTCATCTGTTGTCCGTTGGTGTCCTCCTAATTCCCATTGCCTCTCTAAATTGTTCACAATTACAATACTGTCTGATTTCCACTTTGACAGTTTCAGAAATCAGAGGGAGAGTTTCCCAAATCTGGTGCCCTTTGGCATGAATTTTGCTTCTGGAGGAACTGGTATTTTTGATACAGTGTCCGGACTGCCCAATGCCATTGCTCAAATTGATCAGCTGCAAGCGATGGTCAAAAATGGAGTGTATTCCAGGAGCAGTTTAGCTTCTTCTCTTGTGCTCGTTTCTGTTTCTGGCAACGATTATGGTTTCTATGTTCTGCGAAAATGAACAAACCAAATAATTTACTATCTACCCATCTGTTATTTGTAACATTTCTTCAGGTTTTCCAATTGGGATAGGGTCTGGTTGTGGGAAATTCAAGAATAGAATACAATTTAAACTGTTTTGGTTTTGTATTTGGCAGGGTTATCTGGTCTTGTGGAGATGGTGGTGAAACAATTTGCAGAGGATTTGAAGAGGTTATGTGGAATGGGGTTGCGACAGTTTGTTGTTACGAAAATGGGCCCCTTGGGATGCTTGCCACTTTACACAGCTAAGATTGGTTACAAGAGCTACAATGATACGAAAAATGCAAAGGCAATATATCACTATGTTGCAGGCAACCTTGAAGGGGATAAGAAAGAGCCTAGGCGATGCAAGGTTTGTGGTTCTAGATCAGTTTTCTGATGCTCTCTCCATTCTTCAACATCCACACCAATACGGTAACACATTTCAGGCCCTAAAATATTGGTGGTTTTTGTCATTTTGTCAAGGTATTGAATAGGTGAGAATGGTGGTATTTGTTTTGTGCAGGGAAGTTTAGGGAGGCATTGAAGCCATGTTGCATGGGTGTGTGTGGAGGTAGAGATGGTGCGGGTAGAGCTATGTACAGTGTGTGTGAGCACAGGGAGTCTGCCTTCTTTTGGGATGTGGTGCATCCCACACAGGCTGTTTGGCAGGCATTGATGAAACCCTTCACTTCCTCCCTGCATTTCTTGCATTCATGAATGCTTGTTTCTTTCTTTCGGGGGAGTTTTTCCTCTTGCACCACACAACAAGTGCCAACACAAGCCTCTTCAATCGCTTGATGTATCCGAGGTGCCACCGAATGAAATATTCGGGAAAGGTCGGGTATGTAAATCATACTTGCACACTCTAAATTTTTATGCTCAAATTACTATTAAAAAGAGGGGAAACGATTAACTGTATTTTATTGTCTAATTTCTTTTGAAGATCTTCCAAATTTTTGAGAAAAAGCTTAAGGAAATCGCAAGGATTAAAGCAATTATAATTAAATCATGAATCAAAGAAAACATCAAGAATCTTAATGCCTTTCCAAATCCATAGAATGATAATGCCAAGGAGATGAGGAGATTCGTTCTAATGTCAAATGCCCTGTTCTCTGCATCGTTTTTTCAATCAATATTAAACTTGGTATCTTAATGTCAAATTTTATCGCATCCTAATGGTCTTGGATCACTTTGATATACTCGAATATGATGATTAAGGTGACATTACGCAAGTTGGCTTCATTGTAGCAAAGAAAACATCAATAAAGAAGAGTCCAAACTATGACTTGCATTTGCAATGGTCTCTATGTTCAGCTCGAAAACATTGCAATGTGGTGTTGCTTTGAATCGATTCAACAAACATTGCAACGTTTTAATTCCCTCACATCTTCTCACTTCAAGTACTTCAGTTCATTGTGTTGAAAGTTTCAAAATCGTAAAGTCGGCCTCCGAGAACAGTTCTCCCTCAACAGATCAACATCAATTCACCAAGTCCACGAATTATAAATACGAAGGCATGGTATTGTTTCCAGTAGTGTGTAGTGGTTAAATATTTATATATAGTTTCTTCTCAATCCTTTTGATCATCTTAATATTTTATTTCTCATATTTTTCAATATTTTGTGTTGCCTAGGTTATACTTATCCAAATTTCACATTCGATAATAAAAATGTCATATCTCGCGTTCATGAAGGGGCACCTCGGTATCAGTAAGACAAACACAACCCAATTCGTGGCAAAATTGCCCCTCTTCAACGAAGACATGTTCACAACTCCACACTTCCTCCTTACAAACTCATCCAAGTATCCCTCCTCAATTATCTCTCCTACATGGTTATATGGAAAATGGCGAACACACATGGAATAGTCTGTCATTATCTTAGTTATCTATCCTTTTACCTTACCCTAATTAATTTGTATTATCAGGTGGTCACTCACACGAAAGTGATATCCACAATTTTGTCAACTGCTACAATGGCTCATCATTTTATTTTTCGCTATCCACAATTTTATAATCGGGAAAAGATTGTTTGAAACAAGAAATGTTGTCAAAATTCTCAAAGCAATGTAATGATGTTGCATATCTATAAGTTGAATTGTCTAAAATACTGTACTTTTTATAATAATACAAATTTTTCTACATATAATTTTCTGTAACTCTAATTTTTCGATAGAAAAAACTTCAATCGCTATTATGATGTATCCTCCTTAATGCCGATCGGCCTCTCACATGCACCTATGGATGCATTTGCTAGTTCTATTTTTCGGAAATGAAACTATCATAGCCTTGTTGAGTCGTTTCCGTTAATCGACTCTGTGCAGAAACTTAGCTTGAAAGATGAAAAATGGCTTACAGCATAGCAATAAGTGTTAAACTGCTCACCAAACCGTTATCAGAAACGCCCATCTTTCCAAACAATCTAAAAATCTCTCCATTCTTTGAGAAAACCCTCGATTTCTGCGTTCGGAGGGTCTCATTATGGTCTATGAAAAAAGACCCCTCACTGGAAAAAGCCTTGAAAAGAAATCGGCGCTGGACGATCAACAATCAGCTCAAAAACATCCTTCAAAGATGCCCACAACAGTCCGCTTCTGTAAGATTCCTTCAAAAAAAATTCAATTCACTTGACATCGGTAAAGGTAATGTTCTCAACTGGCTCAGAAAATACCCATGTTTTTTCGATATCTATACAGAGAATTTCGAAACCTACTGTAAATTGACGAAGAGAATGAGACTTCTTATAGAGGAGGAAGAAACTCTAAAAGAACAGCTGGAGCCTGTCATGGCTGAAAGACTAGCTAAAATACTTATGTTAACGTGGAAGAAAAATATAAATATTGTGAAATTCAATGATCTGAGAAAAAACTTTGGGTTGCCTGATGATTATGTTCTGAGTATTGTTCCTAAGTATCCGGAGTTTTTAGGGTCAGTGATTATAATGGGAAGAGAAATAGCTTAGAAATTCAGCTGGTTTCATGGAACCCTAGCATGGCGGTTTCCGTCCTTGAGAGAAGAGCAGAGCAGATGTCACAGAAAACAGGTAGGGAAATTTTTGATGAACAACCAAGTTTTGTAAGTTGAGAAAACTGTATATTTTTTTCAATATCGAATTTGGGGGTTATCTATATCAAAAAAATCTTAACTTTCTTCAGATTTTTATACTATAAGATTTAATATGCTTTAAATGTTTGAAATTTGAATCTTGAAGAAAAGATTCAGGAAAATAGCCAATTCGTGATTATTAGCCACTGATTTTTCATTAAATCAGGGGAGAAGCAGGTGCCAAAATTCGAGAACAGGGCACCAGATAGTAGCGATGATATACAACTGAAAAGGTTTAATAAATTTCAGGAAGTTCCATATATTTCACCATATTCTAGCGGTGAGGGTTTTGATGAAGGGTCTGAACAGTTTGAGAAAAGGACAGTTGGGGTTATTCATGAATTACTTTCTCTCACAATATGGAAGCGGGCCTCCATTACCAAGCTTGCAAAGTTCCAGAGAGAGTTTCACTTTCCAAAGAATTTGGTCAACATGTTGATGAGACATCCTGGGATTTTTATGTTTCAAATCAGAATGACAGCCATACGGTAGCTCTCAGAGAGGCCTATGTTGAGTCCGAGCTTGTCGAGAAGGATCCTTTAGTTGTCATCAAGGAGAAGTTTGGGGAACTCATGCAGGAAGGGCTTTATGAGTTTACCGAGAGGCGGAGGAAAGCGAATTTGGAGAAGAGACGAGCAAATAGGCCTCTGTGGAAGATGAATAATGATTTGAAGAATTTAGGAAGAGAGATTTTTAATAAAGAAGCAGAAGGAAAAGAAGAGAAGTATCAAAAAGAAGCAAGGGAAAGGTTTCGGAGAGCATGGTCTGGTCCTGATGCGAGATGATTCCTGCATATTCATTTTTAATAATGCAGTGAAACTGTGCCTTAGACTTATGTCTACATCAAATGATTTCAGCCTTTTTCCAGATTTACTTCCAAGTGCATTTTGAGCTATATGACAGGATCAAGGACTTGTTCTAGTTCCATGCTTTGCACAGACTGTGGTTGCTGTTTCCTTGTTTGCTATACATTTTTATTTAGGAATCCTTATCATTTAAATTCCTTTCAAGCTTATGACAAGATCAGCTATTTGTTGTTTACTTCTGTAGGAAAAATTCTCTTGTCAGATATGCAGGGGTGAGAGTATTGAGCTTTTACCATTCACAAGGCTGGAGTGATTCCTCATGTGATTAAGTGGAATCCCCAGGTCATTGGGATCGCCTGCCTTCAGCGACTGGTGTGTATACCCTGCTGGAGGATATCTGTGCAGCCAAGCACCAACTAGGGTGTCTTAATAAGCATGGGATGACGTTTGAGCCCCGACCCTCACAATCAAAATCAAATCATAATTGCAGACTGTATTTCTCCTATGTATTTTTGTGGGAGAGTTCCTTATCTGGAGATCATCAAGTTGTTGACGACCATTATCAAATTTACACAGATATTTCTTCCACAGGTATAAATTCATGGATGATGCCTTTATAAAAGCTAAAATTTGCTAGGTTAGTTTCATGTAGTTCTAGATTCAAGCTTCAAGGATGCTGTAACTAATATTCGTTTGCATGTTATACACAATCTGCAAGCGAAACCATATCTATTCTCTACAATCTGGATGCATGGATTATGGGTTAGCAAGGTTTAAGGTGAACAAATTATGTTTCATAAGAGTGTACAGACCTCAGAGTGAAGTCTCTTGAGGTTTGTTTTCCTGTAGCCAATAGATTACATTGTTTTTTTTTGGGAAACTTTGATTTGAAGAAAATATAATACTCTTTAAGGACTTAGGTTCAAAGCTTGTATCTAAGGCAGAGAAGCGTTTATCCAGGTCCAAATACTACACAATAATCATCTTGTTAGGCATAAATTTTTTCATATTATGGTACTTTTTTTTCTTTACAGCTAACTTCCATAAGTTCATGGAGACCCCTTATATTTTCTCATTTGCACAGTAAGCCTTATGACTTACTGTTTATTTGATATTTAATTGGAGCCAATTGGTCCTGCAATTGATGGAGTATAAATAGTAAATACCTCTCATGGTTTCGTATTTCCTCTGCTTGTGCCTCCCAAAGGCAGAGCATTAGTATAACCAATTTGGTATTTTGCTTCAGTCAGTTTCCTTTGACCCAACCAACTATAATATTATTTATCCTGATAGCAATAGTTCTCCTTTAGTTTGCTATAGTGAAAATATTTAGAATTGGATTAAGCCTGTTGGAGAAACCACACGCAAACATTATGAAAAGCAAACTCAATCCAAGCCCCCTTATATTTGGAAAAGAACCTATTTTCCACCGAGTCCACTTTGTTGGTGGGGAAGGGGTGGAGAAATATGGGAATATGAAAAGGGATTCATAGACGTAGCCCAAAAATCTGAAATGCAGTATTTGAATAGAAAAATAGCACGGGGATGGGGACGGGAAGGGGGTCCAATGGTTGGGGACATGTCCCTGTAGAACATAGAATTAAGAACAGAAAAGAGAGTCGATGCCAATCAAGACATGAAAATGGCTAAGACTTGTCCCTCAATCCTAGCTGGTTTCTTCAGTTGCTGTAATTCATGCCTCCTTTAAATGACTCATGCAATTTATTTAATAAATGACTCATGCAATTTATTTAATAAATGACTCATGCATTCAACCATGCATAAAGCCATGCGTTATATTACACATGAGTGTATGTACAAGGGCAAATGCAAAAACGTGTATATAAGCATAATATTCGTATGAAGCCAGTAGCTAATATCATTGCAAGATAACTGCCATAGGAAGTGTCCATGCCATGCCAACTGAGGTAAAATGACCAAGCTGGAATCTCTTTGGCTCACCAAAGACGATATAGTTAGATGCCTGACAGGAATTAATACCATTTGGATCACCTCTTTCTGCCTTTAAGAGTGCTTGTATGGCAGGATTCTGTCCAGGAGGTAGCTAACATACATAAGCTTACTAGAACTGGAATTATGGGAAGGCTTTGCATTCGGTGTGGGAAGAACAAAGATAATAACTTACAAGCATATCTTTGGGGACTTAAATTTTCTCAGCAGATGTCAATTGAACATGAATTCTAAGCTCTCCTTCCGAGGTCTATTCACTAGAAAGCATTATTGGTCAGCCTTGGTTTTGTAGGAAAATGGCAAGATGGTTTGGTATGCAATTTGGCTCATGGTGCTTGGAATTCTTTGGACGCAAAGATTTGTATGCATGGTTTTGTAGGAAAATGGCAAAGGTGGTTTTGGTTTGAAAGTTGTCTTATGGTACTTGATTCATGTGCATGGTTTTGTAGGAAAATGACAGAGGTGGTTTTGGTTTGAAATTTGTCTAATGGTACTTGGCTTTCTTTGGAATCTAAGATGCAAAGATACGTTGGAATGTTCTATTTTTTTGTAAAGTGAATTGTCATAACTTTTTGGATGACTTGACAATTTAGATTTGTTCTAGGCTCCATTTTCTAATAAAGTAGTTCTTTGATACTGATATTGGAGTACAATTTGAGATATTGGTGCTTCTTTCTTGGGTAGGACGGGGATGTGCAACTCAATTATATATATATATATATATATATATATTTGGCAAGGAATATCCCACAGTAATGCATTGCACTGCAAAAAGAGTGTTCATGAATCCATTGGCAAATTGATAAAAGAAGCCAGCTTTGTTCTAAAAAGAATGAAACTGCAAGGAGACAAGGGGTTGTTGGTTTCAGCGGAGCAAGGTCTTTTGAGCTTTTCCCAGAGATTCAAAAATGAAGCACACAATGCTTGTGACCTGTCTCAACTGGGCAGATGGAATTCACAGTTCCTCACCGGATGGTCAAGCCTGCTTCTTGAGGTAGACATCATTCATGGGCCCACTTGCTTGGAGTGTAGGAGTAGAAGTAGGGTCATTGATCCTGAGGTCTGCTAAGCTTTGCTCCCAGGATCAGAACTCAAGCACACAAGCCTTGTGAGGTAAGCAAGCCCGCCTTCTTGAAGTAGACACCAGTCACATGCCCACTTGTTTTAAGTGTAGGAGAAGAAGCAGGGTAGTTGATCCTCCGGATATGAGCGTCTTGCCTGGGAAAAGAGGCTGCTGTAATAGATACTGTAGCCATTTAGAAGGAATTCTAAAGTATGGATTAAAAAACAAAATGAAAGAAAAAAAAAGATTGTATTAGCAACCATGAATGACAAATATAGGTCACCGGGATTCAAAAGTACATCCAATGATGATAGATAAAGGAGAGAGCACCTAAAGCATCCTTTACTACAGAAGGAAAGAGAATAATTAAAATAAAAAAATGATTAATTTTTCAGATCTGAGGTATTTGCAAGAAATAAACTGAATTGCCATTCTTTGTATTAGATATTAGGAAGAGATCTTGCAAGTGTTTAATTCATCTGTTTTAAAAACAAGATCCCCAGCATGGGTTCTGCAACCGGTTATCAAAGTTTACATTCTTAATGGAAAGTAAAAAGTGGCAAGCTATTTTATTTGTGGAGGAATTCACCTATGTAGTTTAATCATTGGATGGGAGATGGATTCCTGTGTTTAAATGGTTGTAGGTTTCGACAGATGAGGATGAGGTAGTTAGAGACAAAGTGTCTAAATGTCTACCTGGATCATGAAGTCTTTTACCTGAGTTATTGTACATTAGGTGTTTCAAATATTGCCTCGGAGATTGTCCATTATCTGAGAACAAAGTATTGCTGTTTTGAGTTATAATGGCTATCAATTTAAATTGCTGTAGACTTCCTTAAATGTGTACGGCGTCTCATGGATATTGTGATGATTGAAATATCAGCTTCGATTGGATTTTAGGTGCATGATGTGTTGCAAGACACGGATGAGGTACCAAAACCTGTTAACATGGGACTTCGGGCTGAGAATTGAATGATATAGATTCACAACTACAAACATGTTGTTGCAGATGATCTCCCAATGAACTAGATAAATCACCAATTCCTTAGAGAGAAGAAATTAGAGACTGTGATATCCCAATGATTTACATTATTCTGTTTGGAATCAAATGGACAAACCAACAAATGAGAAGTGGAGCAACGGAGGCTTATAGCTGTTGGATGTTTTTGTGAGGCATAGAGAAGATCAAAAAAATGAAACTTTCGTGCTGGAGGTTGTGTTGATGAGTATAGCTCAATAATTGTAACATATGTTGCTGATAATCTCCAATGCCATTGGGTGGCTTGCAAAGATGACTACTGCAATTATAAATGTCTTTGCCAATCCAACCGATGGATAAAATTAGAAAATGAGAAATGGAAAGCGAAACATTTTCTTATGGCCTAGACGCTCTTTTATTCTTTACTGAAATGCAGATTCATTTGGTTTGATTTTTGTACAATCTACCTATTTAGTCCCCAAAACCGAACTTCCTTACCACTTTTACATTCTCGGACTTAAAAGTGTGCTGCAAATGGTATTTCTCCAGTTGCCCTAAATTTTATTAATTTCTACATTGCAAAGATACCTTTTTCCTGGTTTTTTCTTATTCTTTTACAATAAACTGATAAAGTTTGATATATACCAAAACAATGTCCATTAAATACTCAAGTAGGGGGAGTGGGTTGGCAATGTTGAACATTTCCAATAACAGCGTAACACAAAGTAACAAGTAAATGGTATTGCCAGAAAGTGTCACTCTAAGGTAGCTGATTTGTTATCACAAATATGGTGTCTTGAATTTGTGACTCCACCACCACTTTGTCAATCAGAGCTTTAAGTGACAAGATAGACAAGATTTCTCTTAGAATATAGGAAAATGAGCTAATTGTCGAATTCTCAAACATTACTAATTACAATACCAATTATGCTTCTCAAAAAGATCTCTATACAACATGGTGCTGGTGAAACATTGACACCATTATCTTTTGTGGAAGGAAATTGTAGCGGATGCAAATAATAAGCTCTTGTGGTTTTTGTACGCACATCATGTCCTAGCAACTTCAACATTTAATGTGAACAACTTTTTCGCTACAATTTTATATAGCGATCAAGAATAAGAATAAATTCACAAACATGTCACATCCTTCTAAAACTTTATCACTAGGATTGGCTAGAGTGACACAATTATAGCACGAAGAATTTGAAGGACCAGTATATAGGAGACAATGACTTTGGTGACATCTAAAAGAATGTGGAGTTGGGTAATCTATGGCGACACCCCAAGAAAAATATGCTACCTATTGGTCAATGAGTTTTTATTCAAGGTGGACAAACTCTACATTGGCCGGCAAATCAAGGGTGAACTCAAATAAATAAAACTAATTTTCCAAAAATTAGAGGAAACTTTGAGGTAGGCAAGACACTTGGTTACTTTTATAGCAATATGTGTACTTGCTAACGATATGAAGTGATGGGAAAGATTTGGCAAAGCACACTCATTGCATGACACAAGCAAACATGCATACAAATAATAGGTTTGCACACATCTTTGCTAGTGCCAAGCCGATCTTTGGTGAGAATATAAAAAAAACCTTATGGAAGGGTGAGAAAACGCATGGAAACGATTAATTGCTCATGTAGTCAATTGGTTTAACAAGATTGTATGTTAATCTTCTACAAGAAGATATTGAACAAGTATGAAGTCACTAGATTGTTCTTTGAAAAAATTTGGGTGCATTTTGATTTGCCATAATCGACAACTTTTGTTTGTGACAACAAATTCACAAGCAAGTTCTAGACTATATTATGGGTAATAATGGACACTAAGTTTAAGCATCAACAATTCTCCATTCACAAACGAACTAGTGCACAAAAGAGGTCAACATGACCCCTGTTCATTTGCTACGATGTATAACGCAAAGCATCCCCAAACTTGGAATGAAAATTCTCTCTTCAACATCTCTACAATTTTGTAGTGCTGGATTCATAAATCCAATTATGACATGTTTAGATTTTTTGTGTAAACTCAATTTCATTTGGTGTTAGGAAGAATGGGGACCAACTTCTAGTTGAAGGAAGTGATGTGGAGAAAGTGACCATGTTTTGGGATGGCACATAACATATTCATGCTCAAGAAAGGGTGGTTTAGCTCATGATTAGGAAAAGTACAAGACTCGCCAAGTTTTAGCTATGGCAACAAGGTCTCTTTACCTTAGAAAGAGTGGTTGAAGGGTGACATTCAAAAAGTTGAGGTTGAGCTAGAATGATCTAATCAAGAGAAGTCAACATGTTGGCAAGAATGCCTTTAAGCTATATTTGTTGAGATATATGGGACAAGACACCTTTAAGCTATATTTATTGAGCTATATGGGGATTTAGTTTATTGAGAACATGGTAAGTTTGAAGTAATATGATTATTTTATGTTGGATTATAAGTAGTGATAGTATTGCCGGATGTGGAGAATTTAGTACATGACACTAATCAACAATTGCATCAAGACACTATTTTGTTGTGAAAACTAGAGCTGGATGACATGGACAAAGAAAGTTATATGGGTTTGGCCAAAAGCACAAGTTTCCACGTGGCACAACAATATTCAGCCATTGTTCACTTACCATAAAGAACTACTACAAGATGTGATTAGCTCTTCTTAGTAATGAAATTAGTTGGAGAAAATTTCAGTTCTTAGGTGACAAATTTGTGAACATTAATTGAGACTCGCTAATTTAAATAACACATCAAGAAGTCAAGGTGTTAATTATGGACCGATAGTTATGGAGGATGCTTGACTTGTATATGTAAATGACCAAAGCTTAGTGAATCAGAATTAAAGCCTTGAACCAATATAATGTGTGACTTGCACCAAAGTCACGGGTGAGAGTACAACTTGAGTGACCACGATGGTCGAAATATGTCCTCTATAAGGGACGTCACAAGTTCAATCTAGAAGGTGACAAGGTTGTACTCGTTATTGAACAATATACAAGGTAAATAGAAAACAATCCACTTATGGTCTTCCAAAAGGGGTGTCATACAACAAATTGGTGTCTCACATGGTGGTGATGTAATTTTTTTCAAATTTATTTGGCTCTATATTTGCCAATACTCGAGTCATCTGATTTCACCAAGTTGGTGGGGTACAACACCAACATTGAAGCCGAGCTTGGTGAAGGGGATGTGCTAACAACTAATGCGGGGTTGTTTTGAAAATTGGTGACAAGAGTACTATGCTATCCTCACACTCATGATGTGCTTTACCAAAGTTCATGTCAATGCTAAACTATACACCAACACAATAATTCTCCCAAGGTATACATTGTGCCTATGTTGCACCAAAGACTAGAGTTGTTGCTAAAACATATTCCTCCACATGACTAGATGGACAAAAGAAGATGTCTTGTCACCCCATAATGTAATAACAATGACATTTCAAGATTTTCGTAATGGATATGTGCTAGGGTACACATTTGCAAACATTAACCACCATGCATAAATATTGTAGCATATGATGTAGTTTAGTTAACTAGTCGAGAGTCAATATGATATTTTTAATCGCCATTTTCAAATTGCCAAGTCTTAAATAGTTTAGTCACCTTGGCAACAAGAATTTAAGTAAAGGAAAAATGTAGATAGATTACTTAAAATTGTAAACTATCAATATTTGTGTGATGCAAATCTTTCTTGTCTAGGGAGTTCATTTCGATGAACTATGTTAAGAATAAACTAGTTTTGCTTGGTGGAATCTTAAATGACATTCTCTTTTGTTTCGCTAGCTTAGTTCTTTATTTGATATATGTGACAATCCAATCTTAGAGAACAATTGTGTTTACAACATACTACATGAGATCTCTTGAATTGGGAAAATCATATCACTATGTGATCAAGTTTTAATCAACCTCTAGATACATATAAACTCTTTTCAATTTCTAGTTGCATTTTCAAACACCTCTCTTTTGTAATGCCCCATCCGGGACACCAAAAGAGTGCACCAAATGTGACCAAAATTTCGGGTAATTTTTTTAAAAAAAAAAAGTGTTTAGTTAATATTAATACATCCTTTTTGTCATTTCCCGATAATTACTAATTTTATACTATTTTAATCTACCTAATTAAATGAATTATTAGCCTAGACCCGGATTTAATTATTTACTTATATTTTAGATTTACTAGGGCCCCAAAAAAATAAGTCCACACCCCTCTTAATTTAATTTACCATTTCCACCAATATTCCCATGACTAAAAGTGAGCAGAGTTTTATTTGAGCCCTCGGATTAGATAAATCTTGGCCCTAGATCTCCTTTTACCCTAGGATTGCCCTAACTTCTCTATGTTTCTCTTTTTCTTTCTCTTTCTCTTATTTCTCTCTTCTCATTTGTTTTGTTTGGTCTTGGTTTCTTCATACATGTTGATGGAAAGATCTAAGGAGAAAAACACAAAGAAATCTGGTTGATTGTTTGTTGTTGTATTTTATTTATTTATTTTTTTGTATGAAGAATATGTATTTATATGTATATTTATACTTATTTATTTTAAATTTGGAGAAGATGAAGGAGGGGGCGGATTTCATTTTGGAACAGGGACTGTGTGAAGGGGAGGGTTGCGTGCATGGGGAGAGGGGAAGGCGGCCGACTCGAGGGAGGCGCGGCCATTGGTGGTCAGGGTAGGAGGGAGGCGTGGGGCGGAGGAGTCAAGGCGTGGGGGCCGCGAAGGGGCGGCGGGGCGCGGCGGGGGGGCCGCGGGCCGTGGTTCGGGGGCGCGCCTCATGGATGGCGCAGCTGTGGATGGGGGTTTGATCCCACCGGTGGTTTATTTTTTTTGAAAATACAGTGTGGGGGGGTCAACCGCCCCCCCGCATGGATGCGCGCGCCATATATATGGATATATATTATATATCCCCATATATATATATTATATATTTTTTTTTTTTGTTTTTAAAAACATAAATAATAAAATATACAATAAATAATAATATTTATACAATATATATATATATATATATATATATAATTATAAAGATTTATTAAATTTGAACTATATATGCACTATATATAAGTGTTTTCATTTTTGCAATATAAATCAATGCTTTGATTGCCATTTATTATACATATATACACATATATAAAATACATAAAATAGGTAAAATGAATCCAACTTCTTTTAATACTTTCAATTTATAAAATGAATACGATTATTTTTATTTTTATTTTTTTGTACTTAATAATACAGCTTTCACACTACTCATAAAAGAATCCAACTTTCTTTTCAAATATTGATTTTTCCCTAGTTACAAGAAAGAAAAGTAAATAATGGCCTCGAAAGGAAGTATTTCAACCAATATTTCTAATATTAAAATTTCTTCCTCTTTAATGTTTTTAAACAAAACTTACTTCAAATAATTTTTTATTTTTATTTTCTAATAAATGAGATTCTTAACAAGAATATGTAACCTTCCTTGCAATATAAAGAAAATCATATTTCTAGCACCAAAATAACCTACAAGGAAATGTACGACTCAAACCAATAATAGTATCTACCAATGTTAAAACAAAACAAGCTTCATATAGCCAAATAGATTTCATTCCAAAAGTAATGCCAAAGAGTATTTCAGTTTTACACACATGTAGACTTATTTAACAAATAATATGTCCTCTTTGTAAGTAAAATATGAGAGATACAATTGACTGAAACATTTGGTACATTACTTCTCTTCCACAAACTTAAGACTACAAGGGTATTGCATAACTATTTCCAAATATGCAATCAACCAAAAATTTCAATTACAAATTTCTCACACGTTGGGAAAAAGATTTCTCATTTAATCACCATATCTCAAATTTACATGTGAATGCAAGATATACAAAATGGAGAATTTGCAAGGAGATGAAACTATTCTCATAGCCATATCCAAAGGAGTTACAATACAATAGGTCTTCATAAGGAGAGAAAAGAACAATAAGAGCCTAAAATGCCACCAATTCCAACTTGAGAGCCATCTTCTATGTCATCCAAAAACCATGCAAGGAGAAAAGAGCTTGTTTGCCACCCAACCATAGGCATCATCACATGCCTATCCCAAGGTTGGGATGCATGCTAGCCCCCCTAAGCCCATGGGAAAGAGGATAACTAATCAAAACTTACACAATAAGAAGGGTTCACTAACAATAATACAAGCATACAAAGATAAGACACATACAAATAAGACTCCAAAATTTACAAGGAGGAGAACCCATGTTCATCCTCAAAAATGGGGAAGAGAGGAGAAAGTTCTCCAAAGTTATGCATCAAAATTATTTGCACAAAATGCACATCTCCATATCCTCCTTATTGCTCCTTATTCAAAACAAGACCCTCCTTGTTCCTCCCCCTTTCTCCAAGTCCTCCTTGGAAGGATTTTCAAACCCCAAAGGGGTTTCTTTGCAAAGAACGGGAAGGAGATTCAAGCCAAATGAATCAACTTCCCACCTCAACCATTTGAGGGGAAAAACAATAAGATCCTACAAGGCTTGTCCATCAAGCTTTGAGGATTGAGAGGAAAATTCCCTCTCTCTTCCCCACACTCCAAAACTCCATCATGCCATATGATGGAGGGAGTTAAAAAAACAAGCAAGCAACCAACCAAAATCCACATACAACAAATAACAATTTTAAGCAACAAATCAAGCAACAAAAAGACAACAACACACTAAAAGACATGAGAGCCTACCTCAAGGAAAGCTCTCCGAAAGCTCTCCTACTTCAATTTCTTCACACCTTGACTCAAGCCAATCTCCAAGCTCCAAAATCCACAAACATCATAAGCAAGAAGTTAAAAAAAAAGTCCCTCTCTTTTCCCATGAATGGGAATTTGAAGAGGTGCAAGCAAGCATCCTCACAAATGAGGGGGTGACATGTGTCACCCCTCTCCCTCTTCAAGGTCAAAGATGCCAAAACAAAAGAGAGAAAGGGTAAAATTAACTTTTTGCCCTCTTCTCCCAAGTTCCCTTAAATGTTAGCAAGACAAAACTAGTGGAACTTTTGATAAACACACAAATCCACATCCTTTACATGGATGTGACTATTCAAGAGGTAGAAAGGAGGAAAACTCCCTTTAGCCTTGAAAATAAGCCCCCCTACCCATTAGGTAGGGTCTAAGGGCTCATTTTTGTGATAGGGGACTCTAAGCTACAAAGGGGTCCCCAAAAATGCCCAAAATACCCTAATTTCGGGTTTTGCATTTTGGCACAAGGGTAGAGGGTGTGGGGACCACCCAAGGGTCTCACATGTGACCATAAACCCTTGTGATTAAGAGACTTATTAACAAAATCAACAATTTAAAAGAAAATGGGATTATTGACTCCCAAAAACAAGTTTACATCATAACCAACTACCCTAACCAAAATTAATAATTCAAAGCAAAATACATTACATACATTGGGGTCACTTATAGTGCCCAAAATTAATAATCACCTATATTAAGGCTTCACACAAAAACATGGCTAGGGCTCAAAGACGTAGGCTGCTTGTGCAAGATTGAGTAATCGGCCCAATCCCACGTTCTCCCCGTAAACTCACACCCGCACACTCATTACACATTAACCGCACTGTCCGATACAATATAATTCAACGACATAGTAAGATATCAATGCATTCTAAACTAACCTAACATCCTATCAAATCAAGATGCGACAACGTGCACAATTATATTCCATATTCCAAAGTTAGACAAGATGATAAGGTGACATATAATCCCACCATGCAACAATTATCCATCACTATAATTAGGTTCCAAACACATCATCATATTCATTAGTTTCCATGGCATAACAAGAAAATGTGACAATATAGAAATTAAGCTAAATTGGCGCTATACGCCTAAATGTCCACACACATGTCTAATAAGATCAAATATCTAAATATAAAGTCCAAGATATAATCCAATCACCACAAAACATGTCTATGAGAAAATAAACAACAAGTCTTTGAGCTATAAAAAGTGTGGCACTACATCCCCTCTACTAAAATTAGATTTCCTCCTGGAAGTCACTGAAAGAGATAGGGATATCTAGCCCTCAAAGGTATCGCACCCTCCTGGTAGGCATTGTCTCGTCTCGTCATACCGGTCCCACTGTACTCTAACCTGGTCCAAGTCTCGACCCCGAAGGGCCAACCTCTGGTGCTCCAGTATGCGTACGGGCTCCAATCTCCACTGTCCTCCGTCCTCTACCTGTAATGCCGACCAATCCAAGACATGAGAAGCATCAGGTACATATCTACGTAGTACATAAACATGAAAAACATCATGGGCCCATGCAAGGCGTGGTGGCAAAGCTAGGCGATAGGCAACTGGACCGATGACCTCTAAAATATCAAAAGGCCCCACAAAATGAGGCAATAGCTTAGAACCCTTTCCATAACGGATCGGACTCTTATGTGGGTGAACTCTCAAGAAGACCTTGTCACCCACTGAGAAGTGACGATCAATCCTCTTGGTGTCTGCATATGCCTTTTGGCGTGCTCTGGCCTGCTCAAGACGTTGTCTAATCTGCACAACCTGCTGCTCTAAATCCTGAAGGTAGGCTGGTCCTAGAATAATCCTGTCATCTAGTCTATCCCAACTCAAAGGTGTCCTGCAAGGTCATCCATACAAAGCCTGGTAAGGAGCCATACCAATGGAACTATGATAGTTGTTGTAGGAAAACTCAACTAGATGCAAATAATCTTCCCATTTCCTCTGTTGATCCATGACATACATTCTCAACATGTCCTCCAACACCTGATTAACCCTCTCTGTCTACCCATCTGTCTCTGGATGATAAGTGAATCCAAATTGATCTCGAGTACCCGAGTGGCCTCGAAAAGAAGTCCGAAAATTGAAGTGTAGATAGTATCCCTGCATTAATGATGGTCTTGAATTCCATGCAACCTAACAATGTCCTCCATAAATACCTTGCAATGGCCTCGTGCATTATAGGTGACCTTGGTTGGTGAAAAATGCACAACCTTAGTCAACTTATCCACGATGACCATAATGGCGTCATGACGATAAGAAGACATAGGGAGTCCGACTATGAAATCCATGGAAATCACATCCCACTTCCACTTGGGAATATCATGAGGGTGTAAAAGTCTGCGGGATGAGAATGTTCTGCCTTAACCCTCTGACACTCAAGGCATCGTGCAACAAAATTTGCTATGTCTCGTCGAAGACCTGGCCAAAAATATAACTCCCTCAAATCGGCATGCATTTTCTTCACTCCTGGATGTGCCGCATATGGGGCTCGATGAGCCTCTGAGAGGATGAAGCTACGCAATCACATGACTTAGGCACGTAGATGCGCCTGTGGAATCGAAGCAAACCATCTGTCTCTAAAACACACCCCGAATATCTGCCCTCTAACGAACCCTGAGACTCTAACATCTGTCTAGCTCCCTCATAAAATCATCCTCTAGGAAGGTGCTCGAGAATCCTACCTCTCAAATCGATCAAGTGTCAAATAAGCAAGTACATGTCGTAAATCGATAAGAGCATCTGCAACCACATTTTCCTTCCCTTTGATGTACTGAACCTCCATATCATACTCACATAGGAACTCCATCCAACGTTGTTGACGAGCGTTGAGGTTCGGCTGTGAGAAGATATGCTGCAAGCTACGATGGTTTGTCCTCAAAATGAAAGGCCTACCCAAAAGGAAATGTCACCAACGCACTAGAGCATGTACAACTACTGCAAGCTCCAAGTCATGAGTAGGATAATTAAGCTCGTAGTCCTTGAGCTTACGAGACTCAAAAGCAATAACCCGACGCTCCTGCATAAGAACTGCTCCCAAACCCTCTAGTGATGCATCAGTACAAACAACAAAATCCTCTGTCGGGTCTGGAACTGCTAAGATGGGTGTCGTGGTTAACCTTTCCTTAAGCAACTAAAAGGCTTGCTCACATTTCTCTGACCAATCAAACTTCTTCCCTTTCCTCTGAAGAGAAGTGATAGGGTGAGCAATCCTAGAAAATTCTTGTACGAACCTACGGTAATATCCTGCCAAACCCATGAAACTCCTCACCTTAGTAACTGATGTGGGTGCTGGCTAGTCCAAGATAGCCTGTATCTTAGAGGGATCTACGGAGATACCCTCGCCTGAAATGATATGACCCAAGTACTGAATCTCTGTCTAAAAGAAGCTGCATTTTTCCAAGTTCCCATACAACTTCTACTCTCTCAAAACCTGAAGTACTTGTCTCAAATGCTCCTCGTGTTCCTCCTCGGAACTGAGAATAAATCAATATGTCATCAAGGAACACCAAGACAAAGCGATCCAGAAATGTCATGAATACTCCATTCATGAGGCTCATGAAGACAACTGGGCATTGGTCAAACCAAATGGGACCACCGTGAACTCATAATGCCCATAACGTGTCCGAAAAGTTGTCTTATGAATGTCTGCATCTGAAATGCGCAACTGATGATACCCTGACTTGAGATCAATTTTGGAGAACACTCTCGCTCCCCGCATCTGATCAAACAAGTCATCAATCCTAGGGAGCGGATAACGGTTCTTTATTGTGACTTTGTTGAGCTGCCTAAAGTCTACACAAAGCCTGAGAGAACCGTCCTTCTTCTTCACAAATATGACTGGCGCTCCCCAAGGAGATACACTAGAGCGAATGAGACCCTTTTTCAACAATTCCTCTAACTGAATCTTGAGCTCATGGAGCTCTCGGGGTCATCATCGATAAGGTGCCTTAGAAACTGGTGCTGATCCAGGTACTAAATCAATGGTGAAATCCACCTCTCTCGCAGGTGGTAACCTCAAGCTCACTGAAAACATCTCGCATACTCCTCAAAACCGCATGATCATCTAAGGTGAATGCTCGAATGCTCTCGGAAATCGATAATCGATGGTGATAGCAAACAACTGACACCCCTTACGCATGCTCCGCTTGAGTTGCTTAGCCAATATCATGCGCAAGGAGATAGGCCTCTGCATCCCTGATATCACAACTGTACTTCCAAGATCATCCTGACACTCAATGACCTTATTTCTACAATCCACCTTAGCTCGATGAGACTCGAGCCAATCCATACCCAAAACCACTTGATAGGAACCTAAAGGGATAACTCGGAGGTCAAGAGTAGTGGAGAAGGCTCCTAAATCAAGTACACAACTCTCCACATACAAGTCCACGATGAGTTTGGCCCCAGAGGCCAACTCGACCTGCCAACTATCTGGTTGCCTAGCCACCACTAGCCCACACTGGTCCACTATAGAAGGTGATATAAAAGAATTTGAAGCACCTGAATCAAAAAGTACTGAAACAAAAATACCCCGATAGTACTGCGTCTCAATGCTCGTGGCTCGATGCTCGGCTTTGGCGGTTGTCATCACAACCGCCGCATATACACGATGAGCGCGTCCTACATCACCCACCATTTGCTTGGATCTAGCAGCTCTCGATGCATCCATGGTATTGGATTTGTGCGGGCACATCCGCACATAGTGATCTCGAGATCCACAAATAAAACAACCTCCTATACCCTCGAGATGGGGTCCCTCATGTACTCGGTGTATTGATCCTGCTTGGTCCCACCCTAGCAGATGTTGAGTGCGAATTGGGCGTGTCTGTGAGTGCCTTGCCTCCTATCTCTGGCTCCACCAAAACCTCCTCTAGAAACACCTCTCTGAAATCCCCAGTGTCTGCCTAGCCCCTGCTGCGGGTGGCCCCGCGCTGCCGTGTCTCGCGCCGTGGTGCGGTGGAGCCCTCGCGACTGCCGGCGGGGCCAAAATCCTCCTCTAGGGGTAGTGCGGTACCTCGTGACCTCTCTCACTGGAAGGCTGTATCCTCTCCCGAAACTTACTTTTGTTTCATCACGATGCTCCCGTGCCTTGGTTCCGTTTTCCTCACCTAAGTAGGCCTTCTCAACGGCCTTCTCAAGTGTGGGGGGAGATAAGATCCTAACTTGCTCTGCTATATTTGCATTGAGCCCTCGAATGAACCTGTTAACCTGTAATTTCTCATCTTGCAGGTAGTCCACATACTGTAGAAGATCCAGGAACCTACTCTCATACTGCGCTACTGTGCCAGATCCCTGTCGTAAGTCGTGAAACTCATCGATCCTCTTCTGCACAAAATGTTCTGACATATAACGAGCCCTGAAGCGCTCCTCGAACATCTCCCAAGTCACTGTCTCTCAAGTCAAATGGAGCTTCCGCTCCTCATTCCTCCACCAAACGCCTGCTGCGTCTCAGAGGAGGTGTATGGCGAATCTTGCCTTGACGTTGCTCTCGTAAGAGTGCAAGCCAAAGCAACTATCCAAACTAAGGAGCCATGACTCAGCCCCAAAGCCATCTGTAGAGCCGGTGTAAGTGGGTGGCTGCAAACGAAGAAGATCCCTGATCACACTGCCTGTATCTCGATCCTGGCGATGTAGTCCAACAGGCGAAGGGAGTCGCCTATCCTCGAATGGTCCCTCGAGACTGTGTGAGCGGCTACGACGAATGAGGCTACCCTCTCGTGATGAACGGAAGGGCTACGTGACCTCTCCCGCCTCAATGTATCATGCTCTGGCGGCTCCGAATGCGCGTCCTCGCCTATCGGCTCCTCGTCTTCCAATGGTGCCTCCACTCTCGTCTCCTGCGGTTGTGGTAGGCGCTGCACCACAACACCTATCAGCTGGTGCAAGGCCTATAATATTCGAGGCCCAAAATCGGGCGCCAGCGGCTCCTGCGTAGATGCACTACGCCCCATACCTCTAGCTGATCATCCTCGCTTGGCGCCATCCTGCGCACGAGGTGAGCGAGAAATTTATTAATTTAAAATTTAATGGTAGTGGGTGATTTATTTTAACTGTTTATTTTTATTCATTTAGTTAATTTTGTGTTGTTAAAATTGACATTAATTATTTTAATTAGTTACCCAGTGGTCCGCGAGTGCGAACCCCAAGCTCTGATACCAACTGTAATGCCCCATCTGGGACACCAAAAGAGTGCACCAAATGTGACCAAAATTTCAGGGTAATTTTTTTTTTTTTAAAAGTGTTTAGTTAATATTAATACATCCTTTTTGTCATTTCCTGATAATTACTAATTTTATACTATTTTAATCTACCTAATTAAATGAATTATTAGCCTAGACCCTGATTTTAATTATTTAATTATATTTTAGATTTACTAGGGCCCCAACAAAAAAAAGTCCACACCCCTCTTAATTTAATTTACCATTTCCAACAATATTCCCATGACTAAAAAAGAGCAGAGTTTTATTTGAGCCCTCGGATTAGATAAATCTTGGCCCTAGATCTCCTTTTACCCTAGGATTGCCCTAACGTCTCTATGTTTCTCTTTTTCTTTTTCTTTCTCTTATTTCTCTCTTCTCATTTGTTTTGTTTGGTCATGGTTTCTTCATACATGTTGATGGAAAGATCTAAGGAGAAAAACACAAAGAAATCAGTTTGTTGTTTGTTGTTGTATTTTATTTATTTATTTTTTTATGAAGAATATGTATTTATATGTGTATTTATACTTATTTATTTTAAATTTGGAGAAGATGAAGGAGGGGCGGATTTCATTTTGAAACAGGATATGTGAAGGGGGGGCTGCATGCGCACACGGGAGAGGGGAAGGCGGGCGACTCGAGGGAGTGCGGTTCTTTGGTGGTCAGGGTAGGAGGGGAGGCGTGGGGCGACGGCGGAGCTGGGCGTGTAGGGGGCCGCAGAATGCAGGCGGCAGGGGGCGCGCGAGTGGGTGTGGGGGCGCCCCATGGATGGTGCGAAAGGGTGGGGGGTTCGAACCCCCACCGGTTTTTTTTTTTGTGAAAATACGGGCGTGGGGGGTCGAACCCGCCCCATATAATTTTTTTGTTTTTGTTTTTTTAAAAACATAAATAATAATATATATACAATACAATATATAATATTTATTGTGTATAGTATATATATATATACACATACACACACATATACATATACATATACATATGTATTAATCAAAAGATTTATTAAATTTGAACTATATATGCACTATATATATAGTGTTTTCATTTCCTAGTAATATAAATCAATGCTTTGATTGCCATTTATTATACATATATACACATATATAAAATATATAAAATAGGTAAAATGAATCCAACTTCTTTTAATACTTTTAATTTATAAAATGAATACAGATTATTATTATTTTTTTTGTACTTAATAAAACAGTTTCTACACTACTCATAAAAGAATCCAACTTTCTTTTCAATTATTTATTTTGCCCTAGTTACAAGAAAGAAAAGAAAATAATGGCCTGAAAGGAAGTATTTCAATCAATATTTCTAATATTAAAATTTCTTCTTCTTTTTCAATGTTTTTAAACAAAACTTACTTCAATATTTTTTTATTTTTATTTTTTCTAATAAATGTGATTCTTAACAAGAATATGTAACCTTCCTTTCAATACAAAGAAAATCAGATTTCTAGCACCAAAATAACCTACAAGGAAATGTACGACTCAAACCAATAATAGTATCTACCAATGTTAAAACAAAACAAGCTTCATATAGCCAAATAGATTTCATTCCAAAAGTAATGCCAAAGAGTATTTCAGTTTTACACACATGTAGACTTATTTAACAAATAATATGTCCTCTTTGTAAGTAAAATATGAGAGATACAATTGACTGAAACATTTGATACATTACTTCTCTTCCACAAACTTAGACTACAAGGGTATTGCATAACTATTTCCAAATATGCAATCAACCAAAAATTTCCATTACAAATTTTTCACAAGTTGGGAAAGAGATTTCTCATTTAATCACCATATCTCAAATTTACATGTGAATGCAAGATATACAAAATGGAGAATTTGCAAGGAGATGAAACTATTCTCATAGCCATATCCAAAGGAGTTACAATACAATAGGTCTTCATAAGGAGAGAAAAGAACAATAAGAGCCCAAAATGCCACCAATTCCAACTTGAGAGCCATCTTCTATGTCTTCCCAAAACCATGCAAGGAGAAAGAAAAGAGCTTGTTTGCCACCCAACCATAGGCATCATCACATGCCTATCCCAAGGTTGGGATGCATGCTAGCCTCCCCCAAGCCCATGGGAAAGAGGATAACTAATCAAAACTTGCACAATGAGAAGGGTTCACTAACAATAATACAAGCATACAAAGATAAGACACATACAAACAAGACTCCAAAAATTTACAAGGAGGAGAACCCATGTTCATCCTCAAAACTGGGGAAGAGAGGAGAAAGTTCTCCAAAGTTATGCATCAAAATTATTTACACAATATGCACATCTCCATATCCTCCTTATTGCTCCTTATTCAAAACAAGACCCTCTTTATTCCTCCCCCTTTCTCCAAGTCCTCCTTGGAAGGATTTTCAAACCCCAAAGGGGTTTCCTTACCAAGAATGGGGAAGGAGATTCAAGCCAAATGAATCAACTTCCCCACCTCAACCATTTGAGGGGAAAAACAATAAGATCCTACAAGGCTTGTCCATCAAGCCTTGAGGATTGAGAGGGAAAATTCCCTCTCTCTTCCCCCACACTCCAAAACTCCATCATGCCATATGATGGAGGGAGTTAAAGAAAACAAGCAAGCAACCAAAATTCACATACAACAAATAACAATTTTAAGCAACAAATCTAGCAACAAAAAGACAACAACACAACAAAAGACATGAGAGCCTACCTCAAGGAAAGCTCTCCAAAAAGCTCTCCTACTTCAATTTCTTCACACCTTGACTCAAGCCAATCTCCAAGCTCCAAAATCCACAAGCATCCAAAGCAAGAAGTTCCAAAAAAAAAAGTCCCTCTCTTTTCCCATGAATGGGAATTTGAAGAGGTGCAAGCAAGCATCCTCACAAATGAGGGGGTGACATGTGTCACCCCTCTCCCTCATCAAGGTCAAAGATGCCAAAACAAAAGAGAGAAAGGGTAAAATTAACTTTTTGCCCTCTTCTCCCAAATTCCCCTAAATGTTAGCAAGACAAAACTAGTGGAACTTTTGATAAACACACAAATCCACATCCCTTACATGGATGTGACTATTCAAGAGGTAGAAAGGAGGAAAACTCCCTCTAGCCTTGAAAATAAGCCCCTACCCATGAGGTAGGGTCCAAGGGCTCATTTTTGTGATAGGGGACTCCCAAGCTATAAAGGGTCCCCAAAATGCCCAAAATACCCTAATTTTAGGTTTTGCATTTTGGCACAAGGGTAGAGGGTGTGGGGACCACCCAATGGTCTCACATGTGACCCTAAACCCTTGTGATTAAGAGACTTATTAACAAAATCAACAATTTAAAAGAAAAT
Source organism: Taxus wallichiana var. yunnanensis (assembly GCA_018340775.1). NCBI lineage: Eukaryota > Viridiplantae > Streptophyta > Pinopsida > Cupressales > Taxaceae > Taxus > Taxus wallichiana. The sequence continues at coordinate 306,545,821 of CM031234.1, forward strand.
GGGATTATTAACTCCCAAAACAAGTTTACATCATAACCAACTACCCTAACCAAAATTAATAATTCAAAGCAAAATACATTACATACATTGGGGTCACTTATAGTACCCAAAATTAATAATCACCTATACTAAGGCTTCACACAAATAACATGGCTAGGCTCACCAGTAGGTCAACGCTTGCCAGGCAAGATTGAGTAATCGGCCCGAATCCCACGTTCTCCCGTAAACTCGTCACCCGCACACTCATTGCACACATTAACCGCACATGTCCGATACAATATAATTCAATGACATAGTAAGATATCAATGCGTTCTAAACTAACCTAACATCCTACTGAAATCAAGATGCGACAACGTGCACAATTATATTCCATATTCCAAAGTTAGACAAGATGATAAAGTGACATATAATCCCACCATGCAACAATTATCCATCACTATAATTAGGTTCCAAACACATCATCATATTCATTAGTTTCCATGACATAACAAGAAAATGCGACAATATAGAAATTAAGCTAAATTGGCGCTATACGCCTAAATGTCCACACCTATCCAATAAGATCAAATATCTAAATATAAAGTCCAAGATATAATCCAATCACTGTCAAAACATGTCTATGAGCAAATAAACAACAAGCTACTGAGCTATAAAAAGTGTGGCACTACATCTTTCTAGTTGTGCATGAATATATATACATTAATTTTAATAGAAATATATAATTATTTAAATAACTCCTTATAAAAGATAAAAAAATTGCCCTTCCACAATTTTTTCATTTAAAAAATCTTTTTGGTTGATAGGCCTTTCTAAAGCAGATTTTCTTGGAAACATCATCATTGTCCATCTTTTTTATTTTTAAATTTATTTCTTTTAATTATTTATTTCTATGCACGAGATCCCAAATGCTATTTCTTCTAGTTTTTTTAAAAATTTCTATGTAGAATACCAATGGGCATGGGAACTATTCCAACATTCTTATACTAACCTTCTCACATGAATGCAACACTTCATGTAGATATTGTCATAATAAAGATTTTTGCACTTCCATAAACTCCTGTTTTTTTGTGCTTGTCCATATAATTTTGTCATATTCTCGGTACACACACACACACACAATATTTCCACACCCTCAATACAAGTTTCAAATACAATCAATTATGTATATATACATATAGACATATATGGAGCACTTGAAACTTGTATTGAGGGTGTGGAAATATTGTGTATATGTATGCATATAGATGTATGTATATATGTATATATGGATAAACAAATAGAGCATTGGTCACATAGAATTAATTGGAATTTCTATGGGGGCTAAGAGATTAATCCTCTTGTTGGTGCTTATAACATTCACATACCTATTGTCTAGCCATATTGGAACACAAAATATTATTGTGGGTGTTTGAGCAATTTTGATTATATTGCATGGGAACATGTTTAAAAATATGCAATCGGGACAACCTCTCGTAAACAATTTCTATATCATGATTCTACACATTTGAATCTAGAAATTATTCAAAATCATTGATTTGTTTTATATATCTAGTCCTTCAATATAATCTCATTACTTTATACATATATACATTCATTTTTTATCCATGATTAACTCTGTGTGTGTGTGTGTGCGCGCACACACACACACACACACACACACACGTAATAGTGCATCACACATTTCTTGTTGGCATAATTGCATTTAAAAATTGTAGCATAGAGAAAAACTTGACATCATTCACCACTCAAAATGACATCTTTCCATTAAACAAGGATGGGAATATGTGGTTCTTGTGTTTTGTATAAGAATACAATGCAAATGACATGAAATTCGTGAGATATGGTTGTGGTGGCAGAGGCATCTGCTACACCACCAATTATCTCAATACCTTCAGTGCCCCATCTCTCGCTACTACTGCTTCTCCTCTCATGGTTTTCATTTTCATGTGCCTCACAATATTTTTCCTTAAAATCCCATTTCAAAGCATCATATTGTTGTTTGATTTGCGATTTTTTAATATTTTAACAAAAATATGATGACACTATGGTAAACTTTGGTATCCAATTTGAATTTATAATTTGTTTGGTGCAATGGCAATACAAGATGTATACCCATTTTGAATTTTAAAATGTGTGCACTAATTCAACAAAAAAGGAAACACCAAATAATATTATTTTTAGTTTGTGACATTTAGAATACCTTAGTTAATAAAAGTTGGGTGGAATTTCCATAAGGAATGAATAGTTAGCTACCTATTACTCTCACAAAACAAAGAGATTGTATTCTTGTCAAAATTTTATTAATAACCTACCCCAAGTGGAATAGTGTATAATACTCAAGCTTATGTCAGAAAATCTACGTGTTAACAAAGCATGGATGAGTAATTCTCTATTAATACACACTTATTTTGTTATAAATAGTATTTTATAATAAGGCATTGATAAAAAACAATTAACAAAATTCTATACAATTTCTTCTAAATACATGCCCCACAACTCCATGTTTAGATATGGCTCTTGAATGTATCTTAAAACTACTACTACAATTCTAAAAATCCTTATTGAATTGAAAAAAATAATTCCATATTAGTTGGTTTGTTTGGTACATGTTAGCTTTTAAATCCTAATATATCATGGTACTTGTGCAAATAAGGGTGACATAACAATTAAAGTGGCTCTCTTACTAACATAATGGTTGATGACGGTAAAAATACTCATTGAATCAAATTATTAATCCAACATTGGTTGGTTGACTCGATTAATGCTTACATATAAACCCCAATATATCATAATCTTTATGCCAATAGGGCGATGATACAATAGAATCGACCCTCTTAGTAACATAATGGTTTTGAACAAGATTGGTTGCAGGATGAGTATGTTTGGTTGACTAGACTTCCATTTTATCTGCTATGGCTTTATAATACAAAAATATCATATGAAATTGCCCCTAAATATATGTCATACTACCTCAAATCAAACTTCCATGGCTCTAATAATCCTCATTGAACCAAATAAATAATCGCATATCCGTTGGTTGGCTTGGTTCGTGTTAACATATGAACTCCAATGTATCATGATCTTTATGGCAATAGGTGTGATGCCATAATGGATGCTACACTTTTACTAACAGTTTGGTCGATTGGTTTATGTATGAGTACACTCTAGTTTTTGCATCCTTCCCATCTACTCCTTTGTGGATTCATAATCTCTCGAAAAATATATCATATAAAATTGCTTTTAAATACATACACTATTACCCTAGGTTGGATATGACCTCTAAATATGTACCCTAATACACTAAGTTGTATATGACTCTTCATTGCCTCTTTGAATAGCTTCAATAAATTTAAAATTTCTCATTTACCGACATAAGTTAACATTTCCGATAAAAACACTAAATTCTCTCATTGTCGTAGGAAGAAGAAGGAAATATGTTGGAATATGTGTCATACTTTCCATGTATCACTATTTGTAGTGGTGGAACTAATTTTAGTTGGTCAATTTGAGTATTTTAAAAAGTAATGGTTGAGATTGAAAGTCTTATTTTTAAGGCTTTTTTATTATGGTGCAACAAGGTTAATTTTAGGATGTGTTTTAGTTATAAAAGTGCATGCTCTCATCATGAGAGCGAAAGTGACAATTAGTCATAAATTATAAGAGACCAGTTGGTATAATCTTAGGATCGGTCTAGATCTGGACATGAGGTTGTTGTTGTTGCCAAGGTTATTGTTTGGTGAAGAATACATTGACAAGCTAACAGTCAATGCAGATTTGTATCGGAAGGATGTATATTGGATCACGAAGGAGTGTGTATGTAAGCCTTTATTCAAAGCCTTGTTGGCTTCATGTTGTATTTGTAAATTGGTTTGAGTTAATACAAGAAACAAGGTTACGGCTGAGTTTTTTTTACTCAAAAGGGTTTTCTTAGGATAAATATTATGTGCATGTTTATTATATATTTATATCACTATTTAGTTTTGTTTCTCTATTTAATTTATTACTTGTTTATCGCCCATATACCCAACATATGTATTATAGCCAAAGTTACTGTGTTCAATGAAAGGTTTTGCAAAAGCTATTGAAATGGAGTAAGACCCCAAAGCTTTGTGCAAAGTCCCTCAATGGACCATATGATAAGAAATGAGCAAGGAATCCTATTTGCATGTATTAAAACTTGAAATAAACAAGAAATCTAACAAATATCATTAACCTCTATTCTTGAAAGCTTAATAAAATGAGCCTACTAAAGACTTAAGCAATCTGTTTTTTTGTTTTACTCCATGAGGGTGAATGAATCTCACTAAATGGCTACATGGCCAAGTTTAGCTATTCCATTACTAACCTAACATGGGTGCAAGATGAAGCTATTTTAATGGAGGATAGCCAAGATCAAATGCCTTATTAGCTTGGCTAATGCAAATGAGCTCTTAAGCTTTCTTAGGCTTGTTTTGGCTTTAGCTTATGTAAAGTTGTGTGTTTGAATGGGTAGGCTTAGCCTTGTATTTATAGTTTTTGGTTTGGAAGAATTTGGAATTTGGGTGCATGTGGGACTAAAGCTCAAAAGCACTTTTAGATTAGATTAGGATAAACATGCTTTAGGCTTAGATAAGCTTGGTTTAGGCTAGTTAACTAGGGTTTAGGCTAGTTAAACTTGATTAGCAAGTGATTAGAGACTCATTGAGAGTTGGGAGGGCTATGGATAATCAATTGTGATTGATAGATAGCCTACGAAGCCAATAGAAGTGGTCTAGAGAGAACTAAGGAGGTTATGAATGGTCAAAAGGAGGAATGTTTAGCTAATAAGAGAGATATTAGCCAAATAATTTGATTATAGGAGGAATACGACCGAGAAGGTGTTGTAAATAAACATCCGAGAATGGAGCGAAGAAGGGTTGATTAACGAAGTGTCTTCAATTGACTGGATTGGATGAAATGCTAAGTGTAAGCATGTTTCGTGTGTCTACGATTACACTCAATGGGATTTTTAGGTTTCCCCTTCTAAATGGTTATGAGATCATAATCTAACCATTTTTTTGGTTATTATTGAATATGGTGTGTGGCACTAGAATAGAGAGATTAATAGGCTCGACAATAAAAATTGAAGTTATGAAAACTCAAGATATGCTTCAAGATGACATTGTCATGAGGAGGGTTATTCTTGTGCACGATTCTAGTGATCTTGAGAATATTGAAAATTTGGGCAACTTTCATGCCGTGATTTACATGTAACCATCAAGCAAGGTTAGAAAGATGATATATGCGATATGGAATATTATTATGTTTGTTGTCCGAATTTTCTTCATTTGGGAAGATAAGATTAAGACCAGTGTTGAGATTTATTGATATATTGCAAGGATTTCATTTATGGGATATGGGCACCAAATCCATCAAATTTCTATCAACAAGGGTCTATGTGTACACTCATTACATGTGTGCCATGATTGAGAAGATGAATGATGAAGTTCGATCATTGTTAAAGTATATCTTACATGGCTTTTTCAAATGAAATCTATAACGCTTTCCAAGTAATGTTTGAATGGAATTTTATGTTATTAATTATAAAACTAAGATTTTAGTAAAAAAATTGGTTGGGGTCAGATGGTACATGTTTTTTAAAGTTTGAGTGGATGATGAGGATTTATATAAAGTTGAATCACAAATTTTATACCATATTTGGATTTTATTTTGGAAGCTATAATCAATGATTTACTTTGAAAATTTGTTGTTTTTACTTTGTTATGAAAAGTTGATGTTTTAATATAACTTCATGTAATGGGTATTGGGAAAGACTTTGCACATGGATTTCATTTGAAGTCCATTGAGATGTAGATGAGTTGTATTCTTCCTCGTCCATGGAAAATCATTTTCCACATGAGGGTACTAGAATCCTCCAAACATGTATATCCTTTTGTTTGTTCCAATTTCTCTAGTATTTCACCTTGTGATTGCTTATCGAGATCACACATGTACAACCACTTAATGGGGTTCCCTTCATACACGCTATATCATAAGAAAAGTACTCGCCCATTTTGATTGTACTTTACAATATACATATCTTAAATTCTCATTGGTTGGAGTTTACAATCTAAATATTTCTTAAATAATAAGAGTTCATAAGTACTAGATAAAATAATAATGAAGTTATAATGCTATATATGTTTAACACATACAATAACAAAAAATAACTAGCAACAATAGTCTCGTATATATGAAGATAATTTGATTATTTAAATTATTTCAAAAATGATGTTACATAAATATGGGATATTAGGTCATTGTATATTGATGTAAGTGATTTACAAGGACACTTGCACTCATATCTCGACAAAAATATACTTTCCATTCTATTTTGATAAATGGTCTAGCATTATAGAGTTTCCATTTTAAAATATATTTAAAATATGTTAGTAATAGTTATAGTCAATTACTTTACATTTTGTAATTAAATTTTCTTCTAAGTTTTTAGGTGCAAAAACTTTATTTTAGAAACGAACTTCCTCATAGAAAAAACAAAAAAAGTTGCTAAGAAGGTAGTTTTTCAAACAACTCATGTATTGTGCGTACATTTTCACATTTTGCATGCACACTAACATGAAAACATGTTGTTATAATCTTACTATACTTGAAGTTAACATTAACTATATTTCCTTATAAATACTTTTTGAAGGAAAAATTATTAGATGTATTTATTTTATGTCGGCAAAGCATACTACAAGGAAAATTTGAAGTTTCATAAAATAAATTTGGGACTTCGTCAATTAATATCTTACATAAATTGTCATTACATTGACAAGAAACATGATTATGATGAAGGCGCCTATCGACCTTTCACAAGCACCTATGGATGATATTGCTAGTTATATAGGGGGTCTCGAAAAGATGAAGTAATTTCCTTATCTTGTAAATTATATTGGTAAAAGGGGTGGAAGAGATGGAGAAGTTCCAAAGAACCACTATGTTGATGCTAAAAATATTTTTTTTCATCATGTGCATCAAAGCATAACATGAGATGATTTAAAGTGTGGTAACAATAATTTAGAACAACGTCTAGAGTAGAATGGTTTCCTTCTATTCTAGTGTTGAATTTGAATTGTTGGGGGTGAAAAGAGGGGAGATATTGAAAATAAAGACTATACATCAAGATAAAAGGTCTAATTCTTTTATTGAATTATAAGACATGACTAGTGCAACATACAATAGTAATCTTTAAGCACAAAACTTATACAAAAACCATTAGGCAAGAACAAAGCAAAGGTGAAGAGTGAGTCCGTAACACCTAATGAATAAAGAGTCTACATATTAAATCTTCTTCATTAGGATTTTGAACTCCTTTATTTTTTTTATGTATGTTGTTGCGATATTTTTCTAGATTGTTCTCTATTCTGCTTTGCAATATGCTACTACAATAAAAAAATCTACTTTGTTCTCGCAAAATTATGGACTATTTTACTCACTGCAATAAAAATTGGGTTGTTTTGGTGTTGCTCTTTGCACTCTACTTTGCACTCAATAAAAAAACAATTTTTACAATATTAAATGACTTTCCCTCCTAAGAGAGAATTCAAAAATGAGCGCCCAAACAAAAAAATTAAATGCAAGATGGAATAGTTGGCAAAGAGAAGGGAAGATTTCAAAAAATGTCAAATAATCATTTAAGATGATAAGGACCAAGATTATAATTTAACACTCCCCCTTAATCTTGAGCCTCTACAAACTCATATAAAACCACCTTATGCATCAAGTGACTTCACAAAAACGTTTATATTCACTTCAAAAACTGATTGTAGATATTCGGAGCTAATTGTAGGATCTTAGGAGCTAGATGTAGGATCTCAAGAGTTGGACAAAGTATATCCGAATCTAGATGAAGTATCTCTAGAGCTAATGGTAGGATATCTAGAGTCGGTGGTAGGATCTTTGGAACTAGTTGAAGGATTTCCAGAGCTAGATGAAGGATCTCTGAAGCTAGTTGTAGATCTCTAGAGCTCATTGTACTTTATCAATGACACCCAAATTTCCTCTCAAATGTTCAAATCTATCTTTTGACAAAGGCTTGATAAATATGTCAGCAAGTTGCTACTTTGACTTACAAAATTTAAGTTCTATCTCACCTTTTTTAACTAATTCTCTAATAAAATGATACTTGATTGTAATATGCTTGTTTCTTCCATGAAAAACATGATTCTTTGATAAGGAAATGGAAAATAAGGTATCAAAAAACATATTATATGCTTCATATTGTCCTTCATGCAAATCAAATAGGATTCTTGTGATCTATACAACATGACATGTGACTGAATTTGTTGCTATATACTCTAATTCATCCATGAAAAGTGAAACACCTAATTGTTTCTTTGAAGCCCATGAAAAGGCTCCTAACCCAATATGAAACACATATCTAGATGTGCTCTTTCTACCATCAAGACTACCCACCTAAGCACCATCTGCATATCCAACTAATTGAAAATCATTTACAACAACATACAAAATTCCATAATTTCTTGTGCCATTAATATACCTCAAAATTATTTTACCTTCTTGTCAATGTGTCTCTTTTGGAGTCTCCATGAACCTAGAAATCAAGATGACTACATACATGATGTCCGGTCTAGTTGCAGTCAAATACATCAAGCTTCCTACCAATCTTTTATACCACGTGGGATCCACATTACTACTGCAATCTTCTTTGTGCACTTTCAAACTTGTTTCAATTGGTGTAGATGTTGGTTTGTTGTCCAACATTCTAAATCTCTCCAAAATATCCCTTGCATACTTATCTTGTGATACAAAAACTCCATGTTCCATTTGTTTGACTTCAATACTCGAGAAAGTACCTCAACAAGCCTAAATAAGTCATCTCAAACTCCTTCATGGCTGATTTGAATTCTTCTATAGACTTGTTTGCATTTCTAGTAAAGATTAGATCATCTACATATAAGACTACAATCAAAATCTCACCTTCTTTGTTTACTTTGATGTAGAGTGTAGGTTCATTGCTACTATTGCTAAAGCCATTGCTTATCAAATAAGAGTCTATTCAGGATGTACAAAGTGACCTTGGTACTTTTTTTTGAGTCCATAAAATGTTTTCTTGAGCTTATACACCTCGTTATCATGCCCTAGAACATCATAGCTAGGAGGCTTTCCACATACACTTCTTCTTCTAACATGTCATTCAAGAAAGCTAACTTGACATCCATTTGATGTACCTTCCACTTGTGTTGAGAAGCTATTGCAATAATTGTTCTCACAGTTTCCAGCCTTGCTACTAGAGAAAATGTCTCATTATAATCACATCTAGGCATTTTCTTGTAGCCTTTGACAACTAGCCTTGCCTTATGTCTCTCAATTTTTCCTTCGGAGTGGTTTTGGTTTTGTAAATCCACTTGACTCCAATGGATTCTTTTATTAATGGAAGGTTGACTAATTCTTATGTTATATTCTTCTATATTACATGCATATCTTCATCCATTGCTTCACATCATTATCTATCCTTCACTTTGATTTTTCAAAATAAATAGGATCAACTGTTGAATATAGAGAAAAATTGATTGTTTCATCTTCATTTTCATCATACCTTGACTTGCTCATAGATCTCTTGTACACTCCTTGTTCTCACTTGGTGCTGATTTGAGTCAAGAAGATGATGAAGTTGTCTCATGGGCAGCTCCTTGTGTAACTTGTTGGTTGCTACCACTAGATGATTCACCCCTTTGTGAGATAGGGATCCAACTTGGTGCATTATTGAATGTACCATCGGCTGTTTCAGCTTCAAGAAAAGGTCTTCTTACCTTTATTTGTGATGGCTGCACTTCTTGTACATCTCCCAAGATGCATCCTCTATGAATTGAACATCTCGATTGATTATTAGATCCTTTGTGATTGGATTATACAATCTATAAGCTTTGGATTGTTCACTATACTCGATGAAAATGCATTTTTCTCCTTTGTTATCCCACTTTGATCTTCTTTGCTTGGGCACATGTACATATGTCACACATCCAGAAACTATTAAGTGATCAACATTTGGTTCTTTTCCACTCCATACCTCTTGAGGTATCATGTTTTGAACACTCTTAGTGGGACATTTATTTAACAAATAGATTGCTATTCCAACTGCTTCAACCTAATAGTCATCAGACAATCCTTTGGCTTTAATCATGTTTCTTGCCACATCTTCAATTGTTTTATTTTTCCTCTTAGCTAAACCATTTTTCTATGGTGTATACCTCGCTATAAATTGATTCTTGATCCCATGCTCCTACCAAAATTCAAAAATTGATTTGATATGTATCTCCCCTTTATCCTGCTTCTCAACTTTTTACGTAATGACCACAATGCTTTTCAACCATGACCTTGAATTGTTTGAATGCCTCAAATGCCTCTCGATTTTTTGTTTTTAAATACCCATGTCCTTCTATTGAAGTCATCTATGAATGTAATAAAATACTCATTCTTAGATAAGGAGGGAGTCTTCATGGGACCACATAGGTCTGAATGTATTAGCTCAAGTGGTGTACTTGCTCTCCAAGAATTACCTGAGGGAAAGACATTTCTATGTTGCTTTCCCAATATGCAGCCCTCACATAATTTATTTGGTTGTTCAATTAGGGGCAACTCTCTTACCATTTGCTTCCTATAAAGAAGATTCAACCCACTAAAACTTAAATGCCCATACTTAAGGTACCATAGAGTATATTGATCAATTACTACTATTTTAAATGCTGCTGCTATCTCACTTTGCATCCTCAAAGGAAACATCCTATTTTGTGGTGATTTTGTGTCATCATCACTATTACAAGCTACCTATTGATTCCAGTTATATAATAAATTATGCATTCATTATCTTCAAATCTCACCTTGTATCCTTTTTGGACTAGCTACCCAATGCTTAGAAGGTTATACTTAAACAATGACACATAAAATACATCCGAATTTTCCTCGTTTCACCTTGCTTGGTGAGTACGGATATGTTGCATTTTCCCATTATATGGACATTGTCATTTGTTCCCATCTTTACTTCAAATTTGACTGTTTCATCTATATTGTTGAACATTCCTTTGTTTCCACACATATGGTTGTTGCATGCACTATCTAAATACCATATTTGTTTGTTGCTTTTCTCAACTACATTGCATGTTAAAAACAAGTTTCCACCCTTTTCATGCTTTTCAGGTTCAACCTCTTTTGCATTAGTATAACTTGCATTATGAGTTTTCATATCATACTCTTTCTTCCTACATTCACTCGCATACTTTTTGCAATAATAGCATTGTGTTGTCATGGACCAGAAAAATGTTGAAAATTTTGAGTATTGGGTATGTCCTTTGCATTTTAGTTTTCTCTGCCCTGGATTGAGTCAGTGTTAGAAAGAGAAGTGTGAAGAGTTGGTCGAATTTGAGTGTTTGTGATCAAATGGGCAAATCGGGTCTTTGAGGAATAAGAGAAACTATTGTGTTGTTCCTTATGTTCCCGGTTTACCATAATGCCCGCATCCATCAATTCCATAGGGTGTTTTGGTCCTCGATAGAACTAGCGATCCTGTTGCCCTGTTACAAAGGTATCCCACATCACTGAATTATCTTGTGGAACATTCCTAAGTTCCACAAGATCCCCAAAAGGCCGATACAGATGACAAAGTTGTATTTGCAAGTATTCAGAATCTTCTTGTATGCCAGTTATATCTTAGGATATAGATAGAGGTTTCTGCACATTCATTTCGGGGGCGCCAAGCGATTGTTAAAAAGTTATATTTCATCTGGATCCCTCTGGTCAAATTTGATGATTTCTGGAAGTGATGATACAACAGTTGGATCTTGAAGCTGAGAAAGACAAGGTGGTAAATATTTGGGACCTGCCTGATATCTGTTTTACGAACCGGTGGAGAGAGATGATCAGCAAACAACTTGTTGATATGACCGATTTAGGTATTGACTAGAACTTTGAGTGTATTGGAAATGTTCGTATAATGCGAGCTACTCATAAGGGTTGTGGAGATCTGTTAATTGTTCGTGTCGCAATCTCCGAACATGAGATTTCTACCCAATCTTTTCAGCTAGTTACAGGTCGTGTATGGAAATTGGAAAATAAAATGTTAAAATATATTTAATTAATTTATTCACCAAATTAATTAAATATCAAATATGTGCAAGTTATACTGTAATTCAAGTTGATTCAACTTGAGAACTCAGGTTAGAAATAGGTAGGTTAAAAGTAGTTATATAACTACTTTTGGAAGAATTTGTCTATAAAAGGCTGAGATGAAGGCTGAGATGTAATTTAATTTAATTTTTTTTTTGAAGAATTTCTTTATCTACCTCTACTTGAGAATATTTATGTAACTTTGTGTACATAATTTTTCCTCTTGAATATAGTTAATGTTTTTCCCACTATTCCTCAATTGTAAAATCTATTATTCTACCCACGCTTGAACGATATCATTGATGTTGCTCCTTCATAGTGTGTTTGATGCCCTAGTTTTCGAACTTGTATTGGTTGTTAAGGTGCGTGGACTTTGTGCCATATCCACACATTCTGGAGGCAATAAAGACTTTGTGCTTTATGGTTTTACATTTATCATTGTATTCTGCCCTTCATGCTCGATAAATAGGTTCTATTGTATGTAGTTCTTAGTTTCCAATATGCATTTCTCTTTCTCCTCTTTTCCCCATTTTTTTCTCATTTTTTCCCTTTTCAAATTTTACTTCCTTTTCGTGCTTTCCAGTTAAAAGCACCCAAAATACAAAAAAAACCACCATACTAGGGAATTGCCTCTCTCAAACGCAGAGGAACGCACCCCCAGTTATAGAAGACAATCCTTGATCATTCAGGTTCTTTTGCTTCCATTGGGAATATTCAAAGTGACATAAAATCAAACTAACAATTTTTGGTGAGTTTGTTGGGAACAAACTTTGTCACACATCATTCCCCATATTAAGGAAACTTCCCAGGAATGAAGGCAAGATGAAAAACACTTCTTGACCCATGCCAACAAGTGACAATGACAAGTGATGGGGAAGAATTAGAGATATCCCCATTCAAAATTTTCAAGCTCATGCCCGCTTTTGAGGAATTTCTATGGAGGTATGTATTCACAAAAACACTAAGATTATCTCCAATTTTGAGTAAAATTATGCAACCAAGTGAACACAAAGAAGTAAGAAAGGCATTTCTAAAATTGCTAATCTTCCACATGCAAAGAATAAAGCCACTAAAACACTTGTATTATCTCGTAAAAATGAGAAAAATAGTGCGAGACATGGTTAGACAAAGTGGAAGGAATTGCTTCATCCGATGATCTAGTGATTAAATCTTTGTGGCTTAAGTTTCAAGAGAGTGTTGCAAGAGGAAAGAAAATGAAAATTGCACCTGCAGATGATCAAAAGTCCATACGATTAATTAAATAAGTGCAAAGACAAATTTAGGAAGTTGCGAGCATATGAGGAGACAAAACAACTCAAAGAACCAATGGATTAGTTGGAGACACTTCATAACAAGGAAGAGAACGCTTCACTTCCTGTAGTAGTTCTTCATGATTCTTCACATTACAAGGTATTTGTTCTCAAAGACACCTTAATTTAACTAGTGAACTCCCTCTTCGTGTTACTCCCCCGATGAATGTCAATTTGATACTCCTTCAAATAATGAAGAAGACAAGCAACTTGAGGCTTCATTTCATCCTGAAACAAATTTTTTAGAAGATATAACATGCACCTGGAAGTGAAAGCCCTTGTTTTAAAAGAAGTGATCCTATGTTGTTTGAGGTTAATGCTCACCATGGAGACATAGAAAATTTAATCTCTCTCCATTATTGATGACTCTCTTGTCGGAAAATGAGTGTTTGAATCTAAAGAAGAAGAAATCAATGAGCGTAGGAATCCTCCCATCACATTTGAGCTAAGTACACCAGAGCCTTCTTACAGTATCTTAAAACAATCCAAAAATGGAAATCAATGTCTAGAACCTTTTCTTTACAATAATGATTGCATCAATCATTTTTCATCCCATCCTTTGGAATACAAACAAGAGGAAGAGGATATCATATTGCTATAGAGTATTTTACCAAATGGATAGAGGTAATGCCTCTTACCTATGTCACCGATAGTAATATCTCCAAATTCATATTCAACCACCTAATTTGTTGCTTGGGAATTCCATCATCTCTTGTTACGATAGTGGTAAGTCATTCAAAAACAAAACCGTTAAAGCATTAGCCAAACATTTCCACATCCACCTTCATTGGTCCACCCTTACAATTCCTAATGCAATGTCCAAGTCAAGCTTCCTAATAAGACATTAAAATCCATTATGTAAAAAAATGTTGATAAGCATGGTTGCAATTGGCATACATGCAGTATACCCCGCCCTCGGGCCTATCAGACGCCATTCTCAGTACTTCAACAGGAGCCACTCCATTTTCACTTATATATGGCTTTGAAGTTATGTCACCTATAGAGAGGTCAAGCTCCCATCACTCCAGGTATTCCTTTAACATATGATCAAATAAGACGACTATCAACAAGATTGTCTTATTGAAATTGATCTCCTAGATGAAAAGTTGATCAATGTTTTGGGCCATTTCAAAGTGTATCAGAATCAACTTCGTCACAGCCTACAAAAAAAGACCAAACCACAAGAATTTGAGGTCACGACCTTGTTTTAAAATAAAATCAAAAAAATACAACCAAATATCGGGACAAGAAAGGAAAATTTGAACCAAATTGGTTGGGTCCTTACCTTATCACACGCAAAATTTAGATCATGTGCATACAAGTTATCCACTCAAGATGGCGAAGAGCTTAAATAACCCATGAATGTGATTCATTTGAAGAGATTCTATTCTGAGCCATATATACATACCTCTTATGTTGGGGCATTTTGGCACATTCACTTATATAGTTCTTCCATCCTATCCATCTTACCGTTTCATCCCAAACCGATTTATGTCACTTGTTCCTTGTATTTTAGACATGCACCATCTTTCATCTTATCCATTTTTGCTCACATCCATCCCTTGATCTTTATAATCCTTTATGTGCTTGTGTATGCTTGGGTGGGTCTTGGATCACCTCACTAAATCTCATTGGTTATTATTGTTAGATAAAAAATCCAAAAACATTTAAAAAAATTAAAAAATACAAAAAACATTCAAAACATCCCAAAATCCAAAAACACTCACTTAGTAAAAATATTCAAAATCCATTTTTTTCTCGCCATTTCCCTGGAAGATAAGGAAAAGGAGAAGAACATAACCTGGTGAAATGCCTCACCAAGATGAGGGCCGGTAAAATGTCTGGGTATAGGAATGTTGTGGAGGATGAAGGTCTGGAGAAAGGTGTGGAAGGAAGAGGTGAAGCGAGCACTTCCAAGAATAAGGGTATTGACGGTGGTGACAAGGATCTTGAGGGGTTGATCAACAAGGTTCAGTATTTGGAAAGGGTTATTCATGTGAATGGAGGAGACAAATGTCGGCTATCGGAAACCATGATGGAAGTCATTCGAGCTTCCAAACAAATCTGTTCAACCTAGGTGAAGTCCAAACAAAAGATTATTGTGTTGGAGACACAATGTCAAAGATTTGAGCGACAAGATGGACGTGATGGAGGAGGGCACGAAAAGAGAAAGTTCAATTTGTGTATCAACAACTCTGAGGAAGATCTAGAAGAAGATATGACTGAGATGAGAAAAGAGGAGGGACTCAACAAAGATAGTCTTGCTGACAACAGGGAAGTTTCCCTAAAATTTAACTGATCTTCTGGTCTTGGACATTAGCGAGTTTTTGTGAACTATCTCATCCCAGCTTCTTTCTCGATCTTTTTTATTCCTCTTGTTTTTGGTCATGGTCCTAGCTTTTCATTGTAAGAGTTAAGCTTGTTTAACTCCTTTTGGACCTTTTTGTCTCTTTTTCTTCGGGTGTTTTATGCTCCTTTCTGTTGTTCCCTCCTTTGTAAGGCCCCTGGGAGCCGATCCCTATTTTTACCTTATCTAATAAAAAATCCAAAAACATTAAAAAAATCCAATTTTTTTACAAAAAAAATAAAAAACCCACAAAAATCAACACAACTCAACATAATCAAGCTTTTGACTTTATCCTAGTGATTGTTCCAACTATCCTATGACTATCGAAAAAATTATATTACTCCTCGCTTGTATAATTTCTTGGGGGCAAGTCAAATCAATCTTATCCCTCGTGTGTATCCTCGCTTGGGGCAATCTTGGCTCTCATTTTCTCCTTTGCATACATCCTTGCTTGGGGGAAATGATCCATTCAATCTTAGATTAATCTTCAATGTGGATCTAACAAAGAGTGTCACTGACCCCAATACCTTGCATGAATCCTTGCTTGGGGGCATCCAAATATGCTCAAACATCACTGTAGAACACATTAGGGGCATAGTTCATTGTCTTTATTTGTAGTTGTGTTGAATTAATGCTATTCTTTCTTAACCAATTACAAGTATCTTGTTATCATCTTGGTTCATTTATAACCATGGTGCATGCATACTTTTACTATGTATATTGGGTTTGCTTTACTTTTTATCTTTTGTTTTCCTTAGACCAATTACAAGTATTTTGTTATCATCTTGGTTCATTTATAACCATGGTGCATATATTTATTGTGTATATTGGGTTTGTTTTATGTTGTTTGTTGTGTGTGTGTTTGTTTACACACATAATGGGTTAAACATCATGATTCTTTCATAATCATGGTGTCAACTCTATTGTGCAACAACAAAATAAGGTTTCTCTAAAATACAATCTTTGAATGGAAGCTCAAGCTATGAGCAAAATCACTCCCATCATCCTTCTAATCACTCTCAAATCATATGCCTTCTCTTTCCTCCTATCAAGTGGTTGTCCACCGCTTTGTCGTATCACCCATCTACTTGAGGGGCACTCCCTTAACATAATCCATATTGGGGCATCCAAATGCTTCACCGCGGCAAGCCAAGCAGGTCCACCACACTTATTGATCTACATGTGTCTACTATCTTTAAAATGTTATTACTTCATAATAACACTTTAAATAGGGGCAAATGTAGACACCCTAAAAATAAATACCTATTCTAATCATCCATATCACCTACACAATGTGTCAAATCAGTTCTAGAATACATCCTAGACCATTATCCTCCCACATTCCATTAGAATTCACCCACATCTCATTAGAATTAATTTAATTAATTATATCATGCATAAACTATACACTTACACACCTTAGATAATTTAATTAGCTATTTAAATAAAATAAAATCTATTTATCCACTCATCTCCACTTCACTATCTAACTCACTCAAGTTGAACTAGCTCACTCCACTCAAGTTCTAGAACCCTACAAAGGAGGAAGCAAAATTGCACGTACAATTGAAGAATTCAAGAGCCAACTATTCAAATTCATTGCCCTTAAATTCTTATTCAAAATAGCCAACTGCATAGACCAAATCAACTTGTTAATTTAGGAAAATGCATTTATTTACCTATAACTTATTCAAAGCTTGATCCACAATCCATGGCCTCTCCTTCAATTATACATAAGACGTTTTTTCCTTCCTAAATCATCTCTTAGAAGCTTAAGGCATTTGTAGTAGCACTCCATCAATTTTCCATTTGAATTTGCATGTCGTAAGGCTACCCATTTGATCATCCATTTCTCATAGCACATCCTTCTTCCATTTGGAACCAAGTTTGGAGCATCCACAACCAAATCATCCAAAGAGATCCAACAAGTGTGGTACTCCATTCCACACTTCAACTATCTCATATGAGGTTAAGAGAACTTGAAGAAAGGTTTGCATTGCATTTTTATTGTTTTTTCTTTCATTTGTTTCTTTTCCTTGTATACGTGCCCTAGAGTGGTCCTCTACTTATATCAATATATATTATTGAAAATATAAAGGATATCATATATACCATTTTAGTTGAAATACAATATGTGGTGTCATCGTAGTAGGTATACAAGGTGTAGAAAACAATGTAGAATCAATATGTGTAGATATATTAATAGAATCAATACAAATAATAGTCTCGATCCCTAATGTGGAATATGAGCCCCTAGAAGGAAAAAAATATAATCAATCAAATGTTCATGTACTTCGTTAGGTATGTACTCCTTTGCTAACTTACTTAATTACTCTCTAGTCACATAGATTATTGTGTAAATGTCTTAGGATGGAACTAAAGATATTATTTGAAGGCAACTATGGAACTTTCATCTAGTGTAGGATCATTTGAAACAAATGTATCTCTAACATTATTACCATAAACGTGATCATCATGGCTATTTAAAGCATTCACATGGCAAGTTTATTCAATGTTTGCATCATCATTAATTGGCCCCATTTTCATTTTTGAACAAGCATGAGATTCAACTAAAGGAATTTGAGCCAAATCAATTTGAAAACAAATCACACTAGCATTTTTCATAGTAGGCGTATTAGATCCAACTTGCTTAATTAGTCTAAAATTGGAACACTCAAATCATTCAAGAAGCTAGGGCTAATGATGTGTAAAGAAAGGTGATAGTATATTAAAAAACTGATAATCATAAAGTAGTCACAAATCATGTCCTAAAACAGAGATATACGTAACCATAAAAGGATAAAATGAAGCCTTAGGTTGCATAGTTCAATAATAGAGGTTTACCAACTTGTTTGAACTAAAATAAACACAATGAATCAAATTACATAAAGCGTGACCCTAATTAGACATGAATCTAAATTTTTAAAATAGGAAATTTTGGGTTCTAAAAGGGTGAAATTAAACTAATATTTATAAGGGGACAATGTATGAAGCATGAGTAAGACTCTACCTTGAAAAGTGGACTTTAATTTAATTTCATGGGACTCAAAACTCTTAGAAAAATTTCAAAACTACTTAAGAATTAGACTAACCAAATTTGATCTCCTACGAATGTTTCGACGAGGGGTTAGTTTCGACATCCACTTTTATACTTGCTCTACCAATTTTGTCTTGCACCAATTATGCAAGCTCTAAATTTGACCTACACTCTTCTAGGGTGTTATTATACACACACATCTTTGATATGTGTAATGATGTGTGAATCTCTTAATATAGGTTCTTTATTGTAAAACCATCATCAAATGTTGAAGGTGACTTGAAGGAAAGCACCTAGACTATGCTTAGATTGGCCTCCAATAAATTTCAAGGATGTATTGCACTACATATCTAGTGTGAATCAAAGCTTATACACACACACACACACACACACACACACTTCCCAATCAATTTAGGTGTTGGTCCTTCATTCCCCTATATGCTTAATTAATGTAACAATATGATCATTTTGGCTACAAAAACACTTAGAAATGGTAATTTTGGATAACAATAGACTCTATATCTGGATTGGAGGCTCTAATGTAAAGATATGTGCTTTTCAAATAGTAATGATCTCCGAGTGCTCCTCTTATATCTTAATGAAATGAAATTTGACCTCTATAATTTTCTATATAGGCATCTCAGTGTGGATTTCCAACATAAGTGGCCCCAACATTCAAACATA
Source organism: Taxus wallichiana var. yunnanensis (assembly GCA_018340775.1). Taxonomy (NCBI): domain Eukaryota; kingdom Viridiplantae; phylum Streptophyta; class Pinopsida; order Cupressales; family Taxaceae; genus Taxus; species Taxus wallichiana. The sequence goes on from CM031234.1 coordinate 306,565,344, forward strand.
GATTGGCCTCATAAAGTGACCAAATGGAAAAATAACCATTTGATAAAAGACTGCAATATCTATTGTCAATTATGTCTTGGGATAGTATTAGCAATCAATCGCTTTTTGCTTTGCCAAAAGTGATGTGAACATCTCAGAATGGAAAGATGTGAGTTTACATATGTTTATTGAGTGTCGTAGGAAAATTGAAATTGATCCTAAGAATGCCTAAGGAAAATATATGACAAAATAAATGGTGGGGGATAAAACTAAAGTGGGAGATGATGTATATAAAGGTTACTATGTGCATGTACGAAATTAGGTGTCTCCGCTACTTATAGATTCTTATTATATATTATTACATTTTCACAAGTTATATATTTTATAAAATTATAATTTCTCTTAATAAAAAAGTGTTTTTCATATAGTAGAATTTAATTATCTTTTCTGCCTTTTGAAAGAAAATAAATGTACTGTGGTAAAATTTACTATCATTTCTTTGATTTGAGAGAATTTATGTTCTATGTATTTAAATTTATTGAGTTAACATTCTCATAAATAATAAAATTGGGAATCCATGAATCCACTCTTATTTACATTCAATCCTGCAAAAATTGTTATTTTTATGGAAGAAAATTACTTATATTTCATTCACAATGACATGCACAAATAATGGATATTAGAATTTATATTCTAATGCCAATTGATATAATTTATTATATTTTCCACTCGAATGAATATGAGAATTGTTTGCAAGCAATGGAATTACATATTACAAATTGAAAGTATTTTGTCACCAAACCATTTGCTAGACATATCACAAAAATATGTACCAAGTATGTTGGTTTACTTTGTGGAAGGATGTTTTGGGACGCAAGTATGAATTCATTTCATACGATAATTGTTATCTCCAAATCTTATTTTCCCTTTATATTATAGTCTCCCCCTTGGTTGAGTCCCATCGTAGTCCCAACTAATATTATTCCACCTCATGTATTACCTCCAAACAATCCAATGTTTTATTAATGAAAATTTATTGGTTGCAGTCAAAAAAATACCATGTAACAAGCAGAATGTTTTTTTCCTCCTTTCGATAATCCAAAACCAATTTGTCTTGTTTTTCATCATATCAACTATTATCCAATTCTCGTGACAATGGGTTCTATCTCTTGTCAATCACCTCGACATTTAAAGCAAGGAAGAAGAACACAAGTGAGCTAGCATTTTCACATCATGAAAATGAGATATTTGAAGATAGATTTGGGTTTAAGTGGTGTTTATTTCTTGGTACCTCTCAAGATGTAAACAATAAATTTGAAGAATTTGTACCTATTCAATATGTCGAATCAATAGTGCTTATGTGAAAATATATGTAAATCCAATATTTATATTACAATTTAGAAACTCAAGAATGCATGATATGATTGAGAAAAATATGCATCTCATAAACTTATGGATGTTATTCTCCTACTAAACAAGATTGCAATGATATCATCATTGGTGCCAAACTTGTGGAACTAAGCCCCAAAGTGTCGATGATGTTCATTATATATACACCTTTGATATGGAATGATATTATAGATCATGGAATGCAACTTACTTCTTTTATTAATAACATCTCGCAACAAGAAGATGGAATAAATACGCAGAGAGTAGTATGTAATGGAACATGGGCACTATTTAGTTTTCAAAATCCTGACATAAATTATTTGTTTGATATTGTAAGGAGATCAAATGCAATAGGTGAAACTGTGGTCAATCCTCCACAAATATAAGTAATGTTCCAACAATAATGGAACTAGACACATTTGTAAATAATTAAATCACTAATACAACCAACCAAACTTCGTAAACTTTATAACAATCATCGAAAAGAAAAAAACACACTATTTGATTTGTGTAGAGCGTGGGACCACTGGGTTTGTGTGTGCTAGTTAAGGATCATCCTTTTCAACAGTGCAGATGAAATCCTAGGGATGAGAAACTTCAAAGTAAATCTTGGGTTGTGAATCCGTCCAGAAAAAGTAAATACCCTTGTCAAGCTTTTTCAAAGGACTTCACTCCATTTTTTCATGTTTTAGATTTAATTGCTTGTGTTTTCAAAGCGTGTTTTTAGGCTTCAAAGCTTGCTCATATGTTTGCTTTTAAAAATGCATTACACGGAAATGGATTATGATAAAAGCTTTTCGATTGTGTAAAATTGTAGCCTAACCATGTGGAAAAATAATTCATCTCGTAGTCTTTATAAGTTGTAAGTTCATTTATCTTTTACAAAAATTGCATTAAAAATCGTCTTTCAAAACCCTTAAGCTGAAAAAAAATGTATGTAGGTGATTTTTAGTCATACCCAATGCCCTTACAAGTTTTCTAATTGAGCGGGGAATATATTTCCGTGGAATAGAAAAGAACGGGAAAACTTCCATAACCATCAAACCACTACATGGAACAACATGTGGTCCACAAAACCATCATGATTGCATTGTTGAGTGAACAAAGTTCTAGAGGATGGGGATCACAGGGTGAAGGAAAATCACTCACTAATCTTGAGTTCACCGTTAGCTCAAAGTTTGGATTATTCATTTAATGGTAATCTAGAAATAATAAAAGTATAAGACAATGATCACTAGTGAAAGTGATGATGAAGACCGTAATAAAGTTGCACACGAGATAAGATCAATGTTGTTTAGTGAGGCTCAATCCCAATCCCACCTAAGGATGTAGTGTGGTCAATTTTAACTAATGATATTATTGATGTTCAATGAGATCAAATTGTACTGAAGAAATGTAGTGAAGCCCAAGATCACTACTCTTTCTAGGCGAATAGTTTGATGCATCTCTATTCTCATTCTTTATTATTATTATTCATACGAATTGCTCACTGTATCGATGTCATTGAGGGGGTGTAGTGAGGCTAGTCTCACTATTGTTTATAAGCATGTCAAATTGTAGGTATGCTTCTCACATATGAAGTTTATTTTCTCCAAATCTTTGAACTATGTAATCAAGGGGGAATTATATGAATTATTAAATAATAGCTAGTTTTTATACGCTTTAGTCACTAGAGTGTTTTGACCCGTTAAGGTTGCATTTAATGTTGCACTTGAATTCATCTTAGTATCGACATATTTTATTTCAAATTTTAAAAAAATTAGTTGGATTAAATTCATCTTAAAGTCAAATGACTTTACGCCGACACAAGGGTATGTTAGGAAGGGCAATTTTAAGGCATTCCTTATGGGAAATGTTAGAATGTGAATTACAGTGCCTTAATGGCAATGTTAGCATGTCATTGTCTTAAATTTAACAATGATGTTAAGCCAACACCGAAGTGACTTAAACATTTGGCATTTAAGTGTCTTTAAGTTGTCACTAGTGACTTTGTGTCTATCTTAATTCATCTCAAGTATAGTCACATGTTAAGTCGGATTGTTGCATTAAGGTATAAAGTGTCATTAATAAAATTAGGGCATTGTTTTATTTGAGTATTTGCATGAGTGAATTGAAAAAGAGGACTTTGTTGGGATGAAATTTGGCATTGTAGGTGGATTGAGGGTGAACTAGACTCTATGTACATGAAATTGACGGTAAATTACACTTTGTGCAATGAATTGCAATCTTTGTGCAATAAAATGAAGGTGAATTAGACTCTTTCTACAAGAGAATCAAGGCTTAATTAGAAATTTTGTTGCAAGATATGTAGGGCAAGTTGAGCATGGTTAACTACAAATTTTAAATATAGAGCAGCCATCTTTTCCACGAATATATTGTTGTGTTAGTGATTTCATTACATATTATATACTTGTTAAATTAGATAATAATAAATATTCATTTTTATTTTACGCCCACTCATTCATATTGCAGAATATGTAATTTATGATTATGAATATTGATAGTATTTTACCCCAATTTATTTGCAATTACCGTAGGTTTTTCTAACAAATATGGCTATATTGCCCTAAATTTATGACTATGTATATTGATAATATTTTGCCATAATTTCTCGTGGTTTTTGAAATAAATGTCTATTGTACCTAATTTTATCTTTAATGTCCATCGGTTTTAAAACACATATGGCAAGCAATTTAGATTTTCCTGTGATCGTTCAATGGAGTTCTTTTGCATGTAACTCACTTGACAACTGCTATATATCCCATCATATACGTTTTTGTTTTTAAAATCTATGTGATATATTATAGTTTATCTAAATTATCATTGTCTTTCATTTAATTTGAAACTTATTTGCAAAAAGAAATATTCTAGGCAATGATGGTGATCCAATTCAACCACCGGTTCAATGAATAAGCAAAGCATATGTTAACTAAAATGGTCAGTATAACAATCCTCTTTCTATATGTTAAGATATAAGTAGAAGACCATGCTAAAACCAACACACATACAAAGAAGCATCCAAAGAGGTGAGTATCGTGATTGTAAGTGGATCTAAAATGGGATGCCTACACTCAGAGATGTAGTTCTTAACTAGAGTCCTAAACATATAAGCAAGTGCTATGAGAATAAGCAAAAACTAGAGTCCTAAATGTATTAAGCAAGAGTTAATCCCAAAATAAGGGCTTTGATGTCATTTGGTGGTAAGCATGTGCCATAAAGGCACCTATAATGTAATCAGTAAGGATTTGCATCACTATCCTAGTCTAATGTACGATATATCAAAATAATCAATCAAAGCAAGATAAAGAAAATAGTTTAGGGTTTGACTCATATTGGCATAGATTGATTAAATAGGAAGACATTTAGACTATGAGCCTAGGCGTTAATTTCTCTCTTTAAACGTGATAAAATATGGTTTTTCTGGTCTACTGAAATATTATGTCATTTGAAAAGTAACTTATAATATGCGCTGGAAAATTCACTTGTTCGCATACCCTGTCTTAGGTACTTTTACAACTCAGGGATTTCTAAAGATGATACAGTTATTTTCTGAAATTTCAGTTTTATTGAGGTGTCGAAGAAACAGTAATAAGGGCAGCCAGAGGCCTCAACCTGCAGCGATTCAACCTCATGTTAATGTGCAGCAAACTAAAGAGATTTGAAGCCTCTCAGCTCAACTTAAATTTCATAGAGATGAATGGTTTAGAAATGACATTGCCGGTATTAATTGGTCTAATGAATGGACTTATTATGATAGGAAAATTCTGTAGCACATGGCATCCAAGGACTGGGATTTCAGGTTGCTTCATGTTGGTAACGAAAATCCCAATTACAAGAATTGAATAGGGAGATGCTAAGCAGCAGAATCAAGGTTCCTTTCATGATGTTTATGAAAATCTGCAAATACAAAAAGATTATTAAAATTTGTGCATAAATTATGGTGTGCAGGTTATTGGGGCACAGTTGGAGATTATGTTCATATGGTCCATGCCAAACATGAAAACTATAATTTAGTGTGTATGCTATTGATAGTATTTCCACTCCATAATTTGCTAAAACGAAAGAGATGCTGCTGATCTCATTGTTAATTCAGTGATACTAAATATAACTTCTGTAATTGATCATGCCTGTATACGAGGTTTTAAATGATTATGCTCTTGTTCCGGCATGTTCCAATCTTGTTGCTCATACAATTCAGTTACAGCTAGCAAGATTGAAGCTCCTCTCCTCCAAGTTCCACTGCTCTTGACGAAGATATTAAACATGCCAAGAAAATACACTTCATTGACTTTAGTGATAAGATCTTTAAATTACTAAAATTTATATGCTTTTTCTCTCTGGGGACTATCTTAAAGAGATAATGGGCACACCTAATCTCAGTTTGTATTTAATAGCTACGTAAGGGTAGGAAGACAATTCTACATCAACCTTTTAAACTTTTGTATTAGGCTTATCCTATGACTTGCCTGAGGGCTTAGTTTTGATTTTATCTTAAACTAAACATTATTATATTAAAAAGAAAAGAGCCAAACACCAAAATCAATCACAGACGGCCTTAATCTGCATTCACTCACATGGTCCTGGGCGACATTCAAACGCAAATGACAGATACACACCATACTTAAGCTACAATTACTTGGGAGAAAACAAACTTAATTGCCACCATTGCCCTTTGTCTATGTTAGATCCATAAAGCTACCAAGAAACCAATGAATATGAATAAAAATTGTTTCAAATAGATATCCCTGATTCTCCCCAATGCCATTCAAATTTTAACTGGTACATATATAATGTATGCATAAGGATCTCCTTGTGGAGACGGATTTCCCTAATGCCACCACATATTCTTAAAACAGTATACTTAACTCCCCGATTAGTGTTTAAAACAAAAAATTGACTTATGACATGACTTTTGTCCTTATAAGAATCCTTGACCCAGATCCCAAAGAGCACAAAACCAAATCGAAGAATTCAATGTCTTCTACCAGAAATAAAATATGTAACTGAAATCTAAAAGAAGAAATGAAATTCATACATCTGAAGAAAGATATAGAACTGAAATCAGTATTCTAGTAACCTGAAAGTTCTGTATATGACAATCTCTGAGAAGAGACCGACAAATATCTGTCCACCCTGAATATATAAGTCATATATTACATATACATATTGCTAGAAAATGTAGTAGATGAAAAATATTGGGGGAAGATGAGACCGTTGGTCTTCCAGTAGTTACCATAGAAATGGTGCCATGTTGATACTGTTGAGGTTGGCAATTTGGCTTAGATGGTGCCAGGGCAGCTGGTGCTAGCCTCCAAAGCATATAGTTGGCTTTAATGCCAATGTGGTGCTGCCCTGCACCACATGAGAGTGCTGCTTCTCAACCCTGTCCAGCAGCAGCGCTGGGAAGCTCTGAAGGGCAATGCCCCTTCAGCCTGCAAGGAAGGGGACTACTCCCATGCGGCATCATAACGAAGGGCAACGGTCCATGGAGCTGCTTTGATTAAGCTGAGATCTGATTGGTTGGCACCAAGTGCTGACTAACCAGCGCTAAGCATGTGAAGATATATCGCTGGGTCATATGTTTATCAATCATTAGTGCCACTTGTGCACTTTTGTAACTATTTTCACTTTATCTCACACATTCAAACTCACTGATCGCTAAGAAATTATTTCATACAGTGCCCATTTTAGAAATGTGACCAAATCATAGCCAATTTGGTAACACGCAACACTATGATCTCATTATCTTTAAAAATTATGAGTCGTGACCCATATGACTTAATGTTCCAATAAACAAAATTATTAATAATGACTCAAACATTGACAAATATAAATAAAATCCAACATTCATAGCATTTTCCTTGCAGTATTGAATGTTAAATTACTGAAGGATTCGAAGCAAAAGTTTGAGAATCATACGATAACTTGTATGTGGTGGAGTAGAGGGAACATATAAAAATGCAGCTCAAAAGGCCAAAAATATTGCAGAAAAAACTATCAAGACTAATTAAAAAGGGAAAATGATGTTACAAAGCAGAATGAAAACCATTTGTTACAGTTTTTCCATGCAATGTCATTGGCATACCCTCTCGTGGGCAAAATTAGGGTTTCGTGTTTGCTGTGCGAAAACTATTTTTGGAATATTATTCTTCATATTTTTGTGGCCCAAGATCCAAAGTTTCAGCTCATTTGGACTTCTCTAGCAAAAAATATTAATTTTAGAAGTTTTCAACTGTTTAGGGCACGCTGTAAATTTCTGGCAGCATTCTGTTATTTGAAAAATTCCAAAAACAGTTCTATAATATCAGTTATTGTATTAGCAAGCTCCATTTAAAATTTCAAGAGATTTGAGCAGATATTTTGGGAGTTATTCATATTTTACTGTTCAGCTGTAATTTTCTGCAAAAATCAGTTTTCTGTTTGACTGCAATTTGTCTGTATTTTGCATATTTAAAGTTGGGATTCCCTAAAATCCGTTTAGGGGTAAAATAATGTCCATTGAGGACATTACACCCTCATGTTACATTTCAATTCTGTTTTTGGGAGACATACAGTTCTTTACCCAATCCATTCCCAGAATCCACAAAGTATGATTATGTCTAGCTGCAAACATTAAGCATCTAACTTGTCAGGCCAGGGATCTGGACTGCAGAATAAATTGGAAAATTGTATATGTAAGAACCCAAATTTGTATTAACTCAAAAATGAGATACAAGTAAATATTTATTACAATGTATGACCATTCAGTTCATCTCCAAGATAATTGTTCAGTTCATCTTCAAGATGCTTGTTCAGGTTCTACAAGAAGACATTTATTACTATAGCCTAGGATTATGTACATAATGTTACATTTCCCCCCTAATGTAAATAATCTAAGAAGATTTCTCAGAGATTTTTAAAGACTTATCCATCAACTGAGACCCTTATCAAAACCAATGCCTTTGATTTTCTATGCCACCAAATTTGTAATTTTGGTTTTGTTATTGGTTCAGTTGGTTGTGTGTCTCCATCACAAATGTCAAACCACAAATCATTGAAGATGAGAGTATTCTCAACTTGCCTTGACCATTCTAACCAAGGATCCTTCTCAGTTAGTATTGTACGATTGATGTAATTGAATGCAATTTATTGACAATGGGATATAAATTGGTGTCTTATCACTCCAATAGGTTTTCCTTTTTGTATACCGCCAAACCATATACTAAACCTCTCAATATGTTCACCCTTCCTATATGCATGGCGTTACATGAAAGAAGCTCGTCCTTTCAATATACCTGTCAGTCCGTGAAAGAAATTTTAACGTGCATGAGAGTATAGTGGTATGTGGTTCTTAAGCAACACTTGAAAAGAATAAGTCCTATCAATTATTCCTGCTTAGAAAGAACCCTATATACTCATAATTTCTTATTGTCGAGATTTACATCTAACGATATAAATGAATGTGTAACGGAGGGGAATGGGAAAATGAAAAAATTGTGTCCTTTCTCCCTACGATTCATAAGGTCAAAGCCTCAATCTTAACACATATGCCTTATCACTCCAATAGGTTTCACTTTTTATATACTATCAAACCGATACACCAAACCTCTCGATAAGTTCACCCTTCCTATATACATGTCAGTACGTGGAAAAAGCTCGTCTTTTCAATATACCTGTTAGTATGTAAAAGAGATTTTAACGCACGTGAAAGCAGAGTGGTATGTGGTTCTTAGGCAACACTTGAAAAGGATTCATCCTATCAATGACACCTGCTTAGAAAGAACCCTATACACTCAAAAATTTACTCTCGGAAATTACGTCTAACAATAGATACCATTGGGTAACAAAGGGAAATGGGAAATGTGTCCTTATTTCTCCCCAGCGATTCGTAGGGTCAAAGCCTCAACCGCCATTGTTGTAGATATGTTAGGCCTTGGGTGCAATGGTAAATGCAATGACTTTAGTCTAAGAGTCTAAACTAGTGTTTTAAAACCAGCTGAACTGGAACTGGAACCATCCGGTTCAATAGCAAAGGGAAAACCGGGAGAAAACCGGATTAGTGACCGGTTTCGAATTGAACAGGTCCCAAACCACTCTGAACCAGTCTAAACTGGCCTGAACCAGTTTGTGCCAAAATAAACAAAAAATTGACATTTAAAACACTTTTTTCTTAAATCCAACTTTTTAGTTGGCTTTATTCTAGTTTTGATGATCAATGATTTGATCATTGATATCAGACATGTAGTAGCTTGTAGCATATTGTTTTTTCAACTCTAGGAGTCTAGAGGTCATTTAGAGCCTCATTGTTTATGTATTTTGTTTCGGATATGTATTGCATTTGGTGTCATTTTGCTATATTTACCCTTACATGGTATATACATGAGCAAACTTTGCATATTTTGTCTCTAATTGTTTGTAATCATGGATTGGAATCTTTAAAATATATTTTTTTCATTAAATTGTAATATTTTGTATTTTTAGTAAACCGGTTCATAAATTTTTAACCAGTCTAGTTCCAGTTTGGTTCTGGTCTGACCTTTGACCGGTTTCGATTTTTAAAACATTGGTCTAAACCAAAGGCGCCGCATATACCTAACACAACGATTTGTTTTAGGTTTTCAAAATTTGTTTTGAGTTTTGATTGCATCAAAATGACTTATTTTTCAATATTTTAAATGTCATAATAAAATTCTCTAAAATGAAAATATTTGCCTTTTTAAATATCCTCTAAAGCAAACACTTTTGCTTTTCTCGAAAAGCTTTTCATCAAAAAAAAAAAAACTATTAAAGCCTAAAGGTAAGTATATCAAATAAAATATTTTCAAAGTTTAAAATTATCATTAATTCATGAATGTTTGAATTTTGCTCTGCTTCCTTGCTCTTCCCTTTTGTAGCCTTCCACACTCCACTTCCGCATCAACTACAACGATATTATTTGCTAATAAAGCTAGGGCACTAAGCATTAAGCATTTTTCCTGCTTTGAAATCTGAATTTCACGAGCAGCCGACTTAAATTAGAGAAAATCGAGCCCTCTCAACAGATTTGCAAGGCCCTGTTTTGAGGGATCTTCTGGACACGATGAAAGAAGAGTGGAAATCTGATGTAGAAAACTCTGAGATGAAAGAAGAACAACAAAAATTAAGCTTTTAAAAGGAAGCAATAAATGCTTCCACATAGTTTAGGCATTTTAAAAAGAAATAGAAGGAAAAACTGAGACAGAGGATGCAGAGGAGCTGCGAGGAGGGGGCCAAATGAAACTGGTTCAATGGTGGATTTAAGGACTGCAGAATAATACCCTGTGCTCTGATACCAATGTCAGGACAGGAATTTGGACTGAAGAATGAATGCAGAAAGTGTATTGATGAAATCTAGATTTGAGATCAAAGAAATTAACGGTTGTCAGTCATTGTAACTTATAAAGTAAAAGAAAAAGGTCACACTTTCTTACCATATAATAAAGATATGGATTCCACACATCAAAATAGAACCAATGAATTAGCTAATCAGAGAAGTCAAAGACAAGCATACTGAATCAAGGAACTGTTAAGGGCAAGGAGCTCCAAACTAACATCAACAAAATAATTTCATACCAAAACAAAATAATCTGAATGTGTCGTCAGATACAAGATCTGTTTCTATGAGTACACTCTTAAAACAGAGCTTTTCTTTGCTTCCAATAAACTTTAAAACATTAGTATTTTTCTACTCTTCCAGTGTTACCCAGATTTTTCATTTTTCATTTTTTTAATAAGTGGAGAGGAATATATAGATTAGTGTCTTGATTTGAACTGCAAACTGCACAAGCAATCAGCCTCTGAAATCATCGACCTTGCCTGCCTGTAGCTTTTGCTACAATGGATGTTGATTCCGATGATCGCTCCAATCTGTTGAATACAGCAATGCCCAATTCACCATGTACACATTAGTCAATGAATTCTTCAAATATATTGCACTGAATTGAATGTGTATAAATATTTAGTGTAGACCTAAATAAAATGAAGAAAAAATGGAAAATACTCAGGTTTCAGTGCGTACTTCAATATTTCTTGAACAGCCTTCATAACTTCATTAGAGTTTGTCTCCACTACTTGACCTCCCATTATAATCTCATCTAGAACAGTATGCAGCTGGACACAGATTTCAGAACTTCTAAACTTGACTTGTACTATAAAATGGCTAATCAAAAACAATAATCATTCACTCTCAAGGATTTCCATGAGATTCCTTATTTGTAATATGTATGATAGCAATACAATGTAACTTAGCCATGTAACTACTTAGCGATACATGTTAGTTTGCAACATGAGCCTGTGTTTTCTAATTTAAAACCTCTACAATAACATTACTGAGACAGTGCTGTACCCTTTCATTACTTTACTCTCTATACCTATAGCTTTTTTCTTTAAAATGTTGAATTCCAGAACACTGGAAAAGGACACCATATGAAACAATGCTCTATAACAAGACAATTAAAATGCTAGGTTTTCATCACTACAAAATAGCATGTTAAGAGAGCAATTTTATACCAATAAAGACTCTCTTATCTCCTTCAGTAGCTAAAATACAGTTCCTAGGACAGGAATGAACTCTTTGATCTCCTGCAGCATTATTGTTTAAACATTTTTTCATTCTGGTTCGCTTGTCTGCACAAGAGCATGAGGCCCAAAGCTGAAATAATATTTGGCAATACAAAAAGGCAGATACAAGTCTGATTGATAATTCCCATCAAAGAATTTCCAGGGCTAAAGGTTGGACAACCCTGCGGGGAGCAAAATACAGGGTACTCTTCCCTAGAACCTCTACTAACATTCAAGGCCAATGAAACTCAAGAAGTAGAGATAAAGCTACTAACTCCTATTTCACCCATGAACAAGTTGTGGACCAAGTGGACTGGAAGGCCCTCAACGTCCAAAAAAATTAGATCCATTCCTCCTGGAAAGTGATTTAGGAGATCAAGATGCTTTGGTATTGGGTGGATTGGCTAGGGTGGGTTTATTCTCATGGGCTTGGTCATAACGTCTGAACTTAAGGGTACTAAATATGAACAATATATATTTTTAAGTTAAAGTGAAAAAATCCCCTTGTTCCCACAAAGGAGCTCTCATACACCATGTTAGCTAGTTGACCATGACCTAAAAAAAATAAACAAAGAGAAATGTCATCCCATTGATACGTCCCCATCAGTATATGAATCAACTTATCCAATAGGCACTATATGCGGCCAATGCATGGGCTAAAAGAAAGAAGAAATCATTCTTACAGCTCTAGGGGTCCCCTGTAAGGATTTAGTTCTGAAAATGACGAGCTCTTGAAGAAAAAGCTTAAAGCATCTCTAATCAGGGTACCAGAAGAAAGTGGATAGAAAACCTCTTGAGTCTCGACTCTCTATACACACAATGGGATCTTCCCATATCTTAGAGAGCTGCAAACATTACAGCCCTAAAGGATATAATCACTAAACATTATTTCTTGTTCTTTTTGCTTGTATTAGTTTTCACATACACTTGGTGAAATCTATGTGTGTAGTTTTGTTAGGGCAATACAATGAATATAGTCGGAAATTTCTTATTAGATGTTTAATTTTTAAACAATGACACAAGGAATTATACCTCTTAATATTAAACTTTATTATAAAATGTTGAGCATGTTAGTACAGTTTTGAGTTGTATGTACATTATGTGATGCACTAGTAATAGGTCTGCAATGTGTTTCCTACTGTGTAATATTTTTCAACAATTTTAGAAAGATCTCATATGGTATTCCAATTACTTCCTTAATATTGTACTCCGTGTGTACAGGGCAAGGTTGTTGACAAGCCACCGAGAAAAGTTCTGACATGGAACACTTGTGATAAATGAATTCTAAAATACACGAATAACTTCTAGTCCAGTCATTGATAGAACACGTGTGCTTTGATGGCCATGTAATTTTACCATTGATTCTTTGTGCGGGTGGTCTCCCATACTAGGTTTTAGCGTTGAATAAATCACTCCAAAGATAGATATATCCTGATGGTCTCCAATGTAGAATTTCAGCGAGAGCATCGTTGATGACAATGGGTGGATAATAAATGTCACTTTCTGTTTTGCTTAAGGATGAACAAATAACCATCTAACACGATACAAAACTAAAATAATTATAATAGAAGATTATTATCTGTAACGTCTTTATTGAGCATAGATAATCTCGATTCTCCGTAAATTGATCAAGTGACATGCTTCAAAAGTGATACCAAATACATCCTTGGTTTCATATTCAAAATTGATTCCATGCATGTGATATTATTTCCATGCCTTGTGGTGTTATCTATGCCTATGGCTATAAGGTTTTGTGAATATTTTTTCATAGCTAAACCATTTGTGGTTACATTTATGAGGTTTTAGTAAAACACAGATATATAACCTTTGAAGCGTAGAATTAACTTGTAAAGTTTTAGACAATAAAGTGTGTTTTTCTTTGTCACGCTGGTGCTCGAGCTTTGCAATATTGATCCACTGGGCATAATTTGGTTGCTAAACTTAACTACTTTTCTATTGATGGTATTTGATGTGTTGATGCATTTTGATTTTCTCCATGATTATGCCACCTCATGCAAATCAATTTTCATGAAATTAGGCAATAGATATCGTTAACTGATAGAAGTCTCAAATACCTGTTCTAGTGAAATTTCTGTTGCGCCTAAAAGGACTGTGATTTTTCTCACTGTTGTATATTACTAATGTGGCATAATACATTGGGATGATTTCATGAGAAGGAATCTAACACAAAATAAGGCTACATTCAACCAGCAGATTCTGGGCATTTGAGACAGTCATCAAGTCCTTGGTTCTATCATGTGCAAATTAACTTTCATGAGTTTAGCCAATGGATATTGCGATCTTGCAGGATGGAAACCTGAAGTACCTAGTCTGATGAAATTTAAATTTATGTTGCACCCAAAAAGGACTGTTTGGTTCTCACTCGCTCTTGCATATAACTAGAGTGATGTAATACCTTTAGATGGTTGCATGTGAAGGAATCTAGCACCAAATAAGGCTATGTTCAACTCACAGAATCTAGGCGTTTGAGTTGGTGGTCCAGTCCTTTTACTTGCGTGGTTCCCAAGGCCTACAGGCTACAGTGGATGTTACATCACTGCATATCCTATATGTGCCTGTAGTGCGATCGACATTTTCAGACTCTTTCTGTAGATTCTATTTGTTTATTTGCTTATTTTTCTGTGAATGTGTTCTACAATAAACTTTAAAGACATCAATCTCCAATAAACTGAAATAAGCCAATCTTTTTTTTGTAGTGAAATCAACATTTTCAGACTCTGTTTTAATATTAGGGTTGTTTATTTGCTTATTTTTCTGTGAATGTGTTCTACAATAAAAACATCAATCTGCAATATAGTTGACTCGCTAACTAATATGAGCCATCTCTTTTGCTAGACAAGTATTAGTAGTCAAACTATGCTTCATGTTGATGCGATGAGCACAATTTGCTAGGATATAATAATTGTGCTAAGCACTTGTGCCATGCCATAAAATTTATGCACTCATTTATCTTCAAAGTTCAAACCATAGTTTCCGAGACGGGGACGGGGGGACGATGACAGGGGCGGGGACGGGGTTTCTGGGACGGCAAAAAATTTCTAAATTTTGGGGACGGCGGGGGGACGGCTAATTAAAAAATATATAAATATTTAAAATATAAAGATATAGTGACTAAATTATATAAATAAGCTGAAATAAAACCATTTGAGATTTAAATAAGGTGAAACTTGAACTCATAAACATCAAATACATTCCTAGAACTGTTACAGACAGGATACTGTGATTTCAAAACACTCAGCTTTTCCAAACATGTTATAAACTTCTATTATGTTCTCCTTCAATTCTCTGATAGCAATCTTCCCAAACTATGACCAAGTGTTATGGTTCACTGTTGACAGTTGTGATCTATTGACCCTCAATTGCTCTTGTCAACCTTCTACTGACAAAACAGAGAATGACAGAAAACAGGTTCTCATTCAGATTCTACAGTCAGACTAAGACTGTCAAACAATAATAGTAGGGTTTCAGGATATATTAGCTTGATCATTACTTGCACAGCCCGTGACTTGCTTCTTCACAAGATCTTGAATCATAAGTGATTTACAATTAAAAAAATATAGTTTAGAGTGTTGTTTTTATGTTTTTTTATTGAAAAATGCGGCAGACCACGTGGGGGACTTCTGGACGTCCCCCACATTTCCCTGTCCCCAGGACGTTTCCCAGCCTCCTTAGACATCCCCAGGACGTTTCCCATCATGCATGCACTGTGGGAAACGTTTCCCCACATCCCCCGGGGCGTCCGGCCATCCCGGGCGTGTCAAAATGGGGACGCGTCCCCGCGTAACTATGGTTCAAACCAATAATGAAAATTGCCAAAAAAATTTATTCCCATGTAGCCATATTTGAAACAAACATTTAGAAAAGAAGAAATCATCAATGGAAGCTAAAAATCACCAACTTATACAAGCATTGACTGCAAATCTCACTAGAATTTGCGATTTTTCCTCAATCAGAAAAATAATATTCATTTATATTGGCCATTTGAAAAACAAATACAATTGTCATTTAATGCATATAGAAGACTTTCCAACTATGAGTACGTGAAATATTTTGTTTCTTCAGATTTTTCATACATTTAACTTTTTTGAAGATTGCTTTAACTAGTTGTAGTAGGCATCAAGTCCATTTATTAAGTTTGATCCTCTTTCTTTCTTAGATCGCTCCTCCCGGCTTCAATTACTAATTAAAGAGGTGTTCATAGCATTATTCAATCCAGAAAAGAAAAAAATAGAGAAGTACCTTGTTGAAATTGAATATAATGTCAAGTTCACAAACATTCTTGAAGCATTTATCCAATGTCTCAACAAAAACTGCAAAAAAAAAAACACATTAAACAAAACATAGAACTCTACAGAAAACAAGAATATCAACTTAAAAACCTAGAAGTGTATAATATCTCAGCATAAATCCAAGTAATGGAATATCAAAATGAACATAAACTAGCCATGATGGAAATAAATGTATCAGCTATTTGAAAACAATAAGATATCTCTGTGCTTGCGAGTGAGTTGCATTTTCAATTTAACAAGTTGAACACATTTTAATCGCCACGTTGTAAATTCAATTTCTAGCATATAAAAATCCAAGGTCCACTCATGATCATAAAGCTATCATGCTTATCATAACTCAACATATACTACACTTCAAAGCAACTAATAGGAATGAAAAAGCAAGCAGTGAGGTGAAAGCTATATAGCATCTAGTTAACTTGATAGAGTTTTAAAATGATTAACCCCTGGCCATAACATCAAGAACAATGAATTTCCTGACAGAACGTTTTTAGATAAGTTGCAAAAAAAAGCACAAGTGGTCTTAAAGGTGTTTTGCATTTGACTCATGGTTTACAATGCTTGAAAGCAAAGTTAGAAGTTTAACTGATTAAAAGATAAAATAAAACCACATCATTGTGCCTTTTACACTAAACAAAATGCTGGTGAGGATTGGTAATATTGCATAGAAGTCTTGTTAAGACTAAGATCTCAGTCTTGGTAGTGCTTTTGCTAAAACTACATGTCCTTTGATCAAGCCATTAATAGCAGAATATGTTTTTGCAATTTTGTAATTTTCCCATACCACTAAGGGATGTTTGTTTGCTTATTAATAAAAAGGATTGGCAATATTGCATATAAAAATATCCCTCTTGACAAACTTGTTAATACCAGGATCAGTTGCACATGTATATCACTACTCATTTCAGATACTAGAGAGAAATGTCACTATAAGATTTTACTTGTTTTATTTATATTAAATCATCATTAAAAGGCCATCATCCTAAACTACCTTGTGAACTTTAAACAAATTTATCATAATAAATCCCCTTTAAGTTTTTTCTCATCCTTTTTGTTGAAAAAGTTGAGATCTTATATGAACATAAAAGGTAAAATACAAGTTCAGATTCCAGCATAAACCAGGCATAGAATCTGATGAACAGAAAAAAATTTAGAATGTTTTCAATCGGCTCAATCAAAATGCTGAGTAGAAACTAAAGATCAAGAGGACACTTGAGCTAACCATTTTAACAACACCTCTGAGATTTTCTAAAGATATAATATAAAGAGTATCTTCGTGAGTATTACCAACATTTCCAAAATACTGAAATATGTCTGTGTGTGTGTACTTAACAAATCATTTATTTCTCAAACTCATTCAATCTAAAAACCCCGTCCCTGTCCCTAGTTATAATGTTCTTCTGCACACAAACAAAACAATCCAATGCCCGTTCAAAGAAATGCCAGCAAAATGCATCAACGAGGACCTGGAGGAGGTTCCATGAATGTCTAGGGCTGAGTGTTCTCAGTCATGGTGTTTTCAGCCCAGTTTGGTGTGGACTAATGTAGTTGTGGCCTGAAAACAGGAACAACTCTCTCCTCTACTAGAATTGTTGCCATCGCTAAACTCCGTGACGCTATGGCCTGTTATGTGGGTTGTGAGAGGGGAATCCTGGGTTCGCGCATAACCTCAAGGACATGCTTTCTTGCTTTATCCCAGAGGATCAGTTTCTCCATGGTTGCCATTCTCTTGGCCAGTTGTTGTCAAGCTGCCACCTACTGTTCATGACAGGTCAGAGGTTGGAGAAAACATTTTTCCAAGGGAGGATTAGAAAAATCTCTCACCAATCTGGAGCTAGTGCTTTGAGGGCCTGAAGTGTTGCCTTAAGCAGGGAAGGAAACTCGAAGCCCAATAGTCAAGTGCATTTGTGCAGCCTCAAGAAAGAGAGCCTTTGGGTCAAACTGAATGGTGAAGGAACTGGCATATAAAAAATCCAAGGTCCACTCATGATCATAAAGCTATCATGCTTATCATAACTCAACATATACTACACTTCAAAGCAACTGATAGGAATGAAAAAAGCAAGCAGTGAGGTGAAAGCTATATAGCATCTAGTTAACTTGATAGAGTTTTAAAATGATTAACCCCTGGCCATAACATCAAGAACAATGAATTTCCTGACAGAATGTTTTTTAGATAAGTTGCAAAAAAAAGCACACGTGGTCTTAAAGGTGTTTTGCATTTGACTCATGGTTTACAATGCTTGAAAGCAAAGTTAGAAGTTTAATTGATTAAAAGATAAAATAAAACCACATCATTGTGCCTTTTACACTAAACAAAATGCTGGTGAGGATTGGTAATATTGCATAGAAGTCTTGTTAAGACTAAGATCTCAGTCTTGGTAGTGCTTTTGCTAAAAGTACATGTCCTTTGATCAAGCCATTAATAGCAGAATATGTTTTTGCAATTTTGTAATTTTCCCATACCACTAAGGGATGTTTGTTTGCTTATTAATAAAAAGGATTGGCAATATTGCATATAAAAATATCCCTCTTGACAAACTTGTTAATACCAAGATCAGTTGCACATGTATATCACTACTCATTTCAGATACTAGAGAGAAATGTCACTATAAGATTTTAATTGTTTTATTTATATTACATCATCATTAAAAGGCCATCATCCTAAACTACCTTGTGAACTTTAAACAAATTTATCATAATAAATCCCCTTTAAGTTTTTTTCTCATCCTTTTGTTGAAAAAGTTGAGATCTTATATGAACATAAAAGGTAAAATACAAGTTCAGATTCCAGCATAAACCAGGCATAGAATCTGATGAACAGAAAAAAATTTAGAATGTTTTCAATCGGCTCAATCAAAATGCTGAGTAGAAACTAAAGATCAAGAGGACACTTGAGCTAACCATTTTAACAACACCTCTGAGATTTTCTAAAGATATAATATAAAGAGTATCTTCGTGAGTATTACCAACATTTCCAAAATACTGAAATATGTGTGTGCGTGTGTGTGTACTTAACAAATCATTTATTTCTCAAACTCATTCAATCTAAAACCCCGTCCGTCCCTAGTTATAATGTTCTTCTGCACACAAACAAAACAATCCAATGCCCGTTCAAACAAATGCCAAGCAAAATGCATCAACGAGGACCTCGGAGGAGGTTCCATGAATGTCTAGGGCTGAGTGTTCTCAGTCATGGTGTTTTCAGCCCAGTTTGGTGTGGACTAATGTAGTTGTGGCCTGAAAACAGGAACAACTCTCTCCTCTACTAGAATTGTTGCCATCGCTAAACTCCGTGACGCTGTGGCCTGTTATGTGGGTTGTGAGAAGGGAATCCCGGGTTCGCGCATAACCTCAAGGACATGCTTTCTTGCTTTATCCCAGAGGATCAGTTTCTCCATGGTTGCCATTCTCTTGGCCAGTTGTTGTCAAGCTGCCACCTCTGTTCATGACAGTCGAGGTTGGAGAAAACATTTTTCCAAGGGAGGATTAGAAAAATCTCTCACCAACTGAGCTAGTGCTTTGAGGGCCTCAAGTGTTGCCTTAAGCGGTGGAAGGAAACCGGAAGCCCAATGGTCAAGTGCATTTGTGCAGCCTCATGAAAGAGAGCCTTTGGGTCAAATCAATGGTGAAGGAACTGGCATATAAAAAATCCAAGGTCCACTCATGATCATAAAGCTATCATGCTTATCATAACTCAACATATACTACACTTCAAAGCAAATCGATAGGAATGAAAAAGCAAGCAAAGTGAGGTGAAAGCTATATAGCATCTAGTTAACTTGATAGAGTTTTAAAATGATTAACCCCTGCCATAACATCAAGAACAATGAATTTCCCGACGCTGAATGTTTTTAGATAAGTTGCAAAAAAAAGAGCACACGTGGTCTTAAAGGTGTTTTGCATTTGACTCATGGTTTACAATGCTTGAAAGCAAAGTTAGAAGTTTAACTGATTAAAAGATAAAATAAAACCACATCATTGTGCCTTTTACACTAAACAAAATGCTGGTGAGGATTGGTAATATTGCATAGAAGTCTTGTTAAGACTAAGATCTCAGTCTTGGTAGTGCTTTTGCTAAAAGTACATGTCCTTTGATCAAGCCATTAATAGCAGAATATGTTTTTGCAATTTTGTAATTTTCCCATACCACTAAGGGATGTTTGTTTGCTTATTAATAAAGAGGATTGGCAATATTGCATATAAAAATATCCCTCTTGACAAACTTGTTAATAGCAGGATCAGTTGCACATGTATATCACTACTCATTTCAGATACTAGAGAGAAATGTCACTATAAGATTTTACTTGTTTTATTTATATTAAATCATCATTAAAAGGCCATCATCCTAAACTACCTTGTGAACTTTAAACAAATTTATCATAATAAATCCCTTTTAAGTTTTTTCTCATCCTTTTTGTTGAAAAAGTTGAGATCTTATATGAACATAAAAGGTAAAATACAAGTTCAGATTCCAGAATAAACCAGGCATAGAATCTGATGAACAGAAAAAAATTTAGAATGTTTTCAATCGGCTCAATCAAAATGCTGAGTAGAAACTAAAGATCAAGAGGACACTTGAGCTAACCATTTTAACAACACCTCTGATATTTTCTAAAGATATAATATAAAGAGTATCTTTGTGAGTATTACCAACATTTCCAAAATACTGAAATATATGTGTGTGTGTGTGTACTTAACAAATCATTTATTTCTCAAACTCATTCAATCTAAAAACCCCGTCCCCTGTCCCTAGTTATAATGTTCTTCTCGCACACAAACAAAACAATCCAATGCCCGTTCAAACAAATGCCAGCAAAATGCATCAACGAGGAACTGGAGGAGGTTCCATGAATGTCTAGGGCTGAGTGTTCTCAGTCATGGTGTTTTCAGCCCAGTTTGGTGTGGACTAAAGTAGTTGTGGCCTAAAAACAGAACAACTCTCTCCTCTACTAGAATTGTTGCCATCGCTAAACTCCGTGACGCCCGTGGTCTGCATTATGTGGGTTGTGAGAAGGGAATCCCGGGTTCGCGCATAACCTCAAGGACATGCTTTCTTGCTTTATCCCAGAGGATCAGTTTCTCCATGGTTGCCATTCTCTTGGCCGCTTGTTGTCAAGCTGCCACCTACTGTTCATGACAGTCGGAGGTTGGAGAAAACATTTTTCCAAGGGAGGATTAGAAAATCTCTCACCAACTGGAGCTAGTGCTTTGAGGGCCTCAAGTGTTGCCTTAGCGGGACGGAAACTGGAAGCCAAATGGTCAAGTGCATTTGTGCAGCCTCAAGAAAGAGAGCCTTTGGGTCAAACCCCAGATGGTGAAGGAACCGGCATATAAAAATCCAAGGTCCACTCATGATCATAAAGCTATCATGCTTATCATAACTCAACATATACTACACTTCAAAGCAACCGATAGGAATGAAAAAAGCAAGCGGTGAGGTGAAAGCTATATAGCATCTAGTTAACTTGATAGAGATTTAAAACGATTAACCCCGCCATAACATCAAGAACAATGAATTTCCCTGATTGAATGTTTTTAGATAAGTTGCAAAAAAAAGCACACGTGGTCTTAAAGGTGTTTTGCATTTGACTCATGGTTTACAATGCTTGAAAGCAAAGTTAGAAGTTTAACCCGATTAAAAGATAAAATAAAACCACATCATTGTGCCTTTTACACTAAACAAAATGTTTGGTGAGGATTGGAAATATTGCATAGAAGTCTTGTTAAGACTAAGATCTCAGTCTTGGTAGTGCTTTTGCTAAAAGTACATGTCCTTTGATCAAGCCATTAATAGCGAATATGTTTTTGCAATTTTGTAATTTTCCCATACCACTAAGGGATGTTTGTTTGCTTATTAATAAAGAGGATTGGCAATATTGCATATAAAAATATCCCTCTTGACAAACTTGTTAATACCAGATCGAAGTTGCACATGTATATCACTACTCATTTCGATACTAGAGAGAAATGTCACTATAAGATTTTACTTGTTTTATTTATATTAAATCATCATTAAAAGGCCATCATCCTAAACTACCTTGTGAACTTTAAACAAATTTATCATAATAAATCCCTTTTTAAGTTTTTTCTCATCCTTTTGTTGAAAAAGTTGAGATCTTATATGAACATAAAAGGTAAAATACAAGTTCAGATTCCAGCATAAACCGGCATAGAATCGATGAGAACAAAAAAATTTAGAATGTTTTCAATCGGCTCAATCAAAATGCTGAGTAGAAACTAAAGATAAAGAGGACACTTGAGCTAACCATTTTAACAACATCTCCGAGATTTTCTAAAGATATAATATAAAGAGTATCTTCGTGAGTATTACCAACATTTCCAAAATACTGAAATATATGTGTGTGTGTGTGTACTTAACAAATCATTTATTTCTCAAACTCATTCAATCTGAAAACCCCGTCCTTGTCCCTAGTTATAATGTTCTTCGCACACAAACAAAACAATCCAATGCCCGTTCAAACAAATGCCAAAGAAATGCATCAACGAGGACTGGAGGAGGTTCCATGAATGTCTAGGGCTGAGTGTTCTCAGTCATGGTGTTTTCAGCCCAGTTTGGTGTGGACTAATGTAGTTGTGGCCTGAAAACAGGAACAACTCTCTCCTCTACTAGAATTGTTGCCATTGCTAAACTCCGTGACGCCGTGGGCCTGTTATGTGGGTTGTGAGAAGGGAATCCCGGGTTCGCGCATAACCTCAAGGACATGCTTTCTTGCTTTATCCCAGCAGGATCAGTTTCTCCATGGTTGCCATTCTCTTGGCCAATTGTTGTCAAGCTGCCACCTACTGCTCATGACAGTCGAGAGGTTGGAGAAAACATTTTTCCAAGGGAGGATTAGAAAAATCTCTCACCAACTGGAGCTAGTGCTTTGAGGGCCTCAAGTGTTGCCTTAAGCAGGGAAGGAAACCGAAGCCCAATGGTCAAGTGCATTTGTGCAGCCTCAAGAAAGAGAGCCTTTGGGTCAAATCGAATGGTGAAGGAACTGGCATATAAAAAATCCAAGGTCCACTCATGATCATAAAGCTATCATGCTTATCATAACTCAACATATACTACACTTCAAAGCAATCGATAGGAATGAAAAAAGCAAGCAAGTGAGGTGAAAGCTATATAGCATCTAGTTAACTTGATAGAGTTTTAAAATGATTAACCCCGCCATAACATCAAGAACAATGAATTTCCGACGAATGTTTTTTAGATAAGTTGCAAAAAAAAGCACACGTGGTCTTAAAGGTGTTTTGCATTTGACTCATGGTTTACAATGCTTGAAAGCAAAGTTAGAAGTTTAACTGATTAAAAGATAAAATAAAACCACATCATTGTGCCTTTTACACTAAACAAAATGCTGGTGAGGATTGGTAATATTGCATAGAAGTCTTGTTAAGACTAAGATCTCAGTCTTGGTAGTGCTTTTGCTAAAAGTACATGTCCTTTGATCAAGCCATTAATAGCAGAATATGTTTTTGCAATTTTGTAATTTTCCCATACCACTAAGGGATGTTTGTTTGCTTATTAATAAAGAGGATTGGCAATATTGCATATAAAAATATCCCTCTTGACAAACTTGTTAATACCAGGATCAGTTGCACATGTATATCTCTACTCATTTCAGATACTAGAGAGAAATGTCACTATAAGATTTTACTTGTTTTATTTATATTAAATCATCATTAAAAGGCCATCATCCTAAACTACCTTGTGAACTTTAAACAAATTTATCATAATAAATCCCTTTTAAGTTTTTTCTCATCCTTTTGTTGAAAAAGTTGAGATCTTATATGAACATAAAAAGGTAAAATACAAGTTCAGATTCCAGCATAAACCAGGCATAGAATCTGATGAACAGAGAAAAAAATTTAGAATGTTTTCAATCGGCTCAATCAAAATGCTGAGTAGAAACTAAAGATCAAGAGGACACTTGAGCTAACCATTTTAACAACACCTCTGAGATTTTCTAAAGATATAATATAAAGAGTATCTTCGTGAGTATTACCAACATTTCCAAAATACTGAAATATATGTGTGTGTGTGTGTACTTAACAAATCATTTATTTCTCAAACTCATTCAATCTAAAAACCCCGTCCTGTCCCTAGTTATAATGTTCTTCGCACACAAACAAAACAATCCAATGCCCGTTCAAACAAATGCCAAAGAAATGCATCAACGAGGACTGGAGGAGGTTCCATGAATGTCTAGGGCTGAGTGTTCTCAGTCATGGTGTTTTCAGCCCAGTTTGGTGTGGACTAATGTAGTTGTGGCCTGAAAACAGAACAACTCTCTCCTCTACTAGAATTGTTGCCATCGCTAAACTCCGTGACGCCGTGGCCTGTTATGTGGGTTGTGAGAAGGGAATCCCGGGTTCGCGCATAACCTCAAGGACATGCTTTCTTGCTTTATCCCAGAGGATCAGTTTCTCCATGGTTGCCATTCTCTTGGCCAGTTGTTGTCAAGCTGCCACCTACTCGCTCATGACAAGTCGAGGTTGGAGGAAACATTTTTCCAAGGGAGGATTAGAAAAATCTCTCACCAATCTGGAGCTAGTGCTTTGAGGGCCTCAAGTGTTGCCTTAAGCAGGAAGGAAACTGGAAGCCCAATGGTCAAGTGCATTTGTGCAGCCTCAAGAAAGAGAGCCTTTGGGTCAAACTGAATGGTGAAGGAACTGGCATATAAAAATCCAAGGTCCACTCATGATCATAAAGCTATCATGCTTATCATAACTCAACATATACTACACTTCAAAGCAATCGATAGGAATGAAAAAAGCAAGCGGTGAGGTGAAAGCTATATAGCATCTAGTTAACTTGATAGAGTTTTAAAATGATTAACCCCCGCCATAACATCAAGAACAATGAATTTCCCTGACGTAATGTTTTTAGATAAGTTGCAAAAAAAAGCACACGTGGTCTTAAAGGTGTTTTGCATTTGACTCATGGTTTACAATGCTTGAAAGCAAAGTTAGAAGTTTAAGCGATTAAAAGATAAAATAAAACCACATCATTGTGCCTTTTACACTAAACAAAATGCTTTGGTGAGGATTGGTAATATTGCATAGAAGTCTTGTTAAGACTAAGATCTCAGTCTTGGTAGTGCTTTTGCTAAAAGTACATGTCCTTTGATCAAGCCATTAATAGCAGAATATGTTTTTGCAATTTTGTAATTTTCCCATACCACTAAGGGATGTTTGTTTGCTTATTAATAAAGAGGATTGGCAATATTGCATATAAAAATATCCCTCTTGACAAACTTGTTAATAGCAGGATCAGTTGCACATGTATATCACTACTCATTTCAGATACTAGAGAGAAATGTCACTATAAGATTTTACTTGTTTTATTTATATTAAATCATCATTAAAAGGCCATCATCCTAAACTACCTTGTGAACTTTAAACAAATTTATCATAATAAATCCCCTTTTAGTTTTTTTCATCCTTTTTGTTGAAAAAGTTGAGATCTTATATGAACATAAAAAGGTAAAATACAAGTTCAGATTCCAGCATAAACCAGGCTTAGAATCTGATGAACAGAAAAAAATTTAGAATGTTTTCAATCGGCTCAATCAAAATGCTGAGTAGAAACTAAAGATCAAGAGGACACTTGAGCTTAACCATTTTAACAACACCTCCGAGATTTTCTAAAGATATAATATAAAGAGTATCTTCGTGAGTATTACCAACATTTCCAAAATACTGAAATATATGTGTGTGTGTGTGTACTTAACAAATCATTTATTTCTCAAACTCATTCAATCTAAAAACCCCGTCCTGTCCCTAGTTATAATGTTCTTCCAAGCACACAAACAAAACAATCCAATGCCCGTTCAAACAAATGCCAACCAAAATGCATCAACGAGGACTGGAGGAGGTTCCATGAATGTCTAGGGCTGAGTGTTCTCAATCATGGTGTTTTCAGCCCAGTTTGGTGTGGACTAATGTAGTTGTGGCCTGAAAACAGAACAACTCTCACCTCTACTAGAATTGTTGCCATCCCTAAACTCCGTGACGCCGTGGCTGTTATGTGGTTGTGAGAAGGGAATCCCAGTTCGCGCATAACCTCAAGGACATGCTTTCTTGCTTTATCCCAGGAGGATCAGTTTCTCCATGGTTGCCATTCTCTTTGGCCGATTGTTGTCAAGCTGCCACCTCACTGTTCATGACAGTCGAGGTTGGAGGAAACATTTTTCCAAGGAGGATTAGAAAAATCTCTCACCAACTGGAGCTAGTGCTTTGAGGGCCTCAAGTGTTGCCTTAAGCGGGGAAGGAAACCGGAAGCCCAATGGTCAAGTGCATTTGTGCAGCCTCAAGAAAGAGAGCCTTTGGGTCAAACCAATGGTGAAGGAACGGCATATAAAAATCCAAGGTCCACTCATGATCATAAAGCTATCATGCTTATCATAACTCAACATATACTACACTTCAAAGCAAGCGATAGGAATGAAAAAAGCAAGCGGTGAGGTGAAAGCTATATAGCATCTAGTTAACTTGATAGAGTTTTAAAATGATTAACCCTGGCCATAACATCAAGAACAATGAATTTCTGACGAATGTTTTTAGATAAGTTGCAAAAAAAAAAGCACACGTGGTCTTAAAGGTGTTTTGCATTTGACTCATGGTTTACAATGCTTGAAAGCAAAGTTAAGTTTAAGCGATTAAAAGATAAAATAAAACCACATCATTGTGCCTTTTACACTAAACAAAATGCTGGTGAGGATTGGTAATATTGCATAGAAGTCTTGTTAAGACTAAGATCTCAGTCTTGGTAGTGCTTTTGCTAAAAGTACATGTCCTTTGATCAAGCCATTAATAGTAGAATATGTTTTTGCAATTTTGTAATTTTCCCATACCACTAAGGGATGTTTGTTTGCTTATTAATAAAGAGGATTGGCAATATTGCATATAAAAATATCCCTCTTGACAAACTTGTTAATACCAGATCGATTGCACATGTATATCACTACTCATTTCAGATACTAGAGAGAAATGTCACTATAAGATTTTACTTGTTTTATTTATATTAAATCATCATTAAAAGGCCATCATCCTAAACTACCTTGTGAACTTTAAACAAATTTATCATAATAAATCCCCTTTTAAGTTTTTTCTCATCCTTTTTGTTGAAAAAGTTGAGATCTTATATGAACATAAAAGGTAAAATACAAGTTTAGATTCCAGCATAAACCAGGCATAGAATCGATGAACAGAAAAAAAAATTTAGAATGTTTTCAATCGGCTCAATCAAAATGCTGAGTAGAAACTAAAGATCAAGAGGACACTTGAGCTAACCATTTTAACAACACCTCCGAGATTTTCTAAAGATATAATATAAAGAGTATCTTCGTGAGTATTACCAACATTTCCAAAATACTGAAATATATGTGTGTGTGTGTGTACTTAACAAATCATTTATTTCTCAAACTCATTCAATCTAAAAACCCCGTCCCTGTCCCTAGTTATAATGTTCTTACGCACACAAACAAAACAATCCAATGCCCGTTCAAACAAATGCCAAAGAAAATGCATCAACGAGGACACGGAGGAGGTTCCATGAATGTCTAGGGCTGAGTGTTCTCGGTCATGGTGTTTTCAGCCCGGTTTGGTGTGGACTAATGTAGTTGTGGCTCAAAACAGAACAACTCTCTCCTCCACTAGAATTGTTGCCATCGCTAAGCTCCGTGACGCCGTGGCTCATTATGTGGGTTGTGAGAAGGGAATCCCGGGTTTGCGCATAACCTCAAGGACATGCTTTCTTGCTTTATCCCAGAGGATCAGTTTCTCCATGGTTGCCATTCTCTTGGCCAGATTGTTGTCAAGCTGCCACCTACTGCTCATGACAGTCGGAGGTTGGAGAAAACATTTTTCCAAGGGAGGATTAGAAAAATCTCTCACCAAGCCGGAGCTAGTGCTTTGAGGGCCTCAAGTGTTGCCTTAAGCGGGGAAGGAAACCGGAAGCCCAATGGTCAAGTGCATTTGTGCAGCCTCAAGAAAGAGAGCCTTTGGGTCAAATCGAATGGTGAAGGAACTGGCATATAAAAATCCAAGGTCCACTCATGATCATAAAGCTATCATGCTTATCATAACTCAACATATACTACACTTCAAAGCAACTGATAGGAATGAAAAAGCAAGCAGTGAGGTGAAAGCTATATAGCATCTAGTTAACTTGATAGAGTTTTAAAATGATTAACCCCAGGCCATAACATCAAGAACAATGAATTTCCTGACAGAATGTTTTTTAGATAAGTTGCAAAAAAAAGCACAAGTGGTCTTAAAGGTGTTTTGCATTTGACTCATGGTTTACAATGCTTGAAAGCAAAGTTAGAAGTTTAACTGATTAAAAGATAAAATAAAACCACATCATTGTGCCTTTTACACTAAACAAAATGCTGGTGAGGATTGGTAATATTGCATAGAAGTCTTGTTAAGACTAAGATCTCAGTCTTGGTAGTGCTTTTGCTAAAAGTACATGTCCTTTGATCAAGCCATTAATAGCAGAATATGTTTTTGCAATTTTGTAATTTTCCCATACCACTAAGGGATGTTTGTTTGCTTATTAATAAAAAGGATTGGCAATATTGCATATAAAAATATCCCTCTTGACAAACTTGTTAATACCAGGATCAGTTGCACATGTATATCTCTACTCATTTCAGAAACTAGAGAGAAATGTCACTATAAGATTTTACTTGTTTTATTTATATTAAATCATCATTAAAAGGCCATCATCCTATAACCTAAACTACCTTGTGAACTTTAAACAAATTTATCATAATAAATCCCTTTTAAGTTTTTTCTCATCCTTTTTGTTGAAAAAGTTGAGATCTTATATGAACATAAAAAGGTAAAATACAAGTTCAGATTCCAGCATAAACCAGGCATAGAATCTGATGAACAGAAAAAAATTTAGAATGTTTTCAATCGGCTCAATCAAAATGCTGAGTAGAAACTAAAGATCAAGAGGACACTTGAGCTAACCATTTTAACAACACCTCTGAGATTTTCTAAAGATATAATATAAAGAGTATCTTCGTGAGTATTACCAACATTTCCAAAATACTGAAATATATGTGTGTGTGTGTGTACTTAACAAATCATTTATTTCTCAAACTCATTCAATCTAAAAACCCCGTCCCTGTCCCTAGTTATAATGTTCTTCTGCACACAAACAAAACAATCCAATGCCCGTTCAAACAAATGCCAGCAAAATGCATCAACGAGGACCTGGAGGAGGTTCCATGAATGTCTAGGGCTGAGTGTTCTCAGTCATGGTGTTTTCAGCCCAGTTTGGTGTGGACTAATGTAGTTGTGGCCTGAAAACAGGAACAACTCTCTCCTCTACTAGAATTGTTGCCATCGCTAAACTCCGTGACGCTGTGGCCTGTTATGTGGGTTGTGAGAAGGGAATCCCAGGTTCGCGCATAACCTCAAGGACA
Organism: Taxus wallichiana var. yunnanensis; assembly: GCA_018340775.1. Classification (NCBI taxonomy): domain Eukaryota; kingdom Viridiplantae; phylum Streptophyta; class Pinopsida; order Cupressales; family Taxaceae; genus Taxus; species Taxus wallichiana. The sequence goes on from CM031234.1 coordinate 306,595,030, forward strand.
TGCTTTCTTGCTTTATCCCAGAGGATCAGTTTCTCCATGGTTGCCATTCTCTTGGCCAGTTGTTGTCAAGCTGCCACCTACTGTTCATGACAGGTCAGAGGTTGGAGAAAACATTTTTCCAAGGGAGGATTAGAAAATCTCTCAGCAATCTGGAGCTAGTGCTTTGAGGGCCTGAAGTGTTGCCTTAAGCAGGAAGTAAACTGGAAGCCCAATGGTCAAGTGCATTTGTGCAGCCTCAAGAAAGAGAGCCTTTGGGTCAAACCGAATGGTGAAGGAACTGCTCAATTGGTAGAACAAATACATCTAGAAAACAAGCAGTTGGGAGCAGAAGGGAATGGAATTTGCAACCAAGGTACATATTACTGAACTCCTGTGTGCAATAGACCTTTGTGTGGGTTTTGGGAATAAAGAAGTAAATTGAGCCCTGTTAAATTGACCAGAACGAGTCTGGTTGGTGTTTAAAGGAGCTGATGGCATAGATGCCATACTTACCTGGTTTCAACCCGCTGAAGTGTTCTAGTTGTGAGGAAAACAAGAAACCTGGGGAGACCAATGCATGCTCGTACAGCTTAAAGAGGTCTGGATACTTTTCCTTCAAATGCAGCACTGCTAGCCCTAAGATGAAGATTGCTCTTGTCAGGTTGCACTGGGGCTTCTACAAGGATCATGAATGCCACCCATGTGCTATTTAGTGGTGTAAACCAATCAACCTGCCCAAATAGATTAAAGACTTGTGTGAGGTGTTGGAGTTTAGTCTGAAGATTTGAAAACCCTTTTATAATAGTTGTAACTCATAAATGATGTGGTTGTGTGTGTGAAGAGTCGCCTCATATAACGCTTTTCGGTGGGGTGAGTTTGTGGAGACATTAACAGACCTTTGGGGGAACAAAGCCTCCATCATGAATATCTTCCATGCATCCCCACTTGCTGGCATTAATAACAGGATCTGCCTTTTTTTTAATTTGGCTTTACCCTTTTTAAATTTTTTTCTATGACCATCTATTTAGAAAATTAGGCGAACACAGAAGGTATGGATGAATATAAATAAATGTGGTACTTTCTAAAGCTTGTAATTCTCGCCTTTGGTCGATCTGTCAAGAGAGGTCACATCTTGCTCAGGACAGTACACTTCTTTGTTGACTTCAAACAGCAACCACCTAGGAATCTTCTTATTTGCATGTCACAATAGAAAGACATCAAGAATGAACATGTCTATGCAGACATGTCTTCTGAAGTAACACACTCCCCACAAGAGGGATCATGCCTTGTGTTTGTCATAAGAGGGAATTGGGGCCATGTGTCTCAAATCTTATGCATTGATTGCACAGCTGGCCATCTCCTATAGTGTGATGTGGCGCCGCATCACATGGAGACAAATATCAGAACTTTCAAGCACAATAAAGGGTGTGGAAAAAACACTTAATTGAAACACAAAAGTGTGGTGATGAACTAAGTGTTGTTTGGGTTGTGTAGGAGAGGGTGTAGAACATCAGGTGACTAAGGAAGAAAGAAACATGAGTGGAATGGGAAAGAATGAAGTTAGACTTAGAATTATGTTGGGTGAGAGTTGTGGCATCCAAGTCCTTAGCTGGGATAAGGCTTACCTTTCTATGTTCATACATATTTCTTCACTTTGGATGAAATAAAGGCGTGCAATGGGTAGAAAAGAGATGCACCGGAGGATGCAATAACAAATAATGTAAGGGGAGCGCAACATATGGTTACTAGGGAGGAAGGTCATTGGGAAAGGTATAAGGTGTGGAAGAGAAGAGGGGAGCGTAAATTTGCAGGAAAATCAAGTGTGGTGATGATAAAGACGTGGGAAAAAACTTAAAATGAAGGTCGGGATAGGCAAGGAATTGGTACCTGAGATGACTTCATTGGGGACACCACACAAACTCGCATTGATGGTAAATGCCCATCCTATGTTTAGTGCATAGAATGTCAAAGAACAATATGGATAATTTGATAAGCATAGGTTGGCCTTGGTAGCCTGTTTATTATTTTTTGTTTTGAACCAAGCTATCCATTTGAAATTTTGAACCATGGTTAAAAACAGACAGTTTCTCAAAGCCAACCATATTTCAAACTTAGACAGAGTGAGGCATTTCCCACCTTAAGACCACAAGATGGCCAATTTGTTCCTGGCCCACTACTGTCTTGGCAAGCAAATCTGTCACTCTGTTTCAGCTCTTTTTCATGTTGCAATGTAATATCCGGCCATTTTCCTATTATTGATGTGATGGGAGTCAGCATTCATGGGCTTTCCTACATGCACATTGCTTGCTTTTGAGATGACACAATAGTTTTTTTAGTCCCCTCTATGTACAATGGAGGGATCTTTTCAACTGCCAGTTGGATGCCTTTGTGGAATGCGGAATCTCAGCATAGTTAATATTTTGTAGCCCAAAGCATTGTTAAAAGCTTATGATGAATTTTCCTACTATGTTGTTAAATCCTTCCTCCCATTCCAACAGTGCCTGGGTTACCCTTGGCTGTCCCATCAAAATTCAACTTGTAAGAACCATGAAGGGAGGGGTCCACCTTTTACTTTCATTAATGTCAAATAAGTAGAGCTTATTACATTACTGAATATTCCATTGACCAGCTATCTGAAGGTCAACCATACTTGATGTCCGATGTTTGCTTGATGAGCTTGTTGTGTACATCAAAGTTGTTCCCTGAAACTGGCACTTAATTCTTTGACCAGGAGAATAGACAAAAAAATTACAATCCTCAAATATTTGAATGTTCCTTTTTAACCTCATGGTCTAGAAGATAAATACCAAAATAAGTTTGTGGATGAAATTGACTATTTCTACTTGTGTGGATAGCTTGGTATAAGAGTGCCATGTTTTCTATAATGGTGATAGCAAAGGATCTAATCCCAAAACAGTCATCCAGTATGTGCCAGATAGTTTGAGCACAGGGGCAATAATGAGAATATTAAATATACTTTCTGAATTTCTCTAGCCGTTAGGAGGTCTATTAGGCCCACTCCATCCTTTTCATTGAATATTATCAGAAATTAGAATTTTTCCTTTTAGGGCAAGCCACAAGAAAGCTTTTATCTCCAACCAAGCTTTCATTATACACAACTTGTTCCATTTTTTGGTGAGTGGCTGATCTGAGTTGTTTAGGATGTCATTAAGGGTGCACACCATGCATTCTTCTTGTATGGTGTGTGGCCAATCTCTTATGTTGGCCTTGTGACAAATGAAAACATGTCTTTTTGATGGCTCAACAAGAAAGCATCAGATCAGCCCCTTCCTTCTCAAATGTCTGCATATTCCAGCCATAATTGTTTGTTGTCAAGAGGGTGACACAGTCTCTCTCGAAGATTGATATTGGAAAAAGGCGGCATGCCATTCCAACTTTCCTCCCAAAGTCTAATGTATTTTCTGTTTCTAATCTGCCACTTTGTCTTCATAGCCCAAATTTCCATTCCATTCTTCATATGCTTTGCAGTGGCTGAGCGTTGTGCTTACCCTGCATGGCCTCTTCAAAACACAAGCTTAAATCTTTGTTTCTGATAACTAAGCTCCACAAGGCCTAAGGATGCAATCTCAGATGCTGTGCCTATTTCACTGTCGAAGCCCTGTTGAAGGCAATGATCCTTTAAATTGAGACCTCCAGCAGATTTTGGTTGAATTATTAATTTATTTCTGACCACACTACAATAAGGCATTCAAATTTTTCTTCCACAACTCCATAGAAAATTTTGCTGAATATTTATTAGCTAGCATTCAACGGTCCTAGGACAGGAACAGCTTGGAGGACAGCCTGTAATAATTGAATTCAGTCAGCCAAAGGAAGCCATCGATTTGCCCATTGTGCAATTTTCATATTCATTTTGTTTATGGCGGTCTCCTATACCTTTTTTGAAACCCTTATATAGCAGGAAACCCAAATAAATCATTGGCAGCTTAGCATCTAGGATTTCAAGGATCCGAAAAATATACATCTTTCTTTAAGCAGGGATGTAGGCAAAAATAACACTAGACTTGTCAAAGTTGATTCACTGTCCCAATGCTAATTGGTAACAAGAAAAGCATATTTTTAAGATCCTCAACTCCCATAGGATTAGAGTTGATAGTAGAGTATCATCAGCAAACCGAAGCCCACGTAATGCTCTCTCAGTTGCTGGCAGCCTAGGTAGTGTTCCTTTGACCTTGTGAGCAGCTAGAGGCTTATTGAGGGTTTCCCCCATGCTTATAAATAAGTATGACATAAGTGCTTCCCTGTGTTGCCATTGAGAGAGATTATGTATGATGGGGTCAGAATGCAACCACTGATCGATAAGATTAATTGTGTGCCAAACCCAAAAGCCCTCAGGATCTGTAGTATGAGTTCCGAATTGCATCTGTCAAAGGCTTTGAACATATCCAGCTTGATGAGAACCCTGGCCACTTTTGAGTGCCGAGAGAGTGGAGAATTTCTTGAACAAAAGTATATTGAGTTTCACATATTATTTTCAGTAGGAGAAGCAATCAGCTTTAAAATAGATTTGTAGACCATATTGCATAGTGCAATTGGCCTATATAGGTAAAATGCTTCCACCTGAGCCACTTTCAGAATTAGAGCTCACCTACTAGCGTTGATATTTTTAGCATTTGCTTATTTCTTCTGGACACCTCAATGACAACCACCATATCAGCTTTGATGAAGTGCCAAAAGCTTGATAAAAAGGTCAAGAAACCATCAAGCCTAGTAGTTTCTTCCTTTTGAAAGGAGAAGCCAATATCTTTGACTTCCTCTTGTGTGGTGAAGGTGAGTCTCATTATTCTTTTGTTGTCTATAATTTCCACTATCCTTGGGATATTTTTTATGACAGCCTTTTGAGCCCTTTTTCATTCAGTATTGTCCAAGTCTTTTGTCATCAGATTTTTAAAAAAATCAATGGCATGGTGGATAATCTTCAAGTCCTTGATGATATATTAGTTGGTGGCCACATTAATTTTGTGCAGGAAGGATGCAGATATGGGCTACAGAATGGAGCCACGTTTCAACTTGTTTTCAGACACATTTGTCTTTTGATGAACATGCGTCCATTGAAAGCATTTATTGTTTAATGTTGAAATTGGTGAGGGCTTGATGTTCGTAAGAGGGGGATGAAATACACTAGTAGACTAGTTTTAGTGATTAAAATCTTCAGATTGACGGAGATTCTATCAATATAAGTAAGGATAAAGAGCATGTACAATATGCAGACAATGAATAGAGTGTGGGTTTGAAAGACTAGGTAGCGCTGGCGATAGAAAGGGATGGAACATAAAATTTATTGAAGAATGTTAGAAAATAAAGGAGTGGTTAAGGAGATAAGGGGTGAGAAACATAACCTTTTTAGGACGATACAAAGCGTGGAAAGAGTGAGAACGGGACACTAACATATTTTCCAAACCAAGAAGTTCAGTTCTATTTTTAGAAGTGCTAAAAATATCGCTTTGGCTAAACATGGTTTGGTGCTAAAAATAGAAGTTCTAGTTCTATTTTTAGGAGTTGAAAGAGTGCATGAGTGGATGGATAAAGAGAGCTTTTGTTAAATTGAGCAAGTGCTGCTCCAAATAGACATGGCGCCAAAAGAGAGTGCTTTTATTAAAATTAGCATGCTTTTATTAATTTTAGCAACTGTTGGTTCTGAATTAACCCTTGGCGCCAAAAGAGAAGTGCATGGAGGCTTTTTACTAAATTTAGCAAACTGTTGTTCTTGTTATTGCGCCAAGGGTGATAAAGGTGAGTTGAAAACAGTATGCATGCAGCAACAAACAGTCCCATGCACCAGCAAGAAGGGAAAATGATGTATTAAATAAGCATGCAGTTGTTACAGTCCCATGCGCCAGCAAAGAGGAGGAAATAAATAAATTAAATAAAGAAAAGAACAGCAGCAGTCTATTATTAGGAAGACAGAGCTGATTCATCTTGATATAAGCTGATTTTCCATTGTAAAAGAATATACACACTATGGGCTGTTTTGCTTTTGGCAATCCTAGCCTTGTACTTGCACCTTTGAATAAAAAAGCTCCATTTGCCCTCTCATATCACTGTTTTTTGAAGTTTCATTGTGTTTAATAGGGTATTGTATTGCCTTAGTGTGAAATTACTCCCTCTACCGCTGTCCTTTCTCCTAAACCCTTGAATTAATTTCACAAAATAGCTTAGAGTTGTGCAGGTGTGTGGTTCTTTGATTTCCCTATGTGCAGAGTTACATGCATGTGTTAAATTTTTGGTGTATCACCCTTATTTCCCATTTCCCGCATCCCTTCCCCTTTTCCTTGTCAAATTTTTAGTTTTTAGGTGATTCACAAGGGAACCAGCCCTCTTTGTAGGTTCACTTCAGACATAGGTTACCCACACTTTGAGGTGTTCCAATTTTGTCAACAAGAGAGTGAGTACACAAACCATTCTCTATCAGGCTGCAACTTCTGGGTGACAACAATAAACCTACGGACATAGTGAGTCGATGATAAATATAAAGAAATCATGTTAAAGCAAAAAGAGTGACATTGTGGGGTTGGAGATCACATTTGCAGGAGTATGCTTTGTGGATGGAAGTGAGAGAGGTGGGTGGGTTGGACCAATGAGAATCACATTGTTGTACCTTGCATCTTGTGTAGTGTTATGGTAAGGAACCATTAGTGGAATTGACTCAAGTGCAATTTGTTTTAACCATGGTTATACCCAAAATCTAAGGTTGGTTTCTATAAGGCAACCATGGTTCAAACTTCAAACTTTACTACGAAGGACGTCCTCCCCGTGAAAGTGGTGAGTGCATGTAATACCTTCTGTAAAATTATAACTTTGGCAAGGAGATTCTCCACCAAATTATATTTATGGTTTTGTGCCAAAGGAAAATATCCTAGTGTTTTTCCATGAACTCGACTATCTTGCTTATGATGTGCTCAATCTGCCAATTTTTGGAGGGGCGGAACTTAGAGCTCTTGGCTAGGGCAGATCTTGACAGTCTTTCCTTTTCAATAAGGGAGATAATAATTTTTGAGTCTCCTTCAACGTGGAGATGGGTTAAATTATCATTAACAGAAATTTGAAGGCATTGTGCAAAACAATTAGTTCAACAAAATTATTGGTTTTTCCCCAACACTTTGTTGGAGGTTAATAGCCGCCGCAGTAAAATGAAACCTTGTCATTCCTCCGATCCCATCAAAATTTAATGTAGAATAATCCGGAGGTGGAGGTATCCATTCCTACTTGCTATGGACTTTGATACATTGTGAGCTTTTAGTGGAAAAGAATGTTCCAAAGGTGGGAAAGATGAAGATCCTTCAGATGGTCAGATTGAAACCTATCATCAAGACTTATCGGTGTAGAGTTAGTGCTCTGATTTGAGCTTTATATCTCTGCAGAGTGGTTTGATCTATGTGGAGATTCTCATTTATTCTATTATTCCTTTCATTCCATAGTTTCCATGTGACAAATACAAGTGTCATTCTATGTAAACATTGTACTGTTGCCCTATCTGTTTCAAACTAGGACCACTTCGTGACAGTATTAGGCACAGAACGAAAACTTAGGATGAAACAGTCAAATGTGTTGGTCATACCCTTCCAAATTGCATGTGCAAAGCAAATATGGTATTTAGATTCCACATTACTCTGGCAATTGGGACATCTGTTAGAGCCCATCCAACCTTTTTTCCTGCAAGTTATTAGCGGTGAGGATTTTTCCCTGAAAAACAAACCATATGAAGGATCTTATTTCTGGCCATATTTGTAAGCTCCATAAGCAGTTCCAATTTCTATCCATAAACTAATTTGTTCTACGTAGAATAGCATATGCAGAGGCAACTGAACATACGCCAGTTGATGTGCCTGGCCTAACTCTTTTTTCGGGTAAATTAGTTTATATTAGAAGTCCTATTGGCCAACTCCGTTAGTAGCACCATTCACTTGAGATTGATAACAACTCCTAGTATTTTCTATTGCTGGGTGTTCTAGTGAATGTGGTTGTGTTTGAGCTGTTGTATAATTGACTATGGTCATGTACCCTCTGTTTTGCATAAGCTGCTGTTAGCTCAGGCATTTGCAGATTGGATAACAACTCCTAGTATTTTCTATTGCTGGGTTTTCTAGTGAATGTGGTTGTGTTTGAGCTGTTGTATAATCGACTATGGTCATGTACCCTCTGTTTTGCATAAGCTGCTGTTAGCTCAGGTATTTGCAGGTTGGATAATGGTTGCATACCATTCCAACTATCTTCCCGAACTGTGTACTTTTTCCTGTTTCCATTGCCTAGCTGCCGCATGGATTCTTGCCATAGGATGCTCAGATCATTTTTCATTTTCCTAGTAACCACTGAGATCTGGTGTCATTATCTGTTGAAATGGAACTTGCATTTGAGTTGCGAAAATATTTATTTCTGATGATCGCAGCCCATGGTGAGTTTGGATCGGTCCAAAGTCTCCAGCCCATTCTTGTGGCTAGAGCCTAATTGAAACTAAAAAGCCATTCATATTGAGCCCACGTGCTGATTTTTTCTTAATAACCTCAGTCCAAGCAACCAAAGGTTGTTTGAGTTTACCATGCACTCCTCTCTAGAGGAACTTTCTCTGTATGGCAATAATTGAGTTCTCTACCTATTTGGGAATTAAGATTAAGTATGAGGAGGTAGACTGGGACAGCCTGTAATAACTGGATTCATCCAGAAAGCATAAGCCATCCATTTATTCATTTGCCTAGCTTGAGATACACCTTGCCAATGGTTGATTCCCAGATTGCTTTTGTAAATTTCCAATGGAGGGGGAAGCCCAAGTATGTCAAGGGAAGCTTTCTTTCATGGAACTCAAGGATCGGAAGGATATCTCTTTTAAGTTTGACTGGGATATTAAGGAACATGAAATTGGATTTTTGCTTGTTTACTTCTTTACCTGAGGCCTCTTCGTATTTGTGCAAGAGAATTTTAAATTTTGGATTACCCCGACAATGACTGTGGAGAGGATCAAACTTCAAATTATCATCAACAAACTGAAAAATTGAGGATCTCTGTCCTCTCTCTGTTGTCAGTAACCATGCAATTTTCCCTTTAATTTTGCCTCGGCAATCAACCTGTTTAGAGACTCCCATTAGTATGAATAGATAAAGACTTGGCAGGTATCCCTATCTTGACCCACAAACGAGGAGAAATAAGGACCCAAATTACCTTTAAAGGAGATGGTAAAGATGGGAGTCGTGATACAACTATTTATCCAACCTACTATTTCATTGATGAAACCAAAAGCTTTCAGATTCTGAGTGATGTCCTCCAAACATCCAATATACAGAATTATTGCAAAATGTTAACATAAATTCATGCACAGGAGATGGGGAATGGGCCAATTTTCCCTAATGTTCAATATACTCAGAAATAGAAATGGAAATAGAAATAGAAATACCCTTAAGGTTGGGTTACACCATAAAATATTTCTTGTAGAAGGAATCAGTCCAAGATATCTCCCCTCAGTGAGATCCATACATAGCCTCTCATACAATAATAGCAGAGGATAAAGCCTTTATGCATGAGGCCAATCAATCAAATTACTAATTATATGTTATATTGCTTTGTCCCACTATATAAATCACCTATTGGCCCATTCTATCTAAACATTGATTATGTGTGCTGCAAGTCAGCTATTCCATAGCCTATTTATTAAAATTTATGCCGATAGGCATCCTGCAATGGCACCTAGGGTAGTGGTAGTGGACTGTAATGTTCATGAGTTGTTAAAAATTAATGGCCAGCCTTAAAATTGGTGTCCATTTGACTGTCACATGGTAATTTCAACCTTAAATTTGAAACAAATTTGAGCCTCACTTAGAAGTTTTTCTTTTCACTTGGAGAAGTCAATCATAAAATTGTAATATCTTGGCCATACGGCAGAGTTTGGAACCCTTCTCTTACACAGAAAGAAATTTTCAAGTCAGACACACAGATGTAGCTAGATTGAGGCCATTTTATCATTAGTCAATGGGAAATTTGAAGAGAAGGTAATGGACTTATTAATCAATATGGTATGTGAAAAATCTAAGATAAGTGCCAATTGATATCAGATACACTTATCTAAGATATATGTACTAGTATAATAATAGCATGGCCCTAGGTGGATAATACTCCACCCATGTAATATCGTAACATTGCCCCCTCCTTTTAGGAAGAAACAAAATAATCTAATTTTCTAAGAATTGATGACAATTAGTACCAAACACGACTATCTATAAATCTAAAGGAGAACTTCAAATTTTTTTACTTTTAATAGATGCACGCTTCCTTTGTGCTACTTTGGTTCCACCCTCATACACATCTGATATTCCTCTAGCATGGTGTATAGTTGCTTCTTTGATTCCATGTATGTCCATAGGAATTACTCTTTTGATACCACAAATATATATAGTGCTTTCTTATTTTATTCCCATTTATATCCATAATAATTGCCCTTTATATGTTGAGCATATTTGTAGATGTAGACACCTAATTTTGACCACGCAATTTTATACTAAAATTGCACTAATTTTCTTCTTTACCATCATTTCGTTATAATTAGTGATTTTCTTGGTCAATATTCCCCATCTTCTTGGTCAATTAATGACATTTCGCTAATTAATTGGCTTTTTCCTTCATCTTGTATGTCAATCAACGTTGCTTCGTTAGTTGAAATCCTCTTTTAATTAATTAATTAACCTTTTGCACTCTTGTATTTGATTAATAAACCCTCTTAGTAATTAAATCCCCCTCTCAAACCCCTCTAATTCCACCCATTTTCCTCCAAATCATCTTGAAATGGCTTCTATAAGCTAAACTTGGCTTATTAATTAATCCCAATTGATTAATTAAACCTTCCCAAACTCCCATGGGTCACTAATCTCTAATTAATCTCTTCTAATCATGTTATACCTTTTCTAATTCTACATTCCCTTTATCCCACATTCACTAGGTTGTATGTTTCTCCCAAATTGGAAAGCTATATAAGAAACCTAGTACCTTCCTACACACCTTACACCTTGTCCTTGTAAGACATTTGATATCTCAAGAGAGCATTTCCATCACAAGAAAGCTTGCATAAATTGAGAAACCTCCTTTGCTAAAGTTAGTAGGAGAAGATTCAAAAATGGCACTTAAGCCATATTGATGAGATCTCTTCCACTTTAGTAAAACCCTTGATCATATGTAACTTGTGTTCGGCTCACATAAGGAAGTATCTACATATCAAAGCACATCCAAACATCAAAAGGGAGGTTTGCATTTAGTATTAGATTTATATTTTGTGCAATTTAATTAAACTTTTCCTTTTTAGCTCAATCTTGATGTATTTGATTAAAGAAACTAAGTTAGGATTTACTTGGTGTTAAATCCCTTCCATTAGCTTAGTTACTTTGACATGCATACAAAGAGCCTTCAATAAATTGATTCCATATATGCCTGAAATCATTTTCCTTCTAGTCCTCTATGTTGTGCCTCCATGATTACTTGCCTCTCATGAAAATGTGATAGTTGATATACCTTTGTAGACTTAGTATCCTCCCCTTTTTCTTTTGACACTTCAACCTTGTCTCGCCACATGCTTCTTTAGCTCTTGAGTAGGTGAGGGGTGTGAAATTCCCTCACAAGTACCTGCACCTTCATTCTCTTGTTCAAATTCTTCATCATTCTCTTCTTCAAATTCTAAATTCATCCTTGAGCTCCTTGTTATCTTCTTTAAGCCTTTCTACATGTTCATCCTTGATATGTGGAACACCCTACATTGTCAACTTCTTTTCCTGAGCCAAGGCTTCATGAACTTATTTACACATTAATATTCATAGTTCCCAAAGTTTTAACCAATAATATGAAAGAATATGTATATGCCATTTATAGGAATGCATAAAAATTGAGAGTAGAATATTCGTCCACAATGAATTTTAAATCTTTAAACAACTGAACCTTTTCACCAAATACCTTTGTTTCTTGCATATTCCTTGCTTGAGCATTCAACCACTTTGCCAAATCAATACTAATGAAATTATACCTATTGTTAGGGTTTATCGATACAATGACATTGTCTTTTAAATAGATCAGTGAGCCTAAAATATGGATCCTTCTTTAGTTGGGAACAATATACTTGGACTTCCTTTGCTTTCACGCTCTAATGATAAGATTTCTTTTTCTTCTCCCTCTTCTTCTTTTTCTTCATCCTGTGTTTCTTCTTTTTCTTTTTCTTACTCTATTCAATTGATTTTGTTACATCTCCATGCTTGTCCTCCACACCTCTTTCAAACACGTTTTATCCTTTCCCATCTAGCTAAGAAAGCTTGCTCCATTTCTTCCCAATTCCAAAAGAACAACTTGTTATCAAAGTCATTCCACCAATGGAAAGCTTCCCTTTAAGATAACAATACAAAATACTCACCTTATTTGATGGATATTTTAAATCTGAATGCAGTACACTATTTTCGAAGATCACTGTCACCACTTCTAGAATACTTTTGTATTTCCATGATTCATGATTCATATATACCCCAGTGTTTCAAGAAAACAATCCTTCAATAAATCTCCTTCCTACCAAAAATCTCAGCATAACAAAATATGTAGGAAAGTAGATCAAAATAATTACATCACGACACAAAAAAATGACACTTGATTTGCTTATGCAGATTGAAGATATTATTTTTTATTTGAATTTCACTTCAAGAAAATTGGCCAAAATCAGATTCATATGGTCAATTTAAAAAGATGGGTATCTCCCTAGCATGCTGCTATGATTTGCTATTGTAACTAATTTTCGGAAAGCCCTTGAAGTGCACTTTCCATGACCCAAGAATCGCCTCTTTCTAAGAACTATGCTAGGGAAACAAACCTCTCCAAGTACAACTGTTTTTAAAAAATCAGCTAGATAATTTCAAATATGTACAAAAATCTCTTATCCCTCTTTTCCCAAATCATTGGCTTTGGCACCAATGATGTGCTCCAAACATTCAGCATAGAGAATTATTGTAAAACATTAACATGCACAAGAGATGTGGAATGGGCCAATTTTTCTAATCCTCCTACCTTAATTTACTCAGAAAAGAAATGGAAATAGAAATACCTTAAGGTAGGGTTACACCATAAAATATTCCGTCAGGAAGGAATCAATCCAGATATCTTCCCTTCACGAGATCCCAACTTGCTACCTTAATTTACTCAATAGGTGTAATCCCTAATTAGCCTCAATAGGTAGCTTCTCATATAATAATAATCATGGAGGATAAACCCTTTACACATGAAGCCAACTAATCTAATTACCAATTAAGTGTTATAACCCTCTGTCCCAATATTAAAGTCATCAATTGGCCCATCCTATCTAAACATTGGTTATGTGTGCCACATGTCGGCTACTCCATAACTCATCCAATAATACCAAGGCCCTATGTGGATAACGCTCCATGCCTATTATATCATAACACTGAGAAATAAGACCCTAATTACACTTGTCAAAATATTTGGAGATATCATGCTTCAAAAGAATGTCTGGACTTTTATGAAGCTTGAGGGAGTGTATGCTTTTTTATACTGCAATTATGCTATCCATAATTATCTACTAGGGACAAAAGCAGATTGCATGTCAGAAATTAGATTGGGCTGAAGAGGCTTCAACCTTCTGGCAATTAGCTTACAGAGTATTTTATTGACCATGATGCATAATACAATTAGGCAGCATTGGTCCATAGCTTCAGCCTGTTCCTTCTTTGGTATTAAAACCAAAACGACAGCATTCATGCTTCGGAGCATCTTTTTATTCCCCCCAGACTCCTCTTGACAGCTAGTAGGTCTTGTTTAATGAAGGAAAAAATTCATATAATAGCATCCGCAAGCTATCCAATCCTCGAGCTTTGTCTTTTTGAAATCCTGGAGTTCTTTTTCCATTGCTGACCTCATCATAGCCTGTTTATTCACTTCCTTGCCAGCATTGGGATATGACAGGTTAAAGTCATTGAGCCCTTTGTTTAACATTGCTAGTAGGACCTTCTGTCAACAGTTCTTAGAGAAATTATGTTGCAAGTTGCCTAATTTCTAGCACTGTTTGTATGTATGTGTCGATCGATCCTATGCATGGAGTCTATTTTTCACTTATTGAGGACTGATTTACGAAAGTATTCGGTGTTTGTGTTCCCTTGCCTAATCCATGCCTGCCTAAATCTCTCCTAATACTATTCTTCTCTTTGCTGGGTTAGAGCAAGCTCTCTGATAGATTTTGTTCCTTGGAAGATATGTGAAGCCTATTTCTCTGATTTTCTTTTGTATAGAGGCAAGCTTATTTTGCAGATTAGCTGATAGAGTGAAAATATTACAAAAACTTGGTAGTTCCGAACTTTCTTTCTCATTTTCAAATGCTTCAACTTCCCCATAAAGTCATTCATTTCATGCCCTGTAATATTGCTTGCCTCTTGCTATCATCTTTCTACATTAGAAGCAAAAAGAATATGAGTCAACCACGGGGCTTTAAATCCAAACAGTGAGTTCTTAGGACCAACAATATTCGATACAACGTCCGACTGTATTGGCCAGTGGTCAAAGAGGGTCCTGTTATGCAACTTTGTTGTCAGCTTACTTTGTGAGGCGACCCGCCTATCAAAGGTGTGCATTCTGTCCAATTTTTAAGCGATACAGTGACCGCCTTTCCTTTGGTTGGTCCATCTGTACAATCTTGTGCAAAATCCAAGTTGATCATGGATCCAATTAATAAGGTGGGGAGGAAATCAGAAATTCTCTGATTGAAGCCATGTCCCCTCATTTTCTCTTCAGGTGACTTGATAGTGTTGAAGTTCCTCATCAGTATGGAACTTTGGACAGCATTTTGCATGACCCAAGAGAAGAGTTGATTAATGTGACCACGCTGTTCTTGCCGTAAGGTGTGATATATACAGACTACACAATATTCTTTAAATTCATCAAAGTATAAATTGGAAACCAACCCCAAAGGGGTAGATTGGTATGAATGTAAGGCATACCTAAATGCGTGAATTCATAATAGTAGATACCAATGTCGATCAAACTTACAAGTCTACTTTGCAGGCCTGCACATATCTAAACAATGTATCATCTCACTGGTGTTAGCTCTAGCACTAACTTTGAGCTATTTTATTTAGTTTTCTTTTCTAATTTTCCACTTTGATACTATTTTATTAGGTGAATATGCTGCTCCCTTGATATACTCATAAAAGAATTGTGATCGTCAATGGATATTATAGGTTCTGTGTCTTAACAAAATACTATAATGTAACAAAATTATTCTTTAGCAAATACTATTTAAGCATAAAGCTCCTTCAAAACAAGAGCTATCATGATAGTTTGGCATTAGTTACATTGATAATGTAGCATCAATTAGTCTTTCTTCATTTATCTAAAAATATATTTTTCTGTCATAAAATTTGATGGCCATCAGGATTTCCTTTGCAAAAGCACTAAAATGTACTGTGTTTTGGAAATTCCAGTAGATTTTCCACAAAGCCTCCGTGCGATTAGTCAATTCAAGTATATATTGTATAAAATTCAAAAAACACTAACACATAAACCACTGTGAGCAAAGAGTATGGCCCCCAACTGCATTGACTAAGATAGCAAACATCTACATTTTAGACCTCTGTGTAAATGAACTGTTGATGAAAGAAGGTTACAACTCTCCACTTGGAATTGTTATGACATGGTTAAACTAGTGGTTTTTGATCAACCCTCTTAGTAAGTATTGGCGATTCTTTGACATCAAGAATGGTGCTTCCCTCTAGCTATGGTGAATTGCTCCTTGTTAAACTTAACTTCAAAATATCCAACTTGTGACATATTGTGCTAGTGTCCTTAAGGCCTCAATATTCTGTTGGCAACCTTAATTCCTTTCACAGTTCCACATTTATCACACAGTGTAAAAACTAGAAACGCCACCTAAATTTGGACCATATGACAGGATTAGCTTTGAAAAATAAACTAGAAATAAAACCTATTTTAGAAATAAAGAATACAAAAAAAGCAAAAGCAACAAACAAAAAATCAACAACACCTAAAACTGAGTCCACGTGCCCTTTCCAATGTCACATGTTCCAAGTGCCATTGTGAGAAATTAGAATGACCTGCTGTACTCTTGCTTAGAGCATAAGTAGACAGACTGTGATTCTAGGATTCTTGAATCGAAGAAGTGATTGTAGAAACAACACTGATTTGGCTGAGTATTAATTTATGGAGCACATAATAAAGTAATTTATAGGCATTTCCAATTTAAATGCACAGTAAAATCAATCTAGTCCTTAATAATTGATCTAGACTGATGGCATTCTATTTGGCCCTATTCGACCCTATGATGATCAAGTGGACATCAAATTTAAGCTCAGCCATTTTTGTTGACATCTCACACCATTACACTGGCTCCTCCCACCTTGGTGGCCATTGTAAGTATTAAATCTTTTATCTTTTATATATTATTTTTTATTTTTCATATATTATAAAATACTTTAATGGTCGTTTCTCCACCATCCCCAAAATCTGAGAAATTTTTGCAATCCCGAAACCCCACCTGCCATGCCATCCCCAACACTTAAGGTAACTATGTTTGAAAATTTCCTCAATAGGGATAACAATAGAGCTCACCCGTATTCACGTCTCTGTTTGCATTGTCTTGAAATCTCTTTATCAGTCCCTTCATCTCAAGTCTGTGCTTCCATCCAAAGGGGTTCTCTTTGAAAGGTAAAGAAAACAAAAAAAACAATATGATGGCCTATAGAATACAAGATTCTCTTTCCAATTTAAGATTTTGCAAAAAAAGTACATCATTATCCTGCCCCCAAAACTGTACAAAAGGCCTGCAATGTCACAATAGCAGCTTCAAGCCACACCAGTCACAGTGGCATACACATTTAGCTGTATAAAATCTAAGAATAGCTAATGGCACTGGCTTTAAAATGGGCATTACAGACACCGGTGACAACAACATTATCCATAACTATTAGAGGAAGTAGCTAATAGCTATGCAGTATCATTTTCTCATGATCTTTTTTTAAAAGAATGGAATGGTATAAGTTTCTCTTTTATGGGTGTGCATACACAACTTCCACTAATATATAAACTGATATGAAACACACAGATAACAATTTCCAAGTGGAAAAAAATTGAGATAATTCTACAGAAAATAAATTTAAAACCACCTTGTATAAGATCAAGAATACCCAACTCATTCTCGGAGCTGTCAAATACAAATACGAAGTATAGAGTTGCATAGTGCTTGTACACCAGCTTTGTATCCTGCATTCAAGGAGCATGAATAAATATGGTTTTCACTTTAAGGCTCTACATCCTAGGAAGCAAACTTGATACAACTAACATGGAAATAATTCAGCCATAGAAATATAATAAAACTAAAATCTCTACACAATCTAGGTCTACAATGCACATCATCAATTGAAACCTTCTATGAAACTCTTATTTAAAAGGATTTCTAGACACAAAAATTAATTCCTCTAGGAAACCATAACATGAACTTTCAAATACTGTGGTAGTGATTCCACAATGTAACAACACAATATCTCCTAGGAGATTCCCATTTAATTTATTACTCTGTAGCAAAGAAACTGCATAATACCACTTCACAAAAATCACATTCGCATCCCGCATTTGTTCTTCATGAGTATTAGACCTGAATTCAGTTTCTATATTTGATTGATCAGCACACAGACAACCACATTGCGACTCAGCCAAAACATCCCCAAAATTGGAGATTGAAGCCAAGTCTAACTTCTATTCAATCAATGATAACTGGGATCATGAATGTCAAGCTACAAAATCAACAAAGGCACTACAATGTACTAGCAGATATGTTAGCAAAGCAGGCAGTTTGAAAGTCTCAGAACAATCACCTGTGGGTGTATGACAGGCCGGACAATATGTCAAGTCACATAGGAATTCAACTATGGTAATGATTTGTGAATCATTTGAAATTATTTGAGGCTATATTTCTAGAATCAAATCACATGCATAACCTATGTCATTGGATTTGGTGATTCTCTTTCCAAAACCTCAAAAAGACTTAATTTTTAAATGTATCAAAAAATTGGTTGAAAACAACAAATTTATTATTATAGGCCAGGCATACATGGAAAAAGCACACCAATGAGCTTCAAATTTCCACCAACAGTATCTCATTGAGATCGAACAGTTAAACAGGTTGCAACTTCACAGGACCTAAAAATTAGAGTTGGGACATGGCAAGATGGTGCTATCAAGTAAAAAAAAGTGGGTTGAATTGCATCTCGTCTGATAAAATTTATACTGCATGGTAACAATGACACTCATTGCAGTCACCTTTGACAGCTTAGAAATTCAATTGAGTAAATATAGATTTAAAAATATATAACCTAGGTAGTTTTTTTACAATTACAAGGACTTGGCCCAGAGTTATTAATAGATATCATATTCACAGCACTGAAAAACAAGACCAAACATACATTTTAACCTTAGTCCTCAATGCTTTGCCAGGTTCTTATCAAAACCGTAATACTGGCAAGCAAAAACCATACCTGCCCATATTCTAAGGTTGTATATAAACATCAAAGGATTCAAGTCAATTGAACGACATAATTAATGCATAATCATAATCGACATATACATGCCTCCATACAGAAACCAGCTAGACAGACTATAAATTTAGACATGGGATATTTCAGCCAGATATTTGATAAATTTCTTAATTTCGAGCTGACTCTGTTGCTGGTCCTTCAGAAAGCAACCACAATCTTGCAGGTGAACAAGAGCTTTCCAATGCAATTCATTAGCTGTTTTATTTTCCAAGTAAGATAACCCCCTGCCAGCACCAGGAACTTCACTAGCCGACATCTGAGCGACTGTGTGGACATTTCAACAAGTTCCAGTGACCCCACCTTAACAGAAGACCCACCTTCACTGCTTCCAGAACCCATTTATAGACCTTCAGGTCCTTGACGTACTTCTTGAGGTTACAAGTAAACTCTAGCTCCAACAAAACTACCTCCATCCTAGAACCCATTTTTTCCACCTTTGATTTCGTCATTCTCCATAGGATTTTTGTCCTCAAATTTTGGCTTCTCAGGGTTAGCTTGGTAGTATGCCAATTGGAAAACTTTAAGAGATTGCAAATATTTTTAAGTATAGAATTTTAGCAAATCTTTCTCATTCATAACATGTGTATAATAGGATGATTCTAACGAAAAACATAGGAATTATTATTAATTGATGTATATTTTGGCAATTCCTTAAATTTATGTAAATTCTATATGAAATGTTTGCAGATATTTTCAATTGAAAATTTGTCAATAGGTGAAATTAATTTTTAACAGTTTGCAAAAAAATTAAACAATTGGCGAAAAAAACCCCGTAAAATAAATACTGCCTCTGGGCGATGGTGGAAATGGCCCCTAATTATAGCCTCTACAATCCCTACTTAAAGACCTTCAAGGGAATTCAACTATGTCATAGCATTTCTTATGGCCTGGTCCCATGAAGGGAGCAACTGGATATTTATCAGTTCTGTAGCAGAATTTAGGACAATTTTGCCCTCTCTATGGTCCCATGCTCTTCCTACAGCAACTGAACTTCTTCTGGCTTCTTGTAAAAAAGCTGCATTAAAATACAGCAAACATATGCACCCTGACACATGGCCACAAAAGTATATTGTGGGCAATGCAGAGTAACAACATCCCGCCACTTCTGTTGAGCAAAAGGACTGTCCAATGCAGCGGCTGCTCCAAATTTTGGGGAAAAGATTTCGCTTTTTACTATCACCTGAAGTAGTCTGTTGCACGGACCACCTGCAATGCTATAATATTTGCAGCTTTCCCCTCCATGGGACCAAGCTGTCATGCCACCGGCATTCTCATCTACAAACCATGAAACTTCTTTTCCTTTTCTAAACTTAGAAAAAGGCAGGATTTTGATAATCTTTGGGGGTAAGGGTAAAGATTGGAGCTCTGATCTTGGGTGGGGAGATGAAACTCTTCCTACATCAGCGCACCTTCAAGCTTTCCTTTGCTGCATATTGGTATCTAAACTTGTTTCCTCTTCATTGGTTTCATCGTTACTTGTGTGTAATGTCCCCAATTCCGTTAGCCTTGGTCATTTAAGTGCTGGTTTGTTGTCATATTTGGAGTGTGCCTTGGTATTTCTTTTTTTTGTTGTTTTTGCCCTCTTTTCTGGACCTCATTGTTATCTTGAGAAGACTGACGTGCGCTCTATCACATCCCGTGTTTATAGTTTCATTATTTTGGAGACTTTCTGTTATGACTAGGTGGCAGCTGATTGATGCAGCACTTTATATTGCTTTGATTTTATTTAGTTATCATTTTATGACATGTTTTGGGAGTGAAAAAGTTATTATCAGGGTTGAGTGATTGTAATGTCCCCAATGGACATTATTTTACCCCTAAACGGATTTTAGGCAATCCCAACTTTAAATGCAACTTGTAGACAAAATACCAAACAAGTATCACACAGATCTGAATTAAATGAGGAAATGCGACTTGGGTTAAGTGGAAAACCCATACCAATATTAGCTAGTACCACTAATTTATAAAGCCCAAATATGTATAAAATTGCAGATTTCAGATGTGGCTCCGGGGAGAATTGCGAGCTGCAATAAATTATTTAAAAACTGTCTGCAACATAACTTCAAAAATTCATATCTTTGCTAGAGAAGTCTAAATGAGCTGAAACTTTGGATCTTGGGCCACAAAAATATGAAGAATAATATTCCAAAATTAGTTTTCAGCAGCAAACACAAAACCCTAATTTTGCCCTAAAAAGTAGGTCGCCCAGCACATTTAGGGCATCAAATCAGCTCCAAAAATTAAGAAAACAAGCTACTTTGATTCCCAAACAAATCAGCCCTGAATCAACTCCAATAATGACAAACTAGGGTGGATCTTTCACCACCGAAGAGTGCCCTACTAGCTAGGAATGGATCTCTCACCACCGAAGCTAGGGTCCCTGTGGGATCTTACTCCACAAGCTAAAGAAAATCCAAGCGTATATGCAAAAGCTACAAGCTTAAGACACAAATCAAAAATATCAAATGGTTATGCAATACCTTCCCCTCAAGTCGACTTCTCCTTATAAAGGAAGAAGAGACCCAAAACAACCTCTACAATATCCAATTAGTTCACAAGGATTTTCCCTATGCAAACATTTAATATTTTCCCATATTAAATGTTTTTCCCAACAACTTTTTCCCTCCTAATGCAAGTCGCATTTTTCTAGGGGAAATACATAGTAAAATGGGCATTTATCCTTTCTATGTTCTCATTCCCCTTTCTAAGGCAAGTCACCTTTTCACCTAGGATGGATAACAATTTATATTTGAGCCTTTTCCATCCTAGATTTAATAATTATTAAGTCATATAAATTATTATAAGTGCTCTATATATTTTTTTCTTTTATTAATGGCACTTTATAATAATTAAATATAACTTAAGTCACCCTTATATTTTTCCTTTGGCCCACAGTCCCCGATAGAGAATCGATGGGTTGACAAAATAGGCCAAAAGTCTTCGAATGGGAAGGGGATATTACAGGTGATTAACAATAAATGATGTTATGGATCTATATTTCACTTTCACTTTTGGGATTACAGTTTAAACACGCCATTTCAGGAGTATTGTTTCTTCTTTAGGGCCATATGTTACTTATAGTTCATTTCAATTGATTTGATTATTTGAAATGAATAATGCATTGGGTACTCTTGTTTGCATGTGTACAAGTGTTCTCCACATTGAGAAAGGGTATCATCGGGGAGAGTTGGAAAGACGCATCAATGGCTACGGATAGAGAGTTTTACCATGTGTGTTATATAGATTGGCGAAAACGGTGTTGAACCGTAAGTATAAGTCATTAGTTTTCCTTGTTGACTAGTTCCTTTATTTGGTGTCACCTCGTGTGAGGCGGCATTTTCGTTGGTCACATTGTGACAACGAAAGAGGATTTGGATGCATTCATATTTTACTCTCGCTGCAGCGAGGAGCGCAATGTCGCATTATGTGCTTGGTTTTTGTGCTGGTTTGTTGTCAGAGCGGTGCATGGTCACTTTACGACAATGGCCCTTGCGCATTACATCATTACTTTGATTTTATTGTCTTAAGTTTTGTGTTGTCTCATTTTTGAATAGAACATTAAAAATTATCAGACTATTAAGAAAAAAAATGAGGTCATTGTGGGTTTCAAAAAAAGGGCATTCTTATGGGGGTAACTTGGCTTGTTGGTCCTAAGTGGCCTTTGCACATATCTATGTCGTATTTTCCCGCATATCACCTTATACCTCCTAACACCTTATTTCTCCGCCCTAACCTCATAATTTCCTCTCGGGTCGGGCTACACCATCGAGGAAGCCCTATGTTCACAGCATCTACTTTAATATTTTCCCATATTAAATGTTTTTCCCAGTGGACGCCTAGGGTGGCGTGGCATATAAGCCATGACTTCCTATTTAAAAATGAAAGTCACTTTGCTTTTATATATATATATATATATATATATATATATATATTATATCTTATTAGAAGCTTTAAGCATGGTACATGTGGGATTAAATCCCAAGTACATGTAAATGGGTTGAGCTCACTTGCGATATCACCAATGATGCCAACGGATTTTACCAAATACGCATTGCATCAGCCTTAGAACCAACCAAATTGTGTTGAACATGCACTACCTTTGTCTGCTCGTCATCGAATTTTCGACGAAGGTTCTCGCTGCGAGCAAACGCACCTTGCTTTATGTTGCATTTTGACCGAGTTGCCATTTAAGATCGAACTCACATCGCATGGCCAAAGCTCGTATCACTTTAAAACCAACCACCTCACAACGCATTTATAGAGGCCAAAGCATTTATGTTGATCACTAGCTGCATGGCTGGCATTTGCATGTTAATTGAATCTGCATCATTTGAAACCAAGCTCGCATTGGATTACCACTTAGCCACAATTTCCTTGCAACAAACTCACACATATCAGCATAGCTTGATGAGGATAAGGACTACTTCCAAGCTAGATAACCAACTCGCCCCCGAGTTACACGCATGGCTTGGCAAAAGCCAAAAAGGAGGCAACTTATAATGTGATAGGATAACCTTTAAATGGTTAAAACTCTCAACCCACCACAAATGTGGGATATTAGAGATAAGAGTTGCATAAAGGAAGGAGGTCGCAGACATGGAACCAGGCATTGCTCAGAGCCCCAAACCACCTCCATTGTTGCTTTGAAGTCGGAACTCCAGCCCTCCGCCAACCATGCTCGCCCTACCCGGCAAGTTGCATGATGACTCAAAACTAATTGTAGGAAGCTATTTTTAGCCATGAACTTAAACTCAAAAACTTAAAATAGAAACAGAGGTCAAGGATTTATATCGTTGCCATGAACCGAAGTTAACACGAGTTCAAAATAGGAAATAGAAAAGCAAAAATAAGAAAATCCAAAGAGAGAAATGGATGAAAGGAATATAAAGAAAATCAGTGAGTAGAAATAGAGGGTAAAAAAATTACAAAACATGGAGTAAAAATAAATACGAACATAGAATACACAGGAATACAAATAGATAAAAGGAGGGAGTACATGCAGAAGCTAAGGAGAAGCATTGCATAGGAAGTTAGGGATTTGGAAGGAGAAAGAAGCTAAGAAAATGAATCACATATAAACCCAAGTTTTCCCCATTTACCTATTTTATAGTAGAGCAAGTTTATATTTCTTCCGTCTGTGTGAAGGTGGCACAAGTGGCGCGCAGTGTGAAAGCTTTAGAGTTACTGACCAGAGAGATCGCGGGTTTGACCCAAATGACCCCTAGCCCATATTCTTTTTTATTGCAATCGATTTAAACCCCACCAAATAATTAACATAGAAACAAAACGAAGTTAACATAGAAAAAACGTAAAGCAACCAACTACACGCCAAAGCCATGGGCTTGGCAGGTGATTAGGGAGAGGTTGTCAAAGCCTTGGGAGAGAGGGCTCACACGGTTAACTCCTCTCCCACCACATACCTTTTACTAAACCATGATCAACTAAAAGCCTTTTATTTCTCATTCATGGATATAAACCATGAATTCATAAAGGTAAATAAACCTAGACATTTTGATAAGATTTTGAATAAGTCCGAATATGCTATATAAGGGATATGGAGTAATACAAAGAAATTTAGATCACATAAACTTATGAGACATAGAAAATTATAAAGGAAGATAACTCACAATCATAGTCATATTACTTCATGAAGGATTTTATGATACAAGAGATGTTAAACATGAAGTATGAAGTTATAACCATGATAAGAGTTGAGCAAGATAATGATAACATACATCTCTTGTAGGTATAGAGAACTTGGTCATTTTGTAGACAATGAATACGTTACTTATGCATCTGGAAACTCAAAAGACCGTAAACGCTGTAATACCATTGATAAACTCTTTATGAGGATTTTAAGAGCTAAACAAGGATGGTGAAAACTTAGTGACATGTATACGGAAATAGTGTGTTTTAAATTTATATTAACCATGAAAAGGATAATGATGAAAAACATGTCACATAAAACTTGAAACCATGTATTGAAACTATTTACGGGCAATTATAGCACTTTTCATGTGTTGTCAAACCAGGCTTAGGAGTCCCGCAATAAAAATGTTCTTTGGTGGTGTGGAAGATCCAAGAGGGTTACGATTGCTCGAGTCCTATTCATGGTTTGTCTTGTATTGTTTTGGGGATTACAAATTGGGATTACAGTCCTAATAATAATGTGAACGGGTGGTATGGGACATTCGGGAAGGTTATTATTATTTGTGTCCTAGTTCTAGTTTGCCCAAGTTACTTGATTTTGAGAGATAGAGATGTCCTATTGTGAATTGCTTATGGGAAAAGGGAATGTTTTGAGAGATGTGTATATGGACTAGGGAGTGATCTGTATGGATGGGTTAGTTTACCTAATGCAGTTTTTCATGCATGGCAATTGCTCGGGATTAAAAGTTGATGTGGATAGAATCAAGGTTTTCCCTCATGATTAGTTGGGTAGGATTACTTCATGCCCTAATACAGTTGTCGATTTCACTAGGAATGTGTACCTATTGTTATCCTAATAAGTCTTTTGGCCAAAAGCATATTCATTACTATTATTTCTAGGATGTTATATTCCTACCCTATTCATAGGTCTATCGCTTTTTGGGTGATTACACTACACATGGTATTCTCTCTTACCTTATTGATTTCTTGCATCTTCATCTTCCTTCTCGCGAAGGGTAGGGCCACTCTCACTTTGTGGGAGGTGTGTAGGGATCCGTAAGGCTCGTGGTTGGAGGTAAAGCGCTCCGATGATACTCTTTCTCTCACGGTGATGCAATTCGGCATCAGGATGGATCTTTAGCGAAAGGCGACAATTGTGTCGCAACGTAGTTGTGATGTATTGTATTTCATGATATCTATTATATTGTATATTGAGACAAAAGAAATTGTAAACATTGTATATTGAATTATGAGAACCATTATGTATTGGAAACTATGTAAAGTGAATAACTTATTCATATGTAATAAAATGTGACATGACTCTTGAGATGTAAACCTATGTATTGTTGTAACACATGGAATTTGAGAATGAATGGAATCATACACTTTTGTAACACTTATCATGGACTTGTGAATATGTTGTAATCTATAAATTAACTATATGAATGCTTTATGATTAAAGTAATAAATGAACCTAATCAATGGAATTGTACTTATAATGTTCTTGTTCACGGTAATGGAATGAATGGAAATGTATGCACATGTTTAATTGGATTAACTGCAATGCCTTAGTTAATTGGATGAACAATTATATGCGAAAACATGTAGGTAATCATACTTAATGTTATACGCACAGTTAATTCATTTATGTTTATAATGGAAGCAAACTATACAAGTTAAATTGAATGACACAACTTAATCTACTATGTTAGATAACTTTGAACTACTTGTATTACTTTTATATTGCTTCTTGCATGTGTTTAATTGTTATGCATATGACTAGGAAATCGAGAGGCATCTATTTCCGTCCCTGGTTTGTGTAAGGATGATTTAAAATTCCAATTCAAAAAAAAATTGGTGTGTTTTTCCGATCACCCGTCAGGGGTCACTACACTCTCAAATTTTAGACTGTACCTTGTGATATAATCTTATGGAAGATATACCAATGATACCCAAAAACACCAACCAAGGCAATGTACCTGCATACCGACAGACCGGGTACTAGTATAGGTCTTGTACATGCCCAAAACGCTTCTGAAATGCCAAAACAATCCCTAGTACGACAAGCTCTACCCAAGACTTTTCCATACCGTTTCATCGGTACTTTTGTTTCTTAAACGCCAAAAATAAAAATAAAAATACACTAGATACTTTTGTTTCAATGATACTTAAGGAAAATCTAGATGATTTATTCTAGAATCTAGATTATAATCATGTACATATGAAAATTTAAGCATGATGAATGTTTTGAACTTTCATGAATAGAAAGTATTTTAAGTGTTTTATCTTTTATGGACTAAAAATGGGTATTATGAATTTTTATATATATTTATACTATTTAAATAATTTGTGTCGTTTCATACCCAAGAGTTTTTTGAAAATTGGCATTTCCACATTTTGAACCTGTACCTGTTTCCTAGCAAACTAGAGATATACCACTGTAGCAATTAATAAGGTGGACGAAGAGACACGGGGAAGTGATGGAAAGGGTTGTGATTCCAAAGGTTGTCTCAATCAAAGCGCATGTGTGTTGCCATCGTGTGGATTGTAATCTTGAGTCTGCAAAGCAAGGGGCAGTCCTAATACAATTTCAATTATGTGAATCTTGAGATTAAAATATTATCGATCACTCCAAAGATAGTAAAACAATGATTAGAGTGTGAGAATTGAATGAACTCACCAATGCATTCTTGCAGATGATGAATCAAATGCTCAAGTGCCGGATAGGAGCTGGGAAGAGAGTCGCGAGGTGCCCAAAAATTTCAGGGAGTGATAGCATGCTCTAGACAGGTTCAAAAATGGCAAATAGGGTCGAGTTCAAAACTACCCGTCTCAGACAATATCATGACAAAATGTGTCTAGCAGCTACGAAGGTGTCTAGGACTGAATATGCGAAGCTTGCTTTCTGGTGCAAGATCGCCTGGATCAGTACTTTATTTTTGACACCGGAATGTTGTAATGATCTGTGATGAAGCTGATTTGTCATCTCCTTTGTTAACCTAGCTTCACTTGCCTTGAAGATGGGAAACCTTAAAAAGGGGTTTCCATTTTGGGTTGGACTAGCCTCAACCATCCCCCAATGGTTGAGCGTTGCCTACCTAGCACTACTCCAAAAAGGCCCCAAACCCACGTAGTTATCCCCAAGCCTATGGTGAAATGCAACTAGCAATATAGAATAAATGCACTTAGAATGAAACAATTGATTTGACTAGATGTCACTTCATCACTTGGAGACATTACACACGAAGAGCCTAATCTTCCAAGAGCAGTCCTAGATCAGCCAAGAGCAGAAATCTGAAGCATACAAGGGTCAAAAGTCATGTTGTCAAGTGCCTCGGATCAAATTTAAGGTACGACAATAGGAAGGGAAAGGAGATTCAGTTGAAGGACATGGTAAGCCTTTTTGTGCCTTCCTCCTCTCTTACCCTAATCCCAATGAAGCAATAAATGATGTGCTGAAAAAGGAAGAATCCAGGCTTTAAAACATTGGATTTTTTATTTGTCTGAATACGAGTGCTCTGCCTTCAAGAAATTTTTTTGATGACTGGGTATCCTCGGCTTGGGGAAAACAAAATAGCATTTTAGGTTAATTTCTGCAGAATGGTTCAACCAAGGGTTTTTCTTCTGCATTTTATAAAATTTGACATGCAGAGAAGAGCTATTTCCTGGTCATTCTGGAATAATGGCTGTTCTGTTTTTCGTGCCCTACCCTGGAATTCTTAAATGGATTGGGATAGGTTGGTCCTCCAAACAATGCCTAGGAGGTTTGAGTTGAGGAACGTTCCTCTGCAAATTTGAAAATTTTTAGCTCAAGTTCTCAGACCTACAAGAATATCTTGCAGATTGAGGAAACTAGGGTTACTAGCACACATGAATGCACATTTGTTAATCTCTCAAACCTTCCACCTTCTCCCCTTAAACCCTCATCATTATGCTGAAAAATAAGGAGTTTTCATGCCCCATGTCTGGGTGGGGGCAGTTAAATGCTTGTTTCCGCAGTAATAAGGATAGAAATGTTAAAAAATGAATCCCATCCCTTTGACTACTTGTAGACCCAATTTGCTTTCAAGGCCTGTGGTGTCTTCGAAGAAGGGAAAGTCTCAAGAAGGAACCCCTCATGTTGTGGTCATAGGATGTGATGCCCCAACCCCTCCAACCCCTATTGAGGATGTGGTTTCTGGTTACTTGCCTGAGGTTTGTTTTGAGATTGTGTCTGAGATGGACAAACCCACTGAACTTACTGATATGGATTTCTCTCCTATTAGAAATCCAAGATTGTCAAATAAGTATGAACTATGAAGTAATTTTGGCCAAGCAGTCTGGGTCTGTTGTACCCTCTAGTGGTATTTTAGATGCTTCAAGAGAGCGCTTTGGACCTCCTTAAAACTAGTGTCAATCGCTAGGGGAAGAAGTTGTTAGTGTCCAACAAAAGAGACTCAGTTTGCTCTGACTTTCCCCCTTCCACGTACTTCAAATGGGCCCTGACCTTCCAAAAGAGGTTGAAGTAGTAGAGGTTAACGCTGGGATTGATCCTCCAGTGAAGAGATTTGAATAAAGAGGGGGCTTTTGAATTCCATGATAATACTCCCTCGCCTCTTGGGGAACATAGGAAGGGAAAGAATTTTGGAAGTACTGCCCTAGAGTAGAAGAAACAACGGAAAGGACAACAAGCTTCCTCCTGTTTTGAAAGGCTCTATCAGGTTAAGGCAGGCAGCAAGCATCTCCACTTTTCCCTGCCCCATAGGTTTTTTTTTATGAAAGTTAGTTGGAATGTGAAAGGGTTAAAACCCATGATAGAAAAGAAGTTGTTGGAAATTTTGTAGATCCAAAGAAAATCTTTTTGTCTGCTTCAGGAAATTACAGCTATTGGGTTTAGTCTGTAATCTGCAGTCAAAATTCCTCTGAATAACTCCTTTTCCAAATATCCGGGTAGACGTCAAATCACTTGAAATTTTAAAGAGAACTAGATAATAATATAAAGAACACAAATTTGGAAATATTTTGAAATTTTTCAGAAAATTACAGCTAGAGCAGCAATATAACGCTGCCACTTGAAATTTTAAAAATTACAAAAATATAAAGCCTAAAATAGCTGGAAAACTTCGAAAATTAATATCTTTCCGAATACAAGTGCAAAAATGATGAAACTTGGGAAATAACATATATAAATATAGAAGATGACTTTCCAACCTTCAGATCTGAAAACGGCCAACTGGAAACCCTAGAAATTAGGGCTGCAATCTCCCAAACAAGTCGCCCCCTTTGGTAGATGGCCAAAACCCTTGTGAAATCCTCTGTAGATGATGCCAAACCCTTCCTCTATGGCTGCCGTAGGTCTGATCCGAAAACCAGCTGAAAATCTCCACCAAAACTCACAAAAACCCTCAAACCCTAATTCTGAAAATCCTGAAAATACCTCTGTAAAACAGCCCTGAAATCAGCTCCAAATGACAAGCTAGGGTAGATCTTTCACTACCGAAGAATGCCCTGCTAGCTAGGGATGGATCTCTCACCACCGAAGCTAGGGTTCCCGTGGGATCTTACTCCACAAGCTAAATAGTTGCAAACAGCAGTTGCACATGAAAAGAAATATAAGTGTATGCATGAATGACTATCCTTTCACCCCTCTTCTCCTTTTATAACCTTTTTCATGTCAAGAGAAACCCTAAAACCCCCAAGGCGCACTTTCTCATAAAGAGGGCCCAATTAAAAATAACTTAAAGTTGTTTTTCCCTTCCTAGGCGCCTTGGCCCAAAAAGTGACCCCAATGAAGAAATATAACATTTAATGCAATACATATCCCCTCAAGTCGCCAAAAAGGTACTTTAAGTGGCCCCAACGAAGAAACATAACATTAAATGCCAAAAGTGTCCACTTAAGTGATCCCAACGACAAAATAGAACACAAAGGGCCCATTAGACCCTCCCAACGCCCAAAATATAACAAAAACATAGTAGGAAATCAGACAACCATCCCCAATAACCTCCAAAGTCGTTAGTCCCTTGGGAATGACCAGGGCTAAGACCAAAATAGGGCCGTTAGGCCAACTGCTCGGAATTGGGGACATTACAATCCTCCCCTCCCGAAAAATGCTTGACCCCAAGCATTATCCTCCCGTGTCAGAAAATCGAATACCACAAAGTAAGTGCCTCCATCTCACCTCTCAGCAAAATCAAAAGATCGGTGTGATCCTAAGTGACCAAAACACCACATATAGTCATCATGCTCTCCATCATGCAAAGTGTGACAACAATGTTGTCCCCGAAGTAGAATAATGCCCACATCGACTCTCTACTGGTACCCATACTGAAACTGTCAATCTGTCCAATCCCTGCCACTGCAAAACTGTCATCATGTGATCACTCACTGCATCTCCTGTCGACTCCGTCCCTCGGCTAGCTAGCACATGCTCGTCATCCTCATAAGCAGTAAAACATATAGGAGTGTTATCCCCTATCAACTCCAGAAATAAGGAACATGCATACTCCGATTTGTCACCATGACAAACTACACATCCTTGCACAAAGTTGAGGATATCCTCCCTCAACCCATGCCATCTGACCCTTTCCCATATGAAGTTGAAGGTCTCATCAAAGCTCAAGTGTCCAGACATGGAAGAATAATGCACATGTCGCAATATCTCCATCCTCAACCATGAATCCGACACGAGGTACAATCTGTCCTGATAGAAGATCATCTCATCCTCCAATCTATAGTTGTCATCCTGTATGTGACCATCCAGAATCTCACAAGTGTGTCGGTTCTTGGAGTACTCAACAAGCAAATGAGATCTCCAGTCTACCGAAACCTCAGACAACCAACATAATGATAAACTCGGATGATCTAAACCTGTAATCCCGATCTCTGTAAATTGCCTTATGTGCAACACTATTGGTCACACCCACATCCATCATACTCCACATCGATCCGCAATAATAAAACCCCTCATTATGCCGAAAGTCCTCTCCATCCCCTCAGCTGCAACCACCCTAGGTGCTCCTGCCGATAATCCCCTCAAAATCACATTCCTGCCTTCAACTTAAACTTTCAGCTCCATCATCTGGAAGTTAGTCTGAAACTCACCAAGAGAGTGAAGCCACTGCACTCCCAACACTATGTGGGTCACTCCCATACCAACAACGTGGAAATCATCGATAACTGTGTAGTTACCCATGGTGATGCTCAATTGTGGAACTCTCCGTGTGCATCTCATATACTCCCCATTATCTACAACAAATGTCAAGCCCTCAAAGTCCTTCGTCCCGTAAACCTTGTCTCTTCACCAATGATGCATCAATAAAGTCAGGGTAGCCCCACTATCAATGAGTACCATAACTCGCCGACCCCGCATAACTCCTCTAATCCTAAATGCCTCAGTACATCGAGTACTAGACAATGTGGCTATAATCTCCCGAGGGAAAGTCTCCTCCTCCTGCTCCGCATCAGCACTATCCATCGCAACTCCATTCCCATCATCCATCTCGTGAGTCTCCAACTCCTCACCTCTGTCATCCTCACTCTCCTCGAAGACCTCGATGAATTGGGCCTTCCCTCTACCTCTGCAATCATGTCCTGGAACCCAAGGTGTGCGGCAATCGAAACATAGTTTCTTTCGCCTCAACTCATCTCTGTCCTCTCGGGAAATGAATGGCTTCTTAGCCACCTCCTGCCTCGGTGGAGGCTCCCTCTGCTGAAGTTCATCTGATCCAGATGGAGGTTCTCTTTGCTGAACGCGAGGTGGAACCCTCGACTTTGGAGTGGATAACTCCAAGTCTCGAGATCTCCTAATAGCCTCATGCAAAGAAGAAGGCTCAAATGCCTTCACAAACCCTGCTAAGGCGTCAGTCAACCCTGCCATGAAGAGTGAAGTCAACCTCATCTCTGAAACATCGATACCATAACTGATAACCTCTCAAAATCTGCAATGTACTGATCTAGAGAACCTGTCTGCCTCAAGTGAGTCAACTCCCTGAAGTGCCTATCTGGGTCCCTCCTGTCGAACCTGCTCATCAACCTCTGTGTAAAATCTGCATAAGTAGTGATATGCATGTGCCCCTGTGTGATCAATCCATGATGCCACCAATCATGAGCATCTCCCTCGAGGTGTAGGATAGCAAACTTAATTGCATCCTCTTCACGCATGGGATTCAAGTCGAAGTAAGTCTTCAACTTCTGAATCCAAGATTGGGCGTACACTTCTTAGAGCCATCGAAGTGTGGAATAGAGATTTGTCCCAATCTCCTCTGAAACTCAGGTACCTGTGGTGGGTAATCTCTCCTGGGCCTGCTACCAATCTTCATTTTGCAATACTCCTGAAATGGCATGTTGTCCCGGAAACCCTCACTCAATGTCCGGTACTTCTCCCAGCAAGATTCCTCATCCACAATGTCTGCGGGCTGTCGTGTCTGCGAAACTTCCGGATCCTTCAAGAAGGAAGGCTCGTGGAGTCCCAAGGGCCTGGTAGATGCATGAGGGGACCCTTGTCCCGAATGTCCACTCTCACCTCTATTACCATGCTGTCCCATATTGCTGGCTTCTCCTTTCTCCGCATGAGCCTCAATCCTACCCTGTGCTAACCTCTCAGTAAGCTGGCTCAAATAGAGGTTGGTAGTCTCCTGCTGCTTCACCATGTTGGTGAACAGTCGTTTCATCAGATCTACTCCCAACTCTTCACTGTCTCTGTCTCTGTCTCCCATCTTTCAACCCTAACAGGCTGGAGGAACAACCGCTCTGATACCACTGAAATATCCCTTGTTGGGATCTTACAAAAAAATTGACAAAATACAGAAATTTGCAGCAAATACTAAATCTGATTTTTTTTTTTTTTATGCAGAAAATTACAGCTAGGGCAGCGAACAGTAAAATATGAATAACTCTCACAATATCCGTTCAAAACACTTGAAATTTTAAATGGAACTAGATAATAATATAAAGAACACAAGGGAAATATTTTTGGAATTTTTCAGTCAATATAACGCTGCCAGAAAATTACAGCGTGCCTAAAATAGCTGGAAAACTTCAAAATTAATATCTTTCCGAATACAAGTGCAAAAATGATGAAACTTGGGAAATAACATATATAAATATGGAAGATGACTTTCCAACCTTCAGATCTGAAAACGGCCAACTGAAAACCCTAGAAATTAGGGCTGCAATCTCCCAAACAAGTCGCCCCCTTGGTAGATGGCCAAAACCCTTGTGAAATCCTCTGTAGATGATGCCAAACCCTTCCTCTATGGCTGCCGTAGGTCTGATCCGAAAACCAGCTGAAAATCTCCACAAAAACTCACAAAAACCCTCAAACCCTAATTCTGAAATTCCTGAAAATACCTCTGTAAAACAGCCCTGAAATCCACTCCAAATGACAAGCTAGGGTAGATCTTTCACTACCGAAGAATGCCCTGCTAGCTAGGGATGGATCTTTCACCACCGAAGCTAGGGTTCCCGTGGGATCTTACTCCACAAGCTAAATAGTTGCAAACAACAGTTGCACATGAAAAGAAAATAAGTGTATGCATGAATGACTATCCTTTCACCCCTCTTCTCCTTTTATAACCTTTTTCATGTCAAAGAAACCCTAAAACCCCCAAGGCGCACTTTCTCATAAAGAGGGCCCAATTAAAAATAACTTAAAGTTGCTTTTTCCCTTTCTAGGCGCCTTGGCCCAAAAAGTGACCCCAATGAAGAAATATAACATTTAATGCCATTCATATCCCCTCAAGTCGCCAAAAAGGGACTTTAAGTGGCCCCAACGAAGAAACATAACATTAAATGCCAAAAGTGTCCACTTAAGTGATCCCAACGACAAAAATAGAACACAAAGGGCCCATTAAACCCTCCCAACGACCAAAATATAACAAAAACATAGTAGGAAATCAGACAACCATCCCCAATAACCTCTCTTGGTTAACAAAGATCACTTCCTTATCCCTCCTCTGAGAAAGGGAATGTTGTGAATGTATTACCTTTTACTCTTTCTAACCATCACCCTGTTGAAATAATTTTCAGTTGGCCTCCTCTCCTCTAGCTGTCTCAAGGAATGGAAGGGCCTTTACAACCTTAATGTCTCTCACTTGACTAGCCTTGGCTGTTTCAAAGGTCTGAAGACCACTTGGAATATTATCAAGACTTTTTCACCTCTACCCTCTGCCTCCCGTTTTGCAACCAATGTATAGCTGCTTATCAAAATTTCATGAGAGGTTCTGGTAGGGCCAGTACCAAACGTAGGCAGAGTAGGGAAAGGCACATCCAAGAAGAACTTATTGGCATTGAGGCTTGGGTTCAAGATTCACCTGAGGATGAATTTCTCCAAGAACTAATTAGTATGAAACATCAGCACAGAGCCCTATAAACTTATATTCCTAAAGGGGCTTGGTAAGATATAGGCTCACTTGGCTTAAGTGTGGTGATAAGGGGACTAAGTCCTTCAAAATTCTCAAATCTAAGCATGTTAGAGAGAAGATTGGGGTCATTGACAGTAGGGTTATCTCATATGATTATGAAGTTAACAAAGCTTTCTTCTCTTTCCACTAGAATCTTTTCACCTTTGATGGCTCCTCGAGATGCTGTAGAGAGGAACAGGACCTTGTGTGCCGAAGTTGTCCAAATGAAGGTTCTCCCTCGAGTTCCTCGACTTGGAAGCCGACGTTTCATTTGATAAAATTAAGTTGTGATTGTAATCTTAAGTGTGACAAGTCTCCAAGGTTTGATGGTTTTTTTGTTGAATTCTACAAGGTTCATAAAGATTGGATTCCTCGTGAGATTTTCTCAGTTTATTTGGAAGCTATTAGGGTTAATACTTTAGGGGGTGATATTAACTGTGGTGCGATCGATTGATTCCTAAAGATGGGTACAAAACTCCAATTAAAAATTCTCCCAAAGATCAATTATGTCACCCAAACTGGTTTTGTTGAGCGAAGGTACATCTTGGACAACCTTATCACTAGCTGGGAAGGAATGCATTGGGCTCATAGTTCAGGTCAAAAAGTGTGTATAGCTCTCCTAGATGTTGAGAAAGCTTGTGATAGAATTGAATGGACATTTATTGATCTTATGTTGACAGTTGAGGTCTCTTGGTTTTGGTGATAAGTCTTGTAGAATGGTCTCCATTTTGTTTCAAGATGCTTCTGCTCTGGTTGAATCAATGGGAAGCTGTCCGATTCTTTTCCTTTGCAAAGGTCCATTAGGCAGGGTTGCCCCCTCGCTCTACACTTTTTGTTATTGCAGCTGAAACCATTCGCTACCTTCCCAAAGATGCCTCTTTGGATCCCCTGGTTAGTGTGATTGTTCTCCTAATATAGATGAACTCGTTGATATTCAGTTTGCAGATAACACATCTTGGTTTTCCTGAGCTTGATCACGAAAACTTCTCCCAAAATTCTTTAAGGTTGGATGTTGCAGTACTTCTGACTCCAAAATATCCCCAACCAAATCTTTGCTGCTAAGGTGGGAAGATGACCCCTGAATGGCTCTCCTTGCTTGGGTGGTCCGGGGGAGCTAATAAGCTTGTTAGGAGTCTGGAATTCCTTTCTCCCTCTCCACTTAAGGAGATGTGGCAGTGGATCTTTGAGAAGATTTCAAAAGAGGTTACCAAATGGCAAGGACATCTTCTTTCTTTGCTGGGGAAAATTCAAGTATGCCCAAAATTTATTTCTTTCCTCATTCAGCACAGTTTGATAAATTGCAGGGAGTTGTCACAGATTTTCTATGGTCTGATGGTAAGGGGGTAAGAAAAGGCATGTTGATATTTGCCGTAAACCTAAAGCTATTGTAGGATTGGGGATCAAAACTCTTAGACTTCAGGGAATCGCACTCGCAGAAATGGGTGCTTAGAGCATTGATGGGCAATGAACCTTTGAAAGTTATGTTCAGATTCAATATTGTCAATACAACTCCCAAGGTTAAGAACTTAGAAGCTTTGGAAATGGTTGCATATGGTGGACCTCCTCTTTGGTTCTTTCCATGTCAGTTCAGAATGCTCCTGAATCTTCAAGTCAATTCGGAAGGCCTAGGAGCTGTTAAGTACTTGGTGGTGGGCCAGCCAGATTTCTCATTGTTTGACACTAGATGTCAAGGATTTGGGTCCTAATGGTGGAATCTGACTCACAATGATGTACCTTTGACTTTAACTAGAGATTGCTCTTCTTTAGCATGCTTCTCTAAAGGTATTAGCACTTTTGAAGATATCTACAAAAATGGCAGTTAATTGTCCTGAATAGAATTCAAAAGTATGTTTAAATTGTCTGATTTTCAATTAAGAACCTATATTATGCTTATGAAGGCATATTATGCTTAGGCTCGTAAGCCCCTACTTCAGGTCTCATTATGGATTCAGATGGTGATTTTGGGAAGATGGTAGATGGCTAAAAGGTCCTTCCCTGTTTGAAGTTTCTTCTAAACAGATTTATGATAAACTTATTTTCTTCCAAAAGGTTTTTCTGAGTTTTAATAAAAGTGGGCTTTGTGTGATGCCATTAGGAGATTGTCTTATAGACTTGCTGTGATTTGGTCCTCTTGTGTTGAACCTAAAAAGTCTTGTTTTAGGTGGAGGTGGTTGCACCATAAGCTTGTTGTTGGTTCTGTTCTTGCTAATGGTGTTTTATCTGTATATGAATTGGAAATTGTCAGGCATCTCTTTTTGAGGGTCCTTATGCTATGTCTATGTGGAGTGTTATTCTGGTTGCATGAAATATTGTTGCTCGAAAGAATATAGATTGATTTGATGTGTTATTTGGCTAAATTAGCTGTGGTAAAGTATCCCATTATTTTCGCAGAAATTGTGGTTCTTTATATCTATTGAAGTCTTGTGGTTTTTATGGAAAGCAAGGAATAATGATGTTTTTCAAGTCAAGGGTAGAGGGCTAACTGACTTCACCAGTGAAGTCATGGTTCATCTCTTGGCTGTGCAGGTTAATATTCATCTCAAAATTCAACAAGATGAATTGATGAAGTTCCTGCAGGAAGGCTCTCTTGCCATTTCTTCTGGTGGACATCAGAAAATTCCCCAAAATTGCTCCATCTCCTGATTGGCCTACTAGAGGTGGCATGGAGGCAGATTCTGATGATTTTGAACCAGGATGGGATGAAGTTCAAAAGAGTTATTTTCTACAAGATGATCAAGAGCAAGAAGACTTGAGTGATAAAGGTGATGTTCCGACTAGCAGCTCCCTTCAGGCTAGTAGTAAGGTAGTGTCTCAAGGTTATTATGGATGTCATCCGTGCTACTTCTTGAAAGAATTAGGTATCGGCAAGCACAAGAGAATGTTGATTTGTTGATGGTACAGTCAGAAAGATAACCTCCACCCTGACCAACAAAATCATGTTACGCCTCTTCAACCTTACCCACCTTCTCTTGAGAATATTCTTGTACCTGCTTTTGGCCTAGGTGTGCTGCCTCAGTGGGTTGAGAAGCTAATTGATGACCATGTGCAGAAAACTATTCAACATGGACCAAAAACATACACAGAAATTCAGAAGAGCTTTGGCGAATATACCATTCTTCTGTAGATATATAAGCAGATCAGTAAAGACTTGTGCTGAATTTCTACCAAAATTATACAGATTTCTGCCAAATCTCCAGATTTCTCCAAAATCTTTGCAGAGCTATATGGATATTTATACTCAATTTCCGTGTTGTACAGGTCTGAATCCAGTTTCTTTGTTGTCTATTACTATCTGCTCAATTTATGTGTCATACAGACCACTAATGAGATAGCTGATGAGATGACAAAACGTTGGCGCACCAACCAATCAATCAGAAGAGCGGTAAGAGACAAAGATGCATGTGGCCAATATAGATTGGATAGGCACTGTACGTTCGATTCATCACTTTACCCCCTCGACCATACCCCTACTGGAAGAAAAATACGGACATAATCAACAAAGAAAGCATGTTCCTCCTCCTGACTTGAAACCTCAAAGAACAATACATTCAGTCAGTTCAGATTTGGCTTTCTCAAACCTAGTCCAAATCTGTTTTCTTGAAGCCCCTACACGGTCCCACAAAGACTCTTTCTTCCCCAGAAACTGGGTCTAAAACCCTATGCTCTGATACTTTATTAAAGTAAGAGACAAGATGTCTGAGACAACATTTTAAACTCGCCAAGTTAATGTATAGGGTAAGTTGGACAAATAGGAATTGGTAGCAACCATAAAATGGCAAGTCTTATTCCCAATATTTTCCCTATAATGAATGTCAAATGGCACCTTTTGATGATTGTCACAGTATGTTTGATAGTGGTTGTACTCTAATCCTTGCCCTGATAGTTTTATTGGATCACTTACGTACTTTACATTCTTAGTGTTTGCATAGGTGTATTGGACGTTGACCTTACGCATCATCAATTAGCTTTTTGTCCAGATATAGGAGATTGGTTCATAATAGCGATACAGAGAGGGAAGAAAATGTTTCCCCTGCCCCCAAACATGATGTCTAATAATCATGATTCATTAGAGTGATGGCACTAATGGTCCAAAAGATCCTTAAAAGGACAAACCGACAAACTATAAAATAATATATTGAATGCAAATGCAAACAAGCACTAGCACATCCCTTGCAGAACCAAAATCCTAACCTCATGTAAGGCCAAAGTTTCACCCACGTTGATGAACACAAAAAGAAAAACCATCTACAACAAAAGGAGGTGGCATTTGCTAGAATATGACAGAAGAAATTGCAGTGGTCTAGAAAGCAGTCATACAAGGCATTCAAAAAATGTAAAAAGGTTAGGTTATTTCAAGCCACTGGCACTATAAAGAAAATTTTACCAGACAGAGTAAAAATTGCAAGCAAGGACATAATTTATTTCATAAATAAGGTCATTGTAAAACCTAATCAAGAACCTGATAACAAATTTGTATAAGACCTTCATTATGTAAATTTGAAATTAGTGAAAAAAAGAAAGCAAGCAAAGCCCCATCAAGGCAAGCCGACAAAAAGATGGATCTTTCCGAGAATCAAGAGCACAAGAAAACATCATAAAGGCATATTGCAATCACAACAAAAATAAATACAATTTGATTAATGCCAAAATAGATTCCAAATTCTAAGAATATTAGGAAAAATCAAACTACCCAAATTCTTAATATAACTTGGAAAAATCAAGTTTTATTGATGTCAAATAAAATTACATAGTTTGTGAAAGAGATGTACCTACAGGACCAAAAATAGCATCGGCCTCAATGAAATTACTAACATTTTCAGCTCTACTGCATAGCACTGTCAAAAACAAGTATATGCATAAATTATAGGAGTCAGAAAATGTCAAAACACATATCAACTAGATCAACTAGTAAAATACTAGATTCTCGGTTTCCCAAAAGCTTCCAGAAAAATTAAAAAGGATATTCAATCTGTTTCTTCATTCAAAAACTACAACCCTAAAACTCAAATTAAGTATCCAGAACTCGGACAAAAAATCCACAAAAAGTTCCACTCACAATGAGAATGCCAAGGAACTTTTATGACTTAACATTACAATTCTCCCCAAAATAACACATTTATAATTGTACTCAATACCAATTGCAATAAATAAACATAGCAGGTAGTGTAATTGAGATCCATGAATTATGCTTAGACTTTACCAACATTAAAATGAAAGATATAATCAATTATTATGGAAAATGGATTAACATAACTATGGATATCTATTCAAAGATATTTTCTAGTACATATATACATAACTAAACTTCAGTAATAGTGATTAGCCACAATTTGATGGACAACTTGAAAGACTAGACAAAATATGGAGAACATGCTAAGGTCCGTAGTAATAAGAAGGAAAGCATGGGAAGAAAAACTACCCTTCATAGTATTTGCTTAAGAGAGATTGCATACACAGCCACATAACAGGTCCTTTCAAAGCAATGTACAGATATGAACCCCACATACCAAATAATCACAAACTTATACAATTTCAAGTAAAAAAATATGTCAGACACGAAATCTCACATATTATGCATGAGTAATCAAAATAATGCAGAGGATTCATGAAAAAGCAGAAGAAAGAGTGGAACTTTTCCAAAACCAATATAGTAAACCCCGCCATCAATTGAAATAAGGAAAAACTATGCCAAACAGCTCATTGTCAACTGGGAAATGTACAAAACTGTTCTTTAGATATTGTGGACCCTTCAAAATAATCGAGAAAATGAATGAAATAGCATATAAATCAGAACCACTGCATCATATTGAAATACACGTAATGTTTCACTCAGGTTTCCTAAAGAAAACACTATCAAGATACAACATTAGTCTCCCTTCTTATGTCCACGTTACAGAAATAGTACAAGGGGCACATGGATGAGTCCTCTCAGAGCAATGTATGGGTATGAACCTCGCACACCAATAACCATAAATTTATACAATGTCAAGGAAAAACTATATCAGACACAAAATTTTACAACAGAAATGCACAAGCAATCAAGAGAATGCGGAGGAAATCTAGACAGAGCAGAAGCAAGAGAAAAATCCAAAACCAACATAGGAAAGCCTGTGATCATTTAAAATAAGAGAAAAAGTATACCAAACAGTTCATTGTCAACCGGGAAATGTAGAAGCCTGTCCTCTAGATATTGTGGACCCTTCAAATATTAGAGAAAATAAATGAAATAGCATATAAATTAGAACTACTTCCTCGTGTCAAAATACATATGATATTTCACTTAAGTTTCCTATAGAAAGAACCATTAAGATACAACATTTTCTCCTTTCTTATGCCGACATTATAGAAACAGGACAAAGGACACGTGGATATGTCCTTTCAGAACTATGTATGGGTATGAACCCCGCACACTAATAACCATTGACATGTACAATTTCAAGGAAGAAACTATTTCAGACACCTAATGTTACAAGAAATGCACAAGCAATCAAGAGAATGCAAAGGAAATAAGGACAGAGCATAAGCAAGAGAAAGTTTTCCAAAACCAACATAGGAAACTCCGTGATCATTTTAATTAAGAGAATAAGAGTATACCAAACAGCTCATTATCAGTAGGGAAATGTAAAAACTGTTCTCTAGCTATTGTGGACCCTTCAAAATATTAGATAAAATGAATGAAATAGCATATAAATTAGAACTACTGCCTCCTGCCAAAATACATATGATATTCCACGTAAGTTTCCTAAAGAAACCACTATCAAGATACAACATCATTCTCCCTTCTTATGTTCACATTACAGAAATAAACAGAGGACCCATAACCCAATCAGAATCCCAGATGAAGGATCAAGTAAGTTGAGAAACAGAGAGTTCATTGATTACCCTCAATAAATGGCCCAAAAATCCTATAGAAGAAATAACTTGGAATGTTCAAGCTATAGAAAAACATGGAAAAGTTGGGCTTAAGCTAGAGAAGTCAAACTCATAGAGAACGAGTTTTTAAGGGTGGGAGAGTAACATGATTCATTACAGACCAAAAGAGATCTTTAGTTAATCAAATTAGTTATGTCACATTATGATGAATGTCCAAGGACGCCTGTCCTTAAGATATGGTTTTGGTTCCTTTAATAAACCATATTAGTGATGTCATATGGATATGAAGCCAAGTATACCCATCCTTTAGATGTGGGTTGGACTCACACCCAACCAATTGTGTTTTGGTTACTAACTTGTATAGGTTGTGTATACAGGTACTTGTGGGACAGTCAATATATGAAGTTTGCCAGTTAACTTATATCCTCTACCATATAGAGCGGCGATCTCATGAAGAATTGTCCAAAACTAGTGATAATTGTCTATGTACAAGATCTGAACTAGATGCAATGAAAATCTGAATATTCTTGGGGATCTATTACAAGATCGGGGGTTTCAAGTCAATCCTTGAATGAGTATGAGTAGATAAAGATTGCATAACTTTTCTCGTTTTATCTATGTGAGTTAAAGCAAAAGGAAGCTTGATATCTTCATCAGGCTGGATCAGGTGAAAGAACAAAGCAACCAAACTAGTAGATCTAAAATACCCTTGCAAAGACTGATGCTTACAAGTCACTGCCTCAAAAAGATAAAAGACTTAGAGAGACAAGACCGTAAGGGTGATGTGCAAGACATAGCA
The DNA here is from genome assembly GCA_018340775.1 of Taxus wallichiana var. yunnanensis. Taxonomy (NCBI): domain Eukaryota; kingdom Viridiplantae; phylum Streptophyta; class Pinopsida; order Cupressales; family Taxaceae; genus Taxus; species Taxus wallichiana. Next base: position 306,637,296 of record CM031234.1, read on the forward strand.
TGGAAGACCACTTTGAGCATGAATGTCCCAAACCATTATCTAAGCATTGTTAAATACGCAAAGGAAAATTGATAACTTGGATGAATATCCAATCAAACCTTTTTTAAATGAGCAAAGAAAAAATCTGTATGTGTAACTAAAACAACACCCTAAAATAGCATAGCTATTATTGAGGATATAGAATCCAGCAGTGGAATAGACAACTCCAAGAAGAAGAATTAAGTATGAGTTTAATAGGACATCAATAGTCCAATGTAGATCATGTAGAGAATGGGGACACTAAGTACAATACTTTCCCAGTCAACCTCATGGAGCAAAGTTGTGAACCACAACGATAACAATTATTCCCATCATGCAACCAAACTAGTGGCCTTAATAAGTATTGATGTTGACCTAGAAGCTATAAAAATCACATGAATATAGGCCGATAAGATGCGACATTGGCATGACATAAGTGAGGAAAAGCAAAGAACAAGGAGCCTCAAGTGTTGTCTAGGAGGCCACCAAAGATAAAGGCATAACATAAAAAATTACCACAAGGAAGATTGGGATGAAAACCATGAATAAGACCGTAAGAAAGATCATATGAAAGACTACATGGTGAGGAAGACCAAGGACACTAGAGAATTTGTTGAGTAAGTTGTCGTGAGCCCAACATATTTCACTAGGAGGACTCTTGATGTAAGAGAATTTTGAACATGAACAAAGAATAAGTAAATTCTACAAGTATAGGATGAGAATAAAGCATAGTTTAGCATAGGAAAGTAGGAAAAGAATAAAGCATAAGTATATTCAAGACAAATAGAATAAAGCAAATAAAACCATGTAAATTTTAAAGATTGATTTAGACTTAAAAGCAAATAAAGCCATTGAAAAGCTTAAAATATTGCTTTAAAAGATAGAGCCAGGATAGGGTTTATAAGGATTTTTATCATTCGGGGTGTGTCTAAGTTTGGAGATAATTTCCTTGCCTATAAGGATGGCAAGACTTATTGTAATAGGAGACATTTCTTTATGGAAAAACCGTGTCATCAAGTTAACCAACTTGTAATGCTTCGAAGATGGCTTCATCTTCACAATTGGGAGTGGCTCACGTTAGAGATTTTGCTGTTTAGTATATTGGTGGTATCAAGACACATTTTAATTTTTTTTTAAGTGGAGAGTTCTTTATGAATCAATTATTGTTTCAGATTTCAGAAATTTATATTTGTGCTTCCAGAATTTTCAGATTTCAATTGGATTCATTTCACAAGTTTTGCAAGTCGAAGTTTTGAATGTGTTTACGAAAATAAGAAATGAGAGCAAAACAGAAACAAGAGTCATATAAATTTGGACTATATGTGGAAGTACTAGGAATTTCTTGAGGCGAATTTTAAACAAACCTAGGTAGCCGATATGGCTAAAACACAAAAACAAAGCGGGCGACATAAAGCAAAGAAACTTACCTTTGGCTCTCCCAAAATTTTCATTGTGCTTTTAAAAAACGTCTAGGCTTTGAGGAAAGCTATTGCTAAGCTTGTAGGAGTGTAAGCTTGGAGTGTGTAAAGGAGGAAGATTTGTGAAGGATTTGTGGTTTTTACAAAGTGAAGGTAAGTTTTTTTTTTTAATTTCTAACCTTGTTTTTTTTTTTTGTCTAAACCCTATTTAATCTTTCACACATTACATTTTTGGCTTTTTTGTGCTTATGTTCATTGTTTTTTTTTGCTCTTTTTACTATTTAAGTTTTTTTAATTTTCATTGTTGCAATCACAATGCATCTTTTTTTGCTCTTTCTATTTAACTTTTAATTTTCATTGTTTCACAATCTTTGCTTTTTTCTTTTTTTTTTTTTTGGAACCTTGTAGGTATTTCTACAATGGCAACAACAAGTTCTGCTTCTTCTGGGCAATCTTTGGCCAAGGACTTTGACCCAAATTCACCGTTATGGAGGCACGTAACAATAGTTCAACAACTTGCAGGTGGTGGTTGTTTTGAATGGAAATGCAATGATTGTGATGGACTATTCAAAGGCTCTTACAGTAGGGTGAAAAGCCACTTGTGTGCCATAACGGGTAATGGCATAAGAGTATGCAAGGGGAAGAATAATGTTGGGGTGCCAAAAGCAAAAGTTTTGGCATATATCAAAGAGCAGGAAGATGCAGAGGCAAATGTGGCTATGAGAGCGGGTCATCCATTGGCTAAAAGAGGAGGTTCATCTCGTTCAACGAGGCCTCCAGTTGCTCCATCACCTAGTGGATCCCCAATTGTGGCCATGCCACATCCATTTGTGGCTCCTATCTCCACGGATGAGGATGTTTCCCTTGCACGAAAGAAAAGCAAGACAAAAGGGCCATTGGAAAAGGCCTTTCAAAATGAGACCAGGGCAATTGCAGATGAACACATTGCAAGGTGTGTATATGCTAATGGGCTTTCTTTTAATGTTGTGAGATCACCTTATTGGCATGAGATGGTGAAAGCCATCAATGAGGCACCAAAAGGGTATAAATCACCAGGATATGAGAAGATCCGCACCACCCTTTTGGATAAACAAAAAAAATATGTGGAAACCTCCTTGCAACCAATTAGGGACTCATGGACCAAAACAGGTGTGTCCATTGTTTCTGATGGATGGAAAGATGCAAGAAACCGCCCTTTAATCAATGTGATTGCAGTATGCCCTAAGGGGGCAATGTTTTTGAAAGCGGTTGATTGTGAGGGGCAAGTGAAGGATGCCCAATTTATAGCCAACATTCTCTTTGAGTCCATTGAGGCAGTGGGGCCTGAAAATGTTGTCCAAGTCATAACGGACAACGCCAAAAATTGCAAAGTTGCGGGGATGCTAGTTGAGGCACGGTATGGGCATATTTTTTGGACACCATGTGTTGTGCATTCATTGAATTTAATGCTAAAGAAAATGGCAAACAAAATAGAGTGGATCCAACAAGTGTATGAAGAAGCTGAAGAGATCCAAATGTTTGTCACCAACCACCACATGTCACAGGGCATTTTTAGATCATTCTCGCAGTTGGAGCTACTGAAGGTAAGGAAAAACTTTCTTTCTTTCTTTTTAATTTAAAATTTAAATATAAGTTTTTTAGTATTCTTTTAGCTTTCAATTTTATTTTTAATTTTTGTTCCTCATTCTTATTAGGTTGTTGAGACTCGGTTTGCATCACACACAATCGTCTTGAGATGACTAGTGAAGGTGTGAGAGGCACTCATGAGGATGGTAACATCCAATCTTTGGTCTATATGGAGGCAATCAAACACTCAACGGGCTCAAAAAGTGAAGACCCTGATCTTAGAGGACCCTTGGTGGGATAGAGTGAATTATCTGTTGAGTTTTACGGAGCCCATTATGAGCATGATCCGGTTTACTGACATGGATCAGCCATGTCTAGGAGAGATATATGACGACATCGACTCAATGATTGAGAAGATAAAAGCCGTCATAAATGCAAAAGAACAAGATCCCAAGGAAATATTTTTCAAACAAGTGAAGTCAATCCTCATTGAGCGGTGGAACAAAATGACCACCCCATTACATCTATTGGCTTTTGCATTGACTCCTAGATTTTATAGCACAGAGATCCTTTCCTTGCTAGGGAGGGTAGCACCATACAGGGATGCGGAAGTCAGTGAGGGATATATGGCGGCATTGGCTAGGCTCTTCCCTGATCCTGAGGCCCAAGACCAGGTTATGGTAGAGTTTGGCAATTTCATAGCAGAAATGGGTCATAGCCTTCTCGCTCTTCGAGCAAATACAAGATGGATGCTCATATGTGGTGGTACCTCCATGGTACTTCATCGGTTTACTTGCAACCTCTTGCAATCAAGGTCTTGGCACAGGTAACTTTTAAATTTTTTTATTCTCTTTTCTTTCTTTTAGTTTTTTTAAAATTTAAGTTTGAGTGTTTAAGTTTGAAGTTGAACTTTGCATTGACTTTGAAGTTTGGGTTGCCTTAATAGGTTGCAAGTTCATCTTCCTCTGCGCAACTGGAGTACATATAGTTTCATTCACTCACAAAAACGCAATAGGTTGAGGGCTAAAAGGGCTGAAGATTTGGTATACATACATTCCAACTTGCACCTTTTATCCCACAAGCCGGAGTACAAGGAAGGGTCAACAAGACATTGGGACATTGATCCAGAGATAGTTGACTTGGATGCTTCCATTTCCCACCATGGAGCATATGATGATGAGGGGAGTTCTGTGGCACTGGCACCATGAGACCTACATGCACAAGGGGGTGTAACTGGCAGTGGCCCTAGTGCGAGTGGTTCGAGCCCATGTGGTTCTAATGAACCACATAATGATGATGATGTAGCTGGTTTTGATCCTCTTGATGAAGAGGAATATGATGAATATTGACAATGAAAGATAGTTTGAACTTTGAATATTGATCTATGATTGAATTTAATATATCATGAGATTCATGACATTCACATTGTGTTCGATTTAAGTATTTTAAATTTTAATTTAACTTTTAAGCTTTTAAGTTTCTAAGTTTTATCGGTATCCTAGCTTGTTTGTTGTGGTTATTCACTTATTTAGCTTATAACTTGTCTTTTATCTTGTCTTTCATATGCATAATATTAAAAGAATTAATAATTAAATTCCTATTTAAAAGGCTGAAATTTATATTTTTTAATTTTTATATAGTTTTTGTACTTTTGTATCCGGGATTGAAAAAAATTGTTGTTCCCAAGACCACTCATCCTCGCTCCGCTCCCGTATCCAAAACGTTTGGCTTAGCGTACCATAGCAACCGGGATCAAATGGATGAAGAGGTTCTAAGGTCTTCGTGGAGCAGGATATTTTACATAAATATTGTCAAACATAAAATATTAAAAGAATGATACAAAGCCTTTTGTCTTGAGATGAAGGAAGTGCATGATCCTTCCTACATTACAGTCTCACAAATGGCTACACCAGTTGCATTAGTGCAGCTTTTAAAAGGCCTTCTTTCATTTGAAAAGTCAACTACCCAAGACCACTCATCCTCGAAGTAGGTTTCCCAAGTGGGTTTTGCTGCGAATCAATTCAATGTCTTCCTTGTCAACTAACGATGGGGTAGAAGTCACTTATCCTGGAGTTCTTATCATCTTATTTGCTTCACCCTGCTTTGGGCCAAATCATGCTACTTCATAGCATATCAAGAGACGAAAGAAAATTAACGAGACAAGTATAATAAGAACTTCAAAAGAGAGGCATACGTGAACACTCCAAAACAAGACATCAATTGTTTATGTAATAAATCACATAATCAGACAAGGAGAAAGCAATCAACCAAATCAGATCATCTTCTTGAATTATAAAAACAATTAGGATGCATATTCATATCCAATATGACCATATGATCCATATCCATTGTTATTAGAAAAACAGTTTCACTTGAACATAAGCCAAATTCAGAGGTTTCTTCAGAGCATATATAAAAGTACTCAAAGTAAAGCTATGGTACCAATCTGACTATTTTCATCTTTACTTACTAGATTTATTCTTTGGTCTTCATCATAATATTCCCTATGTAGACATATAATACATATATGCATATACAAACAAACACACACACAATGTGATATCTAATAAAGAAAGACTCTAAGCAAACACAAATACATAACATCTCTAAAAATACAAACCTCCAAATATGTCTCGAATCAGCTCTTGTTGCTTCTCTGCAGGCTGACCTTCACATAAACAACAATGGTTCAGTTATATGCAAATCATTACCCCTTGACAAGTCTTCTGAGTGTAAGCGTCTTAGGAGTGATTGATCACATTAAAATTATCATGAAATATACTATACAAGTTACAACTTCTTGTTTTAAAACCTTTTAGTATAAGGACTGAATTATTGGTTACCATTAGAAGAAATCTACAAGACATTAAAATGACAGATGCATGCATGTACACATTAATACAGCGTGACTTTCCCAGGTCAAGATCAAAGATTTATATA